>CM031610.1:29255788-29300788 GCA_018398815.1 Conus ventricosus | reverse complement strand
AACCAGATTCGCATCCACTTCGTGTGCGCGAAGATAAAAATGATTGACGTCATTAATCCCCGTCAGGTCTCGCCCATCACAGGAAAAAAAACGTCATAGGTTAGAAACAAAATGAGTTTGTCGCACATGAAGAGGAAAGGAAGTTTTCTCTTTCTTTTTCTTTTTTCCCCTTCGATCCAGCACGCACAGACTGGGTTCGCATTATATTTGTTTCTTTTTTTTTTTCTTCGTGTTTGTTCGTTGTGTTTTTATTTACGTGTTCTTATTTTCCACTGAAACAACACGAACGAGTGGTTTTGAATCTTACCTGTGACATGTAAAGAAGCTCAACCTTTCAAATAAAATGCTTTTGGACAGATCTTGCGATTTTTTTTTTGATTTTTTTAGATCGACGGTTATAATAGAGACTGAGAAGTATGCCAGTGTACACGGTTATAATAGAGACTGAGAAGTCATGCCAGTGCACACGGTTATAATAGAGACTGAGAAGTTTGCCAGTGCACACGGTTATAATACAGACTGAGAAGTATGCCAGTGCACACGGTTATAATAGAGACTGAGAAGTATGCCAGTGTACACGGTTATAATACAGGCTGAGAAGTATGCCAGTGTACACGGTTATAATAGAGACTGAGAAGTATGCCAGTGCACACGGTTATAATAGAGACTGAGAAGTATGCCAGTGCACACGGTTATAATAGAGACAGTATGCCAGTGCACACGGTTATAATAGAGACTGAGAAGTATGCCAGTCTACACGGTTATAATAAAGACTGAGAAGTGTGCCAGTCTACACGGTTATAATAGACTGAGAAGTATGCCAGTCTACACGGTTATAATAGGGACTGAGAAGTATGCCAGTCTACACGGTTATAATAGTGACTGAGAAGTGTGCCAGTCTACACGGTTATAATAGACTGAGAAGTGGGCCAGTCTACTAAGCAGCCTGAGAGAAGGTCTCGAAGCCAAAACCTTCACCAGAGAAGATGGAGTGAGGGGCGGGGGGGGGGGGGGGGGGGGGGGGGTTGTAGGCTGATGCCTCATGAAACAGTTCGCGATTTCTGGTAAGAAGGGGACCAGAACTCTAAAGGCAATGGCAGAGGCAGTTGAGTTTCATCTGGAGCTGGTCGAGGACGAACAGAAGTGACTTTTGTAATGTATGAAATTCCCAGCTGCGATGAGGTGTCCCATAGTCTAGCAGTATAAGTAAAACACCCTTCTAAAAAAAAAAAAAAAAAAGAAGAAAAAAAAAAAGAAGTTGACGGTTCGAATCATCTCGACAGCGCCAGGGAAAAAAAATCCGACAGCAGATGGGCATCTCGGATTCATGAGCTGGATGCGGCCCACTGCCTTTAAAGTGTAAGGAATTCAGAACCGAACGACTTGCGGGAGTGGTGGGGACTGGGGGTATTCAGTTTGAAGATTTTCTGCTGTCAGAGTCTCTTTAGAGCTTCTTCCTGAAACAGCGTGGTACCATGAGTTAAAAGATATGCAACCACTCTTCTTAATTATACTTCCTCAAAAGACGTATTGACAACAGTGATTTGCAAGCGGGACATCAAAATAAGAATTTTGTCTGTGATAATAAGAAGGAACTGATCAGCAGTCATGACTTTGAAATTGTGCACAGGATAACTGATATCTGACGGTGAATCGAGAAAGCATGAGGAGGCATCGAAACACGATATGGTAACATCGTCTTTTCGCGGGGATACTTTGCTGGGCTAATTAAACTTGGGTCATACAGATTCGCATCCGAAAGAATCAAGTTCTGCAAAGATGAAGAATGTCATGTGTTCGAGTAAGTTGTAGGCCCAAGTGTTTACAGCCCCTTAACGACTTCTTAACTTTTGTGTTCGGAACTAAGGTGCAATTCATCTTGGACATCTGTTTAAAGATTATGTGTCAAAATGTGTAAGGTATTTAGAAATATCGTCGATATTATGAAATCATCTGTTGTTCTGTATTAACAGACCTAGGGTTTAAGTATGGATCAAACCAATTTTTCTGTCTTGATAGGCCTACGTTGTCTCTCTTGTCTTGGATGGTTGTGATTCGTGTGTGTTCAGTGCTGCATGCAGTTCTCCGTAAATTCATATCAGAAAATGGGGGACCGGAATAGCTCAGTTGGTAGAGCGCCGGACTTGCGATCCTGGGGTTGCGGGTTCGAATTTCGGTACAGGGGGATTTTTCCCTCGGAGTTAACATTGGTTCGGACTCCATTACCCATACAGTCCTTCGAATGAGACTATAAACCGAGGTTCCATATGTGAACGCACGCACAATATCTTGCACACACGTAAAACCCCATCACCAACTTTCGGAAGAGAAGGCCAGTTTGGCCGTTGGTATGGTTGACACGTTACACATATCATGCACCTTCCCCGAAGATGGAGTATGCTGTCTTAATGGCGGGGTAAAAAAACGGTCATACACACAAAACTCCACTGCCTGTCTATACAGGCAGTGTCCGCTGGAGTATCAGCCTGCGTACGCAGAAAGAAAGAAAAAAAAAAGAATATCAGAATTTTTTTATTTTTTTTTTCATCCAGCAATGGTGGTTGTGTTTGCGTACATACTCAAAGTTTGCTTACTTTTCAGTTATCATTATCAGGCGACAAATCTTGTTTGTCAAAATATGTGCCTAGAAAAAGTAAACTCCAGAAATTTATAACCATATATGACAGAAATAACGAAAATCTTAACAGTATACAGCAAGGTAAAAAAAAAAAAAAAAAGAGAGAGAGAGAGAAAAAAAGAAGAGAATACGTGAAAAAAAGGATGCTGACTGATCGATGGAGCACTTTCCAAAGAAAATCAAAGTAGACATGCAAATGACTTCAGACCCCAAAACACACACACACACCCACACACACACCACACACACACACACACACACACACAAATGATTCCAACCTGATAAGGAGCGCACAGCTTGTTTATTCCAGACATGGCCAGAACGTTATGAAGAAAATTACAGAGCGCAAGGTGAAGGCGGTTCACCACAGGCACAAGATGAGTTTGACAAAACAGAGAAATGACGAATAAATGAAAATTGGTATTTCGACCAGTTGTCCCAACAGATACACTTGTAGATAGGATACGTACACATATACATATTATTCTTTGTGTCACCTTTTTTGTTTGTGTTTGTTCGTAATGTTTTATGTTGTGTGATGACAACCCTTTCCTTCAAGTTCTTTTATCAGCCCCCCCCCCCCCCTCCCCTCCCCCTGTCTGCATTGATGTGTGACGGTGAATATAGGTCCATGTTTGAGCAAATTCAACATGGCAGATGTGTGGTGAAAGGGTGCGAGTGCTAATGGGTGGATGGGTAGATGCAACGTTATAACGTTTGCGTAAAAGTACACTATCTGAATGTTTAAAACACCAATGACGAGTTGATTTATGTAATATCAACTAGACATGTCGGTTGGTGAAACATGAGTGGAGATGTAAGATTATGCATTAGTGTATCATGAAAGTGCGCGCATGCATTAGTGTATCATGTAAGTGCGCGCGCATGCGCGCACTCACGTGTGTGTGTGTATGTGTGTGTGTGTGTGTGTGTGTGTGTGTGTGTGTGTGTGTGTGTGTGTGTGATGTCAAAACTTAAGAGAGAGAAAAAAAAGAAAATATTTTTCAAAGTTGGTTTTCGGAATCTAGGGATTTGGGGGATGGCTGCAATGGAAACTGACCTTTTGGGAGGAATTAGTGGGGTTCTTAACAATAACAACAGCAATGCCGAAGACGTTAAACTGTATGAGAAATCACAGTTCATCCAATGTTATATTTCTGATGCAAAGGCTCATAGAACTGTAAATACGTCATAATACATCGACGCACAGTAACTGTGATGAAAGTTCAGAAAGGAAAGTAGTGAAATAATCAGCACGCGCCTATGCGTGCTCTGAATGAGATATTCTGAAGAAATCATGGCACCATCCGAAGCAAAGGGAACGTCACACATTGATAAACACCCGATTCGAGGTATGGTGAAGTGCAAGCGTCAATAGTAGGGAAAAAAATCCCCCACCCACATCCACCCACCCTCAAGGAGAGAGAGAGAGAGAGAGAGAGAGAGAGAGAGAGAGAGAGAGAGAGAGCACGCAATGTACATAGTCCTTGTCATAACGTATATTTTCCTTTTTTGTTTCCCACGTGGTTCAAGAAGTCGGCGTTGATGTCTTGATCCCGAACAGAATCTCTAAATTGTCCCAGGTCGGTGAACACCAATTAGAAGAATCGGTCTACATGCGTATATATTTGGAGTTCCATGTATGTAATCGAGGTGTGTTGACTGGGTCCAGGCCTTCTGCGTTCCTGCATGAGTTGTGCGTAAGGTTAGGGTCGGCAACCTATTATCATCACGCGAGTCGTCGGCAGGCGACCAAAACGTCAACGGCAGCAAAAGAGTGATGACAGCCCACACACAATCCCAGGTGCGGAGACGGTCACATCTTGGAGCATGCAACTGATGTGGCAGAATCAACATGTTCTTTTCCATCCGAGTAGGCGCTGTGATTTATGTCCAGATGTTTGAAGCCACTACCCATATTGACTCCAAAGATCCGGGACACTCCGGATTTTGAAGGCGTGGGCGGCGTGTGTGCGAGGGGGGTGGGGGGTGGGGGAGGAGGGACGAAGAGGACTATAATCCAGACACATGGATGCATAGATAATCACGATGTGCAGGATGCACATTCACATTTTATGCAGGTTCAGCGTGAAGCTGTTGCCTTACAACGAAAAGTGCCTTCTTTGCATGGTGGAACGTGTGCTAGTAAGAGAGAAAAAAAGTTATTCCGTTGTCTTAAGATCTGTATAAGTATCTTAAATATAGAATCTGTCTTTTCAAGCAGTTTTTAAAAAGGGACTATACATTAGCAGATTTCTTATATCTTTTGTATAGCTTGATGCAACATTATAGAAATCATTTATGTGATTCACAAGGACACACGCACACACACACACACTTTAGCCTATTAGGTTTCACTTCCTTCATATGATCGATATGCTCGTGCTGAAATAAGAAAAGAAAAAAAAATTAAGTTACAATGCACCTTTGATCTATGAATCGAACATTTTAAGTAATCTTTAATGAAAAAGCACGTTGTAACAACATTGGCGGGCTTCCTTCGTTTGTTTAAATTAATTCCTACTATTCACTTTTGACGACCGTATGCAACCATACCGACAGACGGCCCCGCATTCCTCCAGCCTGCAGCGTGATGTTTACGGCCACTTTTCGGGTCATGATGCCCGCCAATTGAGATCGACGGGCACGTTTGGTGTCAAGTCCTAGGCTGCCTGAGACGGTTAGACCTCCATCTTTAGCGGATCACTGTCAGCTGTGTTAGGCAATCGTTTTATCGATCTCTTCCGTCTTCTGGGCGTTTGTTTCTAATGGTCCGTTCCGCTCCCGCGCGCTGTATGTATGTATGTACGTGTGTGTGTGTGTGTGCGCGCGTGTGTGTGTGAATTGTTAAAACAAGACAAGAGAAGAATAGCCACCACACACACACACTTGTGCATGCCACGCTAGCGCAGAATATTTTGTGTGGATTTTTGTGTGCGTGTTTTTTTCCCAGTTTGATCACCGTCAAGTGCCAGTGTTTACTATAGGTTTCGAGCGATGACGTCACGTTTCTACCGAAGCGAACGGCAACCTCCATATTGGGAAGGCACCTTTCCGGCGACGGCCATTTCCTCTCTATCTTGTCACTGCGGCGTGTCGTTGTTTGTGCCTTGTTTTCAGCCACCATGCAGAAGATCGCAACAAAAGAGAACATCAAGTATATTGACAAGTTAGATGGGGAGTGTAGATCTCGCTATCGCCAAAAATTGGAGTGGTTGAATGGATTTGATCCATACGACTCGTGATTACCTTGTCTGCGGTGCAAGCGCATACACCTTGCAGCAGTTAGAGTGCTACAAAAGCCTTGAAGCATATAATGTGCAGTTTACTGATGGCTGGGTGCATGAATTGAAGTCTACAACCCCCCCCCCCCCCCCCCCCCCCCCCCAACTGTGAACACTCGGTTGTCAAAGCAAAGGTAGATTTTACAAAGTATTCTCTGTCAACTCTGTTAAAATGTGTCAGTGAATGCAACATTTGAATGCAGCAATTCACTAGATGTACAAGACTTGGAGAATCTTCTCTTTGATTCAAAGGCATAGCTTTTTCAAATTTCAATTTTGTAATTTATTTAAAGTGGTGTGTGCGTGCGTGTGTGTGTGCGTGTGCATTACAGCAACAAAGAAACATGGGGGGGGGGGGGGGGGGGGGGGGGGGGGAATCATGATTCAGGTTATCAGTTATTCGCGTGAAATGTTTGATTTGAGGATGCGTGAATTAAATGTATTAATACTGGTCAACATGGATTTGGTGACAGTGAATATCTAGCCCACAAACAACAAACATCCACTGAGTATGCACCAAATCAATGCATCACACATCCTTTGTACCCCCCCCCCCCCCCCCCCACCCACACACACACACACACTAGGTTATGCTGTGTAGATGTAGGGCTGTGAGTGTGCTCATACATTGTTTATTTCATTATCAAACGCAAAGGAGATAAAGTTTATAAACAAATTTGATTAAGCTTTGATTTTTTATCAGCATGTTCTGCGTTTGTGTGTGTGTGTTTTCTTTTTTTGTGTGCATGTCTGATGTGTCTTGCATCATTTCATGTTTTTTTAATTATGTAGATCAAGCTGATAACTAACAATATCTCTTGCACCTTTGTTAAAGAGTTTAGAAAGATGAATCTACATCATGAAGATGTGTATTTTCTTATTAAAATTGCATGAACATTCAGCATTTAAAGTATACTTTCTCTTCCAGACTGAGGAACTACTTCCTCTTCCTCTGCGTTCGCAGGGGACTTTTCGCTTCCTTGGCAGGTGTACTACCTTAAAGGCCACAAAGCCACTAACACTGAGCAAAAAAGAAAGAAAGAAAAGTTAAAGAACTTCTTTTTTCAACATTGTCCAAATCTATTTGATATAGCAGTCATTCATGACAGAGAGTAACAAAAGGAAATTCACATGAAACTGCAGGGGTATTTGATGCTGAGTAGAAAATAGAGCAACAACAAACAAACAAAAATTTAAAATAAATAAATAAATAAAAACAAAAACAAAATAATAACATCAAAAGTATTAAAAAACAACAACACACAACTCTTGACATAAAACAATAAGTATTGTCTATGGCTGGAGAGGAGTTGACGGGAAAGGGGAGGAGTGGTTGGAAACAGGTGGGGGGGAGTAAAGAATGAGGAACAAAGAGAAAAGGAAAGGTCACATACCGCTTTTATAAATCCAAACATATTTGATCCACGCTCAACTGCAGGAGCATTAGAATGCTTTTTGTTTAATAATGTGTACAGTTTTGTTAGCTACTGTGACAGAAAAATACTCTCATAAGAATGAAAATATTAGTAGTATACTCAGAGGCATAAAAAACGCGAAAAAAATAGAGACAGTGCACGATTGTTCACATTGTGAACAGGACGTAAGCAATGTCGTTGGCACGTGCAACATTAGCAGTACGTGGTGTCTTGGCCGGTTGTAACCTCGTAACAGTGGGTGAATGTTGCCGGGTCAGCGTTTTTGGCACGAGGAGTGCATTTGCCATGTGGACTACCTACGCCACGTGCATCAATGTGAATTGCAACTCACTGTGGCCCCCATTGTGGGGCTATAAATTTCCAAACCCCAAAAGTTCAAATTATCCCTTCCAGCGGCGCCAACATGATGCCGAGACTTTCTCGTCAAGATCGTTGCATAGCAATGGGGCAACTGCAGGCCGGGGTTCCAATGAGGCAGGTCGCTATCGCATTCGGAGTCCACATTTCCACCGTCTATCGCCTTCTGGACTGCTTTCAAGCAAGAAACACCACTGATGACAGACCGAGGAGCGGCAGACCGAGGGTCACCACAGCAGCCCAAGACCGCCATCTTCTTCGTCAGCATCGACGGGAGCCTTACCAAACCGCTGCCAACACAGCCAGGAACACCGTCGGCAACCATGGCAGGCCAATCAGCAACAGGACCGTGCGTCGCCGACTGAACACAGTTGGTCTCCAATGCAGGCGTCCAGCCCGGTGACCTATCCTGACACTCCAGCATCGCCAGAACCGTCTGCAGTGGGCACAGATCCACGTGCATTGGCGCCATCGGGACTGGGGCCGAGTCCTCTTCAGTGATGAAAGCCGGTTCTGCGTCGACCCAGGCGATGGCCGCATCCGGATCTGGAGAAGAGCGGGGGAACGCTTCACGGATGCCAACATCACCGAAAGGGACCCATAGGGTGGTGAAAGCATCATGATCTGGGGGGCTATCGGCATAAATCGCCGTATTGGGCCAGTCATCTTCCAGAATGTGGGTCCAGGACGTGGTAACGGGGTCACTGCTGTTCATTACATCGACCAAGTTCTGAGGCCCCACATCCTGCCGCATTTCCAGCGGCATCCACAGAACCTGTTTCAGCAGGACAACGCAAGGCCGCACACTGCCCGTGCTACGCAGAACTTCCTGAGGCAGAACAACATCAATCTGCTGCCTCACCCAGCCCGTTCTCCCGACCTTAACCCAATAGAGCATTTCTGGGATGCCCTTCAGAGGCAGTTGAACCAGCTCAACCCCAGACCCAGACAGCAGCTCAGCTTGCTGTCGCTGTGGGCCAGGTGTGGTGGCAAGTCTCCAGAGGCAGACCAACACTCTGGTGCGCTCGATGTACCGCAGGTGCACAGCTGTGATCAATGCTCGAGGTGGTCACACCAGATACTGACATTCTGCTGTTAACACAGGGTCAAGGTCAAGTTCATGTGACCTTATTTTCTACCAGAATGAACTTTGAAAGGACACTTTTGCGGTGTTCGATTGCTTTTTCTCACTTTCTATTACCAGTTCAAAGAATCGGTAGCCAAATTACATCAAAATTTCTATACAGTTTGTTTTCGCGTTTTTTATGCCTCTGAGTATATTAACAACTAATTTTTACTGCGATGTACTGTAGTGTCTAATCTGTGCACAGTGTGCAAGTTAAAGAACTTTGTAACAGAGTTAACTCTTAATGTTGGAGACTTAAGTGTGATACACATTTAACATTCACAATGACCATAGATATTTCCTCTACTACTTTTTCACTTGCAGTCATCTTGTCACTTGAAATTTGCCTTTTTTTGGTTCTGCAAAGAATGTTCATCATAATACCATTTGCATTATGTAGTATTGGTATATGCATTCAAGTGTAATGGTTGATGCAGTTTCCCCTGTAGTTTTCATAAAACTGTGTGTGAAAATTTATTGTCTGTCTTGATGTGTGTAACAGCAAAATCAAAATCATGTGTTGTCATTGACTCTTTTTAATGTTTTCAGGAAAATTTTTCTCTTGTAAACCAGTCTTTGTTAATAATGGTGATGCTTTTTTCAACCACACTGTTCATGCATACAACTCAGATACATGTAACACTGCGGGAAAAAATGTTCTTATATCACAATCTATTTTGTTGTGTGTGTGTGTGTGTGTATGTGTGTGTGTGTGCGTTTTCAACTTTCGCACTGATCATTTTGTTTGAAGTGTGTAACAGCAAAATTATGTGTCATGTTGCATACAGTACAGCCGTGTTACCATTGCAGCATAATTTTCCTGTTTTAAATCAGTCATTGTGGGAATTCTTTTTAATTGTACTGCTCATGCATGTGTACATAAACCAGCATGTGTGCACTGCTGGAAAACAAGTGCTCTTGAATCACATCACACAAACATAGTGGAATATTAATAGTGTGCACTGAACTTCAGAATCAATTTGTTTTGAGTAATAGTATACAATGCCACACAGATCATAAATGAAAAGTGTTTTTTTTCTTTGTTTGTTTGTTTTACAAACTCTCCACTTGTAAAATAATACTGGAGGAAGACAGACAATTTGTCATGGAAAACCCACTGACACAGTTTCTGTGCCCAGATATGATCTCTAATGTATGTAGGGAGGAAAATGTCATCTTAAAAACATTTCAATTTTAACAGTCTTCTGCTTCATCTTTGTGCCCTCATAGGGAACAGATACAAGCTGAAGATATACATGGAGAAAAATTTATCTTAAAATATTTCTATTTTAAGTGTCTTCTGCTTTTATCTGTGTTTCCTCAAAGGGGACAGCTACAAACTGAAGCTGTACATGGAGACAAAGGTTATTTCGAAATATTTCTATTTTAACAGTGTTTTGCTCCATCTTTGTCCCCTCAAAGGCAACAGATACAAGCTGAAGATATACATGGAGAAAAAGATCATCTTAAAATAATATTTCTGTTTTAACAGTCTTCTTGGAGAAAAAAAAATCATCTTAAAATAGTATTTCTATTTTACCAGTTCTGCTTCATCTTTGTGCCCTCAAAGGGGTCAGATATAAACTGAAGAAAAAAAAATCATCTTGAAAAGTTGTGCTATGGCCAGATGGCCAAATATCACTTACACTAATCATAGCAAACTTGTTTTCTTTACCTTAAGAAGACCCAAGAGGTTGAAATGCATTGTGTCTTGTCCTGTACTTTGTTTGTCTATGTTCTTGGTGGTAACTAACCCATCTTTCTAGATTTTGCATTTTAGTTAAGCTGTCGTGTGTGTGTGAATTTGATGTTTCAGATTGTTTAGGAAAATACTTGGATACATTGTTTCATTCAAATTATGATTCTACAAGTGTACTTTCAATGCTAGCTTTTTGTGTGCATAATGTGTGCATGCTAGTGATTCCTTTGACTTTTCATGTATTCTATGCTAGTGATTCCTTTGACTTTTCATGTATTTTAATCCAAAATGGAGATTAAAAGAAAAAAAGCAGGGGAAAATATTTTGAATGAAAGCAGCTTCTGTACATTTTCTGAGTTGTTTGCATAGTTGTGCGTCAGTTTGTGTTCCAAGCTGTGTGTGTGTGTGTGGTATTTAAACTGCACAAGATTACAGATCAGCTAATTATTACTTTATTACATCTGGAAATTTTGGAGTCAGTTCTATCTGACTCTTTTCAAAGATTTGCTTTCAGAAAGTACTCACACTGAACTTTTTTACTATGTGAAATGATCAGTTTCAAACGTTTTCCTGCCTCATTACTTTCCTGTACCACTTTCACCTACAGTATGAGGATTCTCATGTCAGTCATTCAGATTTGATCTCCAATGTTTGTCACACTAATGACAATGTTGGCTAAAGGAAGAACCATACTGACAAGCTGAATCAGTTAATGAGTCTCCCATAGTAAGGAAGCTGGACTTGAACACACACACTCACTCACTCACATACACGCACACGCACGCGCGCGCACGCACACACACATTCGTTTTGGGTATTTTAAAACTCTGTGCCCCTTCCATCCACTTAAAATCTTAATGCATGTTGCATACAGAATCGAGGGGTATCTAATTACATCCATGAAATGTTTGGAACAGACTCGAGCGCCTTCTTCACTGTGCTCAAACGTGATGGCCGTACGCCTGATCGCGGCAATCGACGCTCTTCTTCTCCGTGTTGTCAGACCTACCATTAATTTTCCGCAATGGCATTTCACCCTCGGAATTCTAAAAAATTCCAATCCATGTTCTCGTTTTGCACCCTAGTATGTGTGAGAAGAGCTATGACAGCCGATAACATAACAGTGTTTCACTGTGTTTATCACTCGCTGTCTTACAGTTACTTCATGCTCCGTGCGGCGAGTTCTTCCATGAATTTTCCGTGATGCCGTTTCACACTTGGAATTCTAAAATATCGCAAGCCATGTTCTCTTTTTGTACCCTTGTGTGTGTGTGATGAGCTATGACAGCCGATTACACAACAATATTTCCCTGGAGCCATTGTAGATTTGTTCAGTCTTCGCCCGGCCCGAGCTCACGGCGTTTATCAATCGCTGTCTGCTACTGTGCTGCCTTCCCGCGATGGCCGGCGATCCCATAAATCATTGCGTGTGACGTCAACGGCTCGAAACCTATTGTCGTTACGTCACATCTGAAGATACCAGTGTTTACTATTGTCGTTATGTCACATCTGAAGAGGTTTGTATTATGTATTACATAATAGTTACTTAGCATTCTGTTTTGGATCTTGGGTTAAGTGATCATATCCAAGCGGTATTCGTTTGAGCAAATCAGATACCCCCCCCCCCCCCCCCCCCCAAGCTTCCGTGTGATTGAGGAATACAGACCCTTGAACTTATTAAAGGTCAAACTGATTCATGGTCATACACTGGGTCAATAGTTTTAGCACACATGTTCAGTGCAATTCATACACTCCACCCCAATTATGATCAATGGGCACAGAATTGTCAAGTGTTCCCTCCCCCTTTCCAATCTCCACCCCTGTCTCCCACAATGGATCTATTGCAGATGGACACTAGAGTCTCCTAACACAAGCCTTCCAAGTGATATTAATGGACAGTGATGTGGATGAACTTGTGGATTAATCTAGACTGTCTGATAAGGATAATCATAAAGGAGAAAAAAAATCATATTTCACATGTCAAGTGGTTTTTTTTGTGGTAACCCTCCCCCCCAAAGAATACGCTATAAAAATCAACAACTCTGAAATGCGACTCTTTCGAAAGTAAAGGGAGTACTATAATTATGGCTTGTTTTGCTGGTCAATATACTCTGTTTACGGTTAAGTTTACACAGTATACTATTAAGAATCAACCAATTGGGTTCAGAGTTCACCAAATCAAAGGTGTGTTTTATTGAAGGTGTGGTCCCAATGTGAGGGAACACTGACCAACATGATTGCTTTCATGATTCAGGGTTTTGAAGCATTCTGATTTAATAATCATATGTATGAAAGCCAGTTATATTCGTCTAAATCAAAATACTTTTATTATCCTACCAGGCCTTTCACATACACGGAGACCAACTCTCACACACACACACAATCAAAAATGAAGGAGAATGCGGGGGGAAAGGACCACTGGGAGGGAATAAAAACATGCATACACGACATTAACCTCTTGTGAAAATTTAAAATGATGCATGCTAGAAAGAGACAGAAGCAGGAGAGACTAGGCAATTTGAAACATGCTGATGCTGAATGAACATCCCATTTATTGAAAGTACAAGATTTCAAGATCAAAAATATAAAATAAATATATTTTACATATTCACCATTTTCTTGTATGACTGCATACTACTCAGACCATACAATAAGCACATTTCACAGATAAAACAAGAAGTCCAAAGCAACAAATAACAATTTTGGTTTGATTTGTTGCTGTACACACTTTCTTTACAAATAACAATCCGATCCACTGAAAAATTGCACTTCATTCTTATACCACGAAGCACATTACATCATAACTTCTTTTTTTCCCCGATTCTCATAATAACACACTATCACATACAGTGAAACATTTTCCTTTTTCCAACTTTGCAAAGACAATCATGCCTGATGAAAAATGACAGACAGGAGTATGATGTTAACTGTTATCCCGTTTCAGGCAGAAAAGTTTTGTGGGGCTCATATTTTCCTTTGCTTGTGATTTATATGTAAAATTGCCTTTCACAACTAGAGGAGAAAAAAGTCTCATTTCCTAATAATTATATTCAAGAAACAAGAGAGGACTTAGGAAATCATTAACAACAATGTGGAGAACACTTGTACCATTATTTTCACCATGATAAAGATATCACATCCACACTGCCGTTCATTTCTGTGCATATGCACAGTTCACATGGGGAAAACCCAAATATGCATTAACGATATAATTCTCCAGTAGGTGATTTTAAGATGAGCAAAATCAGTTTTTCACCCTTCCTTGCTCTTATCTTTTAGACTCTGTGCACACCACACTGCAAAAGCTTGATTAGTTTGTGCAGCAAGTTGAGAATGAAAAATAGCTTACCAAATGGTAAGGAGGAAAGCCTCGAGGTTCAGGCACGAGGCACATATCTAATAATTTCCTGCATACCATCCCTCTTTTCCTGCTCATCAAACATACAATTATCTGCTCATTTTATACCATGACAAAGTAATTAAAAGACAGTGTAAACCCTCAACTTGTATGGAAATATTTCACAAACTGAATTGTGCAATTTTAACGTTTGAAATCCACATGGAATCATACAGAAATATTTTACAAACTGAATTGTGCTATTTCACATAACAGAATTCATACAATCTGTTTTCAGTCCATATTGCATATCATCTCAAACCTGTCAATCTGAAATAATTTTAATTTGATAATAAAATCATACCAAAAAAAAAAAAAAAAATGCAACTGCAAATAAAACACTGGCAGTATTCCAAAATATTAACTGCATGAATCTGTTTTTTTTTTCAATGGCAATACCCATACACAGTTCATTCTAGCTCTCCTATCATTCTACTACAGTCCCATTGTCCGCAGTCCATAGTGTGGGACCACCATGAAGCAATCCAAGCCAAGACACACTATACCGCAGGCCAGCTCAGTTCATTCCAAGTCTTGCCTGCCTCTCTCATCTCCTCCTCCACTGTCCTCCTCCAGGTGCCGAGTGGTCTGCCTCTCTTCCTCTTGCCCTGTGGTGCCCATCTCAGTGCAGTATGAGGGAGCCTGGTCTTGCCCATCCGAAGGATGTGTCCCAGCCACCTCCACCGCCGCTGCTTCACCTCGTCCACAATGTTGTTTATGCTGGTGTGCCTTGACACTTCCTGTTGGTGACATGCTGCTGCCAGTGAAGTTTCAGGATTCGGCGAAGACACCTTCCTTTGAAGCCTCTGAGCCTACTCTCAATCTTCTTGTTAGTTCTCCATGTCTCCGAGACGTATAGAAGTACTGAGCGTACGTTGGACCTGTAGATCTTTAACTTGGCTTTGGTTTGCAGGGCAGTTGACTTCCAGATGTTTTTCAACCCACTGAACACCCGGGCTGTGAGTCCTATCCTGGTTGAGATCTCCTTCTCAATGTTGCTGTCAGCCAAGATGAAGTTGCCGAGGTACTTGAAGTGTTCCACCTCCTCCAGAGCTGAACCTTGCACACTGGCCTTCTCTGCACTCTTTACTGTACCATGGTGCTACCAATTTAACTTGCCAAAGAAATGGTGGGAGAGTTGGATCTGTCTTATGAGATGACACCGGAAGTTTGCTTAGCTTTTTTTCAGGATTCTGACGAGAGGCAGAGGTTGGGATTTTCAAACTGACGTCATGAAATATGTATGGTTTGGTTTATCATCATCATTTCAAAGAAACATTCATCTTTCACATTAATCAGTCCAGTTCGCAAGCTTTAGATAATGATAACATTACTGGTGGCTTTGCTTCATTACAGTATAAAATGACTCAACAGTTGATACAAGCAACTTTTACAAAAACAGATCCATTAATTTGCGCAAGCCAATCTGTTACACCTGTCGCAAGATACAGGGACAGACTGTGAACAGGTACGAAGTAGTTCTGTGTGAGAATGTTCTCTCTTCTCTTTGACGAAGTAGTTCTGTGTGAGAATCTTCTCTTTGCTTCCTACATGTACAGGGCTGCCTACCCCCTTCCGCCTCTTTCAGGGACATACTTTTTCAAAACCAGGGGACACTGACTGATTTCCAGGGACACATGCAGCGGTAGCACATATCACAACCACATCAACATTAAAGTGAAAGCTTACCTTTATTTACACTATGTACAACTTCTACAATGCTACTTTGTTTCTAGCACACTGAAACTTCTTTGCAATGTCCGAGTCAGGAAACATCAATTTAACGCCTCTGTTTAGCTTGTCCAGCGCAGCAATCGGCAAATTCAGTTCAGCTGCAAGGTCAACCATCATCGTTTCAGCTCTTACGACGTCAAAAGTTTCCTGACTGGTTGACGTCTGAGCGCGCTGAAAGAATCCGCTAATGTTACAAGATTTCTCGCTCTCACGGATTTTTGTGTTCTTCTTGTGCTTTTCAGTGGCGACATGACGGGTTATTTAATCCCTACCTCCAGATCCGATGGAGAACTCACACGCACAAATTTCACAAGACGCGTAAGTCTCAATCTTGCCACGCTTGATGAACGGCCAGGTTTCCGTATATTTTGACAGGAATGTCTGCCGACGTTTCTTCTTCTTGAGAGAAGCCCCATACTCGAGATCGTCGTCGGCATTTTTACGCTTTCCGTTTCGCGTCCATTTTCTCGCTTTCAAAACTCGGGAAGACGGTTGTATGCGCATGCGCACTAGTCAGTTCGGCAATGTTCGGGTCTTTCCGACGGATTTGGTCAGGATGGCCACGACCGAAGTCGGTCAGTCGGTGATCAGCTGACGAACTCGACTTCGTTTTTTTGTTGTTGTTCTTTTTTATCCCGAATTTTTTTTTTTGCGGGACATAGAATAAAAAAGTGGATTCCAGGGACAGGCTGCATGATTTCATTATTTCGGGGGACAAATACGGATACTCCGGGATGGTAGGCAGCCCTGCATGTACATGCATGAACTTGTTATATTCTTGCAAATGCACAGACATACGGAAGTGTACATCCTGAATATCACAAACATTTTCAGTTCTGCTTTTGATAATGTCTCAAGTTCAGATCTCGTAACTGTTATCTATCCAGGGTTCATACCAATTAGTCAAAACAAAATTCCATACTTTTTCCATACTTTTTCAAGACCTCAGCAATATTTTTCCAGGACCAAAATCCAGGACACCCCCCCCCCCCCCCCATCTCACCCGGCCCCCTCAACCTTCATATTATATATGCACACTTCACACACACACACACATACATTATATACACACACACTCATGCACACAAATGCAAGTGACCACAACAGAATGAACAATTCACTTACCAATCAATGAATCATGGTCACACTACCAGCACTTGAATCACACTATCATTCACAGTCACAGTTCCTTTACCATTAGAGGTAATTTAAAATTTACACAATTCCACTCACACCTGAAAATGTATCTTGATCCCAGTTTTACTTTTTGATTTCTTCCACTTTCTCATTGATCAGACTTAAGCAGGTCTTTCACACAAATTTCCAGTTTCCTCTTCTTTGCTCACACTGCCAGCACTTGAATCACACTATCATTTAACAGTCACAGTTCCTTTACCATGCAAAGAGTAGCCATTTAGATGTAATGTAAAATTTACACTATTCCATTCACACCTGAAAATGTATCTTGATCCCAGTTTTACTTTTTGATTTCTTCCACTTTCTCATTTATCTGGGCCTCAAGAACAGAAACTTCAGCTGTCTTGTCCTTAGCAGATCTACAGAGAGCATTTGACTTTGCTATGAAGGTGGAGTTTTGTGTTCTTCCTGCTTTCTCAGCAAACTCATCAGCAGACTTAAGCAGGTCTTTGACACAAATTTCCAGTTTTCTCTTCTTTGCTTTCACTTCTTCAAGTTCATCACACATTGCCTTTCTCTTCCCTGCAGCCTTTTTTTTCTCCTGTTCTTCTCTCTGTTCTGCCAAATACGAATTGTATCTTGATTTAGCACTGGCTGCATAAGCAAGAAGTTTTTTTGGTGATTGTCACTTCGCTTGAACCCCCAACACTTGACAAATGATCAGCAATCTGGAAATTTCATGACTTTTCCAAACCCTGCTGGGTACAAGCAAATTTTCCAAGGCTTTTCCAGCCCTGGAAAAGCCTTTCCCATTTTTCCAAGACTTTTCCAGACTTCCGGGACTTGGTATGAACCCTGTCTATCACACCGATTCATATCACACCAGACTCAACAGATCTTTAGTAAATGTAGCTCAGGATGATTTACTTTAATCACCATTTTCAAGTCCTTCGCAATATCTTCATCTTTGCATCACGGATGCTACACTGTATGTGATATATCATAAAAGAAGATGCAAGTAAGCACAGTTTAAGAGAAAACTCAAATGATAATGAACAAGACATAGCTGTTAACTAGTTAGTACTGTAGAATCAAAAAGACCTTGAAGAAAAAGAAACACCCGAAGGTGCTGGGGAGGACCCAGAGAAGCACCGTCTTCACCTGCCTTTAGAGCAGTCCTGTACCACCCTTGGAGGCCTGCGCTGTGTTGACGATGGGTACAGGCACGCGCAGGACACTCCATTAAGATATCAAGGGACATAACTGCTCCTGAACAGAGGTAAATTAGACTACAGGATGCAGCTCATAACAGCCTTAACCTTCGCCGGACGGTGCTTTTGACTATACACGGAAGACGGTGTGGGTCCATGTGGACCCATGTCCCTCAAAGAGGGAAAATCATGTCCAGCCTCCATGAAAGATAATGGTAGCAAGGAGAGAACGTGGGAAAAACCTGCCGGTTCTCAGAACTTACTACTTTCAGTTTAGCTTTCCGAGAAGTGCCAGTATCGGTTACAGTTTCCTTCTTTCGAGCCATGGGTCCACACGGACCCACACCGTCCGCGAGGGGTAAACAGTTTTCCCTCTTTGCGAGCTATGAGTCCACACGGACCGACACCGTCATCAATGACTAAAAAAAAATGTCACCTTTTGAAATTTTGACCTATATTTTCGAAATTTTAGGACAAGAAGAGAATATGTGTGTTTGGAGCATATCTAAAATTTCATTGAAAAATATCTATAAATATACGAGATATTGGCATTTAAAGACCCTTCTGGGTCCACATGGACCCACACCGTCCGGCGAAGGTTAAAGTAGCATCCCCATGGGTGTACCAGCCCGTATTTCATGACTGCAGAGCCCACCGGCGAAAAACACCACCCTCCAGCTGCCGAGCACACCCCACAGACCCAACCACCCCTGCCCACGGACAGATGAAGACGGTGCCACTCCAGACACAGCCAAGCTTTCGCCATACGGTCTTATGTGCCCTCAAGAGAGAATCCAAAGTTGTAGTCTTTCCCACTGTCAACAGGACTTTCCCTTGACCCTTGACAAAAAGTCCCTGAAAATACAGTCAAGCTGTTGATCAGTGATCTGAACATTTTTTCAATAAAAAAAAAAAAAAGTATTCCTGGGTGTGGTGAGGGGAGGGAAAGCATGATCAGATAAAACCAGTCGGAGAACAAAAGGGAATAAACTGTTGTGGTCTACCCTGCAGAAAAATAATTTTTAAAAAAACATGCAGATTTTGGGGGGTTAAATCATGAATTTGGCAGTGCATAAAACAAAGGAATACTGACAGAACACTTGCTGTGGAAAATCTTCACAAAAGCGAGACAAATTTACAAACCATGAACACCGTTGAGAGAAGCGAATGGTATTACCATTCACATTTCATAATAATCTTATGTATATGTATATGAGATACTGGGTTCTGGCAGTCAACCCTCGAATTTAACCAAAGAGGGGGCTCGAGTTGGAAAGGAGTCAAACGCATCATTGAGGGAAAAGTCTGTTTTGCAAACTGACATTCAATCATAAAAAAATTCAAACAAAACCATTGACATTTTCAGCACAAAGCGCTATACCCCATACTGTGCACAGAGAACACAGCGGTCACAGTACAGACATTCCCTCATGACCACCGGTTTTATTTCCATTTGAGAAAGCCACAATACATAAAGGTAATTTTGTACAGTTTACAGAGAGTAGTTCTTAAGACTCATCTTCTGCATCGAAGCTGGTAACCAAAGCTAAACCATCACGTACCCCGACCAATTTGTCTCTAACCAACTTGTCTCCAGACTAACCTGTCGACTGCTGTGATAATGTTTGCAATGTACAGTGAAGAAGTGGGATACCAATTGCAAGCTTAGTACCAGTGCTTATTGAAAAAGTTAATGTACTTGAAACCAAAGTTCACCTGGCGAACGGCCCAGTGCATACAAGCACTAAAAGTCCAATGTTATTTTATCTTTTGCAGTCATCCAGCATTTCATGATTTAAGACATCTTAACAGATTCTGAGAATCAGATCTTGGGCAGACCTTCAAACCAAAATGAAATAAATGACTGGATTATAAAAATGATTGACACAGAAAAAAAATCTATAAGTCAGAATACATTACTAGACAAAAATGATGATTTCGGAAAAACAAAATGTACAAGTCATCTGATTGTACCACTAGTCAAGCTCTTGGATGTCAGCTGCCAGTTATAGCAGCTGCCAGTTACAGCTGGATGGGAGGAGACCCGAGTTCATAAACAGTGTGAAAGCCACCTGTCAGACATCCTGACATATGCTGCACAGAACTCATGAACAGAGGTTCCACTCTGGGCATGGGTTTTTCTTACTTTTCTGCAAACCATTCTGGCACTGAGGGGTTTACTGTCAGTGTGGACAGGTGGGGCAGATGGCAAGGCACATCCTGCAAGACTGCCCACTCCCTGCTGACCTGGGAGACGCAACCTGGCCAGAAGAGGCGACAACACACAGGAAGTTGCAGGGGTGCTTGGGGGATCTCCAGAGGATAGTCAAGTTCGACATGGTGATAGGACTGCGAGTGTGATGACAAACAAAAATTATAATATTGGGGATTTTTTTGGTGTTTGTTTCTCAAGAAAGTATTCTGGCAGAGACAGGTTTACCAGGTAGTCTCTCGTGCATGTTAGTTAAATCTGGATGGTCACACCTGAACTTAACACCGTCCAAATAAAATGACAGCTGATAAGTCTCTTGGTGACCTGCAGATGGCTGGTTCTGCGACCATGACAAGATGACTGCATGAAGCAATGCATGGGGGTAGCCAGAAAACTGAGTGAGAGTTTTTCTGGCAGCTGATAATCACTGGGCTAAATTTTGAAAATGTTTGAAGGAATGCCTGATGTAAAATATCGTTCATGTATATATATATATATTTATAAAAATATAGAGTATGGCTTAACACTGAACGTATCATCAGTTGTACAAGACATGAAAGAAACTGGGTATAATATATTGCACTTAGTAACAACAACTATTGCTTTATCTTTCCCCTGAGTGTAACTCTGTCCTTACATTAATTCTTCCTTTCTTTCTCCACACTTGTTCCATCTCTGAACCTGTACAGATTATCACCCGAAGATACAAATCTGAAACAGCAGCATCTCCAGCTTCACTGAATCAATGCTGGTATAGAACTGCGGTCAGAGTGCTGGGCTTTTTTAAAAATCACTTTTGGAGATATCAATATCCTCCTGAACTGGGGTCACACAGAGGCTATGTTCTTGTTAGCCTGGACATTCAAGAGACTTGGAGGAGGTGGAAAACGTGGAGGGAGACGAAGCTATTGGGCCAGGATTTCTTTAATGGCAGGTGGCAGGTTTTGGCACAGCATCATCTGCTGGCTGATCCCTTCTGCCTTGCACAGCATCTCCTCCAATGGGATAGTGTTTGTGGCGTCATTGATGTGCTGAAAATGATGAAAAAAAAAAGTTCTCACACTGATGGAGCAAGAGAAACATAATTCTATATAAAGAACAATTGACAAAGCAAGACGGAAACCACGATGAGAATAACTGGATAACCCATGGGCAGGTGAAAAGTTGGTCCAGGGTCAATGGAAATGGAGAATTGTTGAGGTCTGGTGTTTCATGAACAGTCCAAGAGAATGAACAGGTAAATGTGTACGAATTAACTGAAACATACACAACTTGACAAATTACAAAATTCATCTTGCAGCCCCTACATACTTGAACGCAGAAGATGCCTATAAAATTTAACAGCTATCTGAAAATCAAATGAACTGAAAAGACTAAACAAGAAAACAAGTTACACATTACTCAACTCTTTCATACATACAAGCATGCACACAGGAAAGGCACTGTATGATACACAACACTAACTAACATCATTTAAAATGAAACGGATCTTTTTGTGGGAATGCATACACACACACACACATAGTATCAACAACATGTACACAAGTAGAAACCACAGGCACGCCCACCTTCAGGATCTCATTGAAGCCAAACTTGTTGTCCATGAACGTGGCTTTCTCCGTGTGGAGGATGGCCAGCGTGAAGACGAGGTGAAAGTTCTGACAGGGCAGGTCAGTCCACAGCACCTGCAACACAACGAACATGTTCAGTCAGTGACTGGAATGGTCCACAGCTCCTGCCTTTGATCTGTGATAGGAATAATACTGTCTGATGTGTTCTGTTAGCGACTGGAATATCATTTCCAATGCCTTCAGCTGGTTACCTGAACACCCTTTCTAATGTATTCAGTTTGTGGTTGGAATGATCCTGTCGTATGTGTAGAGCTAGTGACTCAAAGGATTCTGTCTTAAGTGTTCAGTTAGTGGGTAGAATGATGTTTCATGTGTTCAATTAGTGATTGGAAGAGCCCTTCCCTGTGTTCAATCCTGCCTCAAGAGTTGTTCAGTCTGTGAATGGAATAACCAAGTCCCACTTGTCTAGTTAGGGGCTAAAATGTGCACAGCTGGTGGCTGGAGTATCCTCATCCCATGTTGTCAGCTGGATGATCCCTAATCTTATCTCAAATGACTAAAAGGATACTTTACAAAGATAATTCTAGAGTACAGATTATACACAAGTTGAAGATGTTCATACTATGTTAACTGCATCAGTCTTTAAACTGCACCGTAATAAAATGCATGCATTATATATGAGGCAAATACTGGTCAGAAACATATACACCTCCATCATCTATCCTTCCGGATTTGAATATCATCACAATTCAATATTTTCATGACAGCCTTGTTTCTTAGTTAAAATTCAAGAAAATCGAAACAACTTAACAAGAAACACCACAATTAATAATGAATATGAAATTCAGTAGTCATTACACCTAAATACACATTATGAATAATACACTCATCAGAGTCTGACACAATCTTTCAAACAGCTTAAGTTTAAATTCTTCTGTTGCATGAATATCTGATCTTGACCCACAAACTTTACAATACTTTACTGCTAACAAGACAAGTCATGATATACCATATTCTTCCACCTGAAATCATGTGAGCTGTCAAATGCCCATTTCTTAAGCCACGGGAATATAAATTCACATGAGCAAACAAGCCATATTTTTTACTACAGACATGTGCTGTCAGAAAGTTGCAATCTTTTGCATGCTGAACAGCCCAAGTTACACAGAGCAAGCTGGATTTGGTTTTAAAAAGGCAAAAACTGCTGTGAAGTGTGGGAGGCAGTATGCATGTAGAGAATGTCACACAGTCATAACAGATTCACATGACCGTGTGGCATCCAGTGCATAATTCGATGTTATTGTCAAAATTAGAGACTGAGAAAAGTAAAGAAGGGGACCCAAACCATGAAGTCTGAGAAGGTGAAAACATCTCCAGATTTGTTTACACCTAGCAGTACCTCTCGGAAGGCATGGTGCCTAGTGAAAGTAGTTTTCAGCTATTGTGAGCAAAGGACTTTCGTGTGTAGGGTAGCTAACTGAAGTTAAAAGTCGAACATAATGCACCGCACACATGATCTCTGCGAGTTAGCAAGGCCACCTAAAAATACTGCAAAGGAGGCAACCTTTGGGATAGTACAACTGGATCACTTTAATATCAATATTTTGGCACACAACAACTGATGTGGTCAGAGAAAATCAGTACTCAGGCACATGTGTTCATGAAAATCATCTCCCTTCACTTCCCTGTCATTCAGACCATCAGTGACAAGTTTTCACTGCCTCAAGTTTTTGTTCTTTTGGTTTCTAGTTGTCAGATTTTCTCTCCAAATTAGGCATGTGCCACTGTAGCACAGCAGTTCAACATTTGTTGTGGCAGAAACTAGGATGAGTCTGTATCGATAACTAGATCCGCATCTAAAATGACAAACCACCTCCCAGGTAGCTGGTTTCAGAATAAACTACAGAAACATTTAAAAAAAGACTACTTGTTTTATTAACTTTAATTAGGACTTTGACCCCCAAAACACAGCATTGTTTACACCATAACAGATTTTTAATCAACATTTCATGACGATTTAAATTTTGATTTCTATTTTTGTATACATCCTTAAGACTGAAAAATAAAAATTCAAATGTATATTTTGCACCCATTTATCAACAGATTTACCTTACAAATTTTACGTAGATTTAGTATCTTAGTGAGGATTTCACAACGTGAAAAAGATGTCCTTGGGTACCAGGGCTTGGTTTTTTAATCTGACTTGGGCAAAAAAACAAATCAGAGGACTTCTGTGAAAAAGAAACAGTCTGCACTGACACCAGCATCAGCCCTTTCATTATTACAATTCCTTAACGGTGGAGCCCATTATGGCCCCTGTGACTCACCTCCCAAAAGTGTGGGATCTTGTCAAAGGCAAATTCTCTCTTGAAGTGAATCAAGATCCACCGGAAACAGAAGTAGCACTTTCCTGATTCATGACTGTCTGAAAAAACAATGAAAATACAAACATTAAAATAAAACTCACACAACTGAACAAACTTCCCACATTTTGTACCAAGTTTTGTTTGTTAGGTTGTATAAAAACTGCAAAGACGGCCAAAAATGCATTTTGTTTTCTAATTAGTTGGTCAGTCCTTCATTAATGTCACAGAGAAAACAATGCAAGGGAATCTTTTTTTTTTTTTGTAGTAAGTACTGAAATGGACTACAGCACCTTATGCCCATTTGAGACTTGACATTCTGGGGAAACTGTCACAAATCATCTTGGTCTTCTGGTGAAAGCAGTAAAATACATGTCAGACGAACAAACCAGAATCAGTGGCGTAACATACCGAAATAGGCGTACAGTTCGGGGTCATAGAACTGCACCAGCCTTTGAATCTGCTTCAGCTGTTCCATCATACACGCCTGGTCCAGCTCAAAGTTGCGCCCCTGAAATATACACAGCGAAAATAGTATTCTCTGCCTCATGATTAATAGCACTGTAACAACAGCAATAGGATCACAACCATAATCTTAGCCGATGGGATTTTTCTGTCACCTTTGTTGGTTATAAAACTGCTGAAGACAGAAGGCTTGTGTTAAATAGCTGAGGTCTGAATGTTCAAGCTCGAATTGAAGTCCTGCAATTTACAGTGTGGACACCATCTGTGGTTGCTTTCAGGTGAAGAATTATGTCTTCAGACATGGGAGCACAATGATCACCACATGCCTATATCAACACACTTTTATTTGACTATGTGACCATACTTCTATTTGACACTCATGTACAAATCTGGAATCACTTTTCTCTACAACTGAAAACAATTCAACAACCGCTCAGAACCTAATGATTATGTTATTTAGAGTACTGTTTCAAACGAACTCTTGACTGCTTACAGATGTATGCAATATCCAACAGTCATGCAAAGCAAAATGCAGGCAAATTAAACAGGTATATACTCAATAATGCCCATTGTCACACCAATAAGTAAACACACACACACAGTGAAGAAAAAAAATCAAGAGGCATTCAGAAAAAAAAAAAAAAAATCATTGTCATCATGATTCATGGTTGTCAACAGAAAATATGACAGAAATAGCACAAGGCAGACAGAAAAAGAAAGTTTGTTCCAGACAACAGGGCCAGCATAAGAAGAGGCTGGCCATTTCCAGATTTTCTGCATCTGCAAGCGAGGCAAAACAGAAGCAAAAAAAATTAAGAAAAGCTGGTATTTATACAGAAACACAGGGATCAAGACGCAGCGTAAAGCTGAAGAAGTTTATAAAGACAGACATCCCTTATTTTTTAGAACTGTGAACACCAATGATAACTAAGAAAATAATTCATATTCAGATTTAGTAAAGTGACCAAGTAAGGCAGTTGAGGAGGGGAAATGGGGTGTGGGTGAGAAGGGGATTGGAGAAAACTGATTTTTCACGCAAGTCACACAGTACAATGCTCGCACGTGCACACACAAGGAATGCTAAAAATACTTGGTGCCATACCATTCTCCCATCAAGCCGACAAAGCACCAGAAGGCATCAACTTCATTTTCCATCACTGATAGTAGTGGTGACAGCATATCGCTCATCCCCTGCACATACCCTGTCACACACAAAGACCGATTCTACTTCACATTCACAATGATGATGATTCAAACAAAGCAACTTTATAAAAACCCATCTACAGAGATCACAACACTATGCTTCACATGAAGCATGAATAGGATCTCATTCTATCGTAAGAATGAAGCATACATTTACCTGGAAATGAAAGGGACAGGGACGAATACTTGCAAATGAAATGAAACTGAACGTTGTTTTGCACTCCTGACCTGTGTTTCTCACTTTTCAATCAGCTCCAAGTGAGCGTGTTTGAGGTGCTCGCGCATGTGTGTGGTGTGTGTGTGCATGTGTGTAAAACTGGATTACAGATATGTAGAACTGGATTTATGATACTGCAATATGTGCGTGCGTTCTGTTTAGTATAGTACTCTGTGTGAGTAAGCATGCATGCAAGTGTGTGTATCTGCGAGTGTTCAAAAGCACAACCTGAGCAAAGATAGACACACACAAGTGTGAACATACGACCAATCATTTGAACTACTTGCAAACAATACCTTGGCATTCCATGTAGGAAGGAAAGAAGAAAACCTTTATTTATATAACTACATAAAAAGGGTAGCTGTTCAGTATTCATCTCCGAGGATATCAATATTTCCACTTATGTTGGACAATACATTCCACAGTACAAGCCCATAAGAATGACACCACCAGTGATCATTTTATGTCTGCGCCTTGCGCCATTGGCGCATAAATAAAAAAAATGACCCATCAAAATCTTAAGATGTGTGCCGATCGTTATAAAGTTTCGACACAGAGTGCTGTGCGCTCACAGTCTGTAGACTCCCCAACAAAATTCGTCTGCTACCCAGCGACAACTAATGTGACGTAAAATGTCATTGGATGAGACTACAATCAGGCAGTCTGGTCTGCCCAATCAGAAGCAATCTTTCGTCTACCCCAGAGCCTCGTTTTGGAGCGCTTTTCACACACGAAAAGTTGTGTGCGCGTCGCCGTTTTTCTGTGTGTGTGTGTGTTTTCAGTTGTTGTGTGCTTTTTCATCTGTCTGGTTCCGTTTTAGAATGACCCATAAAATTTGGAAATGGCCCATAGAAGTTGGTCACAGTGGGCCATTTGACCCATAGATTTTCAACAAAAAAATGATCACTGCACCACCCAGGGATCATCTTATCACTCCGACCTTTATTTAATTCTACAAAGCAGATGCTGATAAAAAGAAATGTATCCTTTCATGGTCATGGTATTGCAGCCACAGACTGGGTAACACAACTGATCACTTGACTGTGTTGTGCACGCACTCATGAAAAAAAAAAAGCATTAAAAAGAAAGAGATAAAACTTAGCAGTAACACCAAGATATGGACGTAACTTCCGGTAGCAAATCAACAACTTACAAGGCAATAGAGAAGAGGAGTAAGCAAAAATCTTGAAAAGAGACTGAATGCATGCACACACAAATTGGCTCCAAAATGAGATAAATTATAGAAAGGAAATTCAAGCAGAAAATTATGGATCATAAAGTGTCAACAATCTTTAGCCTCTATCAGTGCTTACTTGGACACAAAACTCCAGTTACTATTCAAAAGACGTTAACATTTTTGCTGCTGACACGTTTTAATCTCCGTTGCTCTCGTTTGCTGCCCTGAGCAAGAGGCTCAAAGATTTCTACACTTCATTTTCACATTTCACTTTTGCAGCGTGTATCTCTATGATATTTTCTTCCCGTTTTCCACATACACATTTGCTAGCACCTTTGAATACTGTTGGGCAGTGAATTTTCTACTATAACTATATAAATAATGAGCACCCATTAGATAATTTTTAAGTTTATTCCAAGATTTTTCTTTTATGACCAAAATGATACATACGTAATCTACATACATTATAAGTAAACTGAATATTAGAAACCATACTTACCGAGATCAAAATTGTACAAGCAATAGGTCATTAGTACGTCATTCATGACCTGTACATTTGGGTTTCCCTTCACCCTTAAAGAACTTTTCTTCTCTGTCTGTTCGTGAACATCCTTTTCTGTTGGAAAAATAAAAGACAATTTTATCAACTTTCAAACAGAAAGAGAACAAGCATTTATTCAAATACATACATTATCTTCACAGGAAAAGAATACTCTGATGTTCTTATAAATGTATTTGTCAAGCACTGGTGAATGTGGACACTCTTACACACGCATATGATAGCATAAGCTTACCATGTCAAACAGAACAAATGCTAAGTTCTGATTACAATATACACATGACTATCCCTTAGGTCAAGTGACCAAAGCATGCTGCTGGATCTGGTTCGAATAAAAACTGTGCATAGATTATATATATAACTGATTTTTATTTAAATATATTAACATATTTTATCATTGGCTCCAGTTCAACAGACCTGCTTAAGCCCCAACACACCTCCCAGAAGCAGAACCCCGTTTTTCAGTAATATAATCATTATTTTAAAAGAAAGGAATGCGGTAGCATTTCCACAAATTAAGGTGAGACCCACAGGCTGAAAATGGTGAAAAAGTGTTCAGACATCACTTTTGGGTTTACTGCATTTTTTGATAGGTTTATATGTGTACTTTCATTTTTTGTTGATGATTTGTTATAAAAAGCCAAGAAGTGTGAAAATAAAGATGTTTTGCAAATAACGTTCTTTTGGTAGAGAACAGTTACAAATCTTTATCGACAGTTTTCTCAGTTTCAGCATTTTCGTCGACAGTCACCACCTTGGGACATTCATTTCTCAACCTTGAAACAAGATAGAAACATACTTTTTTTTTTCCTTTGAAGGAAAATAATTCTTCTTGGTCTGTAAAGAGGGGTTTTCAATTTGAACATGTGAGTAAATTTATTTTTGGACTGGAAATATCATTGTGGTAACCCAACCCTGATAAATTTTGATAAGATCATGATCCATTTTTTTTTGGCAGTTCTATATTTTTGTTCTAAAAAAGCTTCTTTGTGGACATAGACAAAGGGACATAGAAAGCACATGCAAAAAATCAGGTCTCTACATTACTTTTTTCTAGTGGAAACTGTGTTCCCAAAATGTGGGGTTTTTTTTCCGGATTTTGCATAATTTTACGTTGTTTTCTGATCATAATTCATGAACACATGAATAATTTGGCTAAATTTGTCCTTTTTTCTTGTTTTTACTAGTAATTACATATGAAAAACACAAACCACTGTTAAAGAACTTGAAACAAATTTTGCCTGTGGGGTCTCACCTTAACCCACAGGTTCTCTTCTTACTTGTACTGCCAGACCCCGCAGGATTTATGGTAAACTCTTACAAACACTTTATATGTATAAAAATTTACATTCAAATCGGTGACAATTCTTACAACTAGTTTTCAGGCCAGTGCATCAGTAAAATGTATCAAAATATACCGTGACACAATGATTTTCTTCTGTAGGCATTACAGCTCCAAGCAGCACATCACATAAAGCACTTTTGTCTGATCCGCCGTAACTGAAGTCAATACAAACGTAACTTTCCCCGACATTTTAGAACATTCTGAATCGATGAACAACTTCTGCTTGAAAGGTCTTCTCCACTGAAAACCAACAAAAGTCGTCAAAATAGACTACCCAGTCTGTGATAGGTTCGCAAGATTTTATGATTCAGTCAAGCGCAAAAGCATGCCATACATGCCTACCCCTAAACATGAATTTCAGTAGCACTGGTTTCAAATTTCAGTAGCACGGACTCAAAATCAGTAGCATTCGTGTTTTTTCTTTGTACATCAAGTTCATGATTTGTTTCTTTCGACGTCACATTTGCTGCAAAAAAAAAAACACGTTATCGGTTTCAGAGTTTTGATTTCTTTCATTTTTTTTCCAAGCTACCGCGTTCTTTTCGTGACGCGGACCTTCAATGTGCCTGTTTATGTTGTCTATACCGCCATGTTTTACAGAAAATGCACTGTCACAAATCACACACTTTGCTTTTGAATTGTCATAGTCCAATTTCACAATGAAGGGAAATTTGCCACAGTATTTGTCCAGGAACTTGTGTGACGGCGGACGCTTTTTTGATGCAGATTCATCGGCATCACCAGTTGGCACATCCATTCACTTTCTCTTTGTATTAGACGCCATGTTTCTCAAAACTTCAATTACTTGCGACATCCGGTTTAGTACTTCCGCTTTCAAAAGCATCGTTTGCTTGAATAACAGTTTAACCTTTCTGTCCCCGATCCGCCCTTTTCCGCCCGACCCGTCAGGCTCCTGATCCGCCCTGTTCCGCCCGTTCGTCAGTTGGCTGATTGTCTCGGTGTGCCTCCTTATTTGGGTTGACCACAGTAATAAGACAAACCGGTCGTTATCCGGGTCTTTCCCACCTTTCTCAGCGCCATATGCAAAAGCGGTTTGTGGCTTTTTTATTTTTAATCGATTTTTTTGGTCATCCCATCGACTTCCGACTATGATCGAAATGTCGCGCTCTGACAGTGACAGTGACATGAGCTTGACTGTGGACCAAATGTTCAATATGAATGTGTTTTCCGACCGAAAATGACGACTGGAATCAATCAGACATTGATCTTGACTCTGTCAACAGCGACAGTGACTTTGAAGTTGCAGAAGGAGTGAATGCGAGTAGTGACAGTGACTCGGACATAGGCGACGCAGGTGCTTCTGATGTCGGTGGATGTGCACAGTCATCGAAGTGGTCAAACAACGACTTTCGGACTGAAGTTCGTGTGTTTGATGCATACAGGGGCCCCCCACATCCACAAGTGAATCTTCGAACACCTTTTGATTATTTTTCACTTGTTTTTCCTTTGGACGCATTCCATCTCATGGTCAGGGAAACCAACCGGTATGCAAGACAAACGCGCATGGCTGCTGGTCTTCCAGAAAATTTCATGTCGGTGATCCGTGTGTGACAAAAGTGATCAAAAGCAAAAATATTTCCAGTGACTTTGTTGTTTGTGTGTGATCATATTTGGATTATATAATTCATTACATCTGGAACCATATGGTGAGTACAACAAAAATATTTGAGTGTTGTTTTGTGTTGTGATGCCTGCCTTTCTTCCTTCCTACTAACACCTGCATATAGTTAGAAATATTATCAGTCATAGGAATTCTTTTTCTCACAAACACAAACTAACTCATGCAGATCAAAAAGCATGCACTCCAATACATTTTCAGTAAATATGGTATGATTTTGACCTGTTATCTTTTTTATTTTTATTTTTTTCCTGCTATGTAACTGCTATGTGACTTAAAAGCATCACAAAAATTTCACGTGTATTCCTAGCTACCTGTGTAACTACTAACACCTCACAACACCCATCAGTTCTTTTCAGATGGTGAACCTGACCACTTGCCACCAAAAAGGTAGGTGTTATAAAGTTGATGGGTGTTGTATTGCCTGTCTATCATCTATTTCACTGACGTAGGTGTGATTTCCAGGTAAAATCAGGTGTGTGAGTGTTGAGCCATAAAAATATTTTCACATCCCCCTAAAATAACAAGTGCAAACCAAAGTTCAGCTTTCCATAGATTTTTGCTGAAAATTTGAAGTCTTTTTATCCATTAGTTTTATTTTTACAATTTTTTAAAGTTGGTAACCCAATTCGGGCAGCAAATTCCAATATAAACTTAGTAGTCTAGGCGACTTCTGTCATACGAAATACAGGACAATGAAGGTTAACGTCCCTCTATAGCAGAAACCGTTGGAGACATATGCTATTCGTCTGCTTGATGAAGACGGGGCTTTACGTCCCTTTTACCATTCGGTGTTCTGCTTCTGCTTTCAAAAGCATCGTCTGCTTCCACTCGCGATCGTTTTAAGTAAATTTTGTCGAAAAATCTCCGTAGCTACTTCGTTTTTTTGTTAATGGCCGTAGAAAATACGAACGTTCCGTAGGGGTAGGCATGTATGGCATGCCAAACCCTATTAAATTTGGCTTTTCAGAACCAAAATCGATAGTTCAGCTGTGATTTGCAAGTAACAATCCAGCAAAGGGAAGAAACATCAAGTGATCTATGCAATATGACTGGTTTGGACAACAAAAATGGCTGAGTGGCAATATTCATACGCTTTCCTCTTGTTTGTCTCCGGGCTTCCAATGATCATTGCATGGCGACTGGAATATGGTCAAGCAATTACATGTTAAAACGCCGACAGAAATGGCTCGCATTGTGGAAATCCCGTACATAAAGTTTCACTTTTAAGATCCTGGTAGTGTAGGTGTTCACACCTATTCACTTTTGTTGAGAACACTTTACTTACAGTGGAACATGAATCTGAATAAATAATGTTTAGTACAATCAGGAGTTTTACATTAACTTTGTTATTTGCACCTCTTTTCTCATCTATTTCTGCCTAATTCTCTTTTTCTGTGTGCATTTCCGTGTGTGTGAGCCAAACACAACGAACTGTGAGTTGAAATCATTGATCTACAAATAAACCACAAAGCTAGACAGGTCTAGGTCAATTAATAACAGCATTATTACATACAGATACTTGACCAGCAGTTCCAATAAGAAAAGAATGTACACAAAGTCTCTAGTTCAAGTAATAAAAGTGAACACACATAGATCATATCTTCCCGAGAAATGAAGGCTTTTGAACTTTATTTTTCTTACTACTTCTTTCTTTGTTTTGTTTCCTTGCTGTAAATTCCTCTCATTTTATACACAAAATGGAGATCACAGCAAGTGAAACTTTCCTGCAACAGATTCACCAAGGAAATGGTTGTCAGGGCTTCCACTGAACAAAAAAAAAAAAGCAAAAATTCCAGAAATTCTAGTGGGCACGTGGTGGTGGGCATGCATGATTCTGCTCCCCCTGAAAACTTTGGAAACTTGCTTTCATAACAGTGCAGTCTGATGCAAGTCTGTACATGGAGTGATGCATCGTCCACTTTTCGGGCTAACCACAACCATAACTGCTTGTTTGTACTACAGCTCTAGCCTGTCTCTGTCACTTTTGCAGCTTTTTGCCAATGAATGACATCAGAGCACATGGGTGAAACCTACAAAACTTGATTTGACTGAAATTATGCCGGGGTCCAGGGGCCACCTAGGCCCCGGCGGGGTACAGGGGCAGCGCCCCGTTGGGGTGTCTAGGGGGGCGAAGCCCCCGGGCGAAATTGATTTTTAAAAATTTTTAAGGCCAATTTTGTTGGCTCTCCTGCACCAGAAAAAGCTTAATTGTAACATGATTTCTGCAGTAAAAAGCTTAACTGTAACATGCTTTTGTGAGTTACTGTTAACGTGGTGACAGCCCTGATGTGGCCCTTTGCGGTCGGCTGGGCTATAAGCAACATTATCTTATCTTATCTTGTGAGTTACTGTTAGACTTTATGTTCCATTAATTCATTTAAATGAATAAAAATAATATTCATGGCTTATTGTACAAGCTCAGGAAAGTTAAAGTCTAAAAGTGTAGAACTAGAAATAAACCAGAATATAAAAACTCAAAAAGGAAATTTTTCTCACCCAATCTGAACTGATCAAAACATTCCAAAAATCAACAATATTTCCCCCACAATTTGTTTAAAATGGTCACTTTACTATTGAATCAAGATTGTGTGTAAAAAGAATATACATGCTCACACATTTGAGATGCACAATGAGGAACCAAAGTAGCCTTATTCTTGCCGGCACCATTCGTCTTTTAAGTCCAAAGAATCACACCATTTTAAATAAGGAGAAATCAAAGTTGACATGTTGTCAGCACATTTTGTCTTTCCTAGCAACCACACCACATATAGAAAATGGATGAACAAAGGTGGCCTTCTTATCTTGTCAGTTCCTCTTGTCCTCACCGTCAAAAAGCCACCATATACATGAAGTATAATTCATCCTTTCAATCATTTTCAGAATTGTCCATCAATAAAGTGCAAAGCTGTCATCCACATTTCTATCATTTTCCATGGTGTCTAACAAAAGCAAGGACGAGTCATTATGATTCCTGTTGATTTTGATTAAGCAGTCTATATATTAATGAAATTCTCTTGCCCTGTCAAACAACGAGTGGTAAAGAAAACTAAAAAAAGAAAAAAAAGGAAAAAAAAGGAAAGATGAAGAAAAAAAGTCTTTCAGTCCAGTAGTGGGCGCTTGAAAAACTGCCTGATGTCTGCAGCACCAGCTTTTTGTTTTCTACTGGAGCCAGGTACTGGAGACAATGGAGCAGCTGAAGAAGCAGACTGAACATGATGGGGCACAGATGGACATACAGATGTAGAAACGTTGACAGGTGGGGCTGCAGCTGGAAATAGGCTAGACGTGGAGGAGACAGTAGCTACATTTTTTTTTTGGCTGCTTGTGATAAATATTCCAAGGTGGGAATTGGTGAAATTTAAAAAAAAAAGAAGTAAAGTATAGGGAGGATTCAGGTCATTTCTGTTTTTCCACCTTTTCTTTTCCTAAAAAAGTATCATAAACATGATTTTTTTAAGGAAAGGAACTAAAAAATAAATAAACAAACAAAATGAAAACTGACAACAAAACCCCCACTCACAATAATAAAATTCTAAGAATCCCATCACCCCCCCACCCACCACCTGAAAGTAATATATAAAAAAAAAAAAAGGAAATTTACTCTTTAAAAAAATCCAAACAATAAATTTTTTTTTAATTTTCCACCCCTGATATAAATTAAATTACTCCCACCCCACCGCACCAAAAATATCAACTATAAGTATAATTAGCCCCCCCAATCCCGACCCCCCCCCCCCCCCCCCCCCACCACCGCCATCAACTTTTTAAATTTGATTCTAATTACTTTAGCAAAGAATACTAAAATGTTAACTCGCCTTCATGTTTTTCTTATGCTCTGGGTGATCAGCATGGCTTCGAAGTTTCTTTTTTTCCGTTCGCTCCGTATCTGATCGTTTTTGAACAAACGATACAGAAACGCGTGCCGGCCACATTTACTTTCTTGCACCACTTGCGATATTCATTGCCGTCGTCATCAGTTTCGTTTAGCCATTGCCATATCCATTTGTTTCTAATTTGGCCCTCGACGCATGCTACTGGATCTCCTTCTTTCAAAAAAGCCACGACTACTTAATTTCTGGAGCACCATGCAAACTTTCGTTGTCTGTCAGACGCGCCAATGTTAGCCTGTGAAGATGCCGGAAACACAGAAACAGCTACTTCCGGTATGAGATCGAAAACGTGGATCGAACACAAAATCGGAACCGATAATTTTTTTTTTTTTTTTTTAAATTGACGGAAGTTCCGTCAAGACTGAAAGTCATTTTGACGGATTTCCGTCCATAGACGGAAAAGTTTCACCCATGCATCAGAGCATGACCTTGCTTTCCAATGTGTAAACGAAAGAGGGGACTGCCTTCTCTCCAGAAGTTTACAATTTGAGGAGATACGTGACTGTTTGTGCTTCATTTTCATTGTCCTGAATGTTGTTCATCTTGTTTGAAGAAGACCAAAGAGGTTGAAACACATCTTGTCTTGTAATTTGTTTGTCCCTTTTATCCAGCAGAATAGTATTTTTTTCTTTTTAATAAGTCAGCAACAATAAAATAAACAACACACCAATTAAGGCTTTTCTGTTTCTCAGAACTGAGAAATTCTGTTCTTGCTCAGGGGTGAAGGTCTTCCATTGTCGCTTCATACTGAAGTACTCGTTCCTGGAAAACACCAATGTCACATAAATGTCATGAAACAGTTTGTTTTGTTCACACTTCTGAATCCCCTCCTCATGGATATTTGTTATGATGAAAAAGAAAAACACAACATAATGATGCTTCAACTACCTCAATGACTCTGCTGCTGTCTGATGATCGATAACTATATGTCTGCATATATATAACTACTAGGGCAAAAACATTACAAACAAAATCAAAGAATAAATCATTGTCTAGATCTATGTCACTCAATCATTTTTCACTTAGATGTAACAAATATTTACTCTAAAATCAAAACTGAATTAAAATTATCAAATCGTTTCAGTTTCAAACTGTTTCAGTAACTGTGCTGTGCATAATACATAAACCTCTATGAGTGTCCGAAACTGTTCACTCTCTCTCTCTCTCCTACAATAATCAGCTGGCAGAAACTGCATGCACCAGAAATGAGTACACTGATCATACATGGTCAATTACTGCAATATTTTTTTCTGATTCTTATATACTGCGTAACAAATCAAAATTAGATTTTGCAATTATCCTTCCAACCCAACGAAGAGCTGCAGCTGGATGGTCAATAAAGGACATGAAAAATCCTCCTCATTCTTACACTTTTTCCTTTCTTTTTTGTTGACGTTCATTTTGCGTCGTGTCCCAGGAGTAGTAGCCCAGCAAATATTTCCAAACATCAACGCGAATTGCTGGATCAATGCCCTGAATAACAAAATGAAGATTACACAGATTCATTTTTCCGCTTGCGGACATGGGGTAAAAAATTGTGATGATACAGACTTCATCTATCGCAAACACGAGTCGCAGATCTACAAAAACCGTTAGCGTCACAACTGGTTAAGTTTGGTAAGTTGCTCTGCATGTCTCAGTTTATCAAGTCTTTCATTTCAATTCTTTCAAAAATTAGCAAAAGAGCACAGTGATGTGTTTCAGTATCATTAATATTTCTCCTAATTTTTCTGATAAGACGCCTCTATCATGCAGCTGCATTACAGCATTAGAAGTAACACAATAAATGGCATCAATTTGATTCTTCTCAGTTTATTTATAGCTCACCACTTTCATCCATTCACATTGGACTCTTATCATTTGCCACTGAATCATGCGTTTTTTTTTTTTTTAAAGACTGGGAAAAAAATTCTTTCGTTTTTTTAAAAAGGGGAGAGAATAAATTCAATCAGCCATCATTTTATTTCAATGCATAAACCAAACACAGGAACTTTATGCAAATCTTTTTTTTTGGATAAATCTACATCTATATTTCACAACAACACCTCACTTTTACATCTATTCTCATGTTTTTTCCCATCCCTAAACTACACACTCATACAGACATCTAGGTGACATTTCTTTAGTGTCTGAGAAATAATTCCCAAGTCTTGGAGTGTTGCTTCTTGCGTGTATTGAAGTTCACATGAGTCTTGTGCAAGTGTTGTATTTAAATCACTTACCCCTCTGAAAATGGTCCTCAGAATGTGATCTACCTCCCTTAGTCTACCATCGGCATCAAAGTGAGATGCCCACTCATCTGCAGACAGTGGCTCCCCTCTTTCAGCTGCAGGTCTTGGAGATAGAATAGTCTGAACATACAGAGAATGTGCTTGTTTAACTAATTAAAACTAAATTAGCATTCCAGGATATCATTTTCGTTGAAACTTTGAAAAAAATTTAACATCATAAAAGTCATACATCTCGCCAAACATGTACTGTGCACTGCAATTCTAATCTCAAAGATAATCTGTATGCTTAGAAAAGGGTACTGAAGGCATCAAACACAAAGCAAGCTTCATCCCAAAACACTGCTTGTTTTGGTGCTCTACCTCAAATCCTCGTCTTGACAGTTATCTTGACAGTTAGGTCGTTTCAGCATATGAACCATGTTTTACTTATTCACTATTGTTCTGTGTGCAAAGCGAACTTGAAAATATTTAAACTCACCTTGGTGATCACTCCAGAGCCCTGTTCCTCTGGGCTGACTTTCATTCTGGGGATATCTTGGAGTAGCTCTTCACTGGGGGTTTCTGGGGGGTCTTCTGACAGGAGTATATCCCTCAAAAAGTTTGTAACTTTTGAGAAACTCCCTACTGTGGCTGTGTATGGGTCACGAATAAAATTCTGAAAAAGTAGAGAGGCAAATTCAATTTGCTGCAAGAATTTGAACAGTACACTCTACACACACAGAATATATAGTATGATCAGCTCAGAACTAAAGTACCACTCTTCCTATGAGTTTGCTATAAGACATTTTATATGAGATGGAAAAGTTAATTCAGAGACAATACACTCAGCAAATGAAAAAAAAATAAATAAAAAAATGCAGCTTTCTTGCAAAAACCCAATATTCTATTATGTACTCTTGAAATTCAAAGTGATGAAGTCTTGTATTGGTTGTAATGTTTTGTACTAGTCCTCTAAGCTGATGAACTTGAAGTCGGTTTACTTTTTGAGAACATGCTGGCCAAGTGTTTGTTTCATTTGCTAAAACTGTGTTTTCTGCTGTGCAGTTCTACTGTCACTTAGTTTTACTTGGTGTGCGCACAAAGTGGCATCAAAGCCTGTAACAGTCAAAGTCTGCAGCCTTGTTAAAACAGTCAATCAGTCTCCAGGTTCATTCATTGCCATTTCACATGCAAATTAGTAAATCCAAGAAAGGCTATTAAGAAAAATCAAGTGGCCTGTACCAAGCAGCCTGCACCATAGACCAAGCTTCTCTGATGTGGCATTTTCTTCCAAACACCTACCACAATCACAAAGTTCTATCTTTCACTTTAGAGGAATCTGCAAAAAGTAACCACAACCTACAAAAACGAAACTGGACAAAAACCCTAAGTGCTTTTCCCATCCCCCTTTCCCTCGAAAAAATTCAAATAGTTATACAAATAAAAAGATATTTTAAATAGTGGGCTACCACTTTCCAATTTCTCCTCCCCCCCCCCCCCCCCCCCCCCCCCCCCCCCCCATCCTTCTGTGTAACAGAGACCTTCAGCTCAAAGGTGATGACTTCCACAGCTTTCTTATTTTCTGGGTTTAGGCATTCCTGCCCTGGAGAGTGCAGCCTCCGTGGCTTGTTGGCCGACAAACATGATGATCTAAAGGAGACTGGAGAGAACTGATATAGAGTGTAATAGACACAACATTGAACAATGCTATAGGGTATAAAAAGTTTTGACCGCCTGGGTTCTTTTACAAAGGATATATTAAAAAAAAAAAAGGGTAGAGAAAACACTTGAACCCACTTGGGAGAAGAGTTGAGTACTCGTAGAACCTTCAAAGCAACCGAAGAGAGCGAGTGCAGCTTCTGTGGTTGTTGAATTGTGTTCAATCACTGATTTCTTTAAACACAAATCACCGTCACTGCAGAAAAAAAAAAGGGTGGTGGTGGTGGTAGTTGGGAAAAGAGGTGAGAAAGAATCTAGATAGTGAGGGGAAGGGCGATTGGGGAAGATGAGGGGGGGAGGGGGGGGGGAGCAAATAGGAAAAATGGGGAGGGGGGGGGTTAGCGATAGCTGTGATTTGATTTAGTCTTTAATGTTGAGGCCATCTGGTTTGAAGGTTCTACGAACCGAAGTACTCAACTCTTGTCCTCCCAAGTGGGTTCAAGTGTTTTCTCTACCCTTTTTTCCCCCATTTTTTTAAATACCCATTGAACAATGCTTTTTCAAAAATGTACCTGACAGGGTCTGTGCTAAAACATTTTTCTGCCATCACAGCATCAGTACATCAACAGCACATGATATACTAATGTAATTTTTCAGGATGTGGAAATTTAAGAGTTATTCATCAGCTCAGTTTAAATTACTTCACCACATCCTTTTTCCTACTTGTACTTAAAAATTACAAAACTTTTGTTGAACTTTTTTCTTTCCATTTTTAAGGAAAGAAAGAAGGTTCAACAAAAAGTTTATTTTCACAATTTTTTTTCCGCAATTTTGCTTTCGTGCAGTCCTTAGGCGAGGTTTCTTACTTTATACAAAATATGAGAATGGCTACATAATGAGGAAAAGACGTTTTTATTTGCTACCATACATTTCTTGAAAGTCTCCCGCCAACCTTAAAACAAAAATTCCTCCCACAAGTTTGCGCGCTGGTGACCTACTCGTTTTTGAGTGAACCAGTTTTTTAGGAAGAAGAAGAAGAAAAGTAACATGGCGTCCTCGGGTCTTTACTCCTACAGCATGCATCATCCTAACATCTGCCCCAGGTTGATAGGTTAAAAGGCTGCTGTAACTTTTAAGAAAAACTTCTTTGGGGGGAAAAAACAACAGCGGCATGATAAAGTCATTCATGCGGACTAACAATAACATATCAATTAAGAGAAATCGAGCTAAATGTCGCGTTGTATGCAGTTACTGAAAAACAGACTCACCGTTTTAAAATATCGTTCGTAGTGTATGACAAAGTGCAAAATTTTGTGCCCCTATGTGGAGAATAAAAAAAATCGCAATCTCTCTTTAACACACTCTGTTACAAGTGCAAAAATTCATATAACACCTGTGCGTGCTTTGACCATCAATTTCTCATTCAGTCTTATTTGGAAAAAAGAGATCGACTGAATTGTAGACTGAAAACTTCGCACAAACGTGGGCCACTTCTCTCGGACAAAGACGCTTCTCAACCGGGCTGCGAGTGCGCGAAGGAAAGGTCACATGATCAATGTTTACAGTATTTTGCTTTGTCACATGACTTCACTCTACTCCCCCCCCCCCCCCCCCCCCCCCCGGTTTTTTTTTAGACCCCACCCCACCCCCTACCTTCATCCTTCTAATGTTGTGAAACCCAGAGCTTGCATGAAAAATGAACCGTTTTTAATTGTTTTTGTCTCCACAATGTATGACATCAGTAAAAATAGACACAGACATGCCGTGAAGATGACCAATCGATTCGTTGTGTGCGTTCTTCCAAGCGTGTCCAGTCAACCGTTCTTTGTCCACACGGATCAGCGTGCCCCACTGACCTATTTCAGCTATGTCTACAAATAGTAACATGTTTTGCTCAGAGGGTGTTGTTGCGAACCGAATTCGGTGTGTCAGCTTTGCCTATGCGATAACGTGTGACCGTTCACAATGCTCATGCCTTGATTAGCATTCAAGCTCGCAATTGCGCGCGTGACTATGTTTGTTGACATTTAGAAAGAAGATTTTCTCAACAAGCGGTCTAAATTTCACCTCAATTGCCGTCCACTGAAGAAAATCTTCTCGCGTGTTTCCTGCTGTCCGATCGAGAGTGGACTGTTAACTTTTTCATTACTACAGTTACACCTACGCTTATGCTAGGTTATACAGTTTGTTCACATTCGTCGTATTTAAAGAGTTGTAAACGTAAGATCTCCGGAGTATAAACCATTAACTTTAGCTCAAGAGTTTGTGCTTAAATTATGAAAACTTCAAGTAATGTTGCAAGCGTTCCTTGAAGAACTCATGTTCGCGCACGTCATCGGCCTACGTTTGAAAAGATGGGTTGGATGACATCACTTCTAATACTTCTGGCTTCTGAAGTGGGTAGTAAAGCCACATCAATTACGAATAACAGAGACAGATTTTGTGACCGCCTTTGCACCTTTTTGCCTTTTCAAATATGGATATGAAATAGTATATCATGCTTAGAGGGATCCTTAGAAGAGGAGGTTTATTAAACTTACACCTTTTTCAAAGGCAGAGCTAAAGTAATTGATATTCCAATGGAACAACTGTATGATTAATAATGTAGTCACGGAGTGCCGGTCAGGTTATACCTTACCTGCATCAAATATTGACAGCAATCTTCGTTTTACCCAGTTCTGTACGGCGTGGAACTCTTGCGGGTGCATCAGATTGACACAAATGCAATCTCTTTAATAAAACAAATGTTACAACAGTTTGGATTCAATTGAGTTTTATTCTATTTTACTTCCCCAGATATTTTACTGTTAACTGGCTGATTTGTGCCATTGCTTTAACTTCTTGAATAGCAAGGTTGAGACCCTTGTTGCCAAATTTGCTCAGGGCAACAGTCGTGAGTCGCATATTATTTATTTTATTTTCTTTTTAATGCGGTTAACTAGTTGACGCGATTTACGCCTTCATTTTTTGACTTCAATATTTAAAGTAGATATGAGTAAGTTATCTCACAGTTTTCAGTAAATATCCCCCTCTAAGAATGAAAAAGCCCTTTTCATAGTACTGATCATTTTATTTGATTTGTACACTACATCATGAGCATGATGACTAAATTTCATGTGTTTACTAAACGAGATTCTACATCCTTTTCCTCTGTGCATTTGAGGTTTTATCAAATATGACTTAATCTTTTTTTTCTCTGTCATTGGTAACTAGTCATTTACACTTTTGGTCACCATAGCATATCTTTCAAACATTCTTTTCCATTGCTTTGTTTTTATTTAAGATATAATACAAATTTCCAGTTTCTAATATTTTACCTTAAATTACACCATTGTCACAATTTAATATCTTGCAACATTTTTTAATACCGGCAAATTACTGTATATAATATAAGTATTACAACCAAAGGTTTTTTTAAGTATGAATTAGCCATGTCTTACCTGTGGCTTCACTAACTTCGACTCTCAATAAGAAACTACAACTTGAAACTGTTTCTTTTTCAAAAATTCACAAATCCATGAATTGACCTGTCACTCCGTAGTTTACATAAACTTGGCTTTGAATAAGACTCAATGTTGCTTATAGCCCTGCTGTACCAAAAGCCATACAGGGCTGTCACCACGTTACACAACTTCACCAGTCATTTGGCATTTGACGAAAATTGTTAATATATACTGTAAATAGAAAAAGGCAAAGTGTACTTCCCAATGGTATTTACCTAACACATCAGCATTCAAAATGAGCATTTCCAACTCTGATTCACTACTTTGTTTTTAAAAGATCACTAATCCAAGCAAACAAATTACCATTTCTTCCATAGAACTTTTATATCAACTGTTTATCATTTAAGTCAAATTGTTTAATTTCTTTAAAAATCGTGAATAGAACGGGGCTAACTAGACTTTTCCTGTGGTATTTCACTTACAATATCAGGTCCCTCAGAATAAGCATCTGCACTCTAAAAAATATGCATCTCCAAGTATGTCTGACTTCTTTCTGCTTTTAAAAAAATCTCCAGCTCAAGCTAATAATCAAACTTATACTCCACAGTACTTTAGCTTCATAAGCAATCTCTCTTGGAGAACAATTTCAAAAGCTTTTCTAAAAACAAGGTAGATAACATCCATATTCTTGTCACAATATAAAATCTTTGTAAAACTTCATTGCATATAGAAGGTGGGAGACACAAGATCTGTGCCGGCAGTGAGCATGCTGACAACCAGTACAGAGTTTATGATTGCTTGTCTTGTATCTTTCTTTAAATACAGTTGCAAGTATAACTGCCATAACTTCATTCAGTTGGGACTGTTTCCATGTCCACAGATTTATTGAAAACAACACTTAACATAACAGCAATGATAACTGTTCTTGCTTCAAAACTCTTGATCTGTTAGGCCTATCAGGGTCGTAGTCTTATTTACATTGAGCTCGCTCAGCTTTTCCTCATCTGCTGTTGGGATGACTATTAAACCAGTCACTGTTTTACCATCTGACCAAGCAGCAGGATTTGCGGAGGGAAATTGTCTAAAATTTTCTTTTGTAGGATAAGATAAGATAATGTTGCTTATAGCCCAGCCGACCGCAAAGGGCCACTTCAGACAAATAATCATTCAAATGTTTAGCTTTGTCCATATCTGGTAGGGTGATATCTCTGTCATCATTATAAATATATCTTCATCAACTGAAAGTGCTTATACTGGTTTTGTTTCTCATCCTCGATTATGCATATTTCCAAAACCTCTACAGGTTAGATTTACAATCGTTAATTGTGCTCTTCCATACTCTTATTGGCTGCCTAACTTTGTTCATTACACCTGTTTCTTATTTAGCACAATATGAATATATCTCTGTAGAGTAAGCTGCATCCATGTGTGTTTTATGTAGTACTGCCATGACATAAGTTACATCTATGTGTGTTTTACACAGTAGTATTGTCATGATATTTAAAGATAAAATACAGAATTCTCAGGAACGTTATAGTCCTAGGAGACTCTTACCTGAAAGCGTGCCTGAATGCATGCCCACATGGACAAAATAACTCAGTTGTACACATTTTAAATCCCATTCCATTTTTGGGAAGAGTGGGCCATCGAGTAGCCATGGAAATGAAAACATGAACATTAACACATGCACACTGGCGCAGCAGAATTTTTAATGTCATGAAGTTGGTTGCTGGGCTTAACAGGTAGAAGTAATCCATCCCAATCTAAACTTAAAATGTATGAGGTAAGGAAGGTAGTGTTGCTTATAGCCCATCCGCAAAGGGCCATATTGGGGCTGTCAGTGGGTTGAAGTAAACTCACAAGTGACCTTATGTTACACATATAATTTCTATTACCAAAAACAATATACACATGCACACACTCAAGAAAACATGCATGCACAAGTGTACACACACACACACACACACACACACACACATGCACACACACACACACACACACACACACACACACACACACACACACACACACACACCACCTCTAAGATTCTGGAAAAAAAATCAATATTAATCATAAAATCTCAAGCAAGGTAAATCGCTCATGGTTTCAGTTATAACATTTGGTATGTTGTGACTGCATGTTTTCAATTTTCACATTAATATCATGTGAATAAATAGCACAGACTTCAGCAGCCATATCATTCAACAAATTCAGTACTTTTTAGGTTGTTGCCTCCTGTCATGTTAACTAATTTTGCACACACCAATGGTAGTGGGTGAAGAGGGGTTAAAGCAAAGTTGCAATCCTTTTTGCTTCAAGACTGTATTTAAGACACCACACACACACACACACACGCTCACACACACACATACACATGCGCATGCACACACACACACATACATCTCGCACACACACACACACACACTCACACACACACATGCGCACGCACACACATACACATACATCACGCACACACACACACACACACGCTGGCACACAACACACATGAACACACACAAGCTGGCACACAACACACATGAACACGCACACACACAGAGCAGCAAATTGAATTCAGATGCTTAATTTAATTCATTTATCAGGAGGAAAGTTTAAAAAAATAACACATCTACTAATGTGCATGTTTCTCTTTTGTCTTTTGACATACATTTGTGTGTTCCTCTACTTTGATTTCAAAACCACAGGCGCGTGTGTGTGTGTGTGTGTGTGTGTGTGTGTGTGTGTGTGTGTGTGTGTGTGTGTGTGTGTGTGTGTGTTATTTCGCTGTTGTTAGTTGCTTTTTTTTAATGGTCCCAGCAGTTAAGCTATGTACTTAATTAGAATTTTCATTCTTTCATCATCCTCTTCTTCAAGTTGTATCATTGTTGTCTGCATGTAAAGTTTCTTCTGACTATCTCAACCTTGTTGATCATTAAGACTGGGAGAAGGTCTCACACACACACACACTCTCTCTCTCTCAACACACACACACACTCACTCACTCACAAAGGGGGGAGGGGGGGGGGGA
>CM031610.1:29210788-29248288 GCA_018398815.1 Conus ventricosus | reverse complement strand
TCAAACACAGATTGGACTTTCTGCACTTCCAATGACATCCTTATGTTACCTGCATTTTCATCTCTGTACAGTTGTAGATTTCCATTTATACAGGCTATATACGCCCAACACTCTATCTATAAAGGCTTCTGAATCCCATCTAATCCTCAGCCCCACTCCTCATCTCCACCCATATTGCCGCAGTGCTTTTCAGTGCGAAATGGAAATATGCATTTTTTTCTTTAAAAAAGAATCGAAAATCGGTTGTAAAATGATGATTGAAAGACAGCACTTAATGCGATCTGGAAATTCGGTTGCTATTTCTTTTATTTTGATGAATACTACTAAATCATAGGTAGCCAGGCATGCCAGAAGCAGCGATCATATCCCATGCCCCCCCCCCCCCCTCTCTGTCTCTTCTCTCTCTCTCTCTCTCTCTCACACACACACACACACACACACACACACACACACACACACACACACATACATGCGCGCGCGCGCACGCGATCGCGCGCACTCACACACCAACACCCGAATTGGTGTGCGCACTTTTTTTTTAACTGCTCAGTTGACGGGTCCCCATCCAGATCCACTTTATGCTCAAGCTTTCCGCGTTTTGTCATTGTACGCAGTTGGAAACTTCCCCTTTTGAGACTTGCAAAAGATGTCCTGTTGGTGTTAGGCCAGAAAAAGGCTCGCTGATGTCAGTGTAAAAGTTTAAAGAAGTGCTTGTAGGCTGTGGTTTAATGAAGACTTCGCTAGGATCCAAATATTTAGTCGTTTATTCACAAATCACGCCCTCGTGACCCGTGACGTTTACATTGGGAAGCCATTTTCGTTTTGCTGGATTGGGTGCATCGACGTCGGACTGTACTTTGTATCATGTAATCAGCTGATGAATTGGTTATTTCTGCAGACAAGCAAAACAGCTTTTCTTTTTTGAACTGTTGGTCATTGTTGGCTGTTAGGAGCAATCTGAAATGGCTGAAGCTGGGGGGCGGAAGTATAACTTCAAAGTTGTTTTGCTGGGAGAAGGATGCGTCGGAAAGACCTCGCTCGTGCTCCGCTATGTTGAAAATAAGTTCAATGATAAACACATAACAACATTACAGGTAAAATGTTTTACCTTTTTTCATAGTAAGATTCTAGAATAGTAAGAAATGGAATTTAAACGTGTTTTATTATCGGAATTCTTTGAGTAAGGGAAAGAAAAAGTACGTGATGCAGAATTGCATTGCGAACTGTAATGTAAGCCTAATATTTATGTGTAACTTGATACACAATCCTTGCTGTTGTACGTATACGTGTGTATCTGTTACAAACCAATATGCGGTTTGATGTACCAGCTCAAACCCAATGTGAGGGTATTGTATGACGATGAGTCCAAACCTGTGTGATTCCACCAGCAAGTTCAAACCAAATACATGTCAGAACAGCAGTCTGTTGGGAATGGGTCAGGCAGATCTTTTACTAGGCCTATATTATGAAGTCCTGTATGTTTGTAGGGTATGGGGAGTGTGGATTTTGCATATGATCATGATTTGGTGTGGTATACTTCATGTTTGTAGGGTATGGGGAGTAAGGATTTTGCATGATGATCATAATTTGGTGTGGTATACATTTTTGTGATTTCGGTGCATGGGAGCAGAGACTGTGTTTTTGCATACATGTGAAAGCATTCTGCTGTTCACAAATTCATTCCCTCTCTCTCACTCTCTCTCTCCTCCCTCCCTCCCTCCCTCCCTACCTCCTCCTTCTCAAATGGGCTTTGTCTCCCTAATGAGCAAGGTAATTTTACGTAGTGTTCTTAATTATTGTCCAGGGCTGAGCTTTAACGTTCGCCAACTCGCCAATGGCCCCTAAAATTGGAGTCGGGCGAACTCAATTTACAGTACCATTCGCCCGGCTGGCGACCTAAAAATCACCGCCAGTGATTCTGTACCTGTACACAAACGACATGCCCTGTAAAAACAAACACGCGCCTGCCGACTGCCATCTTTCATCACTGCCGTGCGGCTTTCCCGGCCGAGGTTCAGAGTCGCGCGAGACTTGCCATTTCCGCTCTTCCGCTTACTTGTTCAGTCGGTGGTCATGTGGCGCTTTTTAACCGGTGTCTCTGAGCCTCCAGCAAAAAAAAACTAAGTCAGAAGAAGAAAAAAAGAAGCAGAATAAGGAATATGAAGAAGAGAGAGAGATCGAAAGTGGGTGCCAGGATGGAAGAGGACAGAAACAGGGGAGTAGAGAGCATGGCTTGTGTACGATGCCGACAAGGAGGAGATGCACTGTGCACCCTGCCGAAAATGGATGACGACTTACAAACAGCAGTAGCAGCCCTTTGTAATCGGCACAAAATTGTTTAAACTTGATTCAATCAAGAAACATGAACAGTCAGTTGGACACAGAGATTGTTGCCTGAAGGAGAGTGCACAGAAAGATAAGAAAAGCACAGCTGGTGCCCGTCTCCTTGACACTCTGACACAAAAGGAGCGTATAAGCTGCAAATTTAAAATAGGACTGCATTTTCAATGAAAGGGTCTGGCAACCTGAAAAATTTTCTGGCAACCTCAACCTCCAGGTTAGGAGCCCGGCTGGCTCCTTAGCCTGGCTTGCTAAATCTCACCCCTGATTGTCACTGCTTCTCTCCCCCCACCCCCCCACCCCCCACCCCCTCCTTACCTCCCTCCCTCAAACCTGAGCAGGGTAGTTGTTCCTTTCTGACACTTTCTGACTTTTTGTCCCTTCCTTTCTCTACCTCCACACCCTCTTGCTTTTAGTTATATCACTCTTTTTTTTTTTTCTTTTCCATATATAAACATGTTTAACATGTTTCCCTTCTCCCACCTGTTATCCCCTCCTTTCCACACACACACACACAACACACACACACACACACCTTCCCAACTGTAGCAAAGTATTTTCATACAGGCCCACAGTCACTGATTTTTTTTAATTGGTAATTGTTAGAAAATACTGTTTGCAAAGGCAGAATACCAGATTTTTCAAAAATATTTATTTTATTTTTATTTTCAGTATTTTTTTCATTTTTTGGTTAGCTCCCAGTCCCAAGGATTAGTTTAATGTATGTAGCTGACATCGGCAAGTAAATTAGAAGGGATTGCATCAAAATAAAAAGAATCTACATTGATGTCACAGAACATCATGGTCAAAGTTTATTGTGTTTGTAGGCCTAATATCAGATTTTAAACCAGCATTTTGATGTCACATTAAACCTACATCATAATTTCATATATTTCTGGTAGCACTGCAGTCAAAGAATAATGTGTTTCTCTTGTTAGCTATTAGCTTGCTACCAGGGAGAAAAACCTAAGGATATTTGTAAACCTTTTTCACAAATAGGCAAAAACTGACTCTGACACAGTGACAGTGTGGAAAAATGTGCAAAGATCGAGTCTCTTTTGTCAGCATGAATAGATTTAAATTTTACTAGTCAAGATAGAATGTAGGCATATCTAGGAGATCAATTTCAATGCACTTTTGGCGTCACTGGTTCTTTTCTTTTTCTTTCTTTCTTTTTTTTGTTCTTTCTTTGAGACCAGTTTAATATTAGCTGTTGAGAGACAGTGCAGGGCAGTCCATATTGATTTGTTTTTGCAAAATTCCAAGCATGATCACAACATAGTATTTTCTCTCTGACACTTTTCGACATTTTGCCCCTTCCGTTCTCCGCCTCCACACCCTTTTGCATTTAGTTTTACTCTTTTTCTGTTACATGCTTAACATGCTCTCTGCCTCAGTGTCTGTCTGTCTGTCTCTCTCTCTCTCTCTCTCTCTCTCTCTCTTTCTTTTCAAGCAGAACAAGTTTGTCATGGTGTCTATCACTCTGTGTTCTTTCTGACACTTTATTTGCTTTTTTCCCTTGGTTCCCACCCATACCATCCCTTCCCATCCAAGGTAATAAATCCTCAGGAGGGATAAGTGAGCAGCGGGTAGACACATCAGATTTGCTCCGTCTGCACATGTGGCTGCTTCACTGCCACCTTAGTGGGTGGGATTGCATGTTGTAATCATTGACAGATCAGTTAGATTGGATGTTGTCAGTTTTTAAAGCCTTATGTCTGTTCTACATGGGTCACAATTTGTCGGCAACTTTACTCAAGGGGTTAAATGCATAGTTAGTATTTTAGGATAATTTCCATTTGATTCTTATTTTTGTTTTCAGTTCTTATATTATTTTGACATGCCAGCTTGTCTTAAAAGCCTTTTTTTTCTGCCGTAACTTTTTCATGCCAATTACTGAAACATGGCATTGTTGCCATGCCTCTTAAAATACAAAGGTTGATCATTCCACAGCACTGGCAGTCAGCAGGGAGCAATTGATCAGTATCAGCGTAGGAAGCAACCCACCAAACAAAGCATTGTGCACACTACTGCTGAGTATATTTTTTTAAAGGGAAACCAGACATAGATCTATGCATTCATCAGAGATGAACTGGTGATGTAATTTGTGCTTTTGTGTACTCTATGGCTGTTGTTAAGTTTTACTCTTACTGTTTCTGTGTTATGCTTTACATAATTCCTTCCCTCTTCCCTTCAGTTGGCGTTTTCATGTTCTTTCCTTCTGTTGTTCTTGCTTGTTTTCTTTAGTTTTCTGCCTTATCTTGCAAGATGCTTCTTCTTTGTTTTCTTTTTCATCATCTTCTTACTCATCATCATCATCATCATCTTATTTAATTATTATTATTATTTTTCTTCTTGTTTTTCTTGTTCTTGTTCAAGGTTCTTCTGTTTCCTCCACCACCGCCACCACCATCTCCTCCTCCTCCTCCTCCCCTCTCTCCTCCTCCTCTCCTCCTCACATTCCTGCTGAGAAATTTCATGTGCCTGTTTTGATCCAATTTCATTTGATGTAAGACATCAACTACTGTTCTTAGGCCCTGTACTGACAACAATAGTTGCTTAGTCACAGAACTATAAGCTCTGTAGCGACTTTGTTTTCATTGCTTTTGCTCATATGTGAAGGCGTTTCTTTTTTTTGTCCACATTACGTGTATTGGGCAATACGATAAGATAAGATAGATAATGTTGCTTATAGCCAATACTGCTACTTGGTAAACTGCCTGCCTGAAGTGGCTTGAATGTCAGAAGTGACAGTCAGGGGTCAGTCTGGCTGTCACTTTTGGCATGGCCGTGTTTTCGCCAAATCAAAGAAACTGGATTTATTATTGGAAGGGGATTCCTGTCTCCATGAACAGGAAAAGGAGGGCGGGTTGTCTTTGGACATGAAAGGCTGTGGTTCATTCTTACTTTTTAATGTGGGTGGGGATGGGGGTTGGAGAGCATTGGAGGAATCAGGTTGTGAGCTTTTCTTATGTGAGGGCTGAATACAATACAGCTAAGGCACACTACCACCAGTTTAGGAGGATACTTCAAAGTTTGATTCATTCATATGAACAATAAAATGGCTTTCGTTTTAGCTGAAAAAGGATTGTGGTTGGCTGGAAACGGCTTGCAAGGCATACTGCTTGGTCAGCTTAGAAGTTAGAGGCTGGTCTGTAGAGAACAGCGTTTTACTTGACCAAGGCATGAAAATGGACTAGAGCTGCAATGTCAACCATGGCAGACATGTCCACTGGAATTTTATTGGTGTAAAGCTGTGCACAATACTGTGTCAGAAAAGGGGCCCTATGGTATGTTCTGGCTGCACTGGCTAGATGTGTACCAGAGTACAGGTTTGCACTGAAACAGTGAACGGTGGTGCATTGAAATAGTATCTGTGTTAAAAATTCATTGTAGACAGGACTAAATGAAAGCTTTCTGTGACTCTTGTTTGTTTTTACTGAAAATTGATGCAAGCTGAAAATAAGTAAGTTGAAATTCCATTACCTCAGTTAGTTGAAATTGAATTATATGTTACTTATTGGTACATGGTAGTCACTTTTAGTGAGTAAAACTAAAGAGATAAATGTTTTTTAAATCTATAGAGACAACATATTCACATTACCTTTCCTATTTAAATAGAAATTTTATGAATACTTTTCTTTGTGCAGGCTTCTTTCTTGAATAAGAAGTTGAATGTGGGTGGAAAAAGAGTAAATCTGGCAATATGGGTGAGTACTTGTGTGCTTGTCTTAATAGTAGAACAGTTATGTGCTGAATATTACGCACATTTTATGTACATTAGTGCCACATGTTCAGTATGTTGACGTTTTGTTTTGTTTTTGTTTTTTGCGCCAAGGTTTGGAAGTGGATCAGCTGCTATGGTGAAGATGTTAGGGCCATGGACTTCTGGCTGGGAGGTTATGAGTTTGAATCCCATCAGTCATTTATTTGTGGGATTTTTTTTTCCTAACGGATTCCTACCAGAGTTGAGTTTAATATGGGCTCAGTTGGGAAGACTGGAAGATTGAGACCACACAGTTAAATGGATGTAGCTCAGATTTCCTGACAAACACACCAGGTATGTGTATCTCCCTGGCCTGGCCGACGTTGTGATATTTATGGAAGTAAACATAGAGTACAGCACTGTCATGCAGCCTCAGGCCAGAGTGAAAATCCATAGCATCATTTTCATCATCCTCATCTTTATCAATCGGCATTAAAAAAAAAGTATTAAATTCAGTGGCCCTTCATGCCCTCTTCTCATGGTGATCTTAGTTTCAATTATCTCTCTGCGCCTAAACACTTTGTTAGATTCTCTCAGGGTCACCAGCATCTGGAAATTGATGCACAATGTCAGTAAATGAACCTGCTGACATAAGTTTGTACATGCCTTTAAATGTACTGCTTTGTGCTTGCTTGCTTGGAAGAAAGGAGGAAATGAAACTTCTAAACTTCATGTGAATTAGTCATGAACACAGTGATTGCTTCACTGCTTAGATGTATACTGTTGAATAAAAAGTACAGTTCTGCAAAGTTTTGACAGTTTTGATGTTGAATTGATGAATCATGTTGTGCAGAAATTTCTAAAGTGTTGATTTCAGAATGCGTATATAGAATTCAGTTTTTGTTTAAAGGAACCACATGACTTTGTGTGTGTGTGTGTGTTGTTGTTGTGTGCTTGTCACTTTGTGTGTGTGTGTGTGTGTGTGTGTGTAAGTTACGTACACAGAATAGATAATGTGTTAAAAGTTACGTACACAGAGTAAGTAAACCATCAAAATTCAAATCTGCATAAGTTTTTTTTAAGTTGTAAACATTTTCCAATAAAAACATGAATAAGCTTGATCTCAGGTGGTTTTGACCTCCTTTCTCCTTTTTCTCTGTAAAGAGAGAACAGTATACCTGTCACTAATATTCGGGAAAACTGCACAGGAGGTGCATGAGTAAAGTGCGACCTGAAAAGAGAACGAGAAAACTTTTTATTTTTTTTTATTTTTTTGAATTCTAGGAGCTGCCTTTCAAATTCTCATGAATGATTTGTTTTCTAGTGACCCCTTTGAAAATAATGAAGTATATAATTTGTGTACATTATACAATATAATGTGTTATGAAATGAAAGAAAATGTTACGAAGTAATATTATCACATGCCCTTTTTTTAATGTCTTTTGCGCAAAGAAAATGCATTTGCTGCAAATGAAAAGGATGTAGAATAGTGTTCTCAGACTCGCTCAAATGAATTAACCATAAATGATTATAAACTTGAAAATTCATAGCTCTGTCATGTGACACTGTGTGAAGTTATGAACTCTTCTTAAATTTCATAAGTACAGAGTGAATGATCACAAAAATAACTGCAAATCATTACACTAGCCTTTGTTATACATGTAGTTATAAATGTCAAATCACTGTACCTCTCAGCATTACACAGACTGATATGACCAACTTTGAGAAACATCTTCGATGTAAAAAAGTAGACTTGTTTTTATGGTATAACTAGCCTTTTTTTCTGAAATTGAAAACCCTCCCTCTTTTTGTTATAACAGTTGTTGTTACAGAATATTGATATTTCAGTAATATCTTTATGCAACTGTTTGGATTTATACACATGAAAAAACAAATGGTATAGACATGCCACAGATTTTCCAGACTGGCAGAACTGGGACAACAGTCCTTAATTAAACAATGAGCCTTTTCTTTTTTCTTTTGCTTTGGCACAGATACCCATATGTTAATGACAACAGTAGTGGCCTTGTTTTGGTCATCTGTCTGTACTGTAAAATTCAACATTGTAACACTGCCCCTCGCCAGTGTGAGCTCTGTACGTGTGTGTGTGTGTGTGTGTATGCATATATGTGTATGAAGTGAACATAAGATTAAGAATGTTTGAGAGAAACATGGTGAATGTGAAAAGTATAATCGGTTTCTGCTGGTCTCTTTCTCTTTGCTAGTCTCTCTCTGATCCTTCCTATGTGCCGCTGTCGGGGAAGGAGGAAAGGGAGTTGTAATACAGGCTCTCTCTTTCCTCTCTCTCTCCTCTCTCTGTGTGTGTCTCTCTCATTTAAGATCATTCTTAGTGAAGAATGTTAATTGGAAGAACGAAAACATACACTATACAGACACAGACACACATGCACACACACTCAAGACACACACACACACACACACACATTGCGCGCCTGCACACATGCGCACGCACATGCATGTCCGCACACACGTGCGCGCGCACAGACAGACAGACAGACACACCACACACACACACACACACACACACAAAACACCACACACACACACATTATAAACACGTGGATGTAAATTCCTGTGCACAGAATGGCAGAGAACAGTAAGGAACAGGTGAGACATTTGCATAAACATTTCTACAATTTTTTTTGTAACCCCTGTCTGATACTGATGATTTCAATGACATTGAGTTTACAGCTGCCCGTTACTGTAGTTTAAGCAGGCCTATTAGTTGATGTGCATAATAACTGAACAAGGAATTTGGAGTAATTTTGGGCATACATACATGATTTTTTTAGAATAATTTCCGCCACCCTCTTTCCCATGTGAAATGTTTAAGAGGAAAGCTACAATATATTTGGGGACTGTTGTTTACTTTACATTCCATGTGCTGTTTGCAAAGATTAGTGTTTAGAATATTTTATCAGTTAGACATCAGGCTAAAACTGGATCAGTGTCATTAACAAGATGATGTGCATATGATAGCTTGACATGTGTTGTATGTTATGTGTTTCTTATGTTGTTATGCTTTTGTTTTGTTGTGAACAGGACACAGCAGGTCAGGAACGATTCCATGCCCTTGGTCCAATCTACTACAGAGACAGCAATGGTGCTATTTTAGTCTACGACATTACAGATGAAGACTCTTTTCAGAAGGTCAGCTTTGTTTTCAGTACTTGTCTTGCTGTTTTCTGTGTTAATTTTTACTTTTGTTTTGTGGGAAGATTGAAATAAAAAAAGTTCCTGAAAAGAAAAATGTAGATCAGCTTGTAATGTCTTTGGTTGAGACACACTTACAGTACATTCAAATATGTGCATGATATAAGCATTAAAGCAGTCTACACTTCCATCATGCCAGCTGGGGGGAAAAAAAGATGTCTTTAAACAGTCTCTGCTTCGGTGCACTAAATTCTTGGGGCCTTGTGATGGAAAACACACACGACAATTTTCTTTTCAATTCCAAAGTAAACCATCCAAGGTAGGACAGTTCTTGAGGTATTAGTGTACAAAGAGCTATATTTATAGAAGACATGGAGTCACAAAAGCAGGGTGTTAAAGGCCACAGATGTGTGTGTATGTGTGTAATCCATAATTCATGAACAGAAATACTTTTTGGTGAGATTTTGTATAGGATCTAAAGGAAATAAGAATTTTATGATTGACAGATCAGGGTATAGGGTTGGTGTGTTGGCAAGGGGGCAGGGACGGGGGAAGAGGTCACATTGCTCTGCTCTAACTTCAGACCTGTCAGTATACGATAATATGACAGAAGAAAAAAAACATCTTGTCAAGAGTCTTGTACTTTAAACCAGAATTAGTCAGATTCGTCCATTTCCAGATTAGCTGCAGCTGCTATAGCCTCACTGAACATTGTGTCACTCAAGCCACTACCCCCAAATACGCCATCACATCTGCGAATGTATCACTGAAATCGCTTTCTGTTATGACTCTCAAAGTCATACAAATAGGTGTTGTCACCATTAGAATTGACATTGACAACTGAACGTGATGTTTCAAGCAGTTCAGTTGCTTAGTTCAAGTGATACTATGTTTGATAAATAAAATATCTTGGTTTACTCATCAAAGGTTGGCTGGTTATTTTCTCATACTTTCAGCAGAAGCTAGAGTTGCTTTATTTGAAAGTCCAGACAAACCAGGTTGAAGCCTAACACACCCATCAGAACATCCCTGTAAGGGTGAAAGGTCTTTTTAAGGTAATCAGACAACCAGAGGAAGCCAGTTAGATTAGAAAGCCACTGGTTAGGAATGGGTTGACTTTGCTGGTCTGACTACCATTTATATTTGCAGTGTGCTGTAGGCAGGTGTCATGCAGTCATTCTGGAAGTATGGTACATTGCCATCTGTGAGTGAAATGGATGAAAACTTCGGTGTTGTTCAACTCTGCTAATTTGAGCCCCTAGCACAACTTTGAATTGGTGCTGATGGCTGAAATACCCATAAATAAATAAAAGAAGAAAAAAAAGAAAAGAAAAATAAAAAAGGTGTGTGTACATATACAAAAAAAAGAGACTCAATTCATGACCATTTGGCCAGCAACCCGTGATGTCAGCCTCTGCACAAAGACATCAAGTTTACTTTTTAGAAAATATACCACACTAGATCACCACAGGAAATGTCCAGTTGCCCACACAACATGAAAAGTGATTAAACAGTGAAAGAAAAAGAGAGATTGCAATGTCAAATACTCTCTTCTCTTTTATCTGCTGGGTGATAATTCTTCTTGATGCGTCAGTATGCTAATTCCTCCTGAACTTAAACTAAAGAACTTCTTAGAAATAAAAAAAAAAATTGGGATGAAGGAGTGCTTGAGAAATGGTAGGCTATGATGTGTCATGAAATGTGAAGAATTTAGTGAAAGAGGATTCTAGTAAGCACAAGATGCACATGATTCATGTTACACTTACAGTGAAAAACTGAGTGAAGGAGCTATCACAAGATGCACATGACTCATGCTACAGGTGAAGAACTGGGTGAAGGAGCTATCATAAGATGCATATGACTCACGCTACAGGTGAAAAACTGAGTGAAGAAGCTATCACAAGATGCACATGACTCATGCTACAGGTGAAAAACTGAATGAAGGAGCTATCACAAGGTGCACATGACTAATGCTACAGGTGAAAAACTGAGTGAAGGAGCTATCACAAGATGCACATGACTCATGCTACAGGTGAAAAACTGAGTGAAGGAGCTATCACAAGATGCACATGACTCATGTTGCAGGTGAAGGAGCTATCACAAGATGCACATGACTCATGTTGCAGGTGAAGGAGCTATCACAAGATGCACATGACTCATGTTACACAGGTGAAGGACTGAATGAAGGAACTGTCAAAGATGCACATGACTCATGTGACAGGTGAAGCAGCTATAACAAGGTGCTCGTGATTCGTGTTACAGGTGAAGAACTGGTGAAGGAGCTGCGACGCATGCTGGGGCAGGATGTAACACTGTGTATAGTGGGCAACAAGACAGACTTGGAGAAAGACAGAACATGTTCCTGTTCAGAGGCAGAGGCGTATGTATTTATGAAGAGCTTATGTGAATTATTAATGTCTTTGGGCATTATCAGTCAGTGTGGCAGAATAAGAACTGTGTCAAAGTGAAAACTTGTCCCCATGAGTGAAATTGTTTAGTATTGAATCTGTATCACAGCCAGAAAAGAAATGAAAGTGTCTTACCTCAGTAGTCTCTTACACGTTTCAGCGACAAAATTAGCACTTTTAGCTGTTGTTCATATTGGAAATGAAACTGAAACTGCTGTCATGGATAAAAAAAAAGATTTTTTTTCCCAATAAGGACAGGACATGAAGAGCTGAAACAATTTTTAAAACTATTTTTTTCTTTTTTGAGTGATGATTGATTGGTTGGATTTAAGTTTGGTTGTAGATTACATGATTTACATGATGCTCACAAGAACTGCACTCTAGGTTTCGTTTCATACTCCATCTCAGCATCTCGAGGCCTGAACAATGCAGGTATATACAGTTCTAATAAGGAAATTTAAACTTTAGTATGTGGTTCCCCTCTTCTCCTTTGAGCCCTTGGCACCCCCAACAAATCTGTGTGTCTAGCCTGAATTGAAAGATCCGACTGATACATACATTCCACTGATGGACTCAAACCCAACCTTACAGTCTATAAACCATGATGCTTGCTGGTGCTTTTGGTATCTGATCCATTTCGTATTACTTTTGAATGGTCAAGCAAGGCTTGGAGGTGCTGAACTGGTTGTGGAATTTAAGAAGAGTATCACTGATTGATAGACATTTTGCAATTGTTCAGACCTGTTTACTCTTACGATTTTGCCGTAATTTTTACGGGAAAAAATCGAAATTACGGGAATTACGGCCAAAAAAAATTATTACGGGGAAAAAAAAAAAAAAAAACTTTAAACGCAAAGTTTCTTTTGCTACGATTCCGGTCAAAAGGCAAACAGCATTGAAGCGTTTCCCAGCGTGCCTTGCGTCTTATCCTTTGCAAAGATGGCGACGAAGCGAACACGCGCGCCCACGGCTGGTTCATCCAAATGTTCAAAAGTTGCAAAAGTTCGGCAACAGTTCCGTGAATCATACCTGAAGACGCCTGGAATACAGAGATCGTCACTTGGCGAAGAGTATGCCTTCTGTGGTTACTGTTCATCGGATTTTTCTATCACGCATTCAGGCCAGTATGACATAGAGTTACACTGCAAAACGAAAAAACACCTGAAGTACGTTGAAACGAAGAAAGATGCCGAGTCTTCACAGAAACTGACATCGTTTTTCACGACTGAAAAGAAGAATACCAAAAAGGAGTTCGATGATTTATCTGTCATAAGGGCAGAAGCAATGGTAACGGAAACCTTGGTGAAAATGAACGTGCCATTGTCTGTGTCTGATGTTATCATTGTGGTGTTTCCAAGTTCAAGAAGCATGAACTTGACTTCAGAGTGCCTGCTAGCTGAACAACATATAGTGACTTGCAACATTAGTATACTTATAAACAGTATTCAAGAGTGGCTTCTTCATCATAAAGTGATTTGTGTGTATGAAATACAAGGATACTCCCACTCCCAGTTGTGGTGTTTACAAGTTCAAGCATGAAACAGACTTGAGAGTGCCTGGTAGCTGAACAATTTGAAGGTAACTGGTAAGTAAAGTGTTATTAAAAATTAAATACTATAATTGTATAATTAACCAAAGTCTTGTTATATGGTATAAATGCTTTACATTTGATATACATGTGTAAGTGCAAAAAGTCGCTAAATATTGCGATTATGAAAATTACAGGTTTTTTTTCTGAAATTACAGTTTTTTTTATGAGACATTACAGGTACACGAAATTGGGGTAAACAGGTCTGAATTGTTTGTGTTTTTTTAAGGATGGACTTCGTTTGTGTTTGGCAACAGGCCTCAGAGGGGGTCCTGTGAATAATAAAACTAAAGCTGGAGTGGTTGATGAAAAACAGTGACATTAATGTGACAAGTAATATGGCCACCTTATTTGCAGATACGCAGCATCTGTGAATGCCACACATTTTCACTCTTCTGCAAGCTAAACAGAGGAATAGAGGAACTCTTTTTAGAATTGAGCAAAGTAAGTGCAAATGTGTTAACAATTATTATATGCCAGTAAGTGTAAATGTGTTAACAGTTATTATATGCCTGTTCATAAATTGCATGAAAATATCGTTAACTCGCTTTTTTGTTTTTGTTTGTTTTGCTTTTTCCCTAGAACTCGGAGGAACTGAGATGTAAGGCATATGCTGTTCTTCCAGTCTGTCCATGAAAATGTGATGCCCATGTACTCTTAGTGTAAAAACTTTTATCATAACAGGGAACTTGTTATTGACTCGGACATTGAATTTATTGATTTAAAGCTTGAAACACACTTAAATTGAATAGTTCAAATTCAGGTATAGTTTTAAAATGAAATGAGTAGCAATATTTTCAGAGTTAAATCATGTCAAATATTGAATGAAAATCCAGTAAAGGGTGTGGTTTGTTGTGCCTGTGTTTATGTGTGCTGAAGTTGTTGATGTTTACACCGATCATTGTGGTCACTCACCTTCATTCAGTAACGTCAGAATGTTATCTCAACCCTCACATTCTCGTTTCTTGACCTTGAGACATACACTAAAGTTTCAAGCAAGTGTAGGTGCACCTACACGCTTCCTGAACTGTCTATGGAATCAGCAGTTTCTAGGCTGCTCAGTTGTCCACATTTGTGTTGAATGCAGGGCTGCCTACCCCTTCCGCCACTTTCAGGGACATACATTTTCAAAACCAGGGACACAGACTGATTTCCAGGGACACATGCAGCGGTAGCACATATCACAACCACATCAACATTAAAGTGAAAGCTTACCTTTATTTACACTATGTACAACTTCTACCATGGCTTTTGGTTAATTCAGGTCCTGCACTGCAGGCTGAAGAGAACGGTAGATCTAATAGGCACTCTTCAAATCCTGCAGCTGTATAGTGTCTCCATAGTGTCTGGATCAACAGTCCTCACAATCAGTGGAAAAAGTTTCTGTCCTCCTTTGTCATTGCTTCCATCTGTTGAAATTGTGAAAGGCTGTTTTTTTCATTCTATCCCGAGAGTAAGGGTAACTTGGGCAGCATTTTCTTTCAAAATCGCCGTGCCTTTGCTTCTAGCGCACTGAAATTTCTTTGCGATGTCCGAGTCAGGAAACATCAATTTAACTCCTTTGTTAAACTTGTCCAACGCGGCCATCGGCAAATTCAGTTCAGCTGCAAGGTCAACCATCAACGTTTCAGCTCTTATGACGTCAAAAGTTTCCTGACTGGTTGACGTCTGAGCACGTTGAAAGAATCCCCTAATGTTGCAAGATTTCTCGCTCTTACGGATTTTTGTGTTCTTCTTGTGCTTCTCAGCAGCGACGTGACGGGTTATTTCGTCCCTACCTCCAGATCCGATGGAGAACTCACACGCACAAATTTCACACGACTCGTATGTCTCGATCTTGCCACGCTTGATGAACGGCCAGGTTTCCGTATATTTCGACAGAAACGTCTGCTGACGTTTCTTCTTCTTGACAGTAGCCCCATTGTCGAGATCGCCATCGGCATTTTTTCGTTTTCCCTGTTTCGCGTCCATTTTTTCTCGCTTTCAAACTCGGGAAGACGGTGTATGCGCATGCGCACTGATCAGTTCGGCAATGTTCGGGTCTTTTCGACGGATTTGGTCGGGATGGCCACGACCAAAGTCGGTCAGTCGGTGATCGGCTAACGAACTTGACTTCGTTTTTTTTTTTTTTTTTTTTTCTCCCGGATTTTTTTTTCGCGGGACATCGAATAAAAAAGTGGATTCCAGGGACAGGCTGCATGATTTTATTATTTCGGGGGACAAATACGGATACTCCGGGACGGTAGGCAGGTCTGTCAGAATGGCCCATTGCTTACACAAGATGATGGCACGCTTATCTCGATGGTTGTGGATGGTAGAATTTACTGTTAAAGCTATGTGTTGTAGACCCAAGAGTCCTGTGCACTTACTTGTTGATGGGCTGTTGGTTTTTTTTTCTTTAACAGGTATGATTGAGAAGTCCGATGGAACAATGGGGAGGAGCCGCAATGGGGCAAACAACCGACGCAACGTGGTGGTGGTGGATGATGAACAGGCACAGGCACCCAAATCTGGATGTTGCGGGTAGATCCTGCACTTTCCCTCCCTACCCTTCCTGATGGCTGTGACCTTGAATGTTGAGCAAAGCGGAAACTGCAGAAAACGGTGACAGTAACCTCCTCTTTCATCAGAGACGTGAACAGATGAAAGGATTTGTGGGTTCCATTTCTGCGGTGGACTGGAGGAATTTGCCTTGGCAGTAGCAGCTGTGGTACCTAGTGTGTGTCTGGCAAGTGTTGGGTCTGGATGTGCAGCTCTGGGGTAAATGTTCTTTTTTGTTTTGTTTCCCTGTTGCCGAGATTAGAAGAACTAAGCTGTTTCTGTGACAAAATATTTGTGCCTGAAAAGGTCATGAAAAGCAGATTGTTTTTTGCAGGACTACATGTGCAAATACTAGAAATAGAAGTTTTCTGTCGAACAGCATGCATGAAATTGACATAGACACTTGAATGAGCAGATTGAAAAGAGAAAAAAAAAGATACATAGCAATATGGCTGCTGTTGTAAAGGGGAGATTTGGACAAGCTGGATCAGACAAGTGGTTTTTTGTTTTGTTTTTGTAAAAAATTTTGGGGAATATCACAGGAATCCAGAGCAGAAAACAAATGCAACAAGACTTTTGTCACAAAAGGTTTGGTTCTTCTGTCATGAATAAATTTCATGTGTGGATTATGTGGAAAGGTGAATGTATGAAGGATCTGCATGAATTATTGAATTGAAAGAAAAAAATATCATGCAAAGTGTATGAGTGAACATGTCAAAATTTATTATAGGCTGGTGAACTAGGCAGGTTTTATTTTTACTGTGATGCTTCTTAAAACATGTGAGTGGCCCGGGGCCCTTGCATGCAGCATCAAGAATTGACGCTGTTTAGTGAGGGAGCTTTTGTTGGCTGGTTAGAAACAATGTTTTGGGCGTTACATTGGCTTATTCCTTACTAAAGCAACTTTGGGTGTCAACGGGAACATCAGGAGATGACTGATCTTAGTGAAGATGTGACTTGCACACTGGCATGTTTTTAGAAATGAGCTACAGAAAATTAACTTTTTTTGTTTAAATGAATTTTTTTAATAGTTTGTGAGGGGTTTTTGTTTTTGTTGTTTTGTTGTGTGTGTTTTTTTTTTTTTTTTTTGGGGGGGGGGGGGGGGGGGGGAGCAGACATTGTTGCCAGTATGTGATTATGTAATCTGTAAACAAAATAACCAGTAGATGTTGGATATAAGAACCTTTTCAGCCACAGCCTGAGCGTGGGGTCATTTTGTGTAACCTTATTCATTCTGACCATTGCTGTTTAGACTTATCGTAGTCGCCCACTTGGGGAAACAAAAAATTCCCGATCTGATTTTAGTTTCCTTTGACTGATCAAAATGCATGTCTAGTCTTAGTCTTCATGACTTAACCAGCGCCCAGTGTAACTACTCAAATTTCAACTGATATGATGTACTTGAATCTTTTAAAAACTGGAAGACCACCTGTATGGTGGTCGGAGGGGGGGGGGGGGGGGGGGGGGGGGGAGAGGAAATCGGGTTGGGGGAGGGGATGGGAGGGGGGCACACTTTCCTCTCCTGACCCCATACTATGATTCTGTGGGTCTGTCCAGACAACAGGCTTTCCATCCCTCTACTCCAAACTGCACAGTGGAATCATGCACTTCTCAGCCTTTCTGTAGCCTCTTTTTTTCCTGTATTTGTTTTGATGAATGAAAGTACATAACCAAAGCTGTGATGGCCTATTGGTTGCAAACATAGACTAGAAAAGACCCTTTGGGAGCCAGACACTGGGAGTGAAGAGTGTGAGTGTGTTGAAGGCCTAGCCTTAGTTCAGTGGCCTAAGTGTGCAGACGCTAAATACCTTGTTTAGAAAAACAACATATTAAAGAAGCTTGTGCAAAAATGTTTGAAGGAAACCACAGACATATTGGAATTCTTAGCAAAAGTAATGAATTATTTAGTTACTATCAGCTGGAGAAAAGTATCATGTGTTAATGGCTCTAAAGCCCAAGGGTTTTTTTAATAAAATGTACAGAAACCTACAGACTGAAGAAAAAAGATAGTGTTATATACTATATTATATTTCACAAAATCGCAGATATTTTACAATCAATTTCTTTCCAATTTCATTACCAGGGAAAGGTTCAGAGAAACCTTTTTTTCTGTACTTGGGTTTATTTCTTCCTGTATCGGACATTTCTTTAGTGTACAGGGCGTACCATGCTGAGTTTTAATTCTTTGCTCATGTGTTGGACAAATGTTTGTGTTGTGTATAGGACCTACCACAGTGATTTATCCGTTCTCTTGCTCATTGGAAACATTTTGGATTTCTTTCCCATACAGCTTTGTTAAAATGACAAGTTTGAATGTATATTTGCCCTTGTGTATGCTATTGAAAGACTTCATGAAAAAGAATACAAAGGTTTTCTGTTTTTATGATGATTGGTGTCAGAAGCACTTCGAAATGTCTTGTGCGAGTTTCTGTTCAGAACCAGATGTTGGAAATGATTATAAATCGCACATTGCAATGTTGCAGCCTTGAGTTTGAAAAGGATGATAGGTGTAGGTATTTCAGGTATGAAAGAAAAGTTTAAAGCTACATATGAGAGTGAATTTGTCAATTTGGTAAAAAAAAATCCATCTGAGCCCAGTGACAACTTGAACAGAAATTAAAATACCTTTTCAGAAAGGGTGCAGGTACTTGAGGACAGACTCTGTCACCCGTGAGGCTGCGGGAAATAACCCGTTCTGGAAACCAAGCTGAAGTCAAAGTCATCACAATTTCAAAGGCAAGAAAACTACGATTGAAAAATTGTCCTTTTTCTCATTCATTGATGCCATTCACTCAACTTGCCTTCAAAGCCTGAATCGGCCATGAAAAGGTTTTGGCATGATCAGCTGGCCAACCGTCCAACTGAAATTAGAGCCAGTGTATCATTACCTTGACAGTGAGCAGCAGTACAGTGTAACCAAATGTCATTTGTATTTAAATCTACACATCTTTGGGTGACTTTGGGCTAAGCACCTATATACCCAAGGAGGGTCCATCTTCAATCATACTGTAGTGAAAACAGGATCTTCACCAACAACTAGACAAGAAGTGTACAGAATGCTTAAATTTGTGAATGAGAAAGACCAAGATGAATGTGTGAAATACGTATGGATTATGAAAAATCCAGTTTGCTGCATCACAGCATTACTGCTAACACAGGTCTGCAAATGATTTTTTTGACAGTTTTGTTAAAAGAATAACACTTCTTTTCATACACTCTAACCTTCAAGTGGTGGTAAGCTAGTGAAATTGGTGGGCTTATATGGATGTTTTTGTTCGTGTCCACAGATGCAAATCATCTTCTCACTTGATTTTAATACATCCTGTACATCCACACAATGTCAGCAACAACAAAACACAACGGTCTGTTCCAGCATGGTGAGCCACTACTTTCCTTGTCAATGACGGTCTGTAAAGAAACTGGCACCCATCGGAAGTTGGTTTCCTGCATGAACATGACATTGCGGTCGATGTAGACCATGGCCTTGCCCATGCGGTAGACCTGATGGCCCTCTTGGGTCTTGCCTGGCACTGGAGCAAACAACAGGCTCTCTTCTCTGCCTGAAACACCACACAGCTCTCTGTCACACCACACTATATTTTAGACAGAAAGTTGCTCCACTTCTAAACATTGATCCTGAGCTATTCTGATTTTCTCCATTGAAAGAACTTGAAAATTCCAAGCCAAGTGAATATAATGATCTGCTGTGTGTGTGTGTGTGTGTGCACTTCATTTTCATCTCCATTATGTTTTTTCTTCGATGCATATACTTGGATCCAGAAGCAAAGAAATATCGGTCCATCTCTCATTTGCTCTTGACGCACACGACCACTATCACTGATGCATATAGTTTGCAACACGGACATTGTGATCTAGACTGGATTCTCTTAAAATGGAAAAAGTAATAAAAAAATATTATGAGCGCTTGTATTTCTGCACCAACAAACCAAATTAGAGTCTATATCAGGTCATCTACCATGGATAGGTGGGGTACATAGTCCTTGTGAAAATACTGGAGGTGTAGTATGCATCACCATTCAGTGCACACAATGAAACGGAACTCACTCTTTTCTGCACCAGATCTCTGAAACTGAGTGGCATGTGGTAGCTCCGGCACTGCGCATCGAAGGCTGGAACAGAAACCTTTCTGCATCAGAATTGAGGCAAAACAAACACCATTCGCTACAAATGGAAGATTTTAGTAAAATGGCACAGAACAATTGTAAAATATATTATCATATTCAACTAAAATGTTGAGAATGAGTCAATAACAAATGGTTACAAAAAGGGGAAAAAAAAATCTGGCAAGAATGAACAAGAAATGCAAAAACCAAAATGGACAGACACAGGTTTCATATGCCACTTTATTCGTGGTACAGAATTAAGCAAAAAATGCTTAATGCCAGTCACCCGCAGACATTTGCTGAAACTGCACATTTCTTCTTATTTTGTGACGAGAAGAAAAAAAAGACATTTTACATCTTAATGTCAAATCAAAGCCAAAAGTCAAAGCATGTTTTAGACCTCCAGATACCCCTATACAAGCAAGATTAGGACATCTGTTTTAGTGGACCCGGCCATGAAACAGATCTACAATAGAAAACATGACCTAGCGGGAAAGATTTCTTTACCTTCAAATTTGCATGCTTCATAAATGGTGTTGGCCCAACTATGGAGTTCAGCTATTTATGTGTTTAAAAAGCGTGTGCTTTTAACTCCAGCAAGAAAATACCAACTGAAATACCAAAACACACTGGATCAGAATTAAATCAGAAAAAAGAACTGATAATCTCATCTACACCCCGGAGATAAAAAACCTGAAACTTTGCAAATTACAACACTTCAAGTCTGTACCCCTGGCCCAACACGTGACACTGGAGGGGGCTGTTTTTTTGTTGTGTTGGGGAAAGGAGTCTTTGCATCATTCTGTCGACGCTCGGTGTGGGTGAAATAGGCTATGTTCTCCTTCTTTCCTGGGGCAAAGTGACCGACACTGCTTGGTTCATGATGTCCAGGGCTTTGTTCATGTGGTCTGCATTTACACACACAAACACAAATGGCTGTAGAAACCCAGACCTTGAATATTGTGAATTAAAACGTCATATATTTTTAAACGCATGGTACAAAGACCAACTTGCAGTGCTTTCAAGATTACCCACAACCAACTTGCCTTCAATTAAACTGCATAAATGCATGCTTCATTAAACTGCATAAATGCATGCTTCATTATAAACAAAATATTGAAACAGTTCTAATCATAATAAACACACAATCAGGCAAGCATCATGCATACACTAATTAAAAAGGAAGATGTTTATTTAAGCCTTCATATTGTGACAAAATCTCAGTGTCTGACAGAGGTAGTCTGCTTGCATGTAGCTGAAACTAGGAAAGAGAAAGTATCGTCACTGACAGTTTCTGTTAGAGACTAAAGATATGTTATCAAATTAGTGAGTCTGCTAGTGTGCGGTTAATATGAGAGGAAAAAAAATCTGATGTACCCTCAATAACACTACAGCAGTAATAAGCTTTAAAAACTGCACATTGTGCATTACTTTTACTGAGGTTGCATTGAAGATTGGATTGATAAAACCTCCTAACCCAAGCAATCCTGACAGACTTTATTCTTTACACCTTTTTCAACCATACTGTTGCATAAATTTTACTTAATGACCCATGACAGCAGGTCTCGGAAGTATAAGGATAATGCTTGGACAATGAGGGATCTTCACAGCTCTCTTGTGGCCCCCCCCCCCCCCCCTCCGTCACGCACAACAGGAGAGAGTCGTAGCCTGTCCACAGGTGTTATAACCTTTGCTTTATGTTATTCATTCTGGAATTTTCTTATCTGCATCTGAACATTCATCCTCCACTGTAGTGTCTAAAATGGTCTTTGACAGGGAGTCATGGTAAGATACATGACCATACCAGACAAGCTTTGGCCTTTTGGTGACTATGGGGAGAGGTCCGTGTCTGTCTGCGTTTGTGCTGACTTGATGCCTGATTCAAACATTTTTCAAAGTTCTTCCTGAGAATCTTAAATGCCAGAAGATTTGCTGCCAGTATCTAGTTCTCACATTAATACTTCAAGTCATCTGTAGGTTTTATTTTGGGGCAGTCTTTTCAAGGCAGACACACAGGGTGAGACTCGTCATGGCTTTGTTGACCTAGAATCCTGGCTCAGAAAAGAACAAAATTACATGAAATTTACAATTTCTTCCGGTTCAAGCAAGATGTCAACTGCTGCAGAATGTCTAACATTGCTGACCAAGATTGTGCTTTTCTTTGAGCTGACTTCCATTTTGTACACACTTGCTTTCTTCCGTATAGTGGCGAGTTCCAGAAGTCTGATCTCACAACCTGCTTATTGGTGGATATCACTGGCAAAACAAGTTGCAAAAACATCTTCGCGATAGGTATGGAGGATCAGAAGCAATTTCAGCAATGTATTCATCAGGTACATTTTGAACAAAATAGGAGAGAGGAGGTACCCGTGACACATCTCCATGATTGTTCAGAAGTCTCCATGGTGGTGATTCAGAATCACGCCAATTGCATCTTTGTGGAATGTTGCTATGACTGGGAAGAGTTCACTGTCAATGTAACAGATTCTCACAACGTTCATACTTTACTAAACATGTCCAATTGCCTTGAAGTCAGCAAAGTTGTGGCATGCCAATGGAAATCACATTATTTTTGTGAGGAAGAAATGTATAAAGCACACAAGGAATTTTTACTTCCACCAAAGTGGGCATGTTTTAACCTGTCAGTTGGTATGTTAGTCTGTCAGCAAGATCACTTGAAAACTACAAAATAAATTCTAATGCAAATTGGTGGAAACACTGTATGTGGATCAAGGGCAAGCCCACGAAGTTTTGGAGCAGATCTAGATCAAACTTCAGAGGATTGTTCAACCTTGGCGGAGGTCTACAATCTCCCAATGAAGTGCCTTTCTAGTCAAAAATATTTTTCATTCCTCATGCAATCCTAGAATATACAGGATGTAATGTGCATTTCATTTTTAGAATGCATGCATCTGCCACCCACCTCTGACAGTTGGGTACTGTAACAGTTTCTCAGGGAACTGGGCCTTCCACCCCAGGTACCAACGAGTGATCTCATTGTAGTTCGGCATGTTGGACAACCATGCCACCAACACCTGTGACATAATGCTTGAACATGTAGAAATGAGAACAGGAGAGAAAAAAATGTACTGACATGCACTTGACATGTTCATACACACATGTGTTGATACACAACAAGAGGAAAATAACAAACTTCTTGAACAAAAGAACAAGCTGCGTAGGTAACGGTCTCCTTCCTTTTACCTTCCTGCATACCCAAAAAACATGCAGGATGAACTTTGCTCACACACACACATGTGCACAGAGGGAGATGAGAAGATACTCTGTTCTTCAAAACACACACACACACCAAAGAGAAGAGAAGCTTGCTCTCTACACACACACATGCATGCAGGCATGCACACATACATGCACATACAACATCCACACATGAAGACGAGAACATTGCTTTTAATCTGCACACAGAATAACAGCCTTCCAAACGGAGAGAAGTGGACTTCATTCTCCATTCCCTGGCACATGCGTATACAAACATAACAAAGAAGATTTGGTTTACACACACACACACGCACACAAACACACTCACATAAGAAAACTTCAACAATGCTTTACAAGCACTCATAATAAAGCCTCACAACTTTTCCTACCTGCAACCATTTGGGAAAGAACTTGGCATCAAGGATGGTGACCATGGGAGCAATGGGCATGATGTCCTTCCAAGCCATCACCCACCTCCATGGGTCTGTAACCACCCACACACTTCCCTGTTAGTCTTGTATCGTATCCTGAACTCGCCTGTCCACTTCCAAAAACAAAAAGAACTAAAAAAAACTTTCTTTTAATGGGGGTGGGGGTGGGGATGAATAAATCTTATTCATTATACTGCCTTCTACAGAGCTTTTATATGTGAAATCTTGTCATATTCTCAAACCGATGAGTTGTGTTACTGTTAATGAGAGATATCCATAAACTGAGAGACACTAGCCTGCCAGTTTGATATTTGTGACCTTTCACCATGAAACATGTCGCTTGTCATCACCATCATTTGCTGCCAGCAGCCAAAATGAGTTTTCAACGGAAGATCGGTGCAGCTAAAAGAGGCTTCAGCATAACAACTGAGAAGAAAAGCATGTGCATTTTAGAAATATAAGCATTATAAACACCAGGATCTGAATAAATAAACGGACAAATGAAAACAGAAAGAAACAAAAAAGGCAGCACATGTACACAAAAACTTGATTCAGGCTGCCAAGTTCAGATGGCAAAATCAAACTATGAACTTTATCACATATTCAACATATAGAATAAAATGCAATGGTGTATCACAGAATCAGAGAGCAAATTAAAACACGGAACTGAATTACATATACAGTACACAAAATCAAACAAGCCCAGAACTGCCCACCCAATGACCCAGACCGTGAGCCATACTGCCATTCTGACCCAGGTTCTGCTGATGGGGGGTGATGGGCATCTCCTCCAGAGCCTGCCCCAGTTTGGGCAGGACGTTCTTCACCAGGAAGGCGTCCATGTGGCCCTGTTTGAACACCCCTGCCCACGGCTCCAGGATGATTTTGGCCGACACATCGGATGGATGCCAGTTGGTCAGCGCATTGGCCAGCTTGTGGCGGATGGGGGCGTATAGTGGCTCCAGGCGCTCCCCTGTGGAACAGACGAGATTTTCAGCCATGCGGTAACTGGTGGACAGCACACCCATGCACGCTAACACATATGTATGTCATATTAACACATTATCATACAAACACAGTCAGTCAAACATACACACAGGCAAGCACACTACCTTACAGACCTGTTTGCAATAAAACTGCTATTGGTTTACTTTTCAACTAAAAATGAAAATTATTTTCTACAAAGCATGTGTACACATTTCCCAAACTTTTGTAAAAATGGGACGGGGGGGGGGGGGGGGGGGGGTATTTATTTCATCTACCATCACACAGCAGGGGGCGGGTGTTTGTTTTCATCTACCATCACACGGCAAGCCAGGTGGGGGAAGGGGGGGCGGACTGTTTTCATCAAACATCGCATGGCAGAGAATAGGAGGATATCTGATCTTCCAGTACCTGTCGTAAAAGAAGTTACTCACAATCACTTTCAAACCTGATTTATCAGCATAATCCTGGACAAATTCAGGCTCTCTTGCCAGATGTTTTTGGCCCCTCAATATTTCAGAGTCTGTAGTCCCTGCTCTACTGTTCCGATGTATTGGCATGTTGTCAGAGACACAGATGCAGCCAGATGCCATTTTGCACGTGATAGTTGTCACTCTTTGGTCAGAGCAGACTGACATAATGGTTAGACACTGCAAGTGCAATTACCTCTCCAGACATTTGTCTCAAGATTTCAATTTTTCCCTCCATTTGTCGTATTCATCATATTTTCACCAAACGTGTGTACAAAACACAGTGAAATCATATGAGTAAACAGGTCTGCACTTAACACAGACATAAACACAGAGTCGACCAACCCACCCATAAACGGCAGCCAAGGATGAAGCCAGGAGTGGATTGGCATGGTGTCTGTCAGTGGGTTCCAGTTTTCCACTTCCTGCAGTAACCGTGGCAACACCAGCTGATCCAGAATGTTGTCCACAATCCAGGGCACCAGCGCTGGCTGCCACGCCTCCAGCATGGCGATCAGGGGCTGGTATTCCCGGGGGTTCCACTTCCTGAGTTAAAGAAAAACAAGAATTATTCTATAAAGCCTTTTTACAGGACTGGAATACAAAAACAAGGCTACTTTCAGGCTTGCCTATAACGAAGTGCCAAGATAGATGCAATGCTGTCACAAGCAAAAAGCAAACAAACAAAAAGGGTCTGACACTTGCAAGGACTCACCCTAAGCCATTAGCTTGCTTTGAATTAGGATTGAAAGAAAGACAGACTAAAAACTAACCAATCGGGCTGAATCACATCCACTAGTTATAGTAATGTGAGTGCTCAATTAGGTACGTCACTGGACATGCATACAATGAACTTGTTTCCAGAATAATTTCTTCAGGCTATGCCAGTTGCTTCTCTTCTGCTTCTGATCTAAAGAGATGGCTTCAAAGTACTCCTTGCTGTCTTCTCCTTCTCTACCCACGGGAGAGTTTAAAGCAACTATCTCTTGCATGTTCCCTTCTGGGAAGCAAATTTTTAACTTTACACAATCAAAGGAACAACAACAACAAAGAGGTAATCATAAAGCAGCACACACACACACACACACACACACACACAAACAGGTCTACAAGAGACAGGCCTAACTCACAGTAGACAGCAACAGATGTAACTCACAGTATGGTGGCTCTGACTGGAGGCAGCCACACGTCCCACAGCAGACGATAGTAAGGATCCACATCAGCCATGCCAGGGTTGAGGGCGGAGCTCTCGTTTTCCAGTAGGAGGCGCCACTCTTGCATTGTCATCACCCGTAGCTCGGATCCCGCAAAATATCCCACTTGCTCAAAAAGTCCTTCATCTGCAAGATTTGGATGATTGTTTTTATTTTTGTTTTGTTCTGGATGGGAGTGGTTACATTTCAGGTTACTTAGTGCGCAGACAGCTATATAGCATTTACATTATTTCCCACTCCATGTGACTGCACATTATGTCTGACAAGTAATCCTGACAAAGTGTCATGGTCATATTGAAATGGTGTGTGTGGAGAAATTTTAATATCTATTATGTGAAGTCATAATCTCTCGAAAATCCCTGTAAACTCAGATATACACAAAAACAGAACAAATATTCTTGTTGCAAGTAATCAAAAAAAGCATGCTTCTCTTTCCGTCTATTTCAGTCAAAATAATGTGGTACAACAAAGACATGTATACACCCATACACACACAATTTAAGCCTGCAACAGTTACTGTAAAATGTGTTCAACATACTTCTCAAGTATGATAACTTCTGGTATGCACATCAAAAACAAAATCTTATCACTGCATTTCCAGTTTCAAAGAAACAGGTAAAAAGAAAAAGAAGGATAGGGAAAAAAAATACATACCAGTGGAAAGATGATGGCGATGGAGAGGGCTGACAGTTCGTACAATTTGTACTCTGAGTGGAACTCGTCTCTGAGCACTTTGAACACCGACACACACTCGTCCAGCGTCAGAGGATTCTCACAGTCTTTCTGAGTACGTTCTTCACAGCTGCAGACATACATGCACACACAACAAACATGAAATCCTGCTGTTCTGTGACCTGAGATTTACAGGGTGGTCTCTCTTGGACTTGACACAAGATCCTGCTTCTCTGACCTGCTTGTAGAGCAGACTGAAATCTACAGGGTGGTATCTCACCTTTCATTGCACGCTATGAACACGGATACTGCCAAAAGAGAATGACACCTTCGTAATATTCATGGCCGTGCTTTTTAGTTTTGTAGTGGATACTATGTACAGCTTGAGAGAGAGAGACAGAGAGCGAGAGAGTGAGAGAGAGAGAGAGAGAGATAAGATAATGTTGCTTATAGCCCAGCCGACCGCAAAGGCCACATCAGGGCTGTAGAGAGAGAGAGAGAGAGAGATATGCTTTAAATTACAGATGGAACTGTCAGAGGGAATTTATTTGGGGAGTTCTTGAGCAGAAGCAGATGACCAATAGGCAACAGAAGCAACTCTTCCAGACTTGGAAACTGTCAATAAATATTATTTTAAGGACGGAATTTGGAACAAAATTCAGTAAGAAAACAAGGTTGTATGTGCCAAAGAGCTGGTGGAGTTGGTTTCTTTCAAGAAATATCAATAAAACTGAATGAAGATGAAATGCAAAGTCAAGCAATTACCTTTTGACAATGTCCAGTAAACAAGCCAGCTTCTTCAGTTGTTCCTCCTCCTGATGACACTGCGTGTCGAGACGTTCTTCTTCGTACTTTAGATTCACCAAGCGATCCTCGTTGTGCCGTAACCTGTTGAACGGCATTCAAGTCAGTCATCCACTTTTTCTTTTTAATACTTTTTTTAAGTTATCATAGAGCCTGCTGTGTGTGTGTGTGTGTTGTGGTGTGTGTGTGTGTGGTGCATATGTGTGTGTGTGTGTGTGTGTGTGTGTGTGTGTGTGTGTGTGTGGTGTGTTGCGTGCATGCATGCGTGCGTGTGCTTGTGTGTGTGTGTGTGTATGTGTGTGTGTGTCTACATTTGCCCATGGAGTCTTGTATTTTGATTATCTTTAACAATATCCTGCCAAAGACAACACCCAAAATTTAAACCTGTTGCCAACAGGCAAACTCGATCAGCTTTCTTTTTTTTTTTTTTATCTCTTTCAATATTTAGCAGATTATAAAGTTGCATTTGCTGCCAACGGAAAAAATTTAAGTTAAATGGCAAGTTATAGCACATTAAGACTGAATACCCTCTGATATGTATTTTTACCATTACCAATGACAGAAGAGTGCAAGCTTGAAAAGCTGACCTTGATCTTAACTGTGTTCTGTGAAATTACCAAAGGGGTCAAAATATATTCTAACCTTAAATCACTGCAGTCTTTCTTAAAATGAAAACACATACAACACTGCGACATCTGACAGACATTTCTCTGACTCTGGAAATTCTAGCTGAATGCAGCCAAAAATTCAGTGCTCAGGTCTTTTTTGTCAATAAGATGGGATCACTGAGTAGTATCTTACAATGTTCAAACTAAGCTATCTGACAAGCTAAAACATCCATGTGCTAACTAGTCAGCTATATTCTTAAGATCACAGAGTGCAGCCTCTAGAAATTACCTTTTCAGTATTTGCCAATTAGCATGTCAGCATGCACACCTGGAGGTGTTGCACACCTGTCTCTGATACCAGGCACAGCCCTAGAGAAGAAAAACCTTGCCGCCTCAAGTGGCTGGCTCAGCTGGTAAAAGTAAAAACTTTTATTTTCCTTGGAAAGTTCAGTGGCTGCTTTCTATTATACTTATCTTTCCCTAAAATGAATAAAACTGCTTTCATTTTGCCTGTTCTCGAATTTTATTCAATTAAAAAAAAAAAAATCAGTGTTTAAGCCTCCTTTCAGAACGACCAAGGATTAATCTCACAATATATAGTTTCACTCTATCATTGTGGGTCAGTGTTTTCACATTCTCATATGTCTCATTTAAACACACCTAGACACTGTTTACCTCGGAACGAAGTTCATTAAATCTGTCTACATCTTAATTAGGACAGTTGTTTGGATCTGCTTATACACAGATGGTACAGCGATGTAATCCACCCACATAAAAACACATTATGAAACTTTCTTTCCTTTTGCCATATGTACATAATATAGCCAATACCAACCTTCGTTCATTCTGCACAATATCCTCCTCTGTCATGTCAACTAGCAGGCCCAGGTTATGGATCAACTCAGGCATGTCAAAGGCACGCACACCTCCTTTCTCAACCTCTACCTCCTCTTCTTCATCAGGCTTGTCGTGTATCTTCCCAATGGCATGGTAGCCTGAGATGAGGTACACATATGTCAGCGTACACATGCATCGATATCTTGTGAGTTGATTTTAACGTGGTGACAGCCCTGATGTGGCCCTTTGCGGTCGGCTGGGCTATAAGCAACATTATCTTATCTTATCTTATACATCGATATAGGTACAAAAGCACCACACACAAACACAAACTTCCAGGCTCATAACACCTGTGCAAAAACAACTCGCACATAGTTACGCAAATGGATCATGCACAAACAAGACCCAAGAATTTTATTTTGTCGTCATTTCAAAAAGAATAATTCTAACACAAGAACAATTGAGCTACTCTGTTACATACACGCAAACGAGAAAAATGGATTTTTCATTTTATTTCTATCTTACCTCTAAGCTTTCTCCTCCAAACCACATCTACCCATGCGCACATATAGCAAACAAGTAAGGTAACTCTCGCTCCCATGATGAGATGATTACAAGCGCATAACTCCAAACAAATCCTGCTTATCATAGCAAGTTGCCTAGCACAAACACAAACACAGAGCAAACAGAATAAACAGGGAGACATTCCCTCTCACTGTCCCCCTTAAAAGAAGAAAAAAAAAATTCAAACGATTCAAGCTTCCTTCTTATACCCTGCATCTGACACATGTACACTACAACTTGAGAGATTAATACATGCAAATCAATATTTATTAAAGGCTGTCAAAGCCTTTTTGATCTTGAATATAGTCAAACAGAACGCACAGAGGAACAAAAACCTAATACAGGTAACCTCAGTTTGGTAGGCATAAGAGGGAATAATTAGTAAGGCAGAGAACAGTAGAGGTAACCCAGCAAACTAATCAAGGTAATTCTTGCCCTCATGATGCAAAAAATTATATGCCCATACCTCCAAATGAATGCTGCTAACAACAACAACATGTGCAGCACAAATGCAAACAAAGAGCACGCAGAACAAACAAGAAGACATATCACGTAAAAAGCAACAACTGGAGATTGAGCAAATATGTTTAAACATTTATTCAAAACCACATACAAATACCTTCAATTTTCATGTCAAAGCAATCACTTTCACTTGACCCCCAATACTTCTCCATTTCCCTTATTCTGCCCCAACCCCAAAGCATCCTTAGCCCTCCCTTCTTTATTAAGAACATTAATACGACAGCTCAGTCACATAAACTTTCATTCACACATACATGCAGCAAAAATACAGACAAGACAGACTGCATGCCTGATAAAAGCAAACACTGATAAATGAAAAAGAATGAAACCAAACCTTTTAAGATCAATAAATGATCAGTCTTAATATAGGAGCTAATGGTAAGGAGACAGTGGTGCTACATGATACTACCCATATAACCAGTAATGGAACATTCACAGGAAAAAAAGGAATGTAAAATAACAATGACAAAAACTAAAACAAAACTAAAATGCAAAATGATGTCGCTACTTTTAAATGAGACAATGTTATCTATTCAACTTGGAAAACAGACATTAAAACGGAGCAGAAAACAGGATAGACGAAAGAAAAGGAAAGGGGGGAAACATGGTAGTTGCAAAATGTTACCGACAGCACTCGCTTTTCTTTTCCCGTCATATCAAGACCTTAACCTTAGGCCCAGCTGATGACGGCATCTTCCTCTTCTGCTTGGCTCCAGAGTCGATAAGTTCCTGAGCTGTTTTGTACACATATTTGGGTTTCTGTTTCTTGTTCTGCAAACGATAATTCAAAAGTGCTAACGCAGGTGTCTGTTTTCACTCAAGAGCAGTTAGTCTACACACCGAGTTATGAATGGCATTTGTTCCCCCAGATAGTGCTATGAGACAGCGTTGAAGGATTTTGCAACGTCTATATTTCAACATTTTTTAATTTGTCCTGCTTTTTAATGTGAATGAAAAATCCTAGAAATCATGCACGTCAAGACAGTTTATTCCAAGGGGTTGGTTGAGGGTTTTGAGGTGCTAAAAAAAATCATTATGGATCTCTGACCTAGTTGATGTATTGAGAAAAGAGGTATAGTGTACAGTCCCATCATGTAGCCTCTGATCAGAATATAATCCCATAAAACATCTTCATCATTCTCATACTTACCGATCAACATAAACACAAAGTCTCAACATCTTTAGCCCTTCACATTCCGATTTCATCTCCATGTTCATGCTATGGTGTGCTAGTATTCAAGTAGTTGCTATCAGCAATTTCACAGATATCCTCGTTGCTTGAACATGCAGATGCTATCCACTTACGATGGATCCATAGCTAAGCAACTGCTGTTTCAGGAGAGGGCCTTAGTAGATGGTGTCCTGAGTACAGTTTTAATCAAATCAAACACTACTGTACGCCTCCTGCTGCTGCAATTTTGTCTGTGTACTCTCTGACAGACGGAAGACAGTCACCTCCAGACCTCTTACAACCTCAGCACAACTCACCTCCGGCTGCCTCTTCCATTGCTGTAGGTCCTCCTGGAACTTCTTCTCCTCTTCTGCCTCTTCATCTACCACTGGGTAGTCCTTCAGAGAGCGTTCCGACCTCTCCGATCCGTTATGCTCCAATTGTGGCCCGACCTTTCCGCTTCACTGCTTCCACAGGTGTTGTGATACCCTGGCCTTCCTTGCCAAGACCTTCACCTGGCTTGTAGCCCATCTGAAATGGGGGGCAACAAAATCATCACTGATTTACATATGCACTTTCTGAAGAGTAGTGACTGAATAACTTGAGCAAGTTACTGTTTTTTTAAGGTCAAAGTTATTGTGTTGCTTCACATATGTAATAAAATAGCAAAAACAGTATTTTTTTTTAAAAAGAGAGACAAGAAACACTATGCCAGAGAGCAATAAAAACACACACAAACGCACATGCCCTTCCCCGCTTTCCTTCCACACACTATGACACTGTTCTGACAAGCCTACCCCAAAATCATTAGATCAAGAACAGTTGATGTAAATATTAAGAATAAACTGCAATTTTCTACTTTTTTCAGGAGTGCACTCTATTCTTACACATATAATGCAACCTACTGTGCTATCCATATTAAGTAACAAACAGATGAAGACTAGTGATTCAATAAAATTCATTGCAATGCATATTCAGATTTCTCTGGCTGACTATCATGCTTTAATTCACCCAAGCTAAAGCAATGCAGATCACTTCAAAGCCACATTAAATGCACATTTGATCACTTTTTTCCCCTCCGCATTACCTGTCATAACCACAAAAAGATGAATGACATATGCTTTCAACTAAGTCAAAAGCACTGACACATCATCCTTACACTGAATCCCAAATTCTCTTGTTGCTAACCCAAATTTCAAGTCATCACAGCACAACTAACTTGTGACTGAAGTGAAAACAATTCCTTTCATCTCTTTACCTTTTCCAGCAGTTTCTGGCCAATACCACGGGTGTGCCTCTCCCAGTTTCCAAAGGCCCTAGAGAACATATACAAACAGCTGTACATATACAAACAGCTGTACAAATTATATCAACCCAAACATATTAACAATCAAATTTTGTTATCAACAACAAACAAACAAACAAAAACCAACCATATATATATATATATATATATATATATATATATATATATATATATATATGTATGTATACATACATACAGAGAGAGAGAGAGAGAGAGAGACATACATACATACATATATCTATAGATATAATATCATTACATTTTTTTTCATAATCTTTAAATAAAAATGAGAGAAAAACCCACTGACACAAAAATTACCATGACAGAAAAAGAACAGAAGAAGAATAACAAAAATCAAATGAAAGGAGAAAAGATCACTGTACCTGTCATCCCGGTGTCCCTTAAGAAACCGCATGCTTTCTTTGGAGGACCCTTTCTTCTGTGACGATCTGCTCAACTGTGACGATGAACTGCTACCCTCATCTCCTCCCTAAACAAAACACACAAGGATAAGTAACTTTACTTCATCAATTGTCAAGTTCTAGTAACATAGCAATTATGCATATGAATATGAATATTATTATACCTTAAAAAGAAGAAAATCTATTCAAGCTCAAATGTGAAGATAGGATAAGATAATGTTGCTTATAGCCCAGCCGACCGCAGAGGGCCACATCAGGGCTGTTCAAATGTGAAAGCACATGTGCCTGATGGAAAGATGAGTAAGGGAGGAGAATGAGAAGTCATTTGGAGAAAAAATAAATCGAGATTAAAAGCTATTTACACTTACATTTCAGATTTTGCTAAACAGCAGTTTCACCATTCAAGTTGATATAAATGTATCCCTTTTTTTCCTCTTTTTTCATGAAAGACACTTCGAATGCTTAGAAATAATCACTCACAATTTACTTTCCAGCTTTGATACCTTTTTCATGAAAGACTCTTCAAATGCTTAGAAATAATCATTCATAATTTACTTCCAAGCTCTGATAGTATTTTTTTGTTTTATTCACATGTGCAATAAATCATGCATCATAGAATCTGCATTAAATAACGAAGTAATACAGTATACATTCTCCCTGACCTTCATACAATACATGGAACTTCAATATGCATCGCTCAACAGTCTCTCTAAACACCAGTGTCCAACATGAAAGATGATTTGTGCACACAGTGTTTTTGGAAAACACCACTCAGCATATCAAAGTATAATTAACTCTTTCAGTCCTGACATCGTGACTGACTGACTGTGTACCGTTTCAGGCCAGGCATGTTTTGGTTGTTTCGTTGGAAGGCTAGGGCCTCTTTGTTCAATCTGCTGTAACTCTGGATTCATTCATTAAAAGGGAACTCGGCTACAGCAATATAACGTTTCTATAGCATATCAAATTTTCATTGTGTTTAAATTATCCATTGACATATGGTTCCTTGATAAAGAGGAGCTGAACACATCGTTCATAACTTCACCAGTACGTCTTATTCTGACAGGTTGTTTTGTAACATTTGCGATTAAATGCAAATAAAACTTGACCGTGTCTCATGACTCTGCTTCAAGCAAGCAAAAGAATCGGGAAAATTATGACCGTGTCTCGGTCAAACACATTTTCTTCAATTACAGAAGTTAAATGGCTTTTGTATGTATAATTTTAAGTTGTTTGCTGAAAACGTCCAATATTTGATTTAACACTTGCATCACTGTAACTTTATCTCACTGGCTGAAGGCATCAGAAGAAAACTGATCCCCCAAAAATTATCAAATATGTGAAATTCGCTTACTCAAAACAGCCCATGTTGCAGGCAGAATACAACCTCAAAATATTCTCCCTGTATGGTAAAGTAATATTGCTTATAGCCCAGCTGACCACGAAAGGCCATATCAAGGCTGTCACTGCCTGAAGTCAACTCACAAGTCATAAAAAATAATAACAATATTTTTTTTTTTAACCTCATTCACACAACCCTTTAAAATACATCTTCTAATAACACACTGGAAATTTTGTTAAAAATCTTTCTTCTACAAATTCTTAGAACAGATGAAAAAATGTCAATCTCTTTCAGAAATATTAATTAAGATCACATCAGGTGGGACATCTCTGAACAAAGTTTTCACGGAGTCTGCTGTAAAATGCTTATGTCTCACATCATGCATGTCCCAGTACTCTTAAAGACAGTTTTACTGTACTTATCGTTTATGCACAATAAAAAGTTCAACTGTGCTAGATTTGAACCAAGATTCACACCCAACGTTTGATCATGCACAGGCTGTGTGAAAGAACTGTTCAAGACATAATTAGCACAAAAGACTTTCTGTACTCTTGGAAATCACCATTCAGCAAAGGTACACAGTGTTTATAGAAAATGCCACTCAGCATGACGTAGAATGATCAGACACATCCTAATAACCGGAAAGGGATGCCTGTTAACCTTTGTCCTAAACCACGCAATCTGAATCTTACAGACAGAACAAATTCTGATTTTGTTCATGAATCTTACCGGTTTATCACTGTCTGTTGTCTGTGAACAGACAATAGAAACTATACTTTTTTTTAAAAGTATAACAGAACAATACCTTCTGTCCTGATGCACAGCCAACACAAATACCGTTGACAAATGGCCTAGCCAACAACCCATGTAGTTAGAGAGTGAGAAAATACATGGCATGTGGTTCCAATCTGATACAGGGTGTTTGTTTGTGTTTTTGTTTGTTTTCTCTTCCTGCACCAGCTGATCAGAAAACTAGTCTTTTACCATATTTGATAAACAGAAAACATACCCATGCAGCATGTGTGCAACCATGATAGAACTCAAACCTGGGGAGTTGTTCCTGGCAGAATTCTGATGAAAAATCCACTGTTGCAGGTATACAAAAAAATATGCTGACAGAATAGGAGAAAAAACAAAACAAAAGGTAGGTGGCACTGTACTACGTTGATATGTTCTACCTACTGAGAGCAATTCAAATTTCTTACAGCAAAATCTGTTTTTTACTATATAGTTATATGATAGAATACATTATGTCATGTACAACACACTTGTGGAAGTACTTTTGAACACATCTGATTTAAAGTTCATATGCATGCTTGCACACTTTCTGAGTTTGCCAATGAATTAAATTGTCATACAGCTTTAACAAATCTTAATCAAAACAGGATTTTGAGACTTTACCTTTAATATTTTCTCAACTTCTTCTGCTTCTGCTTTGGCCGATTTCTTAAACCCTCCACTGACAAAATTGATGCCCGAGGTATAGTCTTGTGATTTTTTCTGGCGACCTCCAAATCCAGGCCTCGAATCCTCTTCATCGCTGTCACCAGCCCAAATCCCTGTCAAAACATCACTGACATATTAAAAAAACAGGAAAAGACTGAGCAAGCAACAATACAGACCACTAGAAAGATGTAATAGTGTATGTGACAAATGAACAGTTTATGGAGGATAAACAACAGAAACTGAATACAAAGAAAGAAAAGAATTGTCAGAGTACAGTGAAGGAGAACAGTTTTTTATTTGTTTGTTTGTTTGTTTTGGTTTTTAAACAGTAAACAAGTGGGGTATGTTTTGCTCCCATAAGGAAACCTAACACAGAGTAACTTTTATTCAAGACTGGCACAGCCTTTTAAACTTGAATAAAGTCAGACAAATACATAGACTAACAATCTAATAGTGGGGAAAAAAACAAGCGCAGGCCAACAACTGCGCTTGTTTTTTCCCCCACTATTAGATTGTTCGTCTATGTATTTGTCTGACTTTATTCAAGTTTAAAAGGCTGTGCCAGTCTTGAATAAAAGTTACTCTGTGTTAGGTTTCCTTATGGGAGCAAAACATACCCCACTTGTTTACTGTTTATCATTTACTGTTCCCTACCTCATTTCATTTCCGGTTTTTGTTTTTGTTTGTAATTTATGCTCATCTTCTTCTGAAGCTTGTGAAGTTGAAACTTCTACATTTATTTAAAATTCTGCAAACAAAAACATGCTTTTGTTTACCTAGTCTTTTTTTTTCATCGAATCATTTGCCGTTTTGATTGCCATTTTGCATTTGCGCACAGATGGGAAAACTTTCCATGGATCTTTCTACTCTTTCATATCTAAATAACAGATTTTCTTGGAGAAAAGCAGGTCTGCACATTCTCAACATTCATTCAAATTTTTCTGTCATTTTTTCATGTGGACATCCATAGTTTAGTTAGTCATGCTTTCCATTAGGAAGGAAGATTAGGTGGGAGTGAACACTGAAAGGTAGACAGGAGCACAGGAAAGAGTGGGTGGAGGGTGTGCTGGGATTGGGAAATGCTTCTCATGCATTATTTTGGGGAACAACAAACTTTTCCATCATGAGAAGGAGTTGGCTGTGAACCTGGATCTTGCATGCAGGGGAAATGGGTTGGGGAGTAGGTAGCAAAGACAGGGGTAGGGTTGGTCACTGTACTGTCAGACTTGCCCTTCTGACACATTTGGTGTGCTGCCAATAGAGCTCTGCACAGCCTCTGTTAGCAAGCTGTTCCATTCCTTGATTGTGCTTGGAAGGAAGACAAGTTTGTGAACGGTGTTCTGGGTTGAATGAAGCAGATGTGCTGGTCATGTCATTGTTATTACCAAGAGGGAGGTGAACAAGTTTTGCTTGCACACTATAGCAGCGGACAAGAAAGATGTGGATCTTGTGCAGCACAGACAGCCTGGCTTTCTACAGTCTGCCATCTAATGCCGGCCAACGGCTTTCTACAGTCTGCCATCTAATGCCGGCCAACACAGTCTCCAGCATACAGCTGACACCTAACAGACTGACATTGATTGTAAAATGCATGTCGAAATATGCCT
>CM031610.1:29194579-29209788 GCA_018398815.1 Conus ventricosus | reverse complement strand
CGCCCCAATTATGACTGAGCAGATTGTCATCGAGAACAGATTCCCTGGATTTATATGACTATCATGTGTTAGTGGTGATGTTGAATAAATAGCAAGACACTTTTCAGTGTTTTGACTCATTCTATTTGGCGCAATATGTTTGTGTGTGCTCGAAAATGTTATTTTTTGTATAACTGTCGTAATTATGTGAATTTTTTCTATACTAATTATCAACATAATGAAGTCATTTAGATCTCAGAGTGTAGACAAATGCATAAACAACAAAACATGCAAAAAAGCAGAGAGATCTGTCAAGAAATAAGCGCACAGTAACCATTTTATTGAACCTACCAAAAAAGCTAAATTTTGCCTTGGCAGACAGATTTTCAAATGTGCTATTATACTGTGGCAGTGAAGGGGTTAATTATCGTCATTGCCAGCACAGTCTCTGCCAGAGGTCTGAAAGATGCCAGCCTGCATGATGCACTTGAAACAGACAGTGTCTTTTTGTCTGAAATCTACAAGTTGTAGAACTGGTGTTAATACGGTCTGACTGGTATGTAGAACAGTTTCTTTTGTTCTTCCGGTATTGGTGTTACAAAAAGTAACATGGACCCTTGGCGGTCTACAAAAACTCTCCAGCTCAAAGATTATGGTTTATACTTGTTGTGAAGGAAAAAAAATTATCCATTTAAGTTCTTTTTACTTTTTTTTTCCATAAGAAAGAGAGAGAGGGGGGGGTGGTTGAGGGGTGTGACCTGAATTTGTTATGTACAGTCCATATAATTTACTTTTGCGTATGTTGAATGTAATCCAGTTGATTTGTGGCTGTTGATTTTGGTGTCATTCCCTGGAAGCAGGAACATTACCACCCTTAGTATTTTTAACCTTCGCAAACTGAATAACCTGAGAAAAGAAGACTGGATGTTACAGGAGGATGCCAAGCAAGATGCCGTGGAGGCTCTCCACAGGGACATCCTGAACCAGCAGCTACAGTTGAATGTGGAGTACAGGAGCGGTGGCATCGACTACGTCACACTGCTGGCTGATGAAGCCGACGGTGGTGCAGACGTTGGGCTGGGCCTCATCTCTGATGGCTATGTGCTGGTAGAGGAGCGCAAAGAGAGGAGGCTGGCCAAGCTGATGAGTGACTACAAGAGCGCTCAGGAGGAAGCTCTCAAGAAGAGGGTAGGTTTGGCGTTTTGACTCATTTTCCCTGCCACTCCCTTGTGGAATCCAGACCTGCCAACCATTACGCATTTCGCGTAATTTATTACGCCCAAGTGATAATTCTTACGCCCTTATGCATTTAGCCAAAAAATTACGCATTAAAAGTTTTCAAAACAACAACAACAACAAAAAGGACGAAAAAATCGGCTTATGTACAGACACGCACGGCGCCGTGCGTATAACCAGTAATCTTCAAGAAGCGTTTCCGGTCATGCGCAGTTCGTTTCACCATCTTTACCATTCAGCGAAGTTGGCGTCTTTTTGAAGTTTTAGCTACGAAAACGTCGAAACGTGGAGTAGAAAGTTTTGGACAAGATGCGAAAAAGAAAAAACTTGGTCAAAAGTTCCGAAAAGAATACTCGGAAAAGTTCCCCTGCATACGACCTTCGGCTAAAGGTGTAAATTGTGCACGGTGTACCACTTGCGAGTCGGACTTCACAATTTCAATCGCGGGATGGTGGATGTGAAGCGTCACCTCGAGTCACGCAAGCACATCGATTCCTCTAACGGCCGAATTCTTCCAGCATCAACACTTTTTTCAGACTGTAGACACCTCAAAAGAGGATGAAATTAGGAAAAGGGTAATTGGGGCTGAAGCATTGGTGGCCGGATTTTTCGTCGAGCACAACATCGCTCTTAGCGCAGCCGACCATGCATCCAGCTTTTTACAGGAGCGTTCTCAGATTCGGAGATCGCCAAACAGTTCAAGAGCGGTCGAACAAAGACAACACACATTGTAAGGACCCTTCTCATGGAAGGCTTAACTGCTGCTGCATCTCGACTGCAGAATGGACCGTTTTGTGTTGGGGATTGATGGAAGTCAGGAGGAGGGGGGGGGGGGGGGGACAAATTCTTTCCTGGGGTGGTGCGATACTTAAAAAATGACACAATCACCACTGACTGATAGCCAACCCCACATGCACAGAATCCAAGTCAACAGGTTTGACGTAATACATTTTTAGGTTAATGCTTTTTCTTAATTTCATGTTCCCGTTTCTCCTCTTCAAACTCCCCCCCTCCCCCCCTCCCCCCCCCCCTCCTCAAGTTCAAATCTTTGCAAGTCATTACTATCAAGACAGTTGAGTTGTTGACCTGCGCTTGTTTTTTCCCCCACTATTAGATAAGATTGTTCGTCTATGTGTATTTGTCTGACCTTATTCAAGTTTAAAAGGTTGTGCCAGTCTTGAATAAAAGTTACTTTGTGTTAGGTTTCCTTATAAAATGGGAGCAAACGTTACCCCACTTGTTTACTGTTTATTGTTTACTGTTCCCTGCCTCATTTCATTTCCAATTTTTTAGGTTGTTTCTGGCACACTATCAAGCCTTGGTGTGCCATGCCATGATGGTTTAGGGGATTTGTGTGTGTTTCCAGTGTATTCTACATTTTCATAATTTGTAGAGATTTCTTGTGACACTTAAAAGAAAAGCTTGTTTTTGAAGAAAAGTAAAGTTCACAAAAATTGTGTGAACAATTTCATCACATCGTGTTTGTTTGAAAAAAGGTAAATGTCGCGCTCAATTACTCTTAGCTCTCGGAAATTACACATTTCTGCCTCACTGAGCTTCAATTCTTACTCATTGGTCTCTTAGGGGGTTGGCAGGTCTGGGAATCTAACGATAATCCTTAAGCTTTATTACAAAATAACATGGATTATCAGAAATGATCATCTGCACGAGAGCTCAGGAGAAAAACCTTCGTATGGTGTGTCTGCTCTTCATGTTCTTTCTTTCTGTTCTATTGCCTCTGACGCGCAGTCAGGATCCAGAAGTGTTATAACAAAATAACTGGTTACAGTAGGCATCTAAAATACCAGTGACAAGAATACTTGGGAAAAGTCCACAAGAGTGTATGCTTGCTTTTTTGTCTATTCCCTTTCCACCACCTTCTTCTTCTTCAGCGTTCCAGTATCTGGTAGCATGTGAACTCATTTCACCTGTTGGGATACTCACACTATACTCGAGTATAGTCAGTTCACTCCGACTTCGTCGAGTGCAAAAATTTGTGGAAAGAGGTTGTGGAAAAATATAGCTAAAAGACATGGTAGACAGAAAGGACAGTAGACGACAATACAGCAAAGGAGGAGACAGAGTTACTGAGAGCGAAAGGAAAATGTGACGTTACTAGCACAGAATGTCCAGAAGGAGGGGAACTATTTGTACAAAAGACCCCCCGGTATCCCCATGGGGGAATTCCACCCACCATTTCCCTTTCATCATCAGACACGCTGCCTTTGGAGTTTTGATGCAAGAGCAGTCATATCTGTTACTGTCTACCCAGCTTTCTGAGCCATTGTTCTTGTTACCGCTGTGCCTGGTTTGCTAAATTGTCCACAGTCATGCTAATTCGGACATTGTCCTATCACTGTCTTTCATAGTCTGTCACTTTACATTCATTTTCAATTACAGCTGAAAAAATATTTTAACATGTTTGGGACTTTACGGTATGGGAACAAAATAGAGGGTCACCTTGATGGCGAAGTAGGATGGCACAGTAGTCAACTGGTACAGGCTGATAGGCAAAGTGGTAGCTGAAAAGTTAATTATCTGTTGGCTAAGGAGGAGGGGGTGGGGGTGGGGCAGATGTACTTTTTGATTTTTTGTTGTTGTAGTGTATCTTTGGTCATTTCTTATCACTGAATGATGCTAAAACAGCTCAGGAGGAAGTGTTGTGGAAGAGAGATCAGCGATGTGGGAGGAGATGGATGGACAACTCACATTTAGATGTTTGTGCCAGGGATGAAACTAGGAAACTGATTCGTAAGCACCAAATTGAATGCTTTGTTTATCATGAATACTTCATCATGATTTGTTGATGTGTGGTAAACTTGCTTGTGTATCATACCTGTTGGAATTTATGACATTGACCAATTTTTTCTTGCTGTGTGCAGAAAAACATTTGGCATTACGGTGACTTTAGAGAGGACGATGCAGGGAGTTTGGCATCTCTCGCTGAGTGCTGCTCCCACGGACCCCAGCATCGCCAAAACAAGTGACGAATAGAACAGTATTCAAATTGCTTATTCAAACACAAGTGAACGCTAGGCACATTTCAATTTTTTTTTTCCCCATTGCAGATATTCTGCAGAACGTCTCCAACACAAGTTGAAGCTAGGTACAGCAAAGGCAAGTTTCAGTGGGTCATTCATTGACATATCTGGCAATGTGAACAGCCGTGTGGCTGGTGAGAGCAGTCGACAGACAGGGTATAAACACACTGACTGGTCTTCGTAAGACTTCTACCATGCTCATTGTTCTTGACCAAAGAGTCGTGTTCGTAACACTGTTTCATCTGTGCTAGTTTCTCTTGGAATTTTGTGTTTTCAACTATGATAATCTGGATATTCATTTTTGGGTGATGGGGTTAAAAAAATCTTGGGCAAGGATTTCATGTTTCTATTCCATGTCATTCGTTCGTTTCCTTAAGTGCTCATACCCATGGCTTCAAAGAGATAGTGGAGCCTTATGGAATTGTAGTCAAGTATAACCCTTCATGATTCAAGTAATCATTTGCAGATGTTATCATACCTTTATCTCTGTGGCACAGATAGCAAAGTATATGTAAGTTCAGAATGGGAATGGTGTTTGTGCCATAACTTAAAGGTTTCCCAAGCTCTTCCATTGTACAGCCAATGTTTCTTCTGTCAACTGTTGTTTCTCTGTGAACTAGAATTATTTTTCCTTCTTTTTTTCATGGTTTGGGGATCAGTGTACCTCCTTCTCCGCCTTGCCCTTATTCTCGAAAATTTGATGCAAGTGCACATCAGAATGTCGGTGACATTGGTACAGCTTGAACTTGCCTTTGGACATTTTTTGTAAAAGTCTTTTACGGGATTTTTGAGTGAGTTGGCATACATGTCGATTGGGTTGGATTGTAAGGCTTTCTTTTAACCAAGTCTTTCATTCATAAACTTACAGTGTCTCCCACAGAATGTGTGTGATGATGGTATTTTTGTAGAACATTAGACACAAAAAATCATGGTCATAATTATCTGCATGTATGCCAAGGCTACAACTCAAATTGTGAAATTGTGACTGTCATCGTAGAAAGTGAATGGATCCTCAGTCAGAACAGTTGTCTGAATAAAGTTGCATGCTGTGTGGCAACCGAGAAATTTTTGTGCCATGTTTTTATTGTCGACTGGGGCTATGCATGTGTGTGTGAGAGAGACAGAGAGCGAGAGGATGACATTGATGACATTATAACAACAGTGGTGGATATTTGAATATCATTTTTTCAGAGCCGGATTCCAAGCCATATCACATGTATCACACAACAAGAAAGAACACAAGGACACTTCCCAATGCATAGTCTCTCTCTACAAGTTTGGTATTTTTCTGACGTACTTTTAGTCTGTAAAGGTCTTTGCGCATCATTTGTCAATGTGAACAAACATTTGCACGCATGCACACGCACATGCTTAACAACCTTGGCTCCGAAAGGCAGCGGAGATCTTCCTGCTGACAGGCTATGGCTAAGGCGTGTCCCTTGCAATCTTAGGCATACCTAATCCACCAGCTTCCTAAAAATGGACACAAGCATTCATTGTTCAAAGTTGTAAAAAATGTGCCACTTCCATCTTTTTTTATTTAGCCATTTCATCCTTTGTGGCCCCCAATAGCATCATTCACAGGCTACTGATAAAAGAACCCCATTTACAGTCACACCCACATTTGTCATATTGTAACCCCATCACTGTAATCCAAAAGGAGCAATTGATTCTGAGTCGCCTTAGGGCAACCTGCTTGTGGAAACCCTGCTGCTGCCAAGTCACTTCTACCTTGTTAAGTCGCATGGGTCTTCTGATTCAACGTCTTTATTTTGAGGACAACACCTACTTATCTCCATTGACAATAATTGTTTAGTAGCAATGTCAGCATGAATGCGTGTCATCCTCAGAAGTTGCCACCACACCTGTTCTATAACAGTCCCAATGAACTTGCCAATACTGGCATCTTTGACCGAAACCGCCACTGGTATAAATGTGAATAGGAATCAAACTAAGGCTGCCACAAGACAGGGCATGAAGGGCCACAGAATTTGAGACTTGAACAAAAAAAATCATGATCAGTTAAGACGATGAAAAGTATGCCATGGAATTCAATTCTTGTCTGAGACTATACATCTCGTCTGTGCATGCGCACACTGTGTGTGTGTGTGTGTGAGTTTCTGCATGAGTGCATGTGTGAGTATTCTACAATGCCTAATAAAGAATGGACTTAGACCTATGAACTTAACGATTATTCCGTAACGTCTGCCTGAAACTGTTCACCCAGGCTGTTTGAGGAGTCTGACAACAGTTAACTGCACCAGATATCTCCTTCCATAATCTCTAAACCATTTATGACTTTCTTCTACACCAGAAAGTCGACTCTAGATGGGCATAAAACAAAATTAATACAGTTAAAAACACAGAATTCAATGGTTGTTATAGCTGTCTGTTAAGGATTCAATACAAATAGATCACTCTTTTCATGCTATCTCTCTTCCTCATCTGCTTCTGTACAGAAAAATAGTTTTGAGTGTAATAGAAAAAAAATTGTATTGGCTTCATTTGTAATCCTGCACTCGGACCTAAAATGCTTACATCACGTTTCAGGCCTCGAAAAATCACTTGTGACGCTAATCAGCTGGCATTCATTTAAAAAGAAGTTTTCCTTTCATTTTAATCTGTCTGCTTAGAACCGCATGCCATGTATCTTAATGGACACTGATAACAAAGGAAAGGAGGAGAATCAACTTTCAGACAAAATACATATCGGAGCAATCTAGCCATTGTGCATCTATACATAGATAGACAGGTTTTCCTTTAATAAGTGTTTTAAATTAAGCTGTTTCCATCATTAAAAACTAAATAGAACAATCAAACTGAAAACTGGCTGGCACGTGGCACATGAATAACTGACTCCGACTCCAGATCAAGCATAAGCAAGAAAACATGTTAGGTTTAGTTGCTATGGCCTTGTACACAAAGATGACGCTGCAACATTGAAGCACAGAGTTTTTCATGGGGCGAGAGCCATAATCTGATGCCAGTTACTCGCTGAGAGGCCTGCTTATCTCTGTGGCTTCTTGCAGCAGTTGCGGGGTGACTCTTCCATCACCATATGGTTCCTGAAAACAATTTGCTGTTTCTGATCTATAATGCTGGGCACAGAAGTGCCAAAGAGACTGACTGTGATGATGTCATTGAACCAAAGACAGCGCAGTTGTCTGGATGCTTTTCGACACTCTCAGGACTGCAGTGTGGGTTGTGACTGTGGATTTTTAACTCTCGGAGCTGGTCTGGGGAAAGAATGTGTGGAACAGAGATGGGTATGAACTCTGTTCTTGATGAAGTCGATCAGGCCTGGGGTTCTTGTCAGAGTGCTTGAAAACGCAGCTGCATCGAAGAACACACCCACTGCCTAGCTATCTGTTGTCTTTACTTCTCTGCCTTTTGCTTCCTTCTCTTTATAGTTTCATTTGCATGTTTTTACCTTTTCTTTTTTTGAAAACAACACATTATCAATGATGTGCGGCATGCTCGCTTCACACACACACACACACACACACGTACAACTGCACCTTGCCAGATCACACCACTCTGGTAAAGCGTACTAGGTCTGTCGCCCTCTCACTTGTACTCATGTGAGAGGGAATGCGGGAAGAAACGGACGAGATCTGCTCAGTCACCGAACAATCTAACCTGTAGTTCAACAATCCAAGTGACTGTAAAAGGCTTATTCCAACAGAAACGTAGAAATCCGAGACGGCGAGCGAACACACGGATATACATTCAGAGGCGCACGTGTGCGTGCACGCAAACATACACATACACACAAATACAGCAAGCAAGCACAGACGGACAACTCGCACACTTTGTACGCACACACCCATGCTCGCAGACATACACAAAACTATGCCATGTTCGTGTGTCTGTGTCTGTGTGTGTGTTCCCCGTTCACATATACGCACTTGCCTGTGTGTTAGGGTCACAATATCATAGTTGGTGCGACTGGAGTGCAATAAGTTTGATTTGGTGAGCCATTTATCCTTTATTTAGAAACAAGGAGAAAATGTCATTCTGGCATGTGCCAATACAACCTTTCAGGAGTCAGTCTACTTTGAAGCTGGTTAGTGGGGAAGGGGTGGGAGGAATCTGATGTATCCCTTTTCCCCTCTCTCTCTTTGCAACTATTTTCATCTCGATTTGCCGTTTCTCTCTCTCTCTCTCTCTCTCTCGCCCCACCTTCCAACAAGCAAAACTTTAAAAAAAAAAAAAAAAATTCAATGACAAACATCACTCCATACACACTGAACACACTATGATTATCAGACATCATCAATCAAACCTCACAAACTACAAGAGAATCTAATGAATATACATGTCTCACTTACATATATAAATTTTCCACCGTCTTAGATCCAAATAGTCTTTTCTATCAGTTCTATCTAAACCCCTCCATTCCAGTCTGGATTCCAGTCTAATCATTCCTGCCACACAGCATTATCACGAACATGTTTCTTGTGGCTTTTAAATATGAACAAGTCACAACTGACAGAGGAGTTTGTCCTAACTTCAAAAAGGTGTTTGATCTTGTTGATCACTCCATTCTTTTAAAGAAGCTGTCTGCTGTTTTGAACCATTCTTCAATCTCGTTATTCCAATCATCCTTAAATGACAGGCCTCAGTAAGTGCTGCTAAATGGCAACACCTCCTCCAGACTTTTTTCAGACATGGAGTCCCAAAAGGCCTCCTCCTCCTACTCTGCATGTTCATCAATGATTTAGTGTTATCCATAACGGATGACAAAGTCATGACAGATTTATTTGCTGATGACTCGTCGCTCTAAACAAATGGCAGAAATCTACAAACAATAGAAACATCTGTCCAGAAAACTCTAAATGAAGTATGAGACTGGTGTGATCCAAACTCAAATGTCATGCACCTAACCAAAACCAATTTATGATTATAACTACTCGCAAGAAACACCACTTGGTTCTTCTTTACCTAAAACTTTCTTTCTTTCTTTTCCGTAGAGTGTCCACAATCATCAAGTTGATTATTTTGACACTTTTGTGTGTATGACCGTTTTTTATTTCGCCATTAAGGCAGCCATACTCCAACTTCGGGGAACGTGCATGCTATATGTAATGTGTCATCCATACCAACAGCCAAACTGGCCTCTTCCGAAAGTAGTAATGGGATTTTACGTGTGTGCAAGATGTTATGCCTGCGTTTACACATGGAACCTCGGTTTATAGTATCATTTGAAGGACTGTATGGAAAATGGAGTCAGAACCATGTTAAGTCCAAGGGAAAAATCCCCTGTACCGAAACGGCCCGGTGGAAATTCGAACCCGCAACCCCAAGATTACGAGTCCGGCGCTCTACCAACTGAGCTGTTCCGGCCCACTTTATTCATTGGATGGTACTTCTCTCAAACAGGTAGATGAGCATTGTGTTTTACGTGTAATAATATATCAAGGATTAAATAGTGACCTTATCTCAATAATTCATGCAACATCATCTCATAAAAAACTTTGAACATACTTCCCCTGAATAAGCTGCAACTTTCTTTCAACGAGTCGTCATTTATGTTAAAATTTTGGCAAATACCATGCCATGTGATATTAAGGCACTATTCTTCTTCTTCTTTCTTTAAGTGTCCGCCTTCATCAAGTTGAAGATTCTGACACTGTAGTAGTAGGGGGTTTCCGGATCAACGGTATTTACAAGACTGAACAGCTGTTCTGGCTCATTGACATTCCTTCTCCCCTATCCTCTCTTCAACGAACTAAAAATAAATCTTTCTCTCCCTACCCATGCGTGATCGATGCAAAACTAGCCTATTTTAGTCTGGGTCTTATAGATGTAAGCTTAGTCTGGGCACATGTCTGGAAGTCGCTTCCAACAAGTCTACAAAATATGAATGCTCTAAAAATTTAAAGAAAAATTACTTAAACATCTCATGTCTCAAGAATTTGATTACTTGACTAAAGTTTACAAACTTCATTTGCAAATTCTTCTGTAAAACATGATTTGAACACGCCATCTTCTTCTTCCTCGTTCGCTTCCCATTAGATGAGCAGCCCGGTGTCCTCGATCTGAACACATCTCTATTAAATTGCTTATCCCCAATCCCACTCTATCTCTTACCCCTATCCTTGCCCCCACTCTCTCTTTGTTTTTTTTTCCCCTTCTATTTGACTATCCAGCATGTCATCATCACACTTATGAATTGTCTGTTTGGTATAAAAATTACATTACAGTGCGGTTATGCCGATTTGTCAGTTTGAATATGTATTGATATGGTTTTTGCATGACAAAGACACAGACTGTGCCCCAGCCTAAAATTTTCATCCTTAAGCACCAAATCTCTCTCTATCTCTCTTCACCTTAACGAGAGAGAGAGAGAGAGAAGAGAGAGAGAGAGAGAGAGGAGAGAGAGGAGAGAGAGAGAGAATGCTACCAGACTTCGTAGCTGCTCTCGATGTATAGTAGTAGTAGTAGTAAATTAGGGACTAGCTTAGGCTCTCATGAGCCTTTTACGTTACATCTTTATCATAACAAATGCATAGGTCGCTTTATGCATGCAATTTTTCCAACACTAATCAACATCAAATTTCCTAACTAAGCAATTTTGGTCTCTATCTAGTAGATTTTTTAATTGATTAGTATCTGGTGCATTTTTAGTAGTTACTGAAAGTGCATTCCAATGCTGAACAACTCTATTGCTAAATGTATATTTTCGAAAGCTAGTACGGCTGTAATTAAAAAATAATTTGAAATCAGAGTGAATTGTTAATCGTGCAGTATTAATACTGAAAATCTTATTAAAATTTAAATGATCTTAATTATTTATTATTTTATACACCTGAATCAGATCTCCTCTGAAACGTCTGTATTTCAGAGATGGTAAATTTAAATATGACAGTCGTTCTGTATATTCCCAATCCTTTATTTTATGTATCAATCTAGTTGCCCTTTTTTGTACTCTCTCTATGGATTGCCTCTTTAAGTATGGACTCCAAACAGTATTACCATATTCTAAATGGTCGCACCATCGATTTGCATAAACACAGAAAAATATCTTTTTCAAGGAAATTAAATGATCTTTTAATTATTTCAAGAGTTTTATTGGCTTTATTTATAGCACTTGAAATACGTGAATCAATTTTTTTTTTAAATTGAAAATCACACCTAAATCTTTCTCCTCCTCAAACTGCGATCGTGTGCATACCATTTTTACCTCTCATAGTATATTATATATCTCATTTGGGTTATTATTACCTATATGAAGTACTTTGCATTTCGTTTCATTAAATATAAGTTCCATTAATCTGACCATTCATTTAGTTTGTCAATATTTTGTAAGATTTTACTATTTTTAGTTGAGTTATATATTTTTGTATCATCAGCAAACACTTTGCAACAACTCTGTATGCCTTCAGGTAAATCATTTATAAAGGGTAAATAAAATAGGTCATACAAAACAAAAAACCAGTTAAGAGGTGTAGCATTATATGTCGAGAAGTCAATGAATGCGCGAGAGTGTGAGGAAATAAATGTGTGTGAATTTCAGGAAAGTGTGTGGTGCTCAGTCGAAAGTGTCCAAGATGGTTAAAATTTTATTTGGATGTATTTACCGAAGCCCAAACACTAGCAGTGAAGAAAATGATAAGAAATTATTTCAAATACTTAAATCTGATATGGTATCGAAGTATACTAAGGTGTGCGTTATGGGCGACTTTAATTTTCCAGGCGTCCATTGGGATGGAAAATGGCCAGGAGAAAAAAATGACAGCATTAAACAAAATGTGCTAGATTCCTTTTTGATACAGAAGGTATGCAAACCGACAAGGAGGAGAGTTGATCAAAACCCTACATTGGATGACTGGATACTTGTAAGTGAAGATAATCTTATTTCGGACATTGTGCATCTTGACCCAGTGGGTAAAAGTGACCATGATGTTTTGGCATTTCAGCTTCACATTTCTAATAAAAAAGTAAAAAACAGGTTAAGTATATTTACAAACTTAGCAAGGGTGATTATTTTAAGTTTAGAAAGATTGTAAATGATCATGATTGGTCTGTGATGTCAGAAATGAATAGCGAAGAGAGTTGGAACTGCATAAAAAGATTACTGCATAATGGTATGGAGAAATGTATCCCTAAAGTTAAAGTTAGGGATACTAAAAAAGAAACAACCTGTATGGATGAATAAGACAGCGTTCAGATGTATCAAAAAGAAATATAAACTATTCAAAAGATACCTTACGACTAAATCGGGTTATGCTTATCTGAAATACATAAAGGAAAGAAACAAATGTAAAAAGTTGTTAAAAAGATAAGAAGAGATTATGAGAAGCAGATCGCCAATGAAGGTAAAATAAATCCAAAAAAGTTTTGGAGGTATGTGCAACAGCAAATGAAAATGAGTACAGGTGTAAGTGCATTAAAGAGACCTGATGGTACATTTGCGGTGGATGACATGGAAAAGGCTCAAATGTTAAATACATTTTTTTCAAGTGTATTTACCAAGAAAATTTATGCGATATTCCGGACTTGAGAGAAGGATGTTATTCAAATGGGGTAATGTTAACAGAAATTCGAGTCACTCCCAAAGCTGTGGAGAGTAAATTAAAACAACTTAACCCAAAAAAGGGCACAGGGTCCTGATTTATTGCCACCAAGGGTACTAAAAGAGCTATGTGAGGAACTATCTGTTCCACTGTGTTCATTTTTTAATAAGACACTTGAAACTGGTGTATTACCTGAAGACTGGAAAACGGCAGAGGTGACAGCGATTTTTAAGAAAGGTACAAAATGTGAACCGAGCAACTACAGACCTGTAAGTCTTACTTGTATCTTATGCAAGGTTTTAGAAAGTATTGTCAGAGATCAATAGTCTCCTATTTTACAGATAATAATTTATATTCTAAATGTCAGCATGGTTTTCGAAAAAAACGATCATGTGTCACACAGTTGTTAGAGGTATGGAGGATATAACAACAATGCTAGATGGCAGACAAGAATTGATATCATATACATGGATTTTAGAAAAGCTTTTGATACGGTTCCGCATAAGAGACTCCTTATAAAGCTAGCAGCATACGGTATTGTTGGCACCTTATTAAAATGGATCAAAAACTTTCTGAGTGATAGAACTCAACAAGTCAGAGTTGGGGCAGCCAAATCAAAGAAATGTAATGTACTTAGTGGTATCCCTCAAGGAAGTATATTGGGACCGGTTCTTTTCACTATTTTTATAAATGATCTACCAGACAACCTTGTCGTCCATGTAAAATATTCGCAGATGATACTAAGATTTACAATTGTACATCAAAGAGTACTTGTATTCAAAACGATATCTACAAACTGCAAGAGTGGTCTGAGTCGTGGAATCTGTATTTCAACATGACCAAGTGTGGTGTATTGCACGTCAGGAATGATAATCAAAATAATGAATATAAAATGATGGAGAATGATGTTTATCACCAAGTAGTGGCTCTTACTGAAAAAAAAGACTTGGTGGTTACTTCGATAGCAGGTTGTCATTTGACCCTCACTTACAGAGAGTGGTAAATAAAGCTAACCAGATGTTAGGTATCATAAAAAGGAGTTTTACTTATTTAGATAAAGATACTTTTTTGAAATTATACAAAGCTTTTGTCAGGCCACATTTGGAGTATGCCCAATGTGATTTGGAGCCCTTTTTTAAAGCGTCAATCAATAATGTTAGAAAAGGTTCAAAGACGAGCTACCAAATTGCTGAAGCATTGCAAAAATTATCAATAATGAAAGATTGAAATATTTGAATCTGCACTCGCTGAGGGGAAGAAGGATCAGAGGTGACCTAATTCAAGTTTTATAAGATCTTTAATGGCTATGATGATATTGACATTGAGACATTCTTTTCTGTTGCACAAACTTCGAGTACTAGAAACTCTGAAGGAAAGATTTTTATAAAGCACTGTAACACTAATCAACGTAAATTTTCATTTTCTTATAGAGTTGCTAACCACTGGGAAAGAAATACCCACTACCATTAAATTTGCACCTGATATTAATACTTTCAAGAATTTTCTAGACAATGATTCAAAATTTAGAGAATTGTTTCATGACTATGATGGATTGCAATGAAGATATTAATTGTAGCATGCCTATGACCCAAAAAATGAAGAAATTTAGAGGGGACACATGATTGACCGTGAGGTCTTGGCTAATGAAGCCAGTCCCTACTACTACTACTACTACTACTACTACTACATATTGCCTTGTATAACAGTTATGTCCCCTTTATATCTTAATGGAGTGTCCTGCGCGTGCCTGTACCCATCGTCAACACAGCGCAGGCCTCCAAGGGTGGTACAGGACTGTTCTAAAGGCAGGTGAAGACAGTGCTTCTCTGGGTCCTCCCCAGCACCTTCGGGTGTTTCTTTTTCTTCTTTGCCTTAACTAGGCTGACCCTGGAGAAAGGTCCAGTGACTGTGAGGAAAGACCCACTGACCACAGGGAAAGTCCTGTTGACAGTGGGGAAAAACTACAACTTTGGATTCTCTCTTGAGGGCACATAAGACCGTATGGCGAAAGCTTGGCTGTGTCTGGAGTGGCACTGTCTTCATCTGTCCATGGGCAGGGGTGGTTGGGTCTGTGGGGTGTGCTCGGCAGCTGGAGGGTGGTGTTTTTCGCCGGTGGGGTCTGCAGTCATGAAATACGGGCTGGTACACCCATGGGGATGCTACTTTAAGGCTGTTATGAGCTGCATCCTGTAGTCTAATTTACCTCTGTTCAGGAGCAGTTATGTCCCTTGATATCTTAATGGAGTGTCCTGCGCGTGGGCCTGTACCCATCGTCAACACAGCGCAGGCCTCCAAGGGGGTACAGGACTGTTCTAAAGGCAGGCGAAGACAGTGCTTCTCTGGGTCCTCCCCAGCACCTTCGGGTGTTCTTTTTCTTCTCTATAACACCTAGTCTGAAGCAATTTCAGTTATCGACATCAGCTGGGTCTACTTG
>CM031610.1:29108787-29193579 GCA_018398815.1 Conus ventricosus | reverse complement strand
AAATTTGAACAGTTGCAATTGTACTGATTAAGTTTACATTTAAAGGGGATTATGGTTAGAATTAGAATTAGTTATATTGCGTTTATCGATAGTTTGTTATAGTATTATTTTTGCTCGATGTCATGTTGGTAGGATGATGTCGTAGAGTTGGTCGTTAGATTTGTTTCGATGTTATGTTGTTAGGGTGATGTGGTAGTGTTGGTCGTCCGATCAATTGACGACGAGCATGTATAAAAGGAGAGTGTGTTTTTGTGTTCGTGGTTGTTCTTGCGCAGTTGTTCTTGCGTTGTTCTTGCTGACGGGTCTCGCTGACAGATGCTTGCTGACCATCCTTGCTGACATAAAAGAGAAGAGAAACATCGATTCTGGTCTGGTCTCAAGATTGTTTGCCTGGCTGATCTGAGCGCTGGTTGCTTGCTGTCTCTGCTACTTCTATTGATCCACAACACCCAGCAGATTTAGTCTGCATGATTAATCTGTGCAAAGTGGCAGGCACGAAGATGAGATTGAGCATCCAACATATATAAGATTGAAGTTGAAAATCCTTGGTTTCGATCGAGCTCTTGCCTTTGCCCTAAGTCCACTTTGCCACAGAAGCAAAAAGGATTTTTCAAACCATATTGTATAATTACAAAGTTGTTGTACATTTTAGGTATCGTATCATGATAAATGTTGATTCAGTACAGGCGTTTAAACATTGTACGGTGGAAACAGCATTGTAGAGCCAACAGAGCACTGTTACGCACGAAATTGTTGTCTGCTCAAAGTGTCGCAGACGACAATGTTGGCAGGCCCCGTTCCCCGCAAAAACCAGATTTGTTGCCACAAACCTTGGACTAGGCCTACCCTCATTCTCCAGTTTGTCGCCAGTTGTCAAGTAGACCCAGCTGATGTCGATAACTGAAATTGCTTCAGACTAGGTGTTATAGAAGAAGAAAAAGAAACACCCGAAGGTGCTGGGGAGGACCCAGAGAAGCACTGTCTTCGCCTGCCTTTAGAACAGTCCTGTACCACCCTTGGAGGCCTGCGCTGTGTTGACGATGGGTACAGGCACGCGCAGGACACTCCATTAAGATATCAAGGGACATAACTGCTCCTGAACAGAGGTAAATTAGACTACAGGATGCAGCTCATAACAGCCTTAAAGTAGCATCCCCATGGGTGTACCAGCCCGTATTTCATGACTGCAGAGCCCACCGGCGAAAAACACCACCCTCCAGCTGCCGAGCACACCCCACAGACCCAACCACCCTGCCATGGACAGATGAAGACAGTGCCACTCCAGACACAGCCAAGCTTTCGCCATACGGTCTTATGTGCCCTCAAGAGAGAATCCAAAGTTGTAGTCTTTCCCACTGTCAACAGGACTTTCCCTGTGGTCAGTGGGTCTTTCCTCACAGTCACTGGACCTTTCTCCAGGGTCAGCCTAGTTAAGGCAAAGAAGAAAAAGAAACACCCGAAGGTGCTGGGGAGGACCCAGAGAAGCACTGTCTTCACCTGCCTTTAGAACAGTCCTGTACCACCCTTGGAGGCCTGCGCTGTGTTGACGATGGGTACAGGCACGCGCAGGACACCCATTAAGATATCAAGGGACATAACTGTTATACAAGGCAATATTGTAGTAGTAGTAGTAGTAGTAGTAGTAGTAGGGACTGGCTTCATTAGCCTAGACCTCACGGTCAATCATGTGTCCCCTCTAAATTTCTTCACTTTTTGGGTCATATGGCATGCTACAATTAATATCTTCATTGCAATCCATCATAGTCATGAAACAATTCTCTAAATTTTGAATCATTGTCTAGAAAATTCTTGAAAGTATTAATATCAGGTGCAAATTTAATGGTTAGTAGGTATTTCATTCCAGTGGTTAGCAACTCTATAAGAAATGAAAATTTACGTTGATTAGTGTTACAGTGCTTTATAAAAATCTTTCCTTCAGAGTTTCTAGTACTCGAAGTTTGTGCAACAGAAAAGAATGTCTCAAATGTCAATTTCATCATAGCCATTATAGAATCTTATAAACTTGAATTAGGTAACCTCTGATCCTTCCGTCCCTCAGCGAGTGCAATTCAAATATTTCAATCTTATTTATTTGATAAGTTTTTTGCAATGCTTCAGCAATTTGGTACTCGTCTTTGAACCTTTTCTATCATTATTGATGGACGCTTTAAAAAAGGGTCCAAACTCACATTAGCATTACTCCAATTGTGGGCCTGACAAAAGCTTTGTATAATTTCAAAAAAGTATCTTTATTAAATAAGTATAAAACTCCTTTTTATGTATACCGAATCTGGTTAGATTTTATTTTACCTCTCTCTGTAAGTGAGGGTCAAATGACAACCTTGTATCGAAGGTAACACCCAAGTTTTTTCTTCTGTAAGAGCCACTACTGCCGGACCTCCGCAGTGCCTACCATCGCACATCCTCCTAATACCTATGAACGCAACCATCCATCAGCCTATTATGATTTGATTATCATTACCCGCCAGAGATGTCATAATAACACCTCAAAACACATCGCGCTCCGGTCCTCGCGTCATTACACCATGAGTAATCAAGCATCCCGAAATACGCCTCACACAGATCGACAACACCCCACCAGATATTCAGCCATCACTTACTCGCCCCTCGCCACTGTCCGCCTGCTAGACCCTATCAGTTCCCTTGTATTCCAAGTAATCTTGGATGTACAATTGTAAATCTTGTTCATCTGCGAATTATTTTGTCATAGGAATGACAAGGTTTTGTCTGGTAGAAATTTATAATAATAGTTGCAAAAGAACCAGGTTTCCAATATACCTTCCTTGAGGGATACCACTAAGTTCATTACTTTTCTTTGATTTGGCCCTGGCCCCAACTATGACTTGTTGAGTTCTATCAATCAGAAAGTTTTGATCCATTTTATTAAGGTGCCACCTTACGTATGTGCTAGCTTTATAGGGAGTCTTCTTATGCGGAACCGTTTCAAAAGCTTTTCTAAATCCAGGTTTATGATATCAATTCCTTGTCTGCCTTCTAGCATTGTTGTTATTTCCTACATAACTCTAACAAATGTGTGACACATGATTCGTTTTTTCGAAAAACCATGCTGACATTTAGAATATAAATTATTATCTGTAAAAATAGGAGACTATTGAGTCTCTGACAATACTTTCTGCTAAAACCTTGCATAAGATACAAGTATGACTTACAGGTCTGTAGTTGCTCAGGTTCACTTTTTGTAACCTTTCTTAAAAATCGCTGTCACCTCTGCCGTTTTCCAGTACTTCGGTAATACACCAGTTTCAAGTGTCTTATTAAAAAATGAACACAGTGGAACTGATAGTTCCTCACATAGCTCTTTTAGTTCCCTTGGTGGCAATAAAATCAGGACCCTGTGCTTATTTGGGTTAAGTGTTTTAATTTACTCTCCACAGCTTTGGGTAGTGACTGAATTCTGTTAACATTACCCCATTTGAATAACAATCCTTCTCTCAAGTCCGGAATATGCATATTTTTTCTGGGTAAATACACTTGAAAAAAAATGTATTAAATTTTGAGCCCTGTATTCCATTGTCAATCAACGCATTGTAACACAGGTCTCTTAATGCACTTACACCTGTATCATTTTCATTTGCTGTTTGACATACCTCAAAACTTTTTGGGAATTTATTTTGTACCTTCATTGGCGATCTGCTTCTCATATTCTCTTCTTATTTCTTTTTATCAACTTTTTACATTTGTTTCTTTCCTTTATGTATTTCAGATTAAGCATAACCTGATTAGTCGTAAGGTATCTTTTGAATAGTTTATATTTCTTTTTGTACATCTGAACGCTGTCTGATTAATCCATAAAGGTTGTACCTTTTTTAGTATCCCTAAATTTTAACTTTAGGGATACATTTCTCATACCATTATGCAGTAATCTTTTTATGCTGTTCACAACTCTCTCTTCGCTATTCATTTCTGACATCCAGACCAATCATGATCCATTTACAATCTTTTCTAAACTTATAATAATCACCTTGCTAAGTTTGTAAATATACTTAAACTGTTTTTTTTCTTTTTTATTAGAATGTGAAGCTGATATTGCCAAAACATCATGGTCACTTTTACCCAATGGGCAAGATGCACAATGTCCGAAATAGAATTATCTTCAATTACATTTTTCCAGTCATCCAATGTAGTTTTGATTTCAATTCCTCCTTGTCGGTGTGAATACCTTCTGTATTCAAAAAGGAGCTAGCACATTTTGTTTAATGCTGTCATTTTTTTCTCATGTCCAATTTCCATCCCACATGGACGCTGGAAAATTAAGTCGACCAATAACGCACACCTTAGTATACTTCGATACCATATCAGATTTAAGTATTGTAATAATTTCTTATCATTTTTCGTCAAGCTAGTGTTTGGGCTTCGGTAATACATCCAAATAAAAATTTTACCATTTGGACACTTCTCGACTGAGCACACACACTCTTTCCTGAAATTAACATTTATTTCCGCACACTCTCGGCATTCATTGACTTCTGACATTTAATGTACACCTCTTAATGGTTTTGTTTTTGTAGACCTATTTTATTTACCCTTTAATATATTTGATTTACCTGAAGGCCATACAGAGTTGTTGCAAAGTGTTTGCTGATGATACAATAATATTTAACTCAAACTAAAATTAGTTAAAATCTTACAAAATATTGACCAACTAAGAATGAAAATGGTCAGATTAATGGAACTTATTTTTAATGAAACGAAATGCAAAAGTACTTCATATAGGTATAATAACCCAAATGAGGTATATAAGATACTATGTGAGGTAAAAATGTGTATGCACTACGATCGCAGTTTGAGGAGGTGAAAGATTTAGGTGTGATATTTCAAAATTTAATAAAAATAAATTGTTTCAGTATTTCAAGTGCTATAATAAAGCAATAAAACTCTCGAAATAATGTAAAAGATCATTTAAATTTCCTTGAAAAAAGATTATTTTTCTGTGTTTAGCAAATGTTGGTGCGGTCCATTTAGAATTTGGTAATACTGTTTGGAGTCCATACTTAAAGAGGCAATCCATAGAGAGTGTACAAAAAAGGGCAACTAGATTGATACATAAAATAAAGGATTGGGAATATACAGAACGACTGTCATATTTAAATTTACCATCTCTGAAATACAGACGTTTCAGAGGAGATCTGATTCAGGTGTATAAAATAATAAATAATTAAGATCATTTAAATTTTAATAAGATTTTCAGTATTAATACTGCACGATTAACAATTCACTCTGATTTCAAATTATTTTTTAATTACAGCCGTACTAGCTTTCGAAAATATACATTTAGCAATAGAGTTGTTCAGCATTGGAATGCACTTTCAGTAACTACTAAAAATGCACCAGATACTAATCAATTAAAAAATCTACTAGATAGAGACCAAAATTGCTTAGTTAGGAAATTTGATGTTGATTAGTGTTGGAAAAATTGCATGCATAAAGCAGACCTATGCATTTGTTATGATAAAGATGTAACGTATAAAGGCTCATGAGAGCCTAAGCTAGTCCCTAATTTACTACTACTACTACTATACATCGAGAGCAGCTACGAAGTCTGGTAGCATTCTCTCTCTCTCTCTCTCTCTCTCTCTCTCTCTCTCGTTAAGGGTGAAGAGAGATAGAGAGAGATTTGGTGCTTAAGGATGAAAATTTTAGGCTGGGGCACAGTCTGTGTCTTTGTCATGCAAAAACCATATCAATACATATTCAAACTGACAAATCGGCATAACCGCACTGTAATGTAATTTTTATACCAAACAGACAATTCATAAGTGTGATGATGACATGCTGGATAGTCAAATAGAAGGGGAAAAAAAAACAAAGAGAGAGGTGGGGGCAAGGATAGGGGTAAGAGATAGAGTGGGATTGGGGATAAGCAATTTAATAGAGATGTGTTCAGATCGAGGACACCGGGCTGCTCATCTAATGGGAAGCGAACGAGGAAGAAGAAGATGGCGTGTTCAAATCATGTTTTACAGAAGAATTTGCAAATGGAAGTTTGTAAACTTTAGTCAAGTAATCAAATTCTTGAGACATGAGATGTTTAAGTAATTTTTCTTTAAATTTTTAGAGCATTCATATTTTGTAGACATGTGGCCCAGACTAAGCTTACATCTATAAGACCCAGACTAAAATAGGCTAGTTTTGCATCGATCACGCATGGGTAGGGGAGAAAGATTTATTTTTAGTTCGTTTGAAGAGAGGATAGGGGAGAAGGAATGTCAATGAGCCAGAACAGCTGTTCAGTCTTGTAAATACCGTTGATCCGGAAACCCCCTACTACTACAGTGTCAGAATCTTCAACTTGATGAAGGCGGACACTTAAAGAAAGAAGAAGAAGAATAGTGCCTTAATATCACATGGCATGGTATTTGCCAAAAATTTTAACATAAATGACGACTCGTTGAATGAAAGTTGCAGCTTATTCAGGGGAAGTATGTTCAAAGTTTTTTATGAGATGATGTTGCATGAATTATTGAGATAAGGTCACTATTTTAATCCTTGATATATTATTACACGTAAAACACAATGCTCATCTACCTGTTTGAGAGAAGTACCATCCAATGAATAAAGTGGGCCGGAACAGCTCAGTTGGTAGAGCGCCGGACTCGTAATCTTGGGGTTGCGGGTTCGAATTTCCGCCGGGCCGTTTTGGTACAGGGGATTTTTCCCTTGGACTTAACATTGGTTCTGACTCCATTTTCCATACAGTCCTTCAAATGATACTATAAACCGAGGTTCCATGTGTAAACGCAGGCATAACATCTTGCACACACGTAAAATCCCATTACTAACTTTTGGAAGAGGCCAGTTTGGCTGTTGGTATGGATGACACATTACATATAGCATGCACGTTCCCCGAAGTTGGAGTATGGCTGCCTTAATGGCGAAATAAAAAACGGTCATACACACAAAAGTGTCAAAATAATCAACTTGATGATTGTGGACACTCTACGGAAAAGAAAGAAAGAAAGTTTTAGGTAAAGAAGAACCAAGTGGTGTTTCTTGCGAGTAGTTATAATCATAAATTTGGTTTTGGTTAGGTGCATGACATTTGAGTTTGGATCACACCAGTCTCATACTTCATTTAGAGTTTTCTGGACAGATGTTTCTATTGTTTGTAGATTTCTGCCATTTGTTTAGAGCGACGAGTCATCAGCAAATAAATCTGTCATGACTTTGTCATCCGTTATGGATAACAGTAAATCATTGATGAACATGCAGAGTAGGAGGAGGAGGCCTTTTGGGACTCCATGTCTGAAAAAGTCTGGAGGAGGTGTTGCCATTTAGCAGCACTTACTGAGGCCTGTCATTTAAGGATGATTGGAATAACGAGATTGAAGAATGGTTCAAAACAGGCAGACAGCTTCTTTAAAAGAATGGAGTGATCAACAAGATCAAACACCTTTTTGAAGTTAGGACAAACTCCTCTGTCAGTTGTGACTTGTTCATATTTAAAAGCCACAAGAAACATGTTCGTGATAATGCTGTGTGGCAGGAATGATTAGACTGGAATCCAGACTGGAATGGAGGGGTTTAGATAGAACTGATAGAAAAGACTATTTGGATCCAAGACGGTGGAAAATTTATATATGTAAGTGAGACATGTATATTCATTAGATTCTCTTGTAGTTTGTGAGGTTTGATTGATGATGTCTGATAATCATAGTGTGTTCAGTGTGTATGGAGTGATGTTTGTCATTGAATTTTTTTTTTTTTTTTTAAAGTTTTGCTTGTTGGAAGGTGGGGCGAGAGAGAGAGAGAGAGAGAGAGAAACGGCAAATCGAGATGAAAATATGTTGCAAAGAGAGAGAGGGGAAAAGGGATACATCAGATTCCTCCCACCCCTTCCCCACTAACCAGCTTCAAAGTAGACTGACTCCTGAAAGGTTGTATTGGCACATGCCAGAATGACATTTTCTCCTTGTTTCTAATAAAGGATAAATGGCTCACCAAATCAAACTTATTGCACTCCAGTCGCACCAACTATGATATTGTGACCCTAACACACAGGCAAGTGCGTATATGTGAACGGGGACACACACACAGACACAGACACACGAACATGGCATAGTTTGTGTATGTCTGCGAGCATGGGTGTGTGCGTACAAAGTGTGCGAGTTGTCCGTCTGTGCTTGCTTATTGTATTTGTGTGTATGTGTCTGTTTGCGTGCACGCACACGTGCGCCTCTGAATGTATATCCGTGTGTTCGCTCGCCGTCTCGGATTTCTACGTTTCTGTTGGAATAAGCCTTTTACAGTCACTTGGATTGTTGAACTACAGGTTAGATTGTTCGGTGACTGAGCAGATCTCGTCCGTTTCTTCCCGCATTCCCTCTCACATGAGTACAAGTGAGAGGGCGACAGACCTAGTACGCTTTACCAGAGTGGTGTGATCTGGCAAGGTGCAGTTGTACGTGTGTGTGTGTGTGTGTGTGTGTGAAGCGAGCATGCCGCACATCATTGATAAGTGTTGTTTTCAAAAAAAGAAAAAGGTAAAAACATGCAAATGAAACTATAAAGAGAAGGAAGCAAAAGGCAGAGAAGTAAAGACAACAGATAGCTAGGCAGTGGGTGTGTTCTTCGATGCAGCTGCGTTTTTCAAGCACTCTGACAAGAACCCCAGGCCTGATCGACTTCATCAAGAACAGAGTTCATACCCATCTCTGTTCCACACATTCTTTCCCAGACCAGCTCCGAGAGTTACAAATCCACAGTCACAACCACACTGCAGTCCTGAGAGTGTCGAAAAGCATCCAGACAACTGCGCTGTCTTTGGTTCAATGACATCATCACAGTCAGTCTCTTTGGCACTTCTGTGCCCAGCATTATAGATCAGAAACAGCAAATTGTTTTCAGGAACCATATGGTGATGGAAGAGTCACCCCGCAACTGCTGCAAGAAGCCACAGAGATAAGCAGGCCTCTCAGCGAGTAACTGGCATCAGATTATGCTCTCGTCCATGAAAAACTCTCTGCTTCAATGTTGCAGCGTCATCTTTGTGTACAAGGCCATAGCAACTAAACCTAACATGTTTTCTTGCTTATGCTTGATCTGGAGTCGGAGTCAGTTATTCATGTGCCACGTGCCAGCCAGTTTTCAGTTTGATTGTTCTATTTTAGTTTTTAATGATGGAAACAGCTTAATTTAAAACACTTATTAAAGGAAAACCTGTCTATCTATGTATAGATGCACAATGGCTAGATTGCTCCGATATGTATTTTGTCTGAAAGTTGATTCTCCTCCTTTCCTTTGTTATCAGTGTCCATTAAGATACATGGCATGCGGTTCTAAGCAGACAGATTAAAATGAAAGGAAAACTTTCTTTTTAAATGAATGCCAGCTGATTAGCGTCACAAGTGAGTTTTCGAGGCCTGAAACGTGATGTAAGCATTTTAGGTCCGAGTGCAGGATTACAAATGAAGCCAATACAATTTTTTTTTCTATTACACTCAAAACTATTTTTCTGTACAGAAGCAGATGAGGAAGAGAGATAGCATGAAAAGAGTGATCTATTTGTATTGAATCCTTAACAGACAGCTATAACAACCATTGAATTCTGTGTTTTTAACTGTATTAATTTTGTTTATGCCCATCTAGAGTCGACTTTCTGGTGTAGAAGAAAGTCATAAATGGTTTAGAGATTATGGAAGGAGATATCTGGTGCAGTTAACTGTTGTCAGACTCCTCAAACAGCCTGGGTGAACAGTTCAGGCAGACGTTACGGAAATAATCGTTAAGTTCATAGGTCTAAGTCCATTCTTTATTTAGGCATTGTAGAATACTCACACATGCACTCATGCAGAAACTCACACACACACACACACAGTGTGCGCATGCACAGACGAGATGTATAGTCTCAGACAAGAATTGAATTCCATGGCATACTTTTCATCGTCTTAACTGATCATGATTTTTTTTGTTCAAGTCTCAAATTCTGTGGCCCTTCATGCCCTGCTCTTGTGGCAGCCTTAGTTTGATTCCTATTCACATTTATACCAGTGGCGGTTTCGGTCAAAGATGCCAGTATTGGCAAGTTCATTGGGACTGTTATAGAACAGGTGTGGTGGCAACTTCTGAGGATGACACGCATTCATGCTGACATTGCTACTAAACAATAATTGTCAATGGGAGATAAGTAGGTGTTGTCCTCAAAATAAAGACGTTGAATCAGAAGACCCATGCGACTTAACAAGGTAGAAGTGACTTGGCAGCAGCATGGTTTCCACAAGCAGGTTGCCCTAAGGCGACTCAGAATCAATTGCTCCTTTTGGATTACAGTGATGGGGTTACAATATGACAAATGTGGGTGTGACTGTAAATGGGGTCTTTTATCAGTAGCCTGTGAATGATGCTATTGGGGGGCCACAAAGGATGAAATGGCTAAATAAAAAAAGATGGAAGTGGCACATTTTTACAACTTTGAACAATGAATGCTTGTGTCCATTTTTAGGAAGCTGGTGGATTAGGTATGCCTAAGATTGCAAGGGACACGCCTTAGCCATAGCCTGTCAGCAGGAAGATCTCCGCTGCCTTTCGGAGCCAAGGTTGTTAAGCATGTGCGTGTGCATGCGTGCAAATGTTTGTTCACATTGACAAATGATGCGCAAAGACCTTTACAGACTAAAAGTACTGTCAGAAAAATACCAAAACTTGTAGAGAGAGACTATGCATTGGTAAGTGTCCTTGTGTTCTTTCTTGTTGTGTGATACATGTGATATGGCTTGGAATCCGGCTCTGAAAAAATGATATTCAAATATCCACCACTGTTGTTATAATGTCATCAATGTCATCCTCTCACTCTCTGTCTCTCTCACACACACATGCATAGCCCCAGTCGACAATAAAAACATGGCACAAAAATTTCTCGGTTGCCACACAGCATGCAACTTTATTCAGACAACTGTTCTGACTGAGGATCCATTCACTTTCTACGATGACAGTCACAATTTCACAATTTGAGTTGTAGCCTTGGCATACATGCAGATAATTATGACCATGATTTTTTGTGTCTAATGTTCTACAAATAAATACCATCATCACACACATTCTGTGGGAGACACTGTAAGTTATGAATGAAAGACTTGGTTAAAAGAAAGCCTTACAATCCAACCCAATCGACATGTATGCCAACTCACTCAAAAATCCCTGTAAAAGACTTTTACAAAAAATGTCCAAAGGCAAGTTCAAGCTGGTACCAATGTCACCGACATTCTGATGTGCACTTGCATCAAATTTTCGAGAATAAGGGTAAGGCGGAGAAGGAGGTACACTGATCCCCAAACCATGAAAAAAAGAAGGAAAAATAATTCTAGTTCACAGGAGAAACAACAGTTGACAGAAGAAACATTGGCTGTACAATGGAAGAGCTTGGAATCCTTTAAGTTATGGCACAAACACCATTCCCATTCTGAACTTACATATACTTTGCTATCTGTGCCACAGAGATAAAGGTATGATAACATCTGCAAATGATTACTTGAATCATGAAGGGTTATACTTGACTACAATTCCATAAGGCTCCACTATCTCTTTGAAGCCATGGGTATGAGCACTTAAGAGAAACGAACGAATGACATGGAATAGAAACATGAAATCCTTGCCCAAGATTTTTTTAACCCCATCACCCAAAAATGAATATCCAGATTATCATAGTTGAAAACACAAAATTCCAAGAGAAACTAGCACAGATGAAACAGTGTTACGAACACGACTCTTTGGTCAAGAACAATGAGCATGGTAGAAGTCTTACGAAGACCAGTCAGTGTGTTTATACCCTGTCTGTCGACTGCTCTCACCAGCCACACGGCTGTTCACATTTGCCAGATATGTCAATGAATGACCCACTGAAACTTGCCTTTGCTGTACCTAGCTTCAACTTGTGTTGGAGACGTTCTGCAGAATATCTGCAATGGGGAAAAAAAAAATTGAAATGTGCCTAGCGTTCACTTGTGTTTGAATAAGCAATTTGAATACTGTTCTATTCGTCACTTGTTTTGGCGATGCTGGGGTCCGTGGCAGCAGCACTCAGCGAGAGATGCCAAACTCCCTGGCATCGTCCTCTCTAAAGTCACCGTAATGCCAAATGTTTTTCTGCACACAGCAAGAAAAAATTGGTCAATGTCATAAATTCCAACAGGTATGATACACAAGCAAGTTTACCACACATCAACAAATCATGATGAAGTATTCATGATAAACAAAGCATTCAATTTGGTGCTTACGAATCAGTTTCCTAGTTTCATCCCTGGCACAAACATCTAAATGTGAGTTGTCCATCCATCTCCTCCCACATCGCTGATCTCTCTTCCACAACACTTCCTCCTGAGCTGTTTTAGCATCATTCAGTGATAAGAAATGACCAAAGATACACTACAACAACAAAAAATCAAAAAGTACATCTGCCCCACCCCCACCCCCTCCTCCTTAGCCAACAGATAATTAACTTTTCAGCTACCACTTTGCCTATCAGCCTGTACCAGTTGACTACTGTGCCATCCTACTTCGCCATCAAGGTGACCCTCTATTTTGTTCCCATACCGTAAAGTCCCAAACATGTTAAAATATTTTTTCAGCTGTAATTGAAAATGAATGTAAAGTGACAGACTATGAAAGACAGTGATAGGACAATGTCCGAATTAGCATGACTGTGGACAATTTAGCAAACCAGGCACAGCGGTAACAAGAACAATGGCTCAGAAAGCTGGGTAGACAGTAACAGATATGACTGCTCTTGCATCAAAACTCCAAAGGCAGCGTGTCTGATGATGAAAGGGAAATGGTGGGTGGAATTCCCCCATGGGGATACCGGGGGGTCTTTTGTACAAATAGTTCCCCTCCTTCTGGACATTCTGTGCTAGTAACGTCACATTTTCCTTTCGCTCTCAGTAACTCTGTCTCCTCCTTTGCTGTATTGTCGTCTACTGTCCTTTCTGTCTACCATGTCTTTTAGCTATATTTTTCCACAACCTCTTTCCACAAATTTTTTGCACTCGACGAAGTCGGAGTGAACTGACTATACTCGAGTATAGTGTGAGTATCCCAACAGGGTGAAATGAGTTCACATGCTACCAGATACTGGAACGCTGAAGAAGAAGAAGGTGGGTGGAAAGGGAATAGACAAAAAAGCAAGCATACACTCTTGTGGACTTTTCCCAAGTATTCTTGTCACTGGTATTTTAGATGCCTACTGTAACCAGTTATTTTGTTATAACACTTCTGGATCCTGACTGCGCGTCAGAGGCAATAGAACAGAAAGAAAGAACATGAAGAGCAGACACACCATACTGAAGGTTTTCTCCTGAGCTCTCGTGCAGATGATCATTTCTGATAATCCATGTTATTTTGTAATAAAGCTTAAGGATTATCGTTAGATTCCCAGACCTGCCAACCCCCTAAGAGACCAATGAGTAAGAATTGAAGCTCAGTGAGGCAGAAATGTGTAATTTCCGAGAGCTAAGAGTAATTGAGCGCGACATTTACCTTTTTTCAAACAAACACGATGTGATGAAATTGTTCACACAATTTTTGTGAACTTTACTTTTCTTCAAAAACAAGCTTTTCTTTTAAGTGTCACAAGAAATCTCTACAAATTATGAAAATGTAGAATACACTGGAAACACACACAAATCCCCTAAACCATCATGGCATGGCACACCCCAAGGCTTGATAGTGTGCCAGAAACAACCTAAAAAATTGGAAATGAAATGAGGCAGGGAACAGTAAACAATAAACAGTAAACAAGTGGGGTAACGTTTGCTCCCATTTTATAAGGAAACCTAACACAAAGTAACTTTTATTCAAGACTGGCACAACCTTTTAAACTTGAATAAGGTCAGACAAATACACATAGACGAACAATCTTATCTAATAGTGGGGGAAAAAACAAGCGCAGGTCAACAACTCAACTGTCTTGATAGTAATGACTTGGCAAAGATTTGAACTTGAGGAGGGGGGGGGGGGGGGGGGGGGGAGGGGGGGAGTTTGAAGATGGAGAAACTGGGAACATGAAATTAAGAAAATACATAACCTAAAAAATGTTCTCCCCTGTTGATGATTCTGTGCATGTGGGGTTGGCTATCAGGTCAGTGGTGATTGTGTCATTTTTTAAGTATCGCACCACCCCAGGAAAGAATTTCCCCCCCCCCCCCCCCTCCTCCTGACTTCCATCAATCCCCAACACAAACGGTCCATTCTGCAGTCGAGATGCAGCAGCAGTTAAGCCTTCCATGAGAAGGGTCCTTACAATGTGTGTTGTCTTTGTTCGACCGCTCTTGAACTGTTTGGCGATCTCCGAATCTGAGAACGCTCCTGTAAAAAGCTGGGATGCATGGTCGGCTGCGCTAAGAGCGATGTTGTGCTCGACGAAAAATCCGGCCACCAATGCTTCAGCCCCAATTACCCTTTTCCTAATTTCATCCTCTTTTGAGGTGTCTACAGTCTGAAAAAAGTGTTGATGCTGGAAGAATTCGGCGCGTTAGAGGAATCGATGTGCTTGCGTGACTCGAGGTGACGCTTCACATCCACCATCCCGCGATTGGAAATTGTGAAGTCCGACTCGCAAGTGGTACACCGTGCACAATTTACACCTTTAGCCGAAGGTCGTATGCAGGGGAACTTTTCCGAGTATTCTTTTCGGAACTTTTGACCAAGTTTTTTCTTTTTCGCATCTTGTCCAAAACTTTCTACTCCACGTTTCGACGTTTTCGTAGCTAAAACTTCAAAAAGACGCCAACTTCGCTGAATGGTAAAGATGGTGAAACGAACTGCGCATGACCGGAAACGCTTCTTGAAGATTACTGGTTATACGCACGGCGCCGTGCGTGTCTGTACATAAGCCGATTTTTTTCGTCCGTTTGTTGTTGTTGTTGTTGTTGAAAACTTTTAATGCGTAATTTTTTGGCTAAATGCATAAGGGCGTAAGAATTATCACTTGGGCGTAATAAATTACGCGAAATGCGTAATGGTTGGCAGGTCTGGATTCCACAAGGGAGTGGCAGGGAAAATGAGTCAAAACGCCAAACCTACCCTCTTCTTGAGAGCTTCCTCCTGAGCGCTCTTGTAGTCACTCATCAGCTTGGCCAGCCTCCTCTCTTTGCGCTCCTCTACCAGCACATAGCCATCAGAGATGAGGCCCAGCCCAACGTCTGCACCACCGTCGGCTTCATCAGCCAGCAGTGTGACGTAGTCGATGCCACCGCTCCTGTACTCCACATTCAACTGTAGCTGCTGGTTCAGGATGTCCCTGTGGAGAGCCTCCACGGCATCTTGCTTGGCATCCTCCTGTAACATCCAGTCTTCTTTTCTCAGGTTATTCAGTTTGCGAAGGTTAAAAATACTAAGGGTGGTAATGTTCCTGCTTCCAGGGAATGACACCAAAATCAACAGCCACAAATCAACTGGATTACATTCAACATACGCAAAAGTAAATTATATGGACTGTACATAACAAATTCAGGTCACCCCCTCAACCACCCCCCCTCTCTCTCTTTCTTATGGAAAAAAAAAAGTAAAAAGAACTTAAATGGATAATTTTTTTTCCTTCACAACAAGTATAAACCATAATCTTTGAGCTGGAGAGTTTTTGTAGACCGCCAAGGGTCCATGTTACTTTTTGTAACACCAATACCGGAAGAACAAAAGAAACTGTTCTACATACCAGTCAGACCGTATTAACACCAGTTCTACAACTTGTAGATTTCAGACAAAAAGACACTTGTCTGTTTCAAGTGCATCATGCAGGCTGGCATCTTTCAGACCTCTGGCAGAGACTGTGCTGGCAATGACGATATTAACCCCTTCACTGCCACAGTATAATAGCACATTTGAAAATCTGTCTGCCAAGGCAAAATTTAGCTTTTTTGGGTAGGTTCAATAAAATGGTTACTGTGCGCTTATTTCTTGACAGATCTCTCTGCTTTTTTGCATGTTTTGTTGTTATGCATTTGTCTACACTCTGAGATCTAAATGACTTCATTATGTTGATAATTAGTATAGAAAAAATTCACATAATTACGACAGTTATACAAAAAATAACAGTTTTTCGAGCCACACACAAACATATTGCCGCCAAAATAGAATGATCAAACACTGAAAAAGTGGTCCCTTCTATTTATCAACATCACCACTAACACATGATAATCATACAAATCCCAGGGAAACTTGTTCTTGATGACAATCTCTCATCATAATTGGGGGTACTAAGGGGGTGTTTTAGTCAAAAGGGGCATAATCATGGCTTTTCACGGTATGACACTAACATCTACAATACTCAACCATTTGTTGAGTTATTTCTTAGATGTTTTGGTGGAGTACTTCCTTATACCCTTGTCTACTATTTCCACATCATTCTAAACTTGATTTTGGGGCTAATAAATGATGGTTCACACTAAAAACATAAGATAAAACAGTTTTTGTTTTTGTTTTCCATTTGAGAGTTTTACAAATAATCACCACATAAAACCCACTAAACACCCAAAAATACCTTCTGTGTTTGCTCAACAATATTACAAACAACCTGGAATTCCATATAGGTTTGTCAAAGATGTCCCACTAGTGGTACAAATCTCTAGTTACTGTGGGTACCCCCAATGCTCTACTAGAAAGGGGCATAATTTTACTATAGGGGTAGGTCAATAACCTCAATCACTGCTTAGTTATTTGGTTGACATATGACTTAGATTTAATGGGTTTTTTTCTTCCTTATACCCCAACTAGAAATGCGTAAACAATAATTATATTGTTGCCATTAGAGGGATGGATAAGGGTAATGGCACGAGATTTGTCGCGAGGCCTATGCGTTCGATTCGAACCCAGCCTAGGGTGGCGGAATTACTTATTTGTTTATTGTCCGTTGCTGTTGTCGGGTATCCGTCCCTAGGGATGGCTTGTGGTGCAGTTGCACCTTGGTGTGGTCACTCAACTTCGGTTTGCTTTTCTCTCTCTCTCTCCCTAATTCCATTCCAACCGCCTCGTGCTATTCATCCTGCAAGTTCCCACACGGTGGCCGGTACCTTCTCTCGAACTTTCTGTCTATCGGCCTCTCGCCTGTCTTTTACCTGTCGCACGTGCTTCGATTCCTTTTAGTTTGAAAGTTATGCTCACTCAGGCCGCAGCAGGCATGTTGGCCGCCATTGTGAGGGAGTTAGCTCTTTCAACTCGAGCGGAAATGTCTCTGGGGCGGCGCCTGCTCCAGTTCCTTTCCTATACCTATCATCGAGCGTACAGTCAGTACTTTCAATTCCTGCAGTCGGCCCTGTAAGGAGAGGGACATTCATATCTTCTGTTTCCGCATCTTCGCTCAGTCCTCTCGACAGGACAGAGGGAGAGAGAGTCCTTTGACACCCGCCTCTCGGGGCACCCACGGGTAGCTGGTAAGCATCAGTTCGTGCCTGTTTGTTATTGATTTGTTGTTGTTTTAGCCGGCTTAGTCTTCTCTTTTGCGCAATTTTCTTTTGTTTCGAAAATTGTAAGAGAAATATTGTGTGGAGACCTTTTCCTCTGGTTAATTTCCCATCTTTAACCCTGCCATTTCTAAATTATTTTCCAATATTCTTTTCTCCTGTTTATGTATCTGGTGATGCGGTAGTCGTGGGGAAGGGAGATAACCTGTGGATTCAGGGTTGGAACTTGCTTGGTCTTCGCTCGTTCCGCCCCTGTCACATTCCCGCCGGACTTTTATCCTTCGGCCACCGTCTGTTTTGTGTGTGCAAGGAGAAACGAGATTTTATGTTCACGAGCGTGCGTACGCATGATTTTCGTTCGGTATGCGTTGTTGGAGATTGCTGTGTTAATTTTGAAATGTGTTTATAAAAATGTGACCGGTATGCCATTAGATTTTTATTTGCAAAATGTGGTGGCAGTTATTAAAGCGATGGGTCGCTGTGTTGAATTATTTTTCCTAAGGAAGAAACGTTCAAGCGTGAGTGAGAGAAGGGTGAAGATAATTCATATTTGTTTATAACATGTTGATTTAATGCAGTCTTTATTTTACCCTGCTCGTGTGAAAACACCCTTGATTAAATGGGTTTACTGTGTGCGTTGATTACACTACCCCTCGCCCATTCATAGGTGGTCGGCGTAGTGGCTAAGACTTGACCAGCAATGTCAACGGTACTGACGGCAGGGTTCCAGTACCCTTCTTCCTTCCGCCTTCCATCTTCTTTTCCTCCTTCCGACTCCTCCTCCCAGTTTACGTCCTCCCCCCCTCCCGGGCTTCACCTGGAAAGCACGAACTGGATGGTGCCACGTGCTGGTCGAGCCACGTTCCTGGCTGAGACCGACGGACGGGATGGTGCCACGCGCTGGTCAGAGGCCCACGCCCTGGTTCGACTCGTGGAACTGGCTGAAGAGCCCGCCGTCTTGATGGCCGGCCTGGACCCCCGTCCAGGAACCTCCAGAACAGCTAAGTCCCCCCCCCCCCCCCCCCCCCCCCGGGACACACGCTTCGGCACTGCCCCCCCGCGTTTGGGAGTCGAGGGTGACGGCTTTGGGCGACTCCCTGCAGAACCACCCGGCAGCGGAGCACGAGTGCACAGGTGCTTCCCTGCGGACTTGACAGGGGCAGGATGTGGACGCGCTCCATGGTGTGAGACAGGATTATCTGGGAATAATTCCTTATAATTGTTAATATGTCATATGTGCTGGAGTGCTGTAATTGTGAACGTGTACGCGTATGCGAAATATTTTATTTATAATCGGCATGTTGTGGGTGGTGGGAGTGCTTGATTGTGATTGGCTAGCGTTGTGCGCGTTGGAGCACTTGATTCGTGAATGTGCATGTTTGTTCGTTGGAGTCTTTATATTGTGATCGTGCATGGTGCTGTGTTTGGAATGTTTTATTTGCTGTGTGTGAATAAATGGGGTGTTGTATCGTAATCTGTATTTGTGTGGTCCTTGCGAGCGTGTGAGTCAGTCACTCCCTTCACTCCCACCTAGACCGATCCCTGTCAGGGAGACCTTCCAGGGGTCCGTCCCCGTGACAGATTTGTGGGGGCTCGACCGGATGTGAAGGGCTATGACTGTCTCCCTCGTTTCGCGGAGTACCTGATTTAGTTTTTGTCTGTTTTGTAATATGTTTAGACCAGTTTGTCGTTTGATTTGGGTGTTTGGCTGGTGACTCTAGTGTGAAGGGAGTCTTTTTGTGGCCTGAAGGAACATCCTCGTGACTCCGGGAGTCGAGGGAGACCAAGGGAGTCGTCCTACGGTTCCAGACTTCCTTCGCCGGGTACCTCAGCGCAGGAAACGGCCGAAAGTCCTTGCCCTTCTGTTTGCCGCTCAGTCTCCCATTCCCTGTTTTGTATTTTAGCCATATTCTTGTTTTTTTTTTGCTCTCCACTATCCCGGGTTGTTTGAGCTACAGGGGTGCATCGGACGCTAGTGTTTTTTTTTCCTCTCCCTCCCGGTTCCGTCGCTATTTTTTTTGTTTTGTTTTTTTTTCGCCACCCCCACCGCACTGTTGCTCGAGCCTGTAGAGCGCCGTGTTGCCAGAGTTGGGGGCAGCCGGACATAGTTTTTTTTTTTTTTTTTTTTTTTTCGGTGACCACTCACCGCACTGTTGCACGTGCTGTAAGCGCGTGTTGCCAAGTGGGAAGCAGCCGGAACTTTTGTCCGCACACACGCACACACTCACATCCACTCATATACACCACACGCCCCCTAAAATATTTTTTTTTTTTCATCTAGTGGAATTGTTTTTTCCCGCTGTATTTGGAACACTGTAGGATATTGTTGTCAAGGCGACGTCCGGCGCTGGTGGTAAGGCGACGCGGGCGTCGAAGAAGAGGGTATTCAAATGTACGTATCCCTACATTATACTATTACTTCGACTACTGTAACTTCTACCTATTCCAGGCTGTAGCAGGTAGCCCGTGAGTACTATTTACTACCTCTTCGCTGGGGTCTCCCTGTTGAACCGCCGACTGCACTTCCGCTCGGAAGCGTCAGAGTATAGCGAAGCAACTGTGGGCCTTCTGTTGAGTCGGCAGAGACCGAAACCTTCCTACCTCTCGGGGGCAGCTTCCCCTCGGAAGGGCATGCCCCAGAAGACTTTCCTTAAGGAAAGTCAGACCCAAGGAAGGTCAGACGGGTCCTCTCCTCCCGGGTCGGGAGTGGTGAACCCCGCCCAGGACAATCACTTCCGTCCTGATGATTCTAGAGCGAACAGCGAAGCGGAGATGAGCCCATCGTAGGGAAGAGGCAGTCAGCAGGAAGCTCTCCGTAGGGAAGAGCTTAGAGTGGGGGCAGGATGCCGCTAGACCAGGAGGCTCTGCGCCAGAGAGGAGACGGACAGACAGGAGATTATGCTTGGAAGAGGCTATGCTGCGTAGGAAGAGGCTGGCCCGACAGAGTGCCCTTCGTAAGAAGAGGTTGCCCCGACAGGAGGGCCCTCGTAATGGAAGAAGCTGGCCCGACAGGAGGCTCTTCGTAAGGAAAGAGGTTGATCAGCGTAAAGGAAAGAGGCTGCTCAGCGCAGGGAAGCAGGCTGCCAGACAGGAGGCTCAGCGTAGAGAGGAGGCTGCCAGACAGGAGGATCAGCGTAGGGAGGAAGGGCGCCCTCCGTAGGGAAGAACAAGAGCAGGATGGAGGCTCCACGCGTAGGGAGAGAATGGAACAACTTCTTTCGCAGGCCTCCCCGCTTCTGTAAAACCAAGGGTTAATCACCAGGCGGTGATAGAGTTTAGAGGGGCCCAAAGTATAAAGCTCCAGAGTTCAGACCTAGTGAGACATGAATATCATTGTTCTTAGAGCATTTTGACAAGTGCTTGTTCATACCAATTGTCTGAGGAACAAAAGGCTATGCAACCGATTTTTTCTGATTATCTGGTGCTGCAAAGGGAGTTGTGTGCTCACTCTAAATGAGTAGGCGCGGTCTTATGCAGACATCCAGTTGGCCTCGCTAAGCGTTTCCTCCCACCTTACCCCCAGAGAAACGTACAGGAGGAAGTTTAGGTCCATTGAAGAAAATAATGACGAGACCTTCGTGCAGTTTTGGTGATATGCCTGCGCAAGACGCTAGGTACTGGCGTCAGTTAGCTTAAGTTGGAGGCGGGAGGAATCTGACCTCATTGAACACTCACCAACACTGTGTCCCCAAGTTGAGGATCCGGGATAGCGATACGCACCACAGGATTACGCGGCTGCGATTCACACCGCGAGGGGATTGCTGAAGCTTCGCAGGGCTTATGGGCATCGGCCCAGATACGAGAGGGAAAGCCCCCCACAGGATTTAGTACAAATAAGCGCCGACAACTGCTAGCGGGTGAACAAGGCAGCAGTTCATACGGGGACCTCAGCAACTCCCGATTTTGTTTTCTTTAGTGTCGTTCCCGGCCACATAGGAAAGAATTGCCCTAAAGCCCGCTGGTAGTCATGGGCAGGTCCTTTCCAGCATCCTCGTGCCTCGGCTACCGTGGGTTCCATCCAAGCTCTGTGGTAACAGAGTGTCCAGTGTTTCTTTCTGTTGTTGGTTCATCCTTAGTCGACACCATCAGGGATTTCAGAGAGCATCAACACTCTTTGAGGAATAAGGATTTAGTTTCCCCCTAAGGCCCGGCGGGGCCTATTTATGATGTGTGCGGGTTTGGAGGCTGGTTTTCCTCCACCCGTCCTTCAGTACTTATTTTCTATATCCACCCCCTACTATCTGTGGCAAGTATGGGCCATCGCGGTGGAGCCGAACCTCTGTAATTCCCTTATCATAGGGAATCAATCACCTTCCAACGGACGAGTCAGTCCCTGTCTAGTACGGATCTGCCCGTACAGGGACAGGCGTGTGTGGGAGTCACCACACGCGCCAAAGCTAAGAAGCATAAACAGGAATTAGCATCGGCATCCCGTTCGTCCAGCGATCTCTGACGGGTTTCTTCTGGCAAGGGCCGAACCTGCTTAGCATTCCGTCTTCAGGCCAGGTACTGGATGTCCACGCCTGCACAACTGTGGATCGTCCCGCTCAGGTCTGCCCGACACGCCAAGGTAGCTTCAAGCTTCACACAAGGGGATCCTCTTTAGGGTTGTCCACTCAGGCAGATCGTGTGGCCAAGCAGTTGTTGTTCCCCAAAGCTTGAGAGATCGTTCTCGCCGGCAGGCCCCACGATTCCCCCAAGATGCCAGGTCATCGGGGCTCCAGCGGACTCTCGACGAGTTAGGCAGATTTCTTCTTGGCCCAGGAATGAACTCACAGTTAGACAGTACTGCCGCAGTTTGCGATACCTGCCAACGACAACGCCTCAGGGGCGCTTGAGGCGTGTTCCCCTGGATCAGTGGCCACGGGTTGGGAGCCATGCAGCAGGTTGGGTTTGACCTGGTGGTACCCATTAATCCACCATCCGATCGCGTCACCGCTACACACTTCGGTAGTGGTAGAATCTGCGAGTCGATACCCAGAGGCTGTCCCGCTATAGGACTATCGATGCCCCTACTGTGCTGAATCTCTCAGCAAATTTGGAACGCGCACTGGTGGCGTTCCCAAAAGAATTACGGCCGGAAGTTTGTATCTGGAGAGCGAATTCATCAACCTCTCCAGTATCCTGGACCGGATCCGGCAGTCCCCAAATGTCCGTCGACACTGAGTTAGGATGGAACTGCAGAGTCATATGCTTCACTTTCCCGTCATAACAAGGGTTCCTGTAATACGGATGCTGACTATCTTTAGCCGGAGCTCCGTATTAAGCATCTTGGAAAATCACCAGAGGGACATCCTACCCCCTCAACCAGGGTTAATCCATCCCTTTTTTGGTCTCTGTATCAGGTGTAGAGACAGTTTGTCACTTCAGGAGGTTAACGGTAGTGAAATCAAACCAATGTTCGGATTTGTTACCTTCTCATGTTGGAAGGGTAGGCTTAGTTGTTGTCTAAAATGTAAGTATTAAGTATTTTCCCTCCCCGTGTGATCTATCGTGGAATGTTTTGTATTGGATTTTTCGTATCTCTGTCGATCACAGGAGTTGGGTTCGGTCCCATGTTGTGAAGTTGCACATGCGACAAGGTACAAAGGAGCACTGTGTCTCAGCGAAACAGATGCTTTTAGAAGGGGGGTTTGTCACGATTTGTCTCGAGGCCTACGACGTTCGTCTCCACCCTAGGGGTGGCGAATTACTTATGTTTTATTTGTCTTGCTGTTGTCGTGTAATCCTCCCGTAGGGTGGCTTGTGGTGCAGTTGCACCTTGGTGTGTTCAGCCACTTCGGTTTGCGTTCTCTTTCTCTCTCTCTCTAATTCCACCGCCCGTGCTATTCAAATCCTGCCAGTTCACGGGTGGGCCTGTACCTTCTCTCGAACTTTCTTCTATCGGCCTACTCGCCTGTCTTTTTACCAGTTCGCACGTGCTTCGTTTTTTTAGTTTGAAGTATGCTCCTCTGTGACGCAGGCAATGGCATGTTGGCCGCCATTGCTGAGGAGGTTGCTCTTCACTCGCGCGGAAGATGTCTCTGGGGCGCCTGCTCCAGTCCTGTTCCTTTACTTATCATCGAGAGTACAGTCAGTACTTTCAATTTCCTTCAGTCGGCCTGTAGGTGAGGGACATATTTTCCTTCTGTTTTTCCGCATCTTTCCGCCTCTGTCCTCTCGTCGTGGACAGAGGGTAGAGAGAGTCCTTTGACCACCGCCTCTTCGGGTCACCCACGGGTAGCTGGTAAGCTTCAGTTTCGTGGTCATGTTTGGTTTGATTTGTTGTTGTTAGCCGGCTATTGTCTTCTCTTTGTCGCAAATTTTTCTTTTGTTTTTCGAAATTGTAAGAGAAATATTGTGTGAGACCCTTTTCTCTGGTTAATCCATCTTTAACTGGCCATTCAAAATTATTTCCAAAATACTTTCTCACCTGTTTATGTTTATCAGGTGATGCCGGTATCGGTTGGGGAAGGGAGAGAATAACCTGGTGATTCAGGGTTGGAACTTGCTTTGGCTCGCTCGCCGACCCTGTCACATTCCCGGACTTTTATTCCTTCGCCACTCGTCTGTTTGTGTGTGCGGAGACGAGTTTTATAGGTTCACGAGCGTGCGTAACGCCAGTTTTTGGTCGTTCGGATGCGGGTTGGATATTGTGTATATTTGAAATGTGTTTATAAAATGGTGACAGTTATGCCATTAATTAGTATTTGCAAATGTGGTGGCAGTTATTAAGCGATGGTCGCTGGGGGTGTTGATTTATTTCCTAAGGAAAGAAAAACGTTAAGCGTGAGTGAGAAAGGGTGAAGATTAATTTCATATTGTTTTATAACCTGTTGATTTAAATGCAGTCTTTTACCTGCAAATCGTGTGAGAAGAACTTAATTTCAAGGTTTAACTGTGTGCGTTGAATACATTCCCCTCGCCCATCATGCGAGTGTCAAGACTTGACAGAAATGGTCAGACGGTACTGACCAGGTTTCCACGTACCGCTTCTCCTTCCTCTTCCATCTTCTTCTTTCCTCCTCTCCGACCTCCTCCCAGTTACGTCCTCCCCCCCCCCGTTCCGGGGGCTTCACCTGGAGCCAACTAACTGAAGGTGCCACGTGCTGGTCGAGGCCACGTTGGTCTGGCTGCGACCACACGGACGGGATTGGTGCCACGCGCTGGTCGAGCCACGCCCTGGTCGGGACAGTGATCTGCTAGAAGAGCCCCCGTCCTTGACTGCCCGGCCTGACCCCTGTCCAGGACCTCCAGTAACAGCTACGTTCCCCCCCCCCCCCCCCCCCCCCCCCCCCCCCGGACACTCTCTTCACTGCCCGCTTGGGAGTCGAGGGTGTCGGCTTTGGGCGACTCCCTGCGAGAACCACCCCGGGCTCGGAGCACCTAGTGCGACAGGGTGCCCCCTGCGGACTTGACAGGGGCAGGGATGTGGACGCGCTCCATGGTGTGAGAAAGGATTGATACTTGGAATATCCTTTTAATGTGTATATGTCATAGTGCTGGAGTGCTGTAATTGTGATCGTGTACGTCGTATGGCGAAATATTTATTTATAATCGTGCATGTTGTGGTGTGGGGATGCTTGATTGTGATTGTGCATGTTGTGCGCGTTGGAGCGCTTGATCGTGATTGTGCATGTTGTTGCGTTGGAGTGCTTTATTGTGATCGTGCATGGTGCGTGTGTTGGAATGTTTATTTTGCTGGTGTGAATAAATGGGGTGTTGTATCGTAATCTTTATTGTGTGGTCTCTTGCGGAGCGTGTGAGGTCAGTCACTCCCTTCACTCCCACCTAGACCGATCCTGTCAGGGCAGACCTCCAGGGTCGGTCGTGACAGGTATAATGAATGGTGGTTTTACAAAAAAAAACATTTTTCAAGTATACAAAAACAAATTGCACCATATAAAATCAGTGAAAACAATTGAAAAAGTGGTGTGACTAATTATTCAGCATCAGCACTAACACATGATAGTCATATAAATCCCAGGGACTCTTGTTCTTGATGACAATCTGCTCATAACTGGGGTACTGTGTTTTAGGAAAAAGGGGCATAATCATGCTTTTCACGGTATGTTTTAACTGACATCTACATTACTCATCCATTTGTTGAGTTATTTCTTAGATTTTTTGTGGATTACTTCCACATACCCTTGTCTACAATTTCACATCATTCTAACTTGATTTTGGGGCTAATAATGATGGTTCACACTAAAAACATATGATAAAACAATTTTTGTTTTGCTTTCAGTTTGAGAGATAAGATAAGATAATGTTGCTTATAGCCCAGCCGACCCCAGAGGGCCACATCAGGGCTGTCACCACGTTAAAATCAACTCACCAGTCATTTAAAAAAAAGAAAAAAAAAAAAAAAAAAACTTTCACACATCTCGTTAAATGACATCGTCTACAAACGCACCAGAACCTTCGTTAAAAATCTTTCTTCCGTAAAATCTTAAATCAGATGAAAAATGTTAATTTCTCTCAAAAACTTAAGGATCACGTCAGGCGGGACATCCCTGAACAGGATCTTCATGGACTCCGCTGTAAAATGTTTGTGTCTCACATCGTGCAAGTCCCAACACTCTAAAAGAACATGTTTCATTGTGAGTGGCGCATGACATGGAATGCACCACGGAGCATCTTCACTCTTTAAAAGGTAAGAATGGGTAAAATACGAATGGCCGGTGTGCAGCCGGCACAGAACCGTTTCCTCTTTACGACCACCCGACGTAGATGGGAGGAAGTCTTTAAGGTTTGGACGGATCTGAAAGAGTTTGTTATTCGTCTGTGTGTTCCAATCCTCCTGCCAGAGGTCTCTCACATAATCGTTAATTTTGGGTTTCACATCTGAGCAGGGGATATAAGTGTTGGACAGTTTCTCTCTTGTGGCGTTCTTGGCTAAACGATCAACCATTTCGTTCCCGCCGATGCCAACATGGCCAGGAACCCAAGCAAGAGTAATGTTGTAACCGTCCGCCTTCAACTTGCTAAAAAGTTCAAAAAAAGGTAAAAGTTCTGGATGCTGAAGGTTGCGGCCAGCTATGGCCTCCAAAGCTGACAGCGAATCCGACAGAACCAGAAAGTCCCTCCTCGAAGAATGGGAGATTATCTTCAAAGCCAGTACTAGAGCAGTAAGTTCAGCAGAATAGACAGAAGCATCTGAATGAATATGTTCCAACAATATCTGAGAAGGAGCCCCAGGGCAGTAGGCTGCACAGGCCACTCCATCCTCAGACTTGGAACCGTCAGTGAAAACTTTTTGATAGGATGGGAATTTGGAACAGAGCTCGGCATACAAAGCCTTGTACGCCAGAGAGCTGGTAGACTCCTTACGGAAAGCTGCGAGATCAAAACGAATCTCTGGTGTGAAAAAGGTCCATGGAGGTTGATCCGGAAACTTGGAAAAATCGGAAACAACTCCCAGGTCTATACCTGCATTCCGCACGTGAGGCTGCATACGAAGCCCAAACGGCGGAATACATTTCGGGTTTGTTTCAAACTTACTTTGGAACGGAGGGTCAAAAACACAGTCATAGGCAGGATTCTGCGGTTCTGAGAACAGTCGGATGTAATAATTCAAAGACAGTTTCAACCTGCGGTTGGACAGTGAAGGTTCACCTGCCTCTGCGTACAGGCTGTACACAGGGGTGGTGCGGAACGCTCCAAGACAGAGACGAAGCCCTGATGGTGGATAGGGGTCCAAGAGTTTGAGGTAAGATGATCTTGCGGAGCCGTACACAGCACAACCGTAAGTCCAGTTTGGAACGGACCAGGGCTCTGTAGAGGTGCAACAAAGTTTTTTATCAGCGCCCCAGTCGGTGTGTGCTACGACCCGCAGAATATTCAGTGCCTTTTGGCAAGCAGTTTTGAGGTTTTTAATATGGCTGAGAAAGTTAAGTTTTTGGTCAAAATGACTCCCAGAAATTTGGCCTCTTTAACAGCTGGAATGGGAGATTTCCCGACGTGAATTTTCAGGATCTAGAAAAAACTGACGGAAATTATGGAAGTGAATACACTGGGTTTTTGTAGCAGAAAGGTGAAACCGTTTTCATCCGCCCACTGATGGATTTTATCTACGCAAAGCTGGAGCCTGCGCTGGACACTCGGGTACAGGCTTCCAGTTGCGTAGACAGCAAAATCATCCACAAAACAATGAGCAGTCTGATCCCTGCTGAACTGATTTCACAATGTTGTTGATTTTAATACTAAAGAGGGCAGGAGACAGTATGCTCCCCGGGGGAACACCCAACTCCTGCTCGTGGACATCAGAGAGAGTGGTGCCAACCCGGACCTGAAACTGTCGGTCTGCCAAAAAATTTTGAATAAAAAGCGGAAGATGACCTCGAAAAACCCAGATCGTGGAGATCATGAAGTATCCCCGACTTCCAGGTGGTATCGTAGGCCTTCTCCAAGTCGAAGAAAATTGCCACTGCGTGCTGTCTGTTTAAAAAAGCGTTCCTAAGTGTAGATTCCAGACGAATCAAATGGTCAACTGTAGACGATGTTTGCGGAAAACCACACTGTTCTTTCGCCAAAAGGCCATCGGTTTCGAGTTTCCACATGAGCCTAGCATTGACCATTTTTTCCATCAATTTACAGACACAGCTGGTCAAGCTATGGGACGGTAGTTAGATGGATTAGAAAGATCTTTTCCAGGTTTGGGGATGGGAATAATGAGGGCTTTTCGCCAAGAGGGTGGAAAAAAACCTGTAGTCCACACATGGTTGTAGACCTGTACTGGCTGTAGCAGTATGTTCAGACCTTCTAGCGGAAGATGTTTCAACAGCTGATAATGGATTTCATCTATACCTGGAGAGGAATCGCTGCAAGAAAGCAAGGCAGATTTCAGCTCGTTTAACGTGAAAGGAAGATTGTAGTCTTCCATGTTGTCGGACAAAAATTTTGCAGGGTGATTTTTCTTTTAGGGCTTTGTTTTTGACAAAAGTGGCTGATTTATTAGAAGAGGAGGAATTCTTTTCAATGGTTGAAGCAAGAGATTAGCAACTGCTTTCTTCTCTGTTATTAAAAAATCCGAAAACTTGAGATGGTTCACAGTGGGACAGGTTTTTCTTCCCTTTGATTTTCTTAATGATGTTCCACACTTTTTCTTGGAAGTTTTTGACGTCAGCCTGGAGCAGAAGCTTCTCCAGGACCGACGTTTAACTGATTTTAAAAGTGTGTCTAGATTTAGCACGGAGTTTTTGATGGGCTCGAGCGTTGGGACCCGAAGGTCGTTGGTACACCTGACGCTGAGCCCGTTTTCTAACTTTGGAAATTTGTTGGCAGTCTGAATCAAACCAGGGCGTTTTTGGCATTTGAAGTTTATCGGAAGACACTGGAATACAAGCTTTAGCACACTTGATCACAGTGTTAGTCAGTGATTCAGCTGGGTCCGGACTCTGAAGAAAATCAGTGTCCTGGAATTTTTTAGAAATAGTGGTGAAAATAGATCCCGTTTGCTCTCTTGTAATTTAGATGTTGAGAGACAGAGACGTGTTCAGTTATGAGGGTTGTAGTAAGACAGGGAAATGGTCACTTCCGTGCAGATCGTCATGGACAGCCCACTCATAGTCCAGGACCAGCGAGGGGTCACAAACCGACAAATCTAAACACGAAAGTGAACCTGTGGAAGAGTGGAGGTAAGTTGCAGATCCGTCGTTCAGACAACACAAATCCAAATCCGAAAGGACATCCTCAATTAGCAGACCTCTGGATGACGTATGGACACTACCCCAAAGAGGATTGTGACCGTTAAAGTCACCCAACAGCAAAAAAGGTCGAGGAAGTTCTTCTATCAGATTGACAAGGTCCTGACGACAAACCGGGACAGAAGGAGGTAAAAAAAGAGAACAGATTGTCACAGTCTTGTGGAGAGTGACTCTCGCAGCTACAGCCTGAAGGGAGGTAGACAAAGTGACAGGACTATACAACAAAGTTTTATGTAGGAGAAGGGCAACACCGCCCGACAGTCCCAACGTGGATGGTTGTGCAGGTTTTGAAAGAATATTAAAGCCAGAAAGAGTAAAGGTCTTCTGGCTTTGAATTTGAGTTTCCTGAAGAGCCACGACGGAAGGTTTTATAGATCGACACAGAAGCTGCAGCTCCTCGAAGTTGGAATTTAGTCCAGGATATTCCAATGGAATATTGTACTATCCATGGTGCAGAGGGTGAAAAGGAGAGAGATCAGGTCATCTCCTCATCAACGTCTGCCTCCAATGGAGCGAATTTGTTATTCAGCTTCACTGGAGTGTGTTGGTCTACAGACCTGCTGGCAGACTTGCCAACAGGCGAAGAAGGTCTGGATTTGGGAGATGGTGGAGGTTTCTTCCTTAGCTCCACCATCTCCACACTGGGTTGAAACTCCCTTGCCCGCACGGGCACTGGACAGAGGAGTTTGAGGTCGGGGTGCTGGTGTTTAATATGCCCCGCAGCAGATGTTGTAGACTGCTGGGCAGTCTGAGGGGGTGGCGGATTTTTGGCCTCCACCAGGGGCACTCACTTTGGGGGTTTAGAGGTGGTGGACCTGCTTCCACCAGAGCTGACAGTTTTTCCTTGCAATGTCTTTTGAAAATGTAAAGTTATCAGTCTGACAGCAGACTGACCGAGTTGGAACTGTTGGAACTTTCTTTACGGCCGAAGCATACGAAGAAGCTGTCGGCGACTGACTGCCCACAACCTGCTTGCGGGCTTCAAAAAAGGAGATCTTCTTTTCTGTCTTAACCTTTTGTATTGCAGATTCCTGAATCCACAGAGGACAATTCCGTGAAGAGGAGGGATGGTCGCCACCGCAGTTTTGCACAATGTGCCGGATCTTTACACGGCCCATCATGGGTTGCCTTGCAGCAAATTTCCACACACCTCCTGCCCAGAACAACGGTCTCTGACATGGCCAAACTTCTGGCATCGGAAGCACCTCAATGGGGACGGAACGTACACTGAACCCGGACAATCAGGTAGCCGACTTTGATGACCGGAGGCAGCACAGGGTTTTCAAGAATGTCAGAAAGAGGGTGTTGGTGTCCACTCTTTCTGCACCCTTCCTTACTGTCACCCTGCGTACCTCCGTCACAACCCTGGGATGCCAGCTCCGTTTTGATCTCTGCCTCTGAAACACCTGATAATTCCCTGCAGCGAATCACTCCTTTTTATGAATTTAATTGTTTGTGGGGAGTTACCCTGATCTCCCTGTCCACAAGTTTCGTTGCCTTCAGCAGCTGTTCAGATTGCTTTTGTGACTTACATTGAATAAGAAAGGAACCATTCCTAACCTCTTGATGGAACGAGGGTCACCTGCTAAAGCTTGAAAAGCCCTTCTGTATGGCGAAAGGGCTCAGAGCTGAAAGGGGTCTTTCCTGCTCCGTGCCTTCCATCACGAGCCAGGAAGCCCAGAATCCTGTCCTCTGTCGTACCTCCATATCCGAATCGCTATCGGAATCAAATTCCTGAAATAGGGGATGCGAGCCTTCCTCTTTTTTGGGGGGATGTTTTTGAAAAAGCCATATGTATTTTATTTTATTTCATCTCTCCCTTACCCACCCACCTTGGAGTCCAACTAAGGGGCCAGGGCCAAGAAACCAATGTCTTGACCCCTTCCCCGGCTTCGGGAGAGATATACGACAAACAGAAACTACCAACCTACCCCCCTGATCATGCTCAACTCCCGGGGACAGGAGAGCTGAGCACTGCAGGGGTTAACTTGGCCAGTAGGGGAACTGTCTGTCTTGACCCAGCCCAAGAAGGGGAGCCGATTAGTACACCGGGCCAAAGTGTACTTCCTGTCTAGGAGAGGTCCGAGCCAAAGTGATGTGTTGAGAGCGCTGGCCCTCTCAATCACCAGGATCTCATTCCCCTCGACACAGGTCGCACCGCACGGCAAACACGGCGGATCTTAAGGAGACCACAGAGAGAAAAGGAGTGTGAAAAGAAGACTTGAAGGGGAGACGAAGATAGAAAAGGGCCAAATAAGGCAGAAAACAAGAAAGGAGAAAGGCGGGTTACTCTTAGTCAGGATCCTCACCCTTAGCCTATCTGACATGGGAAGCCCTACCCGGGGCATCACTCTTACCACGTTACGCTTAGGCAAACAGCATCTGCACCTCTCAGGCCTAGAAGCAGTGTGATAAAAAACAGGCCTATCTCCAAGTATTGATGCCCCCCAGCAAAGCCTAAGGGATCACTGGACACGCAAACCTCCGACCACGACAGGTCGCAACCCCCCGGAGGGTTCAGTTTGAGAGTTTTACAACAATCACCACATAAAAGCCCACTAACACAGCAAAACACCTTTGGTGTTTGCTCAACATCATTACAAACACCTGGGATTCATATTGTTGTCAATAAATGTCCCTCTGTGTAAAAATCTCTATGTTACTGGGGGTACCCCAATGCTACTAGAAAGGGGCATAATTTTTTCTATTTGGGGTAGGCTCAGTACCTCAGTCACTGCTTATTTATTTGTTGACATATGACTTAGATTTTTTTGGTTTCTCTTTCCTTATACCCCAAGCTATGATGCTGTATAACAATAATGTAGTATTGTTGGCCATTAGGGATGGACAAGGATATAATGAATGGTGGTTTTACAAAAAAAACACTTTTCAAGTATACAAAAACAAATTGCACCATATAAAATCAGTGAAAACAATGAAAAAGTGGTGTGACTAATTATTCAGCATCAGCACTAACACATGACAGTCAAATAAATCTCAGGGACTCTGGTTCTTGATGACAATCTGCTCATAATTGGGGGTTACTATGTTTTAGGAAAAAGGGGCATAATCATGCTGTTTATAGTATGTTCACTAACATCTACATTACTCATCCATTTGTGAGTTATTTCTTAGATTTTTTGTGGATTAACTTCCAATACCCTTGTCTACATTTCACATCATTCTAACTTGATTTTGGGGCTAATAATGATGGTTCACACTATAACATATGATAAAACAGTTTTTGTTTTGTTTTCCATTTGAGAGTTTTACAACAATCACCACATAAAAGCCCACTAAACACAGCAAAAACACCTTTTGGTGTTTGCTCAACAACATTACAAACACCTGGGATTCATATTGTTGTCAATAAATGTCCATCTGTGTAGCAATCTGTATGTTACTGGGGGTACCCCAGTTCTACTAGAAGGGGCATAATTTTACCATTTGGGGTAGGTTCAGTACCTCAATCACTGTTTATTTATTTATTGACATATGACTTAGATTTTATGGCTTTCTTTCCTTTTACCCAAAGCTATGATGCTATATAGTAATAATTAATTTTGTTAGCCTTTGGGGGGGGGGGGGGGGGGGTAGGGGCACAGAGATATAACGGATGGGGGTTTTACAAAAAGGAAAGTTTCTGAAAACATACACATGTTTACAACACAAAAAACCTGTAAAAACACTGACAAGAGTTTCTAAATATAGTGTACTCACATTACTGCCATGCTGTTTTATAGGAATCCAGCACGTGCCGTACTAAACTTCACAGGCTTGGACATAATCCTCAGGTTGTCTGCATTCACCGCTTCATAACTTTAGGGGATGGTGTTCTTTTTGTTTGTTTGTCCAAATTGTGGTTCAAAGAAAACACACAAGAGGATTCATTTTGTACTCCACTTGCACTTCTTTCACTGATGGCACTCAGTCTGGTCACAGCATTCCCAAATAATGAACACACGCACAGGTGAGAAAAAAAATACTGTGGAATGGAAAACTAAGAATGCAAAAAAGCAGAAGAGAATGGAATGTACAACTAAGAAAAAAAAAAAGGAAAACCGACAGAGATGATCCTACTCCAATACAAAAACTTGGTGTGATAGTCCATGAAACACTGGCCTAAGCACAAACCAGGCTTCGAGGGGCAGGAGGGGCAATAGTAGCGGGATTCCTTCCTCACGTTGAGTTTCTTAGTACAAACTCGACATTTCTTGGAAGGAGCAGCCTTGTTTGGTGTCGGTGGCAGTTGGAACAAAAAGTGGTTAGCACCCATCCTCACCTCGTCATCTGTTTTGCCCTCTTCCACAGCTGGCACCTGGTCTGGCCAAATCCAAGAAGTGATAATACTCTCCATAAAACCTAAGAAAGTTTTACAGGAGTCATCACCTCTTGACTTCTGCAAAATAAAGGAATTGCAGGCTGCAACCTGAAGAAAATGGAAAAAATAATTTCTTCGTCATTTCATCGACTTGCGGGTGCAGTCATATGGGTGAAGCAACTGGTCCTGTTTGTCGACCCACCCATATTCCTGTTGTACTGGGATGAAACGGACGGACGCATGTTGATTCCCCGTCGTCCCCGGTCTGGAATTGGTGCCTCAGTGTGGCGTGCACAGTAGACAGCAGGTGCACCACTTTTGTGCTGTGGTACTTTGTGGCGATGATCTTGTTGTCACCACAAAGAGCAGCTGATGATCCGGGGCCCAGCTTCACACCACGTAGCTCTTCTGGAATACCCGGTTCTCCGGATGGTGCCGCAGGCCAAGGTGTTCCTTTCCAGGAGGTAGAGGTACAGCCTCAGACTACTGTACCAGTTGTCTGTGTAGACATGGTAGCCCTTTTCCAGGAGAGGGGCTACAGGTACAGCACCATTTTCTCGCTGGCAGAGAGAGTTGGGTTGTCTGCATTTACAGACTCCAGGACAGGCTGGACCTCGTTGATGGGGTCTTCCCTTCCAGCATACACCTTGAAGCGGTAGCAGTAGCCACCACTTCCCTTGACACCGCCATCAGACTCACAGCACAGGTAGATTTTATTCCGAACCGGGCACGTTTCAAGGGTATGTATTGACGAAATATTAATCTACCCTTCCAAAGAAGTAGACTTTCGTCAACACACACTGCTTGCCGGGGCTCATACACTTCCTGGAACGTCTCATGCAGATGGTCCAGAATGGGTCGAATCTTGTAGAGCCGGTCGTACCCTGGATCACCCTGCACTGGCATGGCTGCATTGTCATTGAAATGCAGAAACTGAAGAAGAATCTGAAATACAGAATAAATTTTCAAGATCAGTAAGCAGACCCACAACTGGGCACACACACACACACACACACATCACACACACACACACACACACACACACACACACACACACACACACACACATCAACACACACACACACATCCACACACACACACATCACACACACACACACACACACACACACTCACACACACACACACACACAACACACACACAATCACACACATCACATCACATCACGTCACACAGGCACAGCCTACACACACACACACACACACACAACTCACATGTACACATTTACACAAACACATGCTAACAGTATCACACACACACACACACACACATGTACACATTTACACAAACACACACTAACAGTATCACACACACACATGAAATGAAAACACCACACTGGTACCAAAGAAGTGCTTTTTGTGTTTTACAAAATAAACTTTCATGGAAAACTTGCATACATAAATAAATAATGTTTATGCACACACACACACACACACACACACACACACACAATACAGTGATGTACACATTTACATAAACACACACAAACAGTATCACACACACATGAATGTAAAAACACCACACTAGTGCAAAAAAATGTACTTTTGTGTTTTGAAAATGAACAAACTTGTATGGAAAACTTGCACACAGAAATAGATCATGCTTATGCACAACATGTGTGCACACACATGCACACACACACACAAACACACACACACGCACACACACACACACACCACACACACACACACACACACAACACACACACACAGAGTCCCACCTATCCATACAGTTATTATTTCCTAAACATGTACTTTCAGTAGGAAACAGGGCAAAGAAGAGAAATATGGAAAATGAATAGTGGAGGGATGAAGAATCAAGTAGTAAAAAAGCAAAAGAAAAAAGAAAAAGAGCTACTTGCCTGGAACCGGTTTCTGGACATGACAGAACTGAAGACTGGAAACTCTGTACAGCACCTTCTTCGTCCAGTATAGTTCAATGGAAGGCAGGCGCACAATCCCCATAAGTAGAACTAGGCCCAGAAACTTCCTCATTTCTGCACCATCACTTTCTCCCACTGTGTTGGCCCTTGAAAATGCTGGAAGATTGGGTGTGTGCTTCCAGAAATGGTCAGCATACAGGTTTGTTTGAACAACCAGATGGTTTACAAGGTCAGCAAAATGTAATTCTAAATAGTCAACAGGACGAAAAATTAGCACAGTTGACTTTGACCCCTGGATTTCCAGTAAAAACTACACCAGGGTTGGGGACCTGTGCATCAGCATCTCTCCAGTCGCTGATCAGCTGTTGCTGACCACGCCCATGCCACGCCCCGGCCTCTTCCACGGGACCCTCGCCGTCGTCCTGAGCCCTGCCATGTCCACGACCCGTCCCCTTCGTCCAGGAGGGGGTGCAGTACTCGTTGATGGCACGGGATCCGCCATTTCTGCTTCCTCACCCTTGCTAGCGTCGCTTTCCTCACTGCTGTCACGCGGAACGAACAAAGGATCGACGTCATCACCAGCACCTACTCCGATAAAAGTGGATGGTGCTGATTCCCATCCGTCTCCTCCTCATCGCTACTATCAGAATCCAACCCTCCAAGGTCTTCATCGCCACTATCTTCATCATTTAGAATTTCATCTAACACATCGAGCGCAGTATATCGCCTGAAAACGGGACGACTCGACGATGTGCTAGGTCGCGCTGCCATGTTGTAGTACGCTAATCAGCTCTGACCTCACAACTCGTAATTTGCATAACCCTATGGTCAGCCAACGGTCACGTGAAGGGAAAGGGCCGTTGCTCTGACATCAGTAGAAGAGGTGAAAACATTTTACACGGTCGTCTCCCATTTAGATTTTTCTGCTTTCTGTGACGAAGTTAGGACGTCAAATTCTCGTCTGTGGCGTAGCGAATTTTGGTTTTCACGATAAGTACGGACGTGCGTTACACGTTCCAGGCAGGGAACGGGTTAAGCAGCCTCTGGAAAACATCTCTTATTCATTACCGACAGACAGGCTAAGCTTAAGCAGAAATTGTTGTTCGCATTGCAGTTCAAATGAACAGTGAAGGAAGAAGGATCAAAGAAGTATTCTGCCAACTCACCACAATTTCTGGAGGTAGGGTAATGGCCGCCAGGCTGTATTCTGAGGCCTGGGGAGGTAGGGACTGGAATGTCGATGGTAAAGCAGCCAGACTACCTGACGGCACCATTTCTTTCTGCATAGGTAATAATCACATATGTCATATATTTCAATCATGCATCTGATTCACTTAGTTTTATCAATAAACACAGCAATTACTTTAATCTACAGATGTCTTACTATTCTGCTACCTTTGCAGTTTCTGAAGATTTAGCTTTTAAAAAAGAGCTAGAGAGATACCTGGAGATATGAGAGATAACAGAGAAACTTACGAGATTTCTGTCTACTTTTCTCCCAATTTTCAGTCAAAGGGTTGCGCCAAATCTACTGATGCGCAAAAGAATGTTTCCTTGAAAAAAAAAAAACGCACCTCCATTACCAGTTTAGATCCAATTCCATTCATTGCTTACAACCAGCTGACCATATAATCTAGACAATAAACAGTAAACAAGTGGGGTATGTTTTGCTCCCATAAGAAAACCTAACACAGAGTAACTTTTATTCAAGACTGGCACAGCCTTTTAAACTTGAATAAAGTCAGACAAATACATAGACGAACAATCTACAGGGCTTAAAACAGGAGGAGGAAAAAACCACTGAAACTAGGGGGGTCCGGGGGTATGCTCCCCCGGGAAAATTTTTTTAAAAACCGAGTGTAAATCTATGCCATTTCGCGCTTTCTGGACATAATTTCAAGAGTTATTTAGTGCATAAAAATTGCTGTAAACACACAATTATTACAGGAAGACATATTTGGGGCAAGGGGAGAAGGGGTTAAACACATAATAAAATGAACACTCCCCCTTTAACATGAGTGTTTTACAGGTGTTCACCAACTATAGTCTTTGGATGAAATCTCACTTCTGGGGTTGCTCAATAAGTTTCACTTTTCAGGTTTAATGATCCCACAATATCAAGTTTGAAGTTGGTGCACACAAAGTCAGTAACTGCATCAAACACTTTAAAGTTCAGTCTCATATAACAGAGATCAACTTGCGGAAACAGCACATTTTGAAAGTCACAATATCCAAATTTTGATAAATGAGAAACTTGTGGAATCAGCACATACTGAAAGTCAAATTTTGAAGTTCCTAAATTATAATAAACACTGAAATACAGGATTTCACAAGGACACACACACACACACACACACACACACACACACACACACACACACACACACAGCTTTGTCATTTGGGTGTTTGGGTGGTGGAGGCATTAAAGAAACACAGCAAGGAACTCTGTTTCTTCTTGCTGCTTGCATTGTCTGCACTGTCTTTGCCATCCACCTTCTTGCTTACTTGAATTTCAACCCTATCTTTGTCTGCTGTTTCCTTGCTTTCTCCTGTCTGGCTTTCACACTCTACAATTTTTATTTCATTCTCATCCACCTTCTTGCTGACAACTTATTAGTTTGAACCCTATCTTTTTCCTTGCTGCCTCCCGCCTGGCTTGCACTCTTCACATTTTCTATATCACCCTCTTTTTTCCCCACAGGATTGCAATGTTCTATCCTGGCACGTTTTACTGCTGCTAAAGTGTCTTCAGTGACCTTTCTTGTAGTTCCACTCAGCGCCTTGACGTTTGACACGTGCTTCGCTGAACGAATGTGATCAAGAGCTTTCTTCCCGCGACCACCGTAACACTTCCCTTAAGCACAGTTTGCACCAAGCTAAACCTGGTGCAATAACTTTGCGAAGAAAGTCTCTAATGACTTCTTCGTCAACTTTCTGAAGCGTCCACTCCCATTTCCACTTGTTTTTAATTGCAGATTCGTCAAAGATCGACCCGCATGAACAATGCCTGCGCGCTCCGCCATTTTGTTTTTTCCGGAAGTCCGACCGGAAACTTCTTGGCCAAGAATAATCAGGGGCCATAACTTTCGCGCAGTTGCTATGAACGCTTGCAAGCCGATCACGGATACCTTGCTCCTGTCGGGTTTTTTTTTTTTTTTTTTTTTTTTTTTTTTTTTTGACAAACCGAAATCGCGGAATTCCGCCCAGACGCGGAACGTTTTAAGCCTGAATCTAATAGTGGGGGAAAAAACAAGCGCAGGCCAACAACTGAACTGTCTTCATAGTAATGACCTGGCAAAGATTTGGACTTGAGGGGAGGGGAGAGTTTGATGATGGAGAAACTGGGAACATGAAAATTAAAAAAAAAAAAAAAAAATGTTGTGTTTCTTTGTGCCTGCAAGTATAAATCTGAAGAACAAATAAAGCTTCTCACATTTCCAAAGTCGATGAACAAAACACTGGCTTTGCCTGGCTCCACCTTCTGAATCTTGGCTCTGTACCTGTCAATCATAGAGACAGGTCATTATATGATTATACAAAGAACCCATTATATTGAAAAATGCCAATACAATATCCCTTCTTCAAAAAAAAAGACCAACAGCACCAAGCAAAAGCAGACACCAATGAAACTACACCAGATTTACAGCCTCTACAAGGACATTCAGAACAACCGTTTTACATTACACACCATTGGTTGTCCATGGAAAACTTGGCAGCACACATATCTCCCCGTTTGGGTGTGTAGGCACCTTGCAGAGGAGGGTTAGTCTCCAGCTCCTGTCGCATTTGTTCCATTAGTCTCTCCAGTTGAGGACCTGCACAGAACTTTCAGGTTAACTTATACCAGATTCTACATGTCCCCCATCTCTCTCCCTCTGTATGAGGAGAGATTATAAAGTATCAAAAAGCTTGTGGTGAGAACAAATGTATTACATGAAAGTAGCATTACATTAACAAAAATGTTTACATTACTAAGCGACAGGAGAAGAAGAGGGGGGAGAGGGGGTGTCTTAGTGGGTAGTGGGGCAAGAAAAAAGAAAAAACACCATTGAGATGGGCTCTCAACTCAAACAACCCTCCTGACATGTCTAAATTCAACATACAAGTACACATGTTTAAATTGCAAAAAGTTACAGTGCACAACGATTCTAATATATAGCCTGGATATTTCCTGCTTCAATAATTATCATCATGAACTACATGAAAATACCAGCATACAGATGTCTCGAAATTTTTTAAGGACTGAAATTTAATTCAACAATTTTTTTTTTCCCTCACTAGACTGAACAGGTCTTACCATTATCAACCTTCTGAGCATAGAAGGTGAAGTCATCAGTGACCTCTGTGACCACTACTTTGGTGTAGTTTATTTTCCGTTCTGCGGGCTCTTCTGTCACCTCCACTTCCTTTGGTTCTTCAAAATTCGACCAGAGCTGAGAAAACAAAACAACATCCCTTTCACATGAGAAGAATAACGAAGGGCATAAGACTTGTCATGCCACTGTACCTTTCAATCATAAGTTTACTCATGATGGACGAAACAATTAAAGTCCTGCGATCTTTTTGAGAATTACTAGAACGATCTACAACACCCCTCAAAAGAAATTTTTAAAAAAGGTGGAAGAAAAGAAACGGTAGGAGAAAACAGAAAAACGCTACAATCCCTCCTAAGTTACTGAGGGAAAGTGTTTGGACAAGAAGAGAAAGACGCTACAATTTTCCTCAAAGCCACTGGGGGAAGAGAAAGAGAGCTGACAGCAAAATATTTACGAGAGAAAGAATAAAGGAAAATCTCAATTTTCCACACTTGTCATATGATGAGTGACAAGAAGGCATCAAGATTTCTCCCAATTTGTATGAAGTTTCTGTATATCACAAGAGTTAACCAAAATGAGCGTAAACAGAGAAGAGAGAGAGAGAATCTATAACTCTCCCAAATAATTGAAAGAAAAATCCAACATTTATCAGCCTTTTAAAAAATTATGAAAGTGGTGTTTTTGAGGTGTTTTAATGTCTAATCTTTTGATAACATTTCTATTCCTTTTAATGTCAAGTACATACACAGTACTCAAACTACTACAAAGAAAGTATTGGAGAAATCAAAAGAATGAATACAATTATCATCCTCATGGTACAGTCTTTTAGTCTTTTTTTATTTGAGAGGACATGCATCAGAAAGAGTACCATCAGAAAAAAATCTTTATTCCTGTTCCCAAGATAAGTCTGGGAACTTGGAAAATCATTCAATCACCATTATTCCCATTGTGTGTTATAGTGTGTTATAATTAAGGGATCTCTTTCTCTTCCCTGCAATACTACAGAAAATACAGGATCTTTTTATTGTCCACAAGGTAGCTATAGTGTATTGAAGTTTTCTCTTCAGTAGTTACGAGTTTTCTCTTCAGTTTTCCCTTGATATTTAGAGAACTGCTTCTCTTGATATTTCTAGAACTATTGCAGAGTATATCTCTCAACTCTTGATCTACTATCTCAAGAGACAATGAGGGCTATTCTTTTGATTCTTTTCCTGATAAATCTGGAGAACCACCTTTCCAAAATTTGTGCATACACATATGCTGAAGTAAACAACAAGATAAGAACAAACCAAAATGCCATAAGAAAATATAAAGATACTACAAGGGGAAAAAAAGATATGATTGTCCTGATTCTGGCTCCATCCAACAGTTCCTCAAGCATCCTCAAAGCTGCCATCCCGTTTCCTGAAACATGGACTCATACCTTCAGCTTTGCTGCCTTGGCACGTCCCTCTGCAGCCAGGAGTGCCTTGTAGTGGGAGGATCGTTCTGCTGTGAAATGCACCTTGGCCAGACCCGCCTCCACCAGCGCCACTGACAGGTTAGTGTTGTCCACAAACAGCCAGCCAATGAAGTTTCCTCCCTTGTCAATGGCCTCCACTTCCACTTCCACCTGCAGGGGTACACCACTACCAGTAAACCATTTCATTGGATGACTGCATTCATTTCAGAAGTCTTGCAGAACTTGTAAGAATTTAGGTTTGATAGCCATCTGTGAACTGTGAACTGCAAGTTTATTTCAATCATCAAAACATTAAAAAGGAGCTGAAAAAGAAAGAAGGTATAACTAATACACAACAATGTGTACTAGGAAAAGGGCAAGCACAGGCTAAAAAAACATTTCAGATCCCTTCAGACTACAATTTCTCTTTTTTCCCCCAGCTGACATCGTTTTTCCTCTTAACATATATAATTCAAATACAGAACTCGTCTATAAAAACAAAACAAAAACACACATATATATATATATATATGTTACGCTCAATGTGAATAATTGCCTAATGTGAACATTAGGCAATAAATTTGCCTATTGTAAACATTAAGCAAGCAATTTGCCCAATGTTCACATTAGGCAAATTACTTGCTTAATGTTCACATTAGGCAAGACTTTCACATTAGGCAATGGCATTTTGCCTAATGTGAATACAATGAAGAATTGACTTTGATGGAATTTTAAGCCAGTGCGAGCACTGCAGCCACCGGCATTTCCTGAAAAATCGCTCATTGTCCCCCGGCACTGTTATCTCAGGGTGTTGTTGCTTGACAAGTTAACGTGCTGGTTGGACTGAGCTATAACTCTCCACTCTTAACATGTTTCTTGTTTTATACTTGGAGTGTTGTTCACTATTTTGTGTTTTTTGATGAGGGACGTCATCTGAGCGAAGCCCTTTCCTTCATCTGCTCTCATTTCAGAGTTAAAGGAAGACTGGATTTCTCAAGACTTTTGAAGGTAAAACTCTCTCTCTCTCTCTCTCTCTCTCTCTGATCCTTCCATGTCTCTATATCTTATTTCTCTATCTCTCTTCTCTCTGACACCCCTCACACGCCCCATCCCTCTCTCCCTCTTTCTTTCTTTCTTCTTTTCTCATTCTTGTTGTCCCTTTTGCTGTTTGTTTTAGTTTGCGCAATATGTACCAAATTGCCTTTGAACTTAATCTGCGTCTCTTTCGCTCTTCTATCGCATTTGTTTGTTTGTTTTAGTTTGGGCAACATGGACCAAGCTGCCTTTGAACTCAAGCTGCGTCAAGCACTGGAAGGCAAGGCAGAGAATTGTGTCATCCAACCCACCCGCCAGCGTGATCAGTTGATACAGGATATGCTACGGATTAATTCTGATGGAGCCAAGTCTACATTTGACTTTAACCTCAAAAGACGTTACGAAGTACTGCGCATTGGCACTGCTGACCGACTGATTCGCAAGAGAAAAGATCCAAAGGAAGATGAATTCAAGTTTGTTGCGTCTCTGGAAGAAGTGTTTGGTGTTATAAAAGCAGCCCATGAAGCTATTGGCCACGGTGGTGGGAAAAAAAACAATTGCTGAGGTGAAAAAGAAATGGTCAAACATCACACAGGAATCCTGCTACCTTTACATTTCCTTCTGTGAGCACTGCCATCAAAAAAAAAAAGCCAGACAAGCTCCAAAGGGTCTGGTAGTGAAACCATTACGCAGTCATCATATCCATTCAAGATGCCAGATCGATCTGATCAACTTTCAGACTTTGCCTGATGGAGATTTCAAGTACATCATGACTTTTGTCAATCATTTCAGCAAATTTTGCGTGCTGCGTCCACTGACATCAAAAAGAGCAGAAGAGGTTGCAGCGAATCTCCTGGACATCTTTCTGACATTTGGAGCACCTGCTATTTTGCAGTCCGACAACGGACGGGAGTTCGTTAATACCATCATCGCAGAGAGCTTGCAACGCTTTGGCCAGACCTGAAGCTGGTGACAGGACGTCCGCGTCATCCTCAAAGCCAGGGCGCTGTTGAACGTCTAAATGGAGTCATCCAGGACAAACTGACCATTTGGATGAAGGAAAACAACAGCAAGAAGTGGTCAGTGGGCCTTAAGTTTGTGCAGTGGCAAATAAACATCAGCCGTCACGAAACAACCGGTCATAGTCCATTCAAAGTCACATTTGGACAAGATCCGCAGGTTGGATTAGGTTCATCTGTACTGCCAAGTACAGCACTCGGTGACATATTGACAGAGGAAGATCTTGATGCATTTATGGAAGAACACGAAGCATCAAACGAGACAGAGACAGATGCTGAAGCAGCTGCAGAACCAGAGGAAGAAGCAGAGACAGAGGCAGCTGCAGAGGCAGAAGTTGAGACAGAAGCAGAGGCAGTAGTAGAGGCAGAAGAAGACACAGTAGCAGAGTCAGAGGCAGAAGCAGTAGTAGCGACAGCAACAGAAGCAGAAGCAGAAGCAGAAACCCAGCATACCCCAGCTTTCAACGAGATCCGTGCTTCTGCTGAACAAGGACAATCCAAGGCAGCAGCACGGATGTCAAGACGTGGCAAAAACTTGCTAAAACCATTGTCCATTGGCCAGTGTGCTACACTGCGGGTCCCAGATGTGGATCGTGGCCCAACAGATCCAAAAAATCTGTTAGTTGTGGTTCTTCAAGAACAAGATGGGCTATATACTGTTGGATGCCGGGAGGGTGTTCTAGGACCAAAATTTACAGCTGCTGACCTCGGTGCCATCAACCAACCTCTGATAAAGGCAGGAGATGTTCCTGATGTCTGCCTTTCACTTCGGACAGGCAACAGCAAAGGCAACTGGAGGGCAAGGGTACACAAAGTGTCAGTGTACAACTCAATGTACAACAGGACGATGCAGCTGCCTCAGAAAAAAAACTTCAGTGCAACTCACGCTGTCACCCTGGCAGATCATGTAAAAATGTGTAAATGAAACTGGATCCTGAGATATCTACACATGATGTTCAAGCCAAATGAAAGTCCTCCCAGTTCAATGGAAACACTACTTGTGAGTTAGATTTTTTTCCAAACATTTCCGTTAAAATCTCTCTCTCTCTCCTTCCCTCCCTCCCTCTCTCTCTCTCCTCAACATGTCTGCTTATATTAGGCTGAAACACTTACGTTGTGAGGAGGTGAACGGAGAGGACATTTATCCAGTTTCTGTCTTGTCTGACGGGACGGACTGATAATCAGCTATTTTTTTGTAACATTGTGTTGACTCTGTGCTGATCGAGTGAAATGTAGATGCATCTGAAGTTGATTTTGTGTGCCTGTCAGCTTTTCAATTTGCATGAATCGTATCTCTCTCTCTCTCTCTCTCTCTCACACACACACTCATATCTGTTCACATTAGGCAGTCCTATTCACATCAGGCAAAATTGAGCAGCACAATGTGAACATTAGGCAATTTTTTGCCTAATGTTGACAATTATTAACATTAGGCAAGCCATCAGCACGTCAATTGCCCAATGTCCACATTAGGCAATTTTCTGCCTAATGTTCACATTAGGCAATTTTCACATTGAGCGTACATATATATTATATATATATATTCAGGTTATCGTTCTACTAGCCGAGCTGACCACACTGAGCCTTTTTATTTCTTTTCACTAAGTTTAAGAGCTATACAAATATTACAACATTTCATTTCAAATGCTACACATCTACTGAAAGTTTAAAGTAAAATGACTATATTCTCCACAGCCTTTCTCACAAATCCAGATTTTCTCTTTTTCCCCACAGAAATCATAAATCAAGGATCATCACAGAAATGGACATCAGCTTTAAATCCCTGTTTTACTTTCCCCTGGTTAAACATGCGCATGCCCTCCATATGTGTTAAACGCAAAACCAACCTCTCTCTGCATGCACATCTCTTTGGTAAAGAGCAGGGCCTCCTCTCCAAAGGGGTCAGCTTCAAACACCTGACCACTGGGCAGCTGACGCTTCCCCTTGGGACAGTCGATGCCTACAAGCAGCCAAAACAAAAAAAAGAATACAAGTAAGATATAACACTGGAAGCAACTCAATCTTCAGAGATGCGCATCTTACTTCTGTGGTGTCTTACTGAGACAAGAAAACTGAACAGAGACCACTGTGACAAGATGAAAGGAACAGTCTTGCTTTCAGTGCAAGTGCTCGGGGATAAAATTACTCTCGACATGAAAAGTACCAAATCAGGCTTCAGCTCCAGTCATCTTGGCTCAGTAGACTGGTAAATGAACCTTTACCATGCTTCCTGGGTCTTCCATGAACCAGTGACTCAATAAAAACATCCTATCTCATGAACAGATACAGGTATGCTCACGAAATCTTAGGAGTTCCTCAATGATCTTAATAGCCGTTGGTCACTGAAATTTCATGCATGGACACAATCAAGTATCAAAGTAATTAGTCAAAGGTTACCCCAGGACCCAGCCCTGATGTGGCCCTTTGCGGTCAGCTGGGCTATAAGCAACATTATCTTATCCTACTCCAGGACCTATATATTTTAATGGGTCGCAAATGACCCACGCCATCAGGTGAGGAATAAACTGCTGAACAGCCCTTTATCAGGTGTGGGTCTTACAAGACCCACTCAATCTGAACAGGGATAAGCAATAGGAAAAGCCTCTATAAAATGTGTGGGTCTTGGGTGACCCGCACGATTAGGTCTGTGTAGTCAAAAGCATCATGCGGTAAAGGTTAAAAGTACTAAAAAAAAAATGGGCAAGATAACGGCTTTCTTTCCTTTGCAAATTGTTACCTTTTTCTCAGTTTATGGGTCAAGATCATTACCTAATTTGTGCATCATTTGGAAATCAAACATCAACATCAAACCCAAGACATGTAAATCTAAATCGATCAATAATATCTGAAGTTGAACCGTTAGTTGTTTGCTACTGTTTTACACCATATTTTGGTACTTTCTCTCTGACTGAACTAGTATGCTGATTGATATCGCAAAACCTGTTCTGGTTTAAAGAAGAAAAAAATTACAGGAAGATAACCCATGTTCTTTCACTGCAAATAGAAATTTCCTTTTCTCTGATCATGGGCCAAACAAATAGATCTAGAGAGTCAAATATTTGATCCCCATGCCAGAATTATGATCGGGATACTGACCGTTTGCTCGACAACTGCACCTTTTCACATAAACATTTCAACTTTTCTCCCTCTGATTGAACTGTTAAGCAAACTGACGGGAATAAATTGCTACGGGTGTGCCCATCAGTGTCACTTGCCCAATGAAATGGGGAGGATCATTCTCGCTAAATGCTTGCTCTAACACGGATAACCTGCCTTGCAGATCTCCGAACATTATCCACTGCTGATCAGGTATAGTCAGAATTCATAACCTTGGAAGAGTACAGCATTTAATGCTTGAAAGTTTTGGTTTCCATGCACTATATGTTCCACTGAATGCTTTACTGTCATGCAAAACACTTCTGCACAAATGCAACAAGCAAAATACCATGTCTAAGATCTTTGCTGTGTGTCTTGCCTCTTTTGGAGCTTCAGTTAATTAAGCTGGCTGCATTTCAAGTCTATCTTAAACTGATACTTGTCACCAGCCGCCGTGGCGAAGTGGTTAGCGTCGCGGACTCCCGGCTGGGAGGTTGTGGGTTCGAATCCCATCAGAGTCATGTGGGTTTTTCTACCCGACCGGCTCCTACCCAGAGTTGAGTTTGCTGCGGACTCAGTTGGGAAGACTGGGACCACACAGTCGAGTTTCATCCACTTAATGGATGCGTTTCTGAGAGTGTTGCTCCAATTTCCTGACCAACACTGCAGGTGCCTGCGTCTCTCGGGCCTGGTTGACGCCGGGATATATTATGAAAGGAAGCGTAGAGTACAGCCCTGTCATGTAGTCTCAGACCGAAATGGAAATCCGTAGCATCATCTTAATCATCCTCATTCTCACCAATCAGCATTAATTTTTAAAAAAAGTCTCAAATTCTGTGGCCCTTCATGTCCTGCTGTCATGGTGACCTCAGTTTCGATGTCCTCTCCACGTCTGTAGTCTTGGTTTGGTTCCGTTGGGGTCGCCGGTATCGGCGAGTCCATGGGGGCTGTCGTTGGACGGACGTGGTGGCGCCCTCCGGAGGGAGAGCTCATTCACGCCAGCTCCGCGACTAAGCAATTATTGTCGTCAGTAGGGGGCTTAGTAGGTGGGGTCCTGCATATGTTAGATCAGAACAGGCGCCACTGAACACCACCGAAGTGACTCGGCAGCAGTGCAGTGTCTCCTCCGGTGGGTTGCCTCTCGACGACTTGACATTGACTGCTCCCTGTGGACTGCCGGTGCCGGGGCTGCGGCGGGGCCGGCCGGGTTGTGGATGTGGACGGGGTGTCGGAATGAGCGGCGTGGGTGCACTGCCTCTGAGATGGCGCAGAGGTTGGGACAGCAAAAAAACAAAACAAAAAAAAAACTGATACTTGTCCAATGTAATCTTCTTTCAAGTATGTCAATGGATGGCAGTGCTAAGGCTACAACATCACTAGGTGAACATGAAATGAATCCTATGCCAAACACAGCATGTTCTAATAGAGGTGAAGCAGAAATACATTCATAAATAACTAAAATGATTGGAAATTCATATGAGTGGAAATGTATATATAAGTAACTAAAAAATGATTAAAAATTTACTTTGAAAGGTAATAATCATGCTACAGAGTTCAGAATAATGTAATATAGTTGCTGAACATCATCAAAACTCTAAACTGAAAAAAAATCACACAAACAAAAAACCCTCAAAGGTTTTCCTTTTTTTATTTGTTAGAAAAATAAAATACAATTCTGATGATTTCATTTTAGACATATGGAATTTTGCATTACAAGGTTCTATATTTTTCTGTTGGCATTTCCTGAATAATTTCTTTAAAGTAAGCACTGAAAAAGAATATTCAAATCAATATCATAATCTCTGTGTAATACTCTCAAATGCTGAGAATATTCAAATGAAAATACTGAAAAGAAGTATCTTACCTGAGATCAGGAAAGTGACAAGACAGGTCTCTCTTGGTATGAACAGACGCAAACGAGAACCACTGGCCACAAACTCTACCAGCGCATCTGACCGCCCCGCTCTTTGTAGGAAAGGAAGGAACTGTTTGGCTTTAGGCACATCCTGGAACCAGAAAACAAACCCTTGAATCCAGAACTACGATTCATGCTCGATGTCTTCCTCTTATCTCAATGCTAGAAGATATCAATATGAAAGACTATCTACTACATTCAGTTCGGCACTATTCTATGATTATATGAAGAAATACATGCGATCAACTTACGATGTCAGACACCTTTCTCAACTGTGTTAAACCACATCTACCATTTTGCAAATAATCTTTTTTTTTTCTATAAAAAAACAACAACAACAAAAAACCCAGTTCATACCCTCATCACAAATGTTCATTTTATAGATCCACTTGATGCGATATTTACAACAAAAAGCACCATTACTACACATCAACTCCCCAAATATGGCATTTTACTTATAAAACACTAACATAAGTTTGTATGTCTAGAAACAACAGAAAGCGGAAATAAAAGAGAGGTGAAAACATAGGAGACAGGGAGAGTGTAAGGCAGAGAGAGAGACTGAGACAGAGAGAGAGACTCGGAGACACACAGACAGAAAATAGAGACAGAGAAAGACAGACAGTGAGCGAAAGAGAGCGAGAAAGAGAGGATTGAAAAAGGGTTACAAAAATGTGGAGTTTGTGTTATACTCCCTGTTTGGCTAATATACTTATCATGTCAGACCATAGCATTCAACGGCAGTTAGCCAGCTCTGTCAGGCCGAATTTTATCCATGGCCAATGCAGTCATAAGACAGTCACGTGACGTCACCCCACTTCCGCCTCCGGAAGAAGCCGGTGTCAACTTCTTCTACCTCATTCAGCGAGGCCTGTGTGCAAGGTAACCCCGAGAACCTTTGCGCTAGAGGGGAAGGTAGGGAGGGCATTAGAGTCTGACATGGTAAGTATATTAGCCAAACAGGGAGTATAACACAAACTCCCCATTTTGGCATCATATACTGTACCATGTCAGACCATAGCAGAATTTAAAGGAATCGGAGGAGGGCGAGCGCCCTAGTGGTTCTTGGGTTGGCCGTTATGGCTGCATTGGCCGCCACAAAGGAGATCCCTTTAGAACCGTCAGCTCTGGTCATGCGGATATCCCTCAAGTAGAAGTTAATGACGGGATTTTCCGAACGCCAGTAGGCTGCCTCCAGGAGATGGCGCACGGGGACAGAGTACTGGAGCGCCGTGGAAGTGGCCAGTGCTCTGACCTCGTGGGCCCTGGGTGATTGGGCGGGGAGATCCTTGTGCGCCTGAGCGTAGGCAGATCTCACCGTCTTGGAGAGCCACCTAGAGATAGATCCCGCCGAGATGTCTCTAGTATTGTTGGGGTTGAGTGAGATAAGGAGTCGCCTCTGGGAGGTGCGCCTGGGGCGAGTGCGCTCCCAGTAGTATCTGAGACACCTAGCAGGGCAAAGGTTAATGTGTCCAGATTTCTCTCCCTTTCCCAAGATATCCGTCAGGGAGCGGATGACGAGGGAGGGAGAGGGGGTGCCCGGTTCCTGATTCTTAGCTAAGAACTCTGGAAGGAACTTGAGGGAAACAGAGCCGTCCCTGTGGAAGGCGATATCTCTGGGATCACCGCTGAGGGCGTGGATCTCACTTCGTCTTCTGGCCGAGGCCAGGGCGAGGAGAAAGGTGGTCTTAAAAGAGAGAAGGTCAAAGGAATAGATGTAATGGGTTCAAAAGGGGGCTTTCTGAGGGCGTCGAGGACGATGAAAAGGTCCCAAAGGGGGATGCGCCTAGGGACTGGGCTTCCCGTAGAGCAACTCCTCTAGAGACCTCTCTGAGCAGGAAGTCATTGTCAAAAGACGGACCGCCCAGTTGGCGAATGGTGATACAGATAGCCGATCTGTAGCCCCAAATGGAGCTAGCTGACAGCTTAAGTGAGGAAGATAGGTGGGAGAGGAAATTGCCTATCTGGATGTTGGAGGGGCAGTCCTGGGGAACCGAGTTATCTAAGCACCAGGCTACCCATTTCTCCCACAGGTAATTGTAGAGGGACTCGGTGCTGGCTCTGCGAGATGCCGAGGCTAAGTCCCTCAGTCCCTGAGAGGCCCCTGCCCCGGCTAGTATGTCTAGGACGGACTGGGGCCTGTCCGAGTGGGGAGTGGATGAAGATGTTCGCAGTTGGGCTGGCATAGCAGCCACGCGTGTAGGCGAAGCATCTTGGATTGGAGTGAGGAAGACCCGAACGGGTTGTCTCAACATGTCCCACCGAGGGCTGAGCCGTAGAGGTGGAACGTGAGTGAGGGACTTGAGGTCTGGGAACCAAGACTGGGTCGGCCACCACAGCGTTATGAGGATCAGCCTGGGTTTCTCCAGCCTCGCTTTCCTGATCACCTTGTGTAGGATGGGAAAGGGGGGAAAGGCGTATGCCAGTAGGCCCGTCCAGGGGAGGGAGAGCGCATCGACTGCGTACGCCTGAGGGTCCGGAACGGGGGAGACGTACAGGGGCAGGCGGTGGTTGAACCTGGTGGCAAACAGGTCGATCATGGGCACAAACCAATGTTCCCACACCACAGACAGGGTTAGTCTGTTGAGGGTCCACTCCGTGTGGAGTAGAGACTTCGACCGGCTGAGGAAATCCGCCAGGATGTTGCATGTTCCTGCTATGTGTCTCGCGCGGAGGGTGATCCCCCGCGCGTGACACCAGCGAAGGAGGGCCTCTGTTCTGAGGGAGAGGCTGATACAACAAAAAGCACCATTACTACACATCAACTCCCCAAATATGGCATTTTACTTATAAAACACTAACATAAGTTTGTATGTCTAGAAACAACAGAAAGCGGAAATAAAAGAGAGGTGAAAACATAGGAGACAGGGAGAGTGTAAGGCAGAGAGAGAGAGACTGAGACAGAGAGACTCGGAGACACACAGACAGAAAATAGAGACAGAGAAAGACAGACAGTGAGCGAAAGAGACAGCGAGAAAGAGAAAGAGAGGATTGAAAAAGGGTTACAAAAAACAAAACAAACGAACAAAAATCCAACCAACCAACCCAACCCAACGAACAAACAAAAAGGAATGATCCTTACTCCTGCAATATCTGCTACTCTGTGAAGAGGGGATTCTTTCTTGGAGAACAGGCCCACTCCCTTCTTCTCAGCTCTGGCTTCAGCTGCCAACAGCTCATCATAGTGTGAGGAGCGCTGGTCGTCATCCTGTCGATATCGCACCACGCGGGCCAGGCCTTTGCTCACTAAAGCTTCAGCAATATTGCTGTCAACATATACAGGACCATGGCTCAAGTAATGCAATAGCGTTTCTTCGCGACAGACTCTATTAAATCATATCATGTTATGCTGTGTTGTAGAACGTTTTGTTTGCTAACACTTGTCATGGGCGATGTTGTACAGTCGCATAACCCTTTGGCGAACTTGATGTATCTGATATTCGTTGTTGAATAATTTCTCATTTAATATTAGAGGGGGTTTTGTTTGTTGTTTTTTTTCTTTTTTAACAAATGTATTGACAAAAGTTCTTTGATCTTCAGTTCCTTAGTGAAATTGTTTCCTAAATGAAAGTTAAAAAGTTTCCTTCAAAGCGTCTTGCATTTCAACTTGAAAGGAGTCACTGCTAGAGCAAATTTTTTGAAAAGACACATTGTTGTATAAGTATTAATTATGTAAATATTTTGTATAAGTATTAATTATGTATATATTTCTTTTGCTTTTCTGTCTTTCACACACACCAAATGCCCCTTTCAGAGTATTTTTTGGTAATGCTGTGTATTAAGTATACTTTTTGTTCAGTAGTGTACAAGGTAAATCCAAAGTATGAAAGTTCACGCGTACAGGTCCACACTGAAATATTCCGCTATTCCAGTTGATAAAAAAGGCCACATTTCAGTCTCCTTGAACAGTGATGTAGATTAAAAATCAATACTTCTATACTCATTTACATCTGATATGAAGATGCACACAAAGAGAAAGAGAGCGAGAGAGAGAGAGAATAGGATAGAGTGAGAAGAAAGTAGCTGCAAGTTAGCAACAGAAGATGACCACACAAAAAAAAAGAAAGATGGCAATGAACACACTTACATGTCACCAATGAACACAGAGCAGCAGGTTTTCTCTGGGAACCCCTGGTTTGGAGGTTGAATGTAGTCCACTTCCACATTCACCTGCAACACAGAAATTTCCTTCTTCTATGAGGGGTTTCATCCTGTGGTACTGAAACCATAACAAAATGCAAAAAACATCTGCATATTATAACGTGCTGAGCAAATTAAATTGAACAAACTCGGACACAGGAAAAAGTTACAGCACAAATTATCTTGCTGTCCAAGTTGAGAACTGGGTGATCAGAAAAATACAGTCACTGTTCATCACCATCAGTTTCAGTATTATCTTAAATACTATGCTGACTGTCATCTTTTTACGTCAGGCTCCCTCTGACTTGCTGTCGTACATGACTTCACATGACCCTTGATTCACAGAGATTAGGAATCATGGTTTTTTTTCAAATAACAACAGCAGGCAATTAAATTTCCAAGGAAACACAGACTGCACTCTCTTGCAATTGTTCAGAAGGGATGATGCTTACATAATGGTTAAAAACATATAAGTCCCACAGCTGTCAGAGGTCCACAGTGTCTGGGGCATGGCATGTCGGAAGATGAAGCCAATCCATCTCTGTCCACTGCCTATAACTTTCCCGGAAATGAATTAGAGAAGTGTTTCATAGAGGCAAGGTGGCAAGAATTCTTGCTTGCTTGGTGAGAGTCAACGTTTCATAGCATACCCTAGTGACAAGCTGTGTTAGGAAAAGACCAAGTTAGGAAAGAAGGGTTCCCAAAACTGTTTTGTGGCTTACTAGCATGCCAGGCAAAATGGTCTGAAGTTGTAACATAGTGTGAATGATACACAAAATGTTGTAACATTCTCCGATTGTAACAACAACGATCAAAACACTGACTGTTCAACAACAGGAACAACTTGTAGAAATCACACTGTTAATTTGAATGTCTGCCTTGCACCCGTTTCTTTAATCCCTTTGCCTCTCAAATCCTTTGTTGCAAGGATATGCTAGCCATCTGTTGAGTTCTCACATCCTTGAAACGGGTACCCTATTTACAGTTAAAAAGTCAGAGAAGGTTTTCAAGCTGAAAAAGTCTGACCCCATCAGTGCTTCCTACTCATGACAGGCAAACAATCCAACCAGTTTGTTACATGCCCCTAGCCCTCTGATCATGTAAAGCAATACTAAATACAAAGGTAACAGTTCTTTTCTGGGAAACCACTGGCTACAATCATTAAAGTGTTAAATGAACAAACAAAAGGATACCTTTTTACCAATCAGCTTTTTCCTCAGAAACTCTCTGGCTTCATACATGTAGGGTATATCGTACAGAGGACGTATTCTCTTGTTGCTGGGAGCAGGGGCTCCATTCTCTGATGTCTCCGTTGGAAGTCTGCAACCAGTGAATTTACTTTTACAGGCATTCATATTGAATACTGATGTAGGATATTCATTCAGACAGTCTGTTCAAAGCACCTCACAAACCAAAAATCATCTGATCTGATACTGATTTGCTTTAAGCTCTGACAGATAAAATAAATTTTGCTGACAGCAGAACACAACAGTTTAAAGTATATAAGATGACAATATGAAAATCCATAAATTTGATGCCTTCTCTCTTTTCATCTACTCTTGGAGATGTCCAAGTCATTTAAAATCTGCTACATTCTGCAGGTTTACACTCTAGAACATGTTAATGTTCTAGTAAGTGACTGTACGTTATATACTGAGTAGATTTTCTGAACACACTATTTCAAAACAAATATTCCCAAACCTTGGAGGTCGTATGCTGGCCAGGAAGATTTTCTTGAAAGCGCTTTCCCCACTTTTAATAACCAGCCCATCACCATTGACAACCTCTACAACCTGCACAACAACAACAATGCAAAATGAAGAGTTATTATCATCAGAGATGGGATTCTCATAATGTGAAAAAGGAGGAAAAAAAAGTGGCGGGGGTCCGGGGGCCGCTGAAGGCCCCCGGTGGGGTCCAGGGGCAAGGCCCCTGGTGGGGGTCAGGGGGCGAAGCCCCTGAAGCTGAAGATTTTTTAGAATTTAACCTGCAAAAATCAGCATCTGAGACACCAAAGTATTCAAAAGTATTAATAACCTTGATCCTACAAAAAAAAGACTTTCTCACCTTCGCCATTGATGTCTGTCAGGAAATCATGAAGACCATTGACACAGGATTGGTGATTTTCCAGTTGCTAATAGTCACACAATTTTCCAGCAGTTGCAAGTCAGTTTCTCATTACTGTCCTTCACATCACCACATTTCAGCGAGCAGTTTAGTTTCTAATAGTAATAGCCATCCTTCAAAATACTTATTCAAAAAGTTTACTATTTATTACGTAAAATATTGAATACACAATTGTGTATACTGTGACATTGATGGAACCTGTTTTTTCAAAGAGAACCTTCATTGCAAAATAATCAGCTTGATGATTGTGGGCATTACATCAAGAAGAAAAAAAAAGGGGGGGGGGTTCTACAGATTCATCATATCTATCTGGAGATAACCTGCAATATTATTAATATCATTACTTCAACAAAACAAATAGCATTACTCTTGACAGAGAGAGAGAGAGAGAGAGAGAGAGAGAGAGAGAGAGAGACGGGGTGGGAGTGGGGGTGGTGGGTAGACTCGCCGATGCTCCAAACGATCCAAGAGTCTCGTTTGTAAGACGATCTTTCACTCTTGCTAGGTGCTTTTCAGCAAGAACGTGGTTGATCAATGCTGACTTGCCCCGTGAGCCATACTTGATCGCGTCATTACACCATGTGCAGACTGCTTGTCCTGGATAGGTGATTTTCCTCATGCAGTCTTTCAGTCTGAGAATCACACTGTGGCTGACGGCGCCTTTGGAACAGGTCAGCATCACTTTTGCGCTCACTTCCTCCTCCAACCACTTCCAAGTCCATTTGTTTTTAACTGAAGCATCGACTTGCTTCGCAAGAACTTTCTCGCTTTCTGCTATCTGACGAAACATTCTGGTTTTCGCCACTCTCGTCAAACCGAAAGAAAATGGCGTCAGGAAAAAAATTCGCAAACAGTTTGCCGCGTTCTCAAACATCAACTTCCGCTTTGATGGTTTCGGTTAACCGCAGAATGAAAACAAAGACAGCAGTCTCGACCGGCCCAAGCAGAAACCGGAAACATCCATTTGCGAACGGATCAATTGAGAACACAATATCGATCGACCTCTCGCCGTACATTAGCTTCATCACAAACCTACCTCTACCCCCCCCCCCCCCCCCCCCCCCCCCCAATTTTCTCAACGGATTTACACTGATCTCAAAAACGACCCTGGGGCCATCAAAAAGACGGAAATCCGCCAATCGGCGGAAAAATCCCATCTCTGATCATACAACAGCTAAGACAAATGCGTATCAACCTTATGTTAAATGTTAAAGAAGAAATTTGGGTTCAGCTATTTTTCCATTTCTGAAGGGCAGGGTTAAGTGGTGTTTTAGAGAGGGGTAAGGTATATGAGAGGCAGTGATGTTTTTTTTCTCTTTCGTATTGAACATTGAGACTCGGATTTGGGAGCAAGGTTTTCCCCCACACACACCTCCCCTTTTTGTTTGACCCAATACCCAAATTAGATAGCATTTGTTACCAATCAGATATCTTATTAAACTTTCCTTCAATTCAAGGCTACAGCCTGTTTTCCATTTCAATGGACAAATGAATATTTACCTGTGTCATAAACAGTATACTTTTCTGACAAAGGTATAAATGTATACTAACACATGCCCTTAAAAAAAAAGCTGACAAAACTATACTCGTCCGCAAAAGTTAAGGGCCAACCCTTGTTTTCAGAAGCTGCAGATAGATATATTGTACACGAGCACAACGACGTTGAAAATGACGCATGGAGGGCTACGCGGCAACTTTACTTATTGCTGCACGTGCCCAAACCTGTTTTGCAGACATTGCAGTTATGCAAATGTGTTTTGAGCGGCGCAGAAAACGATGCAAATGCACGTGAATGTAATGAAAGTTCAGTCGTTGTCAGCTGACGAAGCAGTGCCGCGGCAGGTGTCTGGCAAATTGCACGTGCAAGCCATGTCCCTAGTGAACACTGCTCCGCCAAAGGTACACGGTTAGGGGTATTGAAGGGCTGCAACCAGGGGTCTCAATAACCATGCCTCCAAGACAGAGACTATCAACACTTGATCGTGGACGGGCGCTGGGCTGGCTTCAGGATGGAACTTCCGGCCGAGAAGTCGCCAGACGGCTTGGAGTGAGCCACTCCGTTATTCAACGCCTGGCTGAACGCTTCCAAGCCACCGGTAGTACCGATGAACAGGCCCGCTCCGGACGCCCAAGAACAACGAACCATCGCGACGACCGTTACCTTCAGGTGATGGCGCTGCGTGACAGAACCATCACTGCCAGGACCCTCCGTAGCAACCTGAGGACGGCTACCCACATTAACATCTCCCAGGACACTGTTAGGCGACGCCTGCACGAAGTAAACCTCCACTCAAGGGTCCCTGCCATTCGTATACCACCAGCGCTTGAACAGGCAGCAGTGGGGCAGAGTCCTGTTCACAGACGAGTCTCGTTTCACTTTGTCGAACAGTGATGCCCGGAGGCGCGTTTGGCGACGTGTAGGCGAGCGATTCGTCGATGCTTGCGTCCAAGAGCACGACCGGTATGGAGGGGGGTCCGTGATGGTGTGGGGAGGCTTTCATCTCCATGGGAGGACTCCTCTTTACCTCATTCGAGGCAACCTGACCGGCGTGAGGTACAGGGATGAGATTGTCGGGCCAATCATCGTCCCCACTCTGCGGGCCATGGGACGTGGCTCCCTTCTACAGGATGACAACGCCACCCCTCACCGTGCTTTGGTGGTGAGGGACTTCCTGCAGCGTGCGCAAGTTGTCCGCATGGACTGGCCAGCCCGATCCCCAGACCTGGCTCCCATTGAAAACCTGTGTGACATTCTTAGATGCCGCGTAGTGGACAATCACCCCCAGCCCGTAGATGGTGCGCAGCTCTTCCACTTCCTGCAGCAGGAGTGGCTCGCCATCCCGCAACAGATGCTGCACAACCTTGTCCACTCGATGCGGCGACGGCTGGTGGACTGTCTGGCAGCAAATGGTGGCCACACCCGTTATTGAACATGAACAAAATGACCTGACTTTTCTTGCAATTTTTCAGAAGGGGGTGTTGTGTTTGTGACGGATGTAAATCCAATGGATTTTGACTTGTCAATGAATTTTGTGCATAAATCGATGGATTAAATGTTGAATTAAATCATTCTATGAGTTGCGGGTGTTTTTTGGATTTTGTTTGCTTGGGAGACAGGAATGTTTTTCCGGCCCTTAACTTTTGCGGAGTAGTATATTATCAACGTTCTTGTGATGGAATGAAGGTTCAATACACTCAGCTTTTCTCTCCTTAAACTAAACACAATCACATGCACAAAGCAAAAAACTCAGACAGACCCACACATACCTTTCCTGTGTAGGATTTGTCCTTGATGTCCAGACTGGCTGTCGGTGGTGCATAGTTTTTCCAGATGCGTTTTTTGTTCTCCTTTGCGGTCCTGATGAGACATTTTCATGCTGATTTTGATATTAAACACACACCAGAAAAATACTTCTACTGAGAAAATAATGGTTTAAATCCTTCCATCATTAATATCCAACTAAGTGAAGGATTTTCATACTTCTGCAGTTTTGTTTTGTTTTTTACCCACACACATGAAACCATTATATCTGCAATCCAAATATTTTTTGTGTAATGTTAGTTTTGTTGCAGCATGTGCAGATTTGTGTGTATATGTGTGTGTGTGTGTGTGTGTTGTGTGTGTGTGTGTGTGTGTGTGTGTGTGTGTTAGTTCTTTAGTTTAACGTCTGTTCACCCTCAAGTGATATTAGACTGGGGGGAGGGGGGAGTACAAGGGGGAGGAGAGAGGGGTGGGAGATAGAGGAGAGGCGAAGAAAGGCAGGGAAGAGAAGATAAATGGAGAAGGGAGAGGATGGATATGAAAGTGGTGATTGATTGTGCATGTGAAATGCTTAAATTGTTTTGTAAAATTGTGAAGAAAAAAAAAAATCAGTGTTGTACGAGTGTGTGTGTGTATGTGTGTGTGTGTGTGTGTGTGTGTGGTGTGTGTGTGTGTGTGTGTGTGTGCAAAGCACCTGTGCATGTCTGTGTCCATGATGCATGGTAGAGGGCTCTAACTGAGCAAAAGCAAAAACATCTGCTTAAAATGAACACTTCCAATCCTTTGATGACCTGTTTAAAACGTTTCAAAACAGAAATGAAAATCATTTCAAAAGCTGTCAAGCACGTTTTCTCTAAAACTTAAAGAAGAAAAAAAAAAACATGTAAATTCTCACTTTTCAGCAGCTCGATATTTGTCAGCACCCTGTGTGACCACTCCCATGCTCCAGTCCACACAGCGAGCAAACCCTTCTTTCAGCAGAAGCTCCGTGATGTTGCCGTTCTGAAAACACCCATTGCAATACGTGAAACTGGATTGCATGGAAACAATAATAATTTCTTTCGGTAAAACAATCCATTTTCATATCATCCTTTAGAATTCCCCTTCCACCGGTCCACCAGCATTAGTTACTTACCCTACAAAGGTGATTGTATCTTTCGTTTCCATATTCCGCATTCTCCTGTGTGACAATCAATTAGAGCAACAGAGGAGTGTCCATTTATTTTAAACAAAACTGGGGGGGCAACTGTGAATTAAGCAGTCATGCACTGCTGAATCAGTGAGGACTGGGCAGAATACTGTAGATGACACAGGGTGTGTTTATAAACACAGGTGTGTTTGTCACGATCGCTTCAGACTTCCGTGGCAACAAGTGACGTGACAACAGAGCTGCCAAGGTTTCAAAAGCCCAACCACAAGCTTCTCAACTGTTAACACCACCCATTTCAAGACTGCAACAAAAACAATTCAACTGCAATACATTTACAAAACAAATATCGAGACCAATTTATGGGGCCTCTAGATCTCCCGTTCCAAAAATCTTTCTGAAAATGCCTGTCTCTTCAATCATCATCGCTCCTGTTGTTTTACAGTTACAATCAAGATAATAATTATCATTCTTACTCTTGCAATTATAATCATCAGTGTCACCAATCAGCTGATTATCATTCTTACCCTTGCAATTCCACTTATCATTATTACCAACCAGCCACACTTACTGGATGCAGGACCGTTCCCAGCAGATTCTGATTGGACACACCTTCCAGAACAATCTTCACTTCCCGCTGGAGAAGACGTGACTCCGTGAAGTATCGGCACTCCTCTGCAAAAGGTTCTGGCACCTGTTGCCCCTCTGCGTCTGTCTTGAACATGGGGCACTGTCAAACACAACATCAAGAGAACACACTTGAAGAACAATCAGAATGGCCGTGCTTTAATGCTTTTCACACATTTTTTTCAATGCTCGCCATGTTCCTGATAGAGGATGTTTGCACAACCTTTCCAGTCCATTTCTCGTCTACTTTAAAGACAATGACATACAGCATAAAATGAACACACATCGTAACTGTTTGCTTCCTTAATCTTCAACTTTCACCCTTTCCATGAATAATCATTGTCAAATACTATTCTGAAAGCACAAGGATTAATTTAATACAGGAAATTTTGTCTCTGCATTCATGTGAATCTCTGTTGCTGTGTATGCACAGAATTCCACGCTAACATGCACACGCATGCATTACACACGCATGCACCACATACACACACCACACACTTTCAATCTATGATCCGAGAGAATAAACATACTTTGATACCAGACAGCATGACTGTCACATAGTCGAAGCTTGGCAAAAGGAAAGCCCGCACAGTGCAGCCATCTCTCACATGCTCAATGACAGCTGAAATCAATAATAACACATAAATAACAATGTTGCAGTGAGGAATAAATAAAATAAAATAACACTTTACTTTCTCTTTACATCTGCATTAAGGTTAATTCCAACTTTCAAGTAATGATACTTTTTCCGACTTATATTCCAGTTTAATTGTAAAAAAATTCACTTCTACTATCAATAATATTCAACAGTTCGACTTATATTCCAGCTTAATTGTAAAAAAAAATTCACTTTACTTATCAATAATATTCAACGATCTATTGCAAAGCAGTTGGTCAAAGAGAGAGTGTGAGGGGGTGCCAGTATGTGTGGTTGTACATATGTATGTCATGCGTGTTCATGTGTGTAAAAAGGCATTTTACCAAATATAGCGAACAAACTGGTTTCAGCTAGCTACAGTGTGACTTGATAAAGCAGTAAATGATATTAAAAGCAATCTACCATCGACGGGCTTGCTGTGATGAGAGTCAACAAAATGGCGAGGGTTCTCAATGGTCCATGTGATGTCTCGCACATGACTGCTTGCTTCAGCACCAAACTTTCCTTTGCCTGCCGCTCTGGCAGTTTCCTCGATCTGTATTAGTCTCTGCTGGTCCGCACTGAGGACAAACACACTTGTATCATTTCACAAGTCTGTTAGAATACAAAATATGTGAAAACACATTCAAAAATTAGTAAACAAGTGTAAAAACAAAAGCAATCCATTAAAAAGACAGAAACCAGAAAGTTGTGAAACAAAGTACTTAGGTTTCAACTTGACTGTCTGGACTTTTATTACCAGAAAGAAAACCTACGTACTTACAAAGAACGTTCTAAACAGATTCACGTTGCCCAGTAAACAAGAAATAAATTCTTTCTTTCTTTCTGCGTACGCAGCTGATACTCCTGCAGACAACCCTGTATAGCCAGGCAGTGGAGTTTTGTGTGTATGACCTTTTTTATCCGCCAAGAAAATAATCATAATGAAAAATGTTTGATTGGGTATGGATTTGACAGAAAATCTTTGGGGCAAGAGCAGCTCCATGCATCATATTAAAAAAACAAAAAAAAGGCAAACAAAAACTGTCACAACACACACACACACACACAGGAAATGACTTTCAGCTACTCTCCCTTTACTCATTATTCATTCATAGCTTAGGGAGTAAACAGGCTTGTTTTTCTCAGGATTTCATGCCCAATCTCAGGTCAGGTGCAGGCAAACATAAATGTTTGTATGCATCCGACCAGAGGTTGGACCCTACGTGGAAAGAGCTGAAGGAAAAAAACAACAACAATGAAACTGTCTACATGAAAGTACCCCCAGTAACTCATCAACAACACCACCACCAAAAACCCACTGAATTCATCTGTACAAGAAGAATATCTCTTTCACACACTCACTAATCACGGACAAAAACAGTGAAGTTGTCAGACATAAAAAAAATTACCTCCCATCAACTTATCACAGGAAAATCTATGAATCTGTCTGTGGAAGAAGTAACTGACCTCCACAAACTCATCAAAGGAAAACCTACACGTCTATTGAATAAGTAACGACCACTTGTGTTATAAAAGGAAAAGTCATAAAGCTGCCCGTACAAGAAATATTTCCTATCTAGTCAAATCAGACCTAATAAAGCAGTTTATAGAAGAAGTCTTTCCCACCTGATTTACTCATTAATTTAGGAAGCCCCAAGGAATTATGAAGTTTTTCCCACTTCCTCAACAACAGAAATTCTAGGAACTATCTTCACACGAATTCAACGAAAGGCAATCTATGAACGCTGTCTGAACACAAAGAATATCCCACTTACTCATCCTTTCTGATACCCATACGTCGCACTTCGACCAGACCTTCAGCAATCAAGGATTCTGTCATGTTCTCTCCTTCGTTGTCTGAAAAATGAGAACACACACATACACATCTGTTCAATCTGTGCTATAGAAATGCACAGCTTCTCTTCTTTATGTCACAATTTCTTGGCATATCTAGTCAAAATCAGATAAACCAAAGTACTTTATCAAAATGTATGCTGTTTTTCAGAGTGTAAAACATCACTACAGTGGCACTGCTTGTCTATCTATCAGGACATCTCTCAGTGGTGTTTCACTCATGCTGTAAGTCTTTTATCTCACTTGAATGGCTGCATTTAGACCAGTTTTATACTCTCTGATTGAAATATTTGAATGCTTGACTAGAACTAGTTGTTAACAAAATAACTGCGCACTGAACTGGTCTTTCACTGATCCTACTGATTGGCTACATCCGTCATTCACAATATGATTATCACAAAGCATTAGACCAGTCTTTTCCAGTATGAATCTTAAATAAATGTTAGCGAACTGCCCAGAGAAATGTGGACAAATGAGTCACAAGACAAAACACAAGGCGTTTCGACCTCTTAGGTCTTCTTCAGGTGAGACACAAACGAATAAAATAACGAAAATTCACTTGGCTTTGATCGCTTCAGATCGCCTTCTTCCTTGCGCTGAACTCTGAAGCGATCAAAGCTAAGTGAATTTTCGTTATTTTATTCGTTTGTGTCTCACCTGAAAGACCTATGAGGCCAAAACGCGTTGTGTTTTGTCTTGTGACTCGTTTGTCCACGTTTCTCTGGGCGGTTCGCTAACATTTATTTAAGATTTGTTTAGATTTCCGCCTGCAGTCGTCTCGCTTTGCCACTAGATCTTTTTCCAGTATGAGTAAGCACTAGTCTAGTTATTTTTACAATATGACTGAGCACTAAACCAGTCTCTCAAAGTCAGACTCGACTGTTATGACTGAGCACTAGATCGGTCTTTTACAGTGTAACGGAGAAATAGACTATTTTCCTGTATGACTGATCTCTAGACCAGTCTTTTACAGTATAAATGAATGCTCAGAGATAACTTCCTTACTGTACGACCTAATGTCAACTACGTCTTTTAAGGACTGAACTCTAGACCAGTCCTCGATGGTATGACTGAACAGCAAGCACATTTTCATTGGCACACTGAATAGTAAACCAATATGGCTGAACACTATACCAGTCTTCAATTACATGATTCAACTCTGGACCACTCTCATATCACTTACTCAAAAGATGGCACAAAATTTTACAAACTTCTAAGAAAATCTATATACAGTAAACTGTCACAAATCATATTGAAACCAAATGCTTCAAATGTCTAACATTACCTGTGTTTCAAAACATGGGAAATCAGCTTTTATCAACAAAATCAGGATTCACTCATCATGATGCATCTGCTGATAGGTTTCAATTTCCTAAGTATTTCCAATTAATTAACAAGTTCCATTTGTTAGTATTTGCATCCTGCTGATAGGTTTCAATTTCCTAAGTATTTCCAATTAATTAACAAGTTCCATTTGTTAGTATTTGCATCCATGTTTTGGAAACTGAATTCACATGCACCAACCACAAAATCTATTTTCTTTTTTCTCTTTTTGTTTTTTGTGGGGGACATACCAAAACTTACAAACTTCAACAAACGTGAGTTTAAACTTTATTTCTACATCGTAAAGACCGTATAACGAATCTCTTCTTTTTCCCCCCCAATCTTTTCCAAACACTTCATAACCATACAAACCCCGAGTCTTACAGTTTGACTGCATGAATAACACTGGAGTAGCAGAGGATAAAAATGTCTCCCTCCTCATCTAGCCCTGTTATATTTGTCTGAACGCAGTATGTTCTTTGAATACATCCATCATTTTTTCAGTTATAACACTCTTAATCTTACTTTCTGTAGTAATCAGAATAAGTATGGTCCACAGTCCAGTATTTTTAAAAGTAGTTTTGAACTCAATGCAGTTTAGAAAACAAACTCATACCTTTGCCAAGGTAAATGGCACCATATTCCCGTCCAGAACCAGGAACTTTGTATTCCAGGTAAAATGATATTTCTTTGCCAATAAGCTTTTTGCGTAGAAACTCACGTGCTTCCCAAGCATATGGCTAAAACAAAAATGGCGACATTTTGACTTAAACAGCTGTAGCCAAGTCAGTCAATTGTGGAACAATGCAATGATTTGTTTTTCTTTAAATGCTCTGTTGAGCACAGATCCATCATAGGTCAATGAAAATATAAAATGGAAGTTTATCTTCTGTTTTCTTTCATCAGCTTTCTTAATGCAAGACACATGTACAGAATGTATGACAGCACACACAGAAACAGACTTTTCCTGAATTCCATATTGATCTGATCAAAACAATTTGTACAAGACCATTACTACATCAAATGTTTATCCTCACCTAGAGACAATGCTTAACATGTATTACACTCTACACAATACATTCATTTTCCTTTGTAATGGACAAACATTTAATGATAAATTTCATTATGTTACTGTACAACCTCCATTGTGTCGGTCCTCTTACAATCAAATCAAACAGATAATGAACGAAAGGATTTGGGATTTTTTCATTTCTATCATGTCCTCACAGCCAGAGAAGCTATAGAATCAGGAGTCCAATTTCCAATGTACACATTCTGTTAGTACAACTGAACTACACTACCACTGCACAGCACTTTATATAAAACATAGAAACAAAACAACAAATGGGTAAAATTAATACAGTGCATTTTTTAAACTAGAGAAAAAACTATGTATGACTGAAAAAATATGCTCGCTTCCATTTTATTACAAACAGATACAAAATTTTGATGGTTATTTCTAGCATACGACATCTTTCTCTTGATCACTGCAAAGTTATGTAATTAAATAATATTCCAGTTCACCATGATAGCTAATAACTGAATAATTCATTAAGTATCTACTCAACATCATCATCAAAAGCAAAACCAGAACAGATTACAATGAACATATTTAGGAATGAATGAAAAACAACCAAGGAAACAGATGTGTACAAATCATTCGAACTGACCTCATCTTTGGTTTCTACTGAGCCCTCAATGTTTGGATTTGCCCGTCGTGCTAGCTTTGGTGCCTGGATGTTTGACAGGCATATTGTCTTCTCCGGAGGTGGTCCCCCTTTGGGTTGACCTCTGATGACAACAGTGTCCCCAGAGAGGATCTACACAATAAATTGTAAACTACAGAAATATATGAATTACTGTCATTATTATTCTTATCATAGATACTTATATAGCACCTATCCTCAGCTAGAGACCAGCTCTAAGCCCTTTAAAATCCACACTCGTTTACCAAACTGGCTGCCTACCTGGGTAGTGCCGACTGAAGAGCTGTCAGCTGGCGCTTCATTCAGTCATTTCCCATGTCATCCAGTCAATATCTTTCAATCAATTTCCTTACTTACTTACTTCATTCTTTCCAGTTCTCAGGCAGGGTGCATGCTATGTGTAACAAGTCATCCATACCAATAGCCAAACTGGCCTTCTCTTCCAAAAGTTGGTGATGGGATTTTACGTGTGTGCAAGATGTTATGCAAATTTGAGTATTTCACCCACAATCTAGAATTAGAGACAAAATCTAATGCACAATACTTACAAAGACCACAGCTGACTATGATCTCTGCATAGATGGCACCATATGGATAATTGTCGCATCATATCAGCGCCATCATTAAATTACCAATTCTTCTTGAACAAATTGAAGTAGATGAGAATCAATGAGTACTGTATAGTCTTTTCCAGTTCTCGAAGACTTGATTTAAAATCTAAAATTTCAATATTATAATTTATATTCTCAAAGCTGCCAATGTTTGTGAAGTACAACTGCAAAGCCTTTCAAAGGATTTTGGAAAAAAGTATGAAAACTGTCCTAAACCAGAAGCACTTGTTTAAAAAATGATGTGGAGTACCTGATGTGATGGGACTGCCATGTTCCATGGTTCACCTGTTTTTTGTTATTTTCATTTTGATTATTGAAAATGCAAACTCGAGGATCTGTGTTCCTCATCTGTAAATCTAACTCATTAACTGCAAAACCAAATCTGTCTGCAGCAGGTGTTGTTCAACACACGGGAAACACATAAGTCACCTTACACATAAAGCTTGCTTCATTTATTTCTCTAATAACAGGAATCCGAAAAGCCTCAAAATGTACTGAAGCATTCTTTTTATGCCACCAAACAGGCCGCTATATATATGTATTACTACCAAATGTCCCATGTTGTATGGAAGTGAACTGACTGCTTGTAATATGCAACCCTAAAAACAACTAGCAAACAATATGCAAGCGATCTGAAAAGCTGTTTGTATCCAATGACTTTTTTTTTCACAAAATTTCTGGGAAGACTGACAGAAACAGACCTCAGTTAGAGTAAAAAATGAATTTTACGTGTATCTGCATAAGCAAAATGTTGATTTTGTAACAGACCATGTTTGACCAAATTTTTACTGTTAACGACTGAAACTGTTCTCATTCTATGTGTGTTTTGGTTACTTTTATCTGCATGGTGTCAAATTCGGGGATATCTAAATTCTAAGTGCTGAACATCTTTTCACCTAAGTTTCTTTTCTTTAAAAAATATACGAAATATGATGCCAAGAAAAATTATCATAATCATAACACACACACACACAAAAACCTACTGCACAGACAGACGTCAGTACACTGAATGTGTACAGAAAGGGGATAATCACATGCAGCATAAAAGAAAAGAAAAAAAAAAAAGCATCAGGACAGTGTTACAGAGTAAAAGTACCAAACAAAACCATGCTGCAGGTACCAATCACCAGTTTCATTTTGAGAGGGACAGCTGATGTGTAGGACTGTGTAAGACTGATCTCATGCAGACAGATGAACAGAGGTGCTGCACTGCTCATCAAGAGGCAAAAATTCAAATGAACATGAAAAAAGTGCCTTGTAATGCCCCCTCATAACACACTACAAAAGAGACAAGTACATTTTCTACAAATATGTCTTTTTCACACATTGAAAATGCAAAAAAATACTCCTCAGACTACAGTCAGCATGTAACAAATGACAATATATGAAAAGCGGAAAGTGAGATAGTTCAAAAACAGAGAGCAGGAAGGAAAGAGAGTAACAGGGAGGAAAGGGGTTGATGGGACATGGGGTTTGAAGCAAGTTTAAAAACAGAGAACAGGGAAGGAAAGAGAGAAACAATGAGGAAAGAGAGTGGATGGACAAGGGTAAGAAGGGGTGTATAAGGTGTGTGTGTGTGTGTGTGTGTGTGGGTGTGTGTGTGTGTGTGTGTGTGTGTGTGTGTGCGTGTGCATGCGTATGTGTGTGTGTGTTCGTGTGTGTGCATGGTGTGTGTTGTGTGTGTGTGTGTGATTGTGTTTGTCATTGTGTGTGTGTGTGTGTGTGTGTGTTGTGTGTGTTGTGTGTGTGTCTGTGTGTGTGTGTGTGTGTGTGTGTGTGTGGTGTGTGTGTGTGTGTCTAGGTGTCTGTGTCATTGTGGTGTCACTGTTCGTTTGTGTGTGTGTGTGTGTGTGTGTGTGTGTGTGTGTGTGTGTTGTGTGTGTATGTGCGTGTGTGCGCACACACACAAGCCCATGTGTGTGATCTTGTGTGTGAGAGCTTGTGCGTGTCTGTGTGTTTGTGTGAGAGAAAGAGAGAGAGAGAATCTGAGCCTCTGTGTGTATTGAGGTGCATGTGAGAAGGGGGAAGGGGATGAGAGGTAGGTTGGGGTGGGATGGATCATGGAGAGGGAACAAGGGGAAGGAGAGAGTGGACAGATAAGATAAGATAAGACAATGTTGCTTATAGCCCAGCCGACCGCAAAGGGCCACATCAGGGCTGTGAGTGGACAGATAAGATAAGTAATGTTGCTTATAGCCCAGCCGACCGCAAAGGGCCACATCAGGGCTGTCACCCACGTTAAAATCAACTCACCAGTCATAAAAAAAAAAAAAAAAAAAAAAAAAAAACTTTCATACATCTCGTTAAATGACATCGTCTAGAAACGCACCAGAAACTTTGTTAAAAATCTTTCTGCCGTAAAATCTTAAATCAGATGAAAAATGTTAATCTCTCTCAAAACCAAGGATCACATCAGCGGGACATCCCTGAACAGGATCTTCATGACTCCGCTGTAAAATGTTGTGTCTCACATCGTGCAAGTCCCAACACTCTAAAAGAACATGTTTCATTGTGGTGGCGCATGACATGGAATGCACCACGGAGCTTCTTCACTCTTTAAAAGGTAAGCATGGGTAAAATACGAATGGCCGGTGTGCAGCCGGCACAGAACCGTTTCCCTCTTTACGACCTCCGACGTGGATGGGAGGAACTCCTGAAGGTTTGGACGGATCTGAAAGAGTTTGTTTATTCGTCTGTGTGTTCCAATCCTCCTGCCAGGGTCTCTCACATAATCGTTAATTTTGGTTTCACATCTGAGCAGGGGATATAAGTGTTGGACAGTTTCTCTCTTGTGGCGTTCTTGGCTAAACGATCAACCATTTCGTTCCCGCCGATGCAACATGCCAGGAACCCAAGCAAGAGTAATGTTGTAACCGTCCGCCTTCAACTTGCTAAAAAGTTCAAAAAAAGTAAAAGTTCTGGATGCTGAAGGTTGCGGCCAGCTATGGCCTCCAAAGCTGACAGCGAATCCGACAGAACCAGAAAGTCCTCCTCGAAGAATGGGAGATTATCTTCAAAGCCATTACTAGAGCAGTAAGTTCAGCAGAATAGACAGAAGCATCTGAATGTATATGTTCCAACAATATCTGAGAAGGAGCCCCAGGGCAGTAGGCTGCACAGGCCACTCCATCCTCAACTTGGAACCGTCAGTGAAAACTTTTTGATAGGATGGGAATTTGGAACAGAGCTCGGCATACAAAGCCTTGTACGCCAGAGAGCTGGAAACTCCTTACGGAAAGCTGCGAGATCAAACGAATCCCTGGTGTAAAAAAGGGTCCTGGAGGTTGATCCGGAAACTTGGAAAAACGGAAACTACTCCCAGGTCTATACCTGCATTCCGCACGTGAGGCGCATACGAAGCCCAAACGGCGGAATACATTTCGGGTTTGTTTCAAACTTACTTTGGAACGGAGGGTAAAAAACACAGTCATAGGCGGGATTCTGGGGTTTCTGAGAACATCGGATTAATAATTCAAAGACAGTTTCAGCCTGCGATTGGACAGTGAAGGTTCACCTGCCTCTGCGTACAGGCTGTACACAGGGGTGGTGCGGAACGCTCCAAGACAGAGACGAAGCCCTTGATGGTGGATAGGGCCAAGATTTGAGGTAAGATGATCTTGCGGAGCCGTACACAGCACAACCTAGTCCAGTTTAGAACGGACCAGGGCTCTGTAGAGGTGCAACAAAGTTTTCTTATCAGCGCCCCAGTCGGTGTGGCTACGACCGCAGAATATTCAGTGCCTTTTGCAACATTTTGAGATTTTTTTAAAATGGCTGAGAAAGTTAAGTTTTTGGTCAAATGACTCCCAGAAATTTGGCCTCTTTAACAGCTGGAATGGGAGTTTCCCGACTGAAGTTCCGGACTTGGAAAAAACTGACGGAAATTATGGGAAATGAATACACTGGGTTTTTGTAGCAGAAAAGGTGAAACCGTTTTCATCCGCCCACCGATGGATTTTTTTCTACGCAAAGCTGGGGCCTGCGCTGGAAAACTCGGGGACAGGCTTCCATTGCGTAGACAGCAAAATCATCCACAAACAATGACAGTCCCGAACCCTGCTGAACTGATTTTACAATTTGTTGATTTTAATACTAAAGAGGGCAGGAGAGTGGACAGATGATAAAAGAGGACAAAAAAGACAATATGACAATGTGTCATAACTTTCCCCCAAAAGTAATGCACCGAACAAACAAAGTAATAAACAAATCTTCAACTGCAGGTAATACATAACAAACAGAATCTTCAACCACAGCAATGCGCACAAACTGTAGGTGTAGGCAGCAAAAGGATGAGACTGACAAATGCAAAAAAAAGATAATACGTGATGTGGAATTCCCAAAGTTACTCATGGACTATGCAACCTTTTATGGTGAGTTTTAAAGTTTGATGAACGATGTGAAAGTAGTCGGGTTTCAGTCATCTGGCATCTAGAAACTATTACCCCCACCAACTAGTCTTGGAATACAGACACTCCGGCAGATTTTGTTAAAGCCACTCCAGGGTAATACAGCTAGGATGTTCAGCATATTCCATCATTACACCAAGCTGACTGCCTCTCTGGAGGACAAGCCCTATGCAGAACATTTTGCAGTCCTCAGAGTGCCAAGCCTGAAAGATCACCACTGGAGGGGACATGACTAACCCCTTTAAGTACCTCTGTGTCATCTGCAAGACAGACCAAAGATTGAGTTTCACCGCTATGGTAGAGATATCTGGGGCAATATCCTGGAGTTGACCAAGTACTGTAGCAGGCTTAATGCAAGTCGTTGCTTTTCTCTGAGTTGTAATCAACTGGAATAGTGTGCCATGTTAACTGTCATGTCTGCACCCCATCTGTCTGTACTTCAGGTTTTGACATACTGAGTCTCTCTTCCATCTCTGCCCTTCTTAATTTCTTCCTTCCAGTCACAGGTGAGTATTCTGTCACTTTCAGGCAATCTGTGGGAAGAAAATCTTACTATCTTACCCACAAACCGGCCCACACACACATAAAAAGTTCCTCTCCCCTCCTCTCCTAAAACAAACAAACTTGTGAATGAGGCTCTATATCTACTGAGTCTCTCTACCATCTCTGGCCTTAACTTCTTCCTTCTATATAATGATCACAATCACAGTGAGTATTGTGTCCCTTTCAGGCAATCTGTGGAAAGAAAAACGCACCCCCCCCCCCCCCCCCCCCCCCCACACACACACCACACACACACAAAAGTCCCTCCCCTCTCATCCACTAAAACAAAACAAAAAACAAAAAAACAAAGTGAGTTTTACTTTTATCAAAAGGCAGGCTACTACTTTTTGCTTTTTACCCAGCGGCAGAACAGCAGGACTGGATAGCCTTCAAAACTGGGCATCGATCACAGCAATGATCAACTATCTAGTATCAAATCTATGAACAGTAATGACCAGGTAAAAATTTATAATGGGCCTAGTGAACTAACTGGAGTTCGCCCATCATCTTGTACTTCAGAACATGATAAGCTCGGTTTTCTGTCGATTCTCGAATCTTGGTCAGTAGAGAGCGATTTCCGACTCGATTTCCGACCCAATAATTACCATTTCTAACTTCAGACCGCTGATATCGTGATAACAATTAATCAAATACCCAGCAGCTTGTCGTATGTCGTTGTCGAAACATATGTTGAAACTCATGGTGAAGTATCATCCCATCAGTTTACTCACATAGATCACCTAATTAAGTCAATCCAGATTCCCGAAAAAGTACAGAACACAAAATACTACTGCCCAAATAAAACAATACCACAACTTTCCAAGAAAAGAAACAAAACATCACCTGTTTTACAATTCCACGATGAATAGTCGGGGGTGTGCTTGGGTTGGCCATGTTAACTTGGGGTGAAAAGGAAGCAGAATTAGGAAGTTCCAGCCCACGTGACTTTCACGAGGTCAATTTTGGTCATTTATTGAATTATTATAGGTTTAAAAAACTTTAAGTGTGTTCTTTTTCTGTACAATATCTAAGAGAAACCTGTAGGTCCACCAAAATTTAAACATTACTTTACAGGGGTTTAGAGTAATCGATTTTCCTTCACATGATGATGTGGCGGCCGCCATGTAGGTTTATATGATAATTGTAACTGTTCATTGGTGGATTTTTCTTCTGCGTTCACTCATTTTATTGTAAAATATGTATGATTTGTGCTTTAATAAAACTGGCTTCTTTTCTCCCTTCGTTCCATTTTTACTTTCTTTTTTTTTTTACCTTTAAAAAAACAACAACAATTTACCTCCCCTCCTGCCCTTCCCACCCTCACTCCAGCATTGTATGGTTCACTGCTGACGTCAAAAGAATTGGTATTTAAATGAAACTGGTTTCTTTTCTCTCCTCCTTTCCTTTTTTTTTCTCTTTAAAAACAAAACAAAACAATTTACCTCCCCTCTGCCCTTCCCACCCTCACTCCAGTATTGTATGTTTCACGATGCGTCAAAAGAAAGAACTGGTATTTAAATGGCACGAATTAGATATTTTTGAAATATTTCTGGTGTATACAGCGTACCATCAATCTGGCGTTTATTTATTGTTATGTTTGAAAAGGTCGGGGAAAGCGGTACAGGGAGGGGAGGGCTTACATAAATCGTGGAATACAGAGTTGAAATTACTCATAACAAATTATATTAAAAAAAAGGAAACACAAAAAAAGCCTATTCTATTCCCTAGATTTTCACATTTCCAGTTGGCCCATCTCCTTTGGAATCAAACCACCAAAGCGCGTTGTAAACTTTAAAGACCCTACTTCTTGACGATAAATACTGTGGGGTTTGGGTTGATGAATCCAAGAAACACTACAGGTTCAAGTATTGTACTCTGGGCCACTTCCACTGATGATGAAAATGCCTCTAGAATGCATCCATCCACATGTGACGATACTGAGCTTCCTTAGCATGGAAGTCCCAAGTGTGATCTTTCCTCTGACCCCATGATGACATTTTTCAAGTCATACTTTGGACTGAGAAAGGGTTGTTTAGACATCCTGCTCCCCCCGACACATGAGTCAGTAATTACTCTACAGATGGTTTCGGTCGGCGGCAAGAATCTGACCATCAGCAAATCTGTTTTTTAACTTCCAAGCCTGCTCAATGGTCCATTCACTGGCAGACCAAGGTAAGTGGCTGGTTTCTTTCAGGCCTTGGGTTCAACAATGTCGTCAGTCTTTCTTCAAGATGTGGGTTTCTTTATGTGTTTCAAAGCCTTCAACGCTGAAAAGGGGGCACGTGGTTCCTGTGACCGTATCTGCAAATCTGGTTTGGAAAATTTACTGTGGTATGAAAGTATGTGTCACACACACACACAAAACACACACACACACACCACACACTCACTCACTCACTCACACTCACACGGAGAGGGGAGAGGAGAGAGAGAGAGAGAGAGAGGGGGAGAGGAGAGAGAGCAGACAGACGACGACAGGACAGACAGACAGACAGAATCTGGTGCGGTAGATTTTCACACACTTCTTTCAGCAGTAAAATGTGAGATTTTAATCACAAGCAATAGCAGAATTTTCAAATGGCACATCCAAAACTGATGACACAAATTCAAGCACACAGTAAGTAAAACGCATAAATAAAAAATTTTCACATGAGTGTAAAAAAAGCTTGTGACGGATGTTCTTACTCAGGAATAATACAGGAACATTCTAAAAAGGATTCTACTGTTGGGTATTTACCAGCTGCATTTTTTTTCTGGTATTTTCGTTGGTTTTGTAACACCCTACCTCAATACCAGCAAATATCAAACTTAAGTTTCGGCATTGTATAAAGTTTGTGTGTTTGTTTCTTTATTTTAAAAAAAGGCAGTAGAAGAGATGTATGATGGGAGGAGGACTGGACATTTAACTGAAACGAATAATTTCTTTCAAACTGGAAGGATGCATTTATGTGGTACTATGCATGTGTGTACGCTCAAGCGTTTGTGCATGTGTGTTTGTATACATTTTTATTTTCTTCATTTCTGACTCTGAACTTTTGAACCATTAAAACTGTAGATATATACCGTTTCATGTCTTAGTTTTGGGCCCAAAGCCATGGGGATGGAAATTACTGAAGGATAGAGCAGCTGCGTGCGTGTCCCAACATTTCGAGTGTCATGCCTCTAGCTACGGTATGTTTGAAGACATTACAGACAGAGAGTAGCTGCATGCATGTCCTGTTTAGCCTCAAAGCTTGAGCCCTGCGATGTTTGAAGACATTAAAGAAAGGGAGGTGGATTGATGCAATCATTGTGTACCATTTGGTTCTGGTGGTTGTAGCAAGGTTTTCAGCAGTCAGTGCACGCCAGAGTCGCTGCAGTAAATTCCTTTAGCCAATTATTCCAGTGGAAACCCCGCGAAGACTGCAGATGGATTTATATTCCTGCTGAGGTTTTCTAGGAATTAACATGTTCTTTTTAGAGATCTACAAATCAGTTGCAAAGGAAAGCTGAAGCACAGTCATACAACAATATAACAAAAAGCGCATGAAAAATGTTTTCCCTTTTTTTTTTGGGGGGGGGGGGGGGGGGGTGTTCTCATTCCCAGTAATCCAGCACACTTTTGCAGTTGATGTTCTACATAATGAGCCCAAAAAAAAACGTTTTTCTTACGGTTCTCTAGAAGTTCGGTCCCTAGAGCGATCAATATCCATCCATAACGGGGTGCAGTGCAAGGCTAGGAAGCGACCCTCGCCTCGGAAGCTGCTTTTTAACAGCGGCGATTGCATATAAAGCCTCCAATGTTTTATTTGTCTCACGGATCGGTCCTGACTCGTATAAAGCCAGTCAGCAAGGGCACTTCCCGTAAGACACCTTTCCAACTTTTTTAAAGGAAATATTGTTCATTAAAAAAAGATTTCCAAAAGTTGAAAGTCTTAGAAAAATGTTGAATATTCAACGCATTGCACAAGAACCCAAAGGCCCGAGTCTTTTTTTAACTCTTTCAACTCTCAGTTCTGTCTGAACATCTGTTTCAAACTTGACAACCATTTCTTTAAACCTGATCCTGTCCAGGAAATTTCCTTTTGTTTGCATCGTTCTTTGCAGCGGGCCTTCTTCGCCCCACTGTGCGGGGGGCCTCAGGGCGGCTCTACTGGCAGCCTGGAACACCTCCGCCATCCCGGGTCCAACAGGGGCCGACGTTTCCCAGTACCCTTCAGCCCCGAGGTCTGCCCCATCTTTTTGCCAGACGACATCTTCACAGGACCTGTTTGATAAGGGTGGCACTGGACAACACTCGGGGAAAGTCCAGAAAGTCTTCGCTAAAGGCCACACTGCGCTCTGGGCTCAGCCTCTCCTGACCCGCAGGTCCATTCTTGTTGCCCACGAGAAGACAGGGACGTTGCCGCAGAAGTGGCGGACCTCAGGGTTTCCCGTTGAGGCGGGCGTTCTCCAGGCTGTCTGGGTTGTCGATGGCGAAGCAGATTATGACGACATCAGAGTCCGGGGAGGAGTAAGGTCGGAGGCGGTCGTAATCTTTTTGGCCTGCCGTGTCTGTGATCATCAGTTCTACTGCAAGAACACACAGAGGGAAAACATTACACGGGGACTGTGATTTATCAGCTCTACCTGCAAGAACACACAGAGGGACACATTACACTGAGCACTGTCTTTTTTTTTCTTTCTGCGTCGCAGGCTGATACCCTGCGGACACTGCCTGTATACAAAGGGAGTGGAGTTTTGTGTGTATGACCGTTTTTTTTTATCCCGCCATTAAGGCAGCCATACTCCATCTTCGGGGAAGGTGCATGCTATGTGTAACGTGTCATCCATACCAACGGCCAAACTGGCCTTCTCTTCCGAAAGTTGGTGATGGGATTTTACGTGTGTGCAAGATGTTATGCATGCGTTCACACACGGAACCTCGGTTTATAGTCTCATTCGAAGGACTGTATGGGAAATGGAGTCAGAACCAATGTTAACTCCGAGGGAAAAATCCCCCTGTACCGAAACGCCCCGGCGGAGGTTCGAACCCGCAACCCCAGGATCACCAAGATTACGAGTCAGGCGCTCTACCAACTGAGCTATTCCGGCTCCCCTACTGAGCACTGTGATCATCAGTTCTACCTGCAAGAACACACAGAGGGACACATTACACTTAGCACTGTGATCAGCTCTACCTGCAAGAACACACAGAGGGACACATTACACTGAGCACTGTGATCATCAGTTCTACCTGCAAGAACACACAGAGGGACACATTACACTGAGCACTGTGATCATCAGCTCTACCTGCAAGAACACACAGAGGGACACATTACACTGAGCACTGTGATCATCAGCTCTACCTGCAAACACACAGAGGGACACATTACACTGAGCACTGTGATCATCAGCTCTACCTGCAAGAACACACAGAGGGACACATTACACTGAGCACTGTGATCATCAGCTCTACCTGCAAGAACACACAGAGGGACACATTACACTGAGCACTGGGGGGCAATGAATCAACTGTATGTAATCATCTGTACTACGTGCAAGGCACATACACATGGAGGGACATCATGAATTGAAGACTGTTAGTTACAGTATATTAATTGTCTGTGATCATCAGGTCTACCTGCATAGCACATACATAGATAGACAACTTGAACTGAAGACTGTTGGTTACATTGTATCAATTCTCCGTGCTCATCAATTCTACCTGCAAGGAACGTAACTTAAAACAGATGGAGAACTTGAATTGAGGACTGGGTGTTACATTGTATTTATTGCCTGTGATCATCAGTTCAATCTGCAAGGAGCATCAACAGAGGGACGCCTTGAACTAAGGATGAATAATCACATTGTAGGCCTATCAATTGTCAGTGATCATCTGTACTATCTGAATGGCTCACGCACAGAGGGACATCTTGAACAGAGGACATAGTTTTGCATTCACTGTCCGTGATGTACCGTCAGAATGTACAGATAGGGCACCGTGTGATAAAATAGGTGGGAAGAATGTAATACGAGAGAGAGAGAGAGAGAGAGAGAGAGAGAGAGAGAGAGAGAGAGAGAGAGAGAGAGAGGTCACGGAAAGACTGGACATTCATGGTCCCTATTTTACTGATTATCACATGACTGGGAGCAGATGCCGAAGTGTCTGTTGCAGTATCCCTCTGATCTTCGATCACCGTACATTGACAATAATTATATACCTGAACAGTTTCACAGTATTTGGTATTGTTGTTAAAGTCGAGAATTTTGAAATCGTGTAACCTTACTGGAGGACGAGATGAAATCAATTTGATATTTTCATTATCTGTTTCCTGCATGGGATAAAGTGATGCTAGACCAGTTATCTAAGTCGACCATGACAAATAAGAATAATCAAATAGGCTAGCATGCAAACATGATAAAAGTTAAGCTCTATTTTGAATTTTTTTTTTTCATTATCGACCGGATAACAACATTATCATTTTAGACAACAACACTGATGATCAAAACATCAACTTATTAATCTCGTCCTTCCTGTCTCCCCCCCTCTCCTCTTCCCTCGTCATCCCCCTCCCCACCGCACCTACCCCACCCCACCCACCCACTCTCCCCAGACAGACAGACACTTTCAAGACTGAAAGTGCAGCGTTGTCACCACTGGATTGTCACAGCCCTCACACGTACCGTGGTCTTGTCCAGCTCCACATCCACCACCTCGGTGTCAAAGACGGTGGGCAGGTAGCCCTGCTGGTTGTACGTGTCGCGGCAGAAGCTTGCAGCAGACACGTCTTGCCGCATTCTCCGTCCCCGACCACCACCACCTTGCGTCTTCTTCCTTCGGCTCTGGCCCCTCTCTTCCTCCTTCAGGACTCCCCGGAGTCTGTCAGTAGCTGCCCTCGCTAGTCCTGTGGTGGGGGAATAAAAATGATAATAATAATAATAATAATGATAATAATAAAGCAGCCATGTTTAAAGGGGGCGGTGCTCATATTTTGTACTTGTTACTGCAACCCAGACAGAAAAGAACAACAACAATATGTAAAGAGTGATGATAATTTTGCTTTGAGCCTGTTACGATAACTGAGGAAGAAAGCGACAATAGTAACGACATCAACTACTAAACTGAAGAGATGAAAATAATATCAGTAATGCATATTAAGTGAGAGGACAGAGAAAAGACTCAGTCGAGCGTGTAAAACTCAAGCGCCACAGCATCAACAACATTAATTGATATAGGCTTTGGTTTTAAAGTTGGTGCGCAAAGAACAAATATGCGACAGGACATGAAACAAAGAAAAGAAAAACAAAACAAGCAAACAAATAAATGAAATTAAAGTAAGTAAATGACGAGAAGCAAAGGCACATTGAATTTACCTGATAATGCATACATGAAGAAGTAACACCAAAACAAATATATAACAAAAACTACTACTACGGATAATAATGATAACTATAGTAATATAACACTAAAGAGATATATTTGGGGCAGTGGCGAATTGTGTGGGTCGGTAACGAGCTTTTTCTTTTCTCTCTCTCTCTCTCTACACACACACACACACACACACACACACACATATACATATATATATAATATATAATATATAATATATATATATAATATATGTGTGTGTGTGTGTGTGTGTGTGTGTGTGTATCCTAAATTATAAATAAATAAATAAATGAATTCAATTGAACTCTAAATGAACGAGGTGAACAAATGAATAAATGAACAAATGAATGAATGAATGTGAATAATGACACCAACCGGCAGACGTTTAAGGAGAATTTCAGTTCAAATAATGTAAGACCGTTCTGGCTAATATAGTCCAGAAACGAATGATTGAACCGCTTGTAGTTTGTGTTTCAAACACAGTAAGCTTAATTACTTATTTTGAATTGGAGAAAAACTTAGCTCTCTACATCACTCCTTCCCTTATCCCCCCTCCCCTAAACACACACACACACACACACACACACACACACAATCTGCGCAAATTCCAGCTTACCTTCACTTCCAAAACAAGAAAACATCATTTTGACGTGAGACCTAAGTACACTAAAGTCGCAGAGTTTTTCCAGTAATTGAACGATTCGTCATGATACAATTGCAACAATCAATAGCTAAATGAATGTATTCTGTCCAGTTGGTTACGAAGATCTAATGAAATCAAGTTAACAGCTCTGTCCTTCCTTCTTAAGCCTATTGCATTTATCACTTAGTCGCTTCGTCAGATAAAAATATCTCGCAACATTGATTGGTCTGGGTAAATTTACTAACCAATCAAGACTCTCTTTTGTGCAATGACAGCGTGCCTATTTTTGTCACAAGGGCATTGCATAGGCACTCGTTTGTGAACACGTTTTACGTATATTTTTAGGAAAAGATCTCTTACGTTTACCACACACACACACACACCACATATATATCTCATTCAAAAAAACAAATTGATTCGACAGTTTTGAGATCTGCATATTGACGATTTTCTATTTTTACTTCCCTGATATTTTACTATTACCTGGGCCTGAATTTGGCCATTGCTTTTTTTCTTCTTGAATATCGAGTGCGACCCCTTTTTTGCTAAATTTGCTCCAGGGGCCAACAGTCTGAGTCGCACTGTTTTATGTTATTTTATTTTACTTTTTAACATGCGCGCTGGTGACCTACTCGTTTTTGAGTGAACCGGGGTTTTAGGAAGAAGAAGAAGAAGAAGAGAGAGAGAGAGAGAGAGAGAGAGAGAGAGAGAGAGAAGAGAGATGTATACATATAAGTATGTGTGCGTGTGTGTGTGGTGTGTGTGTGTGTACATATAATGTATGTGTTGTGTGTACATATAATGTATGTGTGTGTGTGTGTGTGTGTGTGTTGTTTTGTGTTTATTTATTTAATGATTTTTTTCCCCATTGTTCTATTCCACAGTATAGCTGGCAAATTCTCAAGACATAGATAGGAATGTTAGTCATGTCTACAGTGTGTTACTACAGTGTGTTTCGTGTTACTAAATATAACTGTCAGAGAATGACAGGTGCAGCTTTATTGGGACTGAATCCATCACTATTTGTGATTTTGTATTGGTACTTGAGAATACTGGATATGGATTTTGAAGGTTGGCAGAGAAAGAAATAGTTGCTAGACTGTCACTGAATTTTGACTTATTTTGTTTGAAACAGACAAGAAACAGTAACAGACCACATACATTTTATATAGTTTTATAATGGACAAAAATGTTTGTTCCAAGCGCACAAATTATAAAACAAAACTGAAATTACTAGCATTTATGCATTAACTGAAATACACATATATCGGGTGGAACTTACACGTGATGAACGCGTGAGTGAGGGAGTGTGTGTGTGTGTGTGGTGTGTGTGTGTGTGTGTGCGTGCGTGCGTGCGTGCGTGCGTGCGTGCGTGCGTGCGTGCGTGCGTGCGTGTGTGGTTTTCGTTTGTTTGTTAGCTTTTCTTTTTAACTGTTTACCTTATTCTTCATTATGCAGAAACAATCTGATTGATTTTCAAAATTTGTTCGTTCCTTGGGAAAACTCCTTGAGCGTAACTGACTTTTAAAAATCTAATTTTACTTTTCAATAAGCTAGTATAATGCTACAGTATTGAGAAGTTTATTTCATCTTAATTACATATGAAAATCCGCTGTGAAACAAACACCTCTGTGTGTGTGTGTGTGTGTGTGTGTGTGTGTGTGTGTGTGTGTGTGTGTTGTGTGTGTTGTGTGTGTGCGTGCGTGCGTGCGTGCGTGTGCGTGCGTGCGCGAATAGAATTAAATGAAACACCCATTGTCACTGTATAAGACAGTAGACAGGATATATGTATTAATATATCCCCCGTTATAACCACTCCCTTTCCCCCTTTTACTAAGTATGAACGCCACACAACAAACACACACAAAAGAAAATACAGTGCACAAACAGAAGGCTTTATTTGCATTCACACACGCACTCTCACCCACAGAATGGCAGATGAAACACCAATACCTTTATATATCCGACACCTAGGCAGTTTTTCCCCACACATACACACACAAAAAAAACAAACAAACCCCAAAAGAATCCAACAATACTATCAATACTCGACCATCAACACAGGGCCCCTTATGCATACCCGTGCACGCATGTGCTGCACGTTTACATATAACAACCCTTCCCTCAGGAGGCACAAATACACACCTCAGCCCACCGAAGGCTAATACCCGAAGGAAACAAGGGTGACTCATCACATCCCCTGGTAACCCCAGGCTGAAATACCAAACAAGGTTGATACCTCATAAACCTGAGATGCCCACGCGATGTCTCTTTTCCAAAATGTATTCTTTCTGCTAATTTTTATATGCCGGTGTCAAACCACCCGGACACAAAAGCTTAACCCCCAAATGTTCAACACCAATTGTTCAAGTAACCCGCACCCACTGTTGTACTTTCAATACTTCATCCGAAGTCCCTGGCGGGTACTTGACACAGGAAAAAAAAAAAAAAAAACTTCTTCAAAAAAAAACAAAACCACACACAAAAAAAACAACAAACGGCAACACAGCGTTTCCCGATATGGTTGTGAAACCGTCGTCTGCTTGACGGCGCTCTCACTAATGCAACCGCCAAAACACAACCTTCACTGAAGCGCTTGATAGGTAAATAGGAGAGGAACGTTGTGACACGTCGAAAACGCGGTTCCCTCCCTACCGGCACCAACCACACCCGCGAGTCACACGCTGATGTAATACTGCGGTGGGCCCTCAAGACGCTTGCCCCCCTGAAGAGACAGTTGAAGAGACATTTTGAAGGGACAGTTGAAGAGACAGTTGCCACACCCTCGGACTGTGGAAGAGGGATGACGTCCCGACCGGAACGCATCCTGCCGCTCCGGTGCGTCCCCACTCCGGCAGAAAAGTGGCAGGGATGACAGTGGGGATGGCGGTGCCAACCCCACCACCAGAGAGGCCGACCCTCACGGATTTGCCGTGTAGGGGAGGTACACACAACTCGCCGGAACCCTGTGCAAAAGGAAATGTCTTACTACCACAGAAGAATACAGTTATACTTATTTGTTGCTTCACTAAAGTAAATGGTTCTGGGTGTTTACATGTCACAACCCAAAGTGCGACAGCTAATTGGAACTTAAATCATGACTTATACAACCAGCCACCTTGACATCAAAATTCTCTCACACCAGAAATGTTCCATTACACATGTAAACCAATTTCATTGACTTTCCACTTCCATCAACAGCCACAACAAAAATTATAACCATTCCTTGATAAAAGTGATTACACTATCTGAATTACATGCCCACGACTTCATTTCCCATCGAGGTCTCCAAGACAATGATTCAATAAAATTATAAATCATATTCACTGCAACGAGCAAACGAACAATCCGACCGTTAGTGACGATAGTACCGTCACAATTCAGGATCAATTACTCAGTAACATGCTTAATAGAATCAAACACATTCAAGCAAAACCAAAATAATAGAATTGAACCTGGGTATCCCAATTTCCTAGCAGGCACAATCACAATTCTACAAATGTCATCAAAAATTATCAAGCACCATGACAATCACCAATTACATAAACTCGACAAGGATTTCCGAGCGCTGCTATACATTGTCTACCGACACCACAATGCTGCGGAAAACATCTTTGAATACTAGTGCACCACAGTCGACTAAAACAACCATATACATATATACACACCAAATGTAGGCTTCTGAAACAATTCCTAAATATCTTAAACACCTTTATTATTATCATCTGCTAATTTTTTTCTCTTCTATTTCTAATCATAATAACCTATACCAAGTAATCTAACTAATACTACTATTGTATTTAACACAATTATGAGTTCACCTGCAAATCTTTAATAATAATTGAAAAAAAAAACAACAACTCTTATTAATATAACTATCCCTAATTCTCCTTTCCGCCCATCCAACCCGTTTAGTTCCAATGCAAACGCCAAAAGTGAACTTCCACAAGACGTGTCTATCCAAGGTACCACCACCCGTCACCTATCAATAAACCTCACACACGCCCAGACACATCACAAGCAGTCTGCCCTCCGTACCTAGCACGCACCGCGTGACAGTCTCCTCTTTTTATATTAAAAATTCCCGTCCTCCGATACCAACGTACACTCTCCGAAAATAACCAATCTTTATCAAACTTAAAACCGATATTCTTGTACACCAGCGACCACTACCAAGTACAACATATTATGTCTTAGCGCATCAATACCGCTGTAACACATTCACCTATCTGTATCAGTGTAGAACCGCAACGCACATTATTTCATTCCCATATTACGGGGTTTTTTTCCTCGACCTTAAGTTCAAATTATATTTCTTTTCTTCTCTTCAAACTTCCGCACATTTAAATCTCCTCTTAGCCAAATTCACATAAAAAGAATCTTTGCGAATAAAAATCAAATTAAAAGGAAATCCTCCCGTTCCGGGAACTGAAACACAAAAGTTGATGAAACCATGATATCTACAAACAACCAACTACACAGCCCTCCAACTTTCCGCTACTTTACCCCGCTCACCTTAGACAACAACAGGAACGACACACAATGGACGACACCCTCAGTCGCCGGGACACTGCCAGACAGCCAACGCCCTGGTACGTGCAGCACCCGTCGCTGAACACCAAACACCGACAGTCAAGACGCGGACGACACACTGGACGACACCCTCAGTCGCCGGGACACTGCCAACAGCCAACGCCCTGGACATGCAGAACCCGTCGCTGAACACCGAAACATCGACAGTCTTCAACCTGGTACCAAACCTTCAAAAGTCGGTCGAGGGCATACCACCAACCCCTGCCCCAACGGCAGGAACAACCTGAGCACGAGGCCAACCCAACCTTCGTGGATAACGCCTCAGTTCGTACTAACTTGGCAGATACACCACGACACTCCGAGTTCACCTCGAAACTCACAAGACAGCACTCACATTCACGGAATTCCCCATACACAACGAAGAACTCCAGTTTCACGAGCGTTTGTTTACACACGTAAACCTCACTATTCCGACGAGCTTGACACTCTCCTCCCTCCCCCCTCCAAAGTTAACCGTAAGCAAATTCCCGGCAGGATTCACGCACTTCACGGTCACTGCCACCTGGCACTGGACGGGTCACACTCCACAATTGTCACCGAGGCGACCTGTGTCAGTTCGTGCGTGACACCCTTACAATGTGTTGGTGTTTTGTGCCGAGTTGATATTTGATGATTAATGACAACAGGTCATTGTAAATAGGATATCAAGATGTTGTGTGTGTGTGTGTGTGTGTGTGTGTGTGTGGTGTGTGTGTGTGCGTGCGTGCGTGCGTACGTGCGTGCGTGCGTGCGTGTGCGTACGTGCGTGCGTGCGTGCGTGTGTACTGATCTTGCCGTAACATGGCCAAACTATAAATAGATGTTTAGTCACGAGAAAAAAACAGCTCTGCTTATACTTGGTTTCGTCGGTCTTGATCATCGCCTTTCGCCCGATGACTGCGTAGTCCGCTGTAGCCCCTCCTCGACTCCAAACGTGTTCCCCTCAACCGGGTATATCTCCAGACCGGGTGTCTCGCGCCGGAGACATACAGCGTAGTAGGCGCATCCCCTGGTTGGTGGATTGGGAGTCCCCAAAGTCTTGTACGAGGGTGGGTGGGTGGTGTGTGTGTGTGTGGTGGGGGGGGGGGGGGGGGGTGTATAATACGGACGAAAGTGCCGCGAACCAACATAGCATTAGAGAAGGAAAACGTGCAGTCCACACCTGCACGTATTAACGGGGTAACCAGACAACCATGAGCTGAAGTCGGACTGCGTCGGCTGAGGCCAGCGGGCACACCCCCTGCAGAGTCACCAGCACAGGATAAGACAAGACACTACGAGTGTCACCCATTATTGCCGTGCAGACTGATCTTCGACGGTATGGTGCTCGTCCCGTGGTTCTCCAGTCGGTGATAGCGCCGGGCCTCCAGCCTCATTGGGGCCCAACTACAGCGACTGGAGAAGTAATAGTACGCCAGACGTTACCTAGTCCGGTTGAGGTCCGGCTGTGGGGACTGGTGGGGTCTCTGCGGTGGACTGCAGATTTCGCCTTGCTAAGTGGGTTGAGGATCTAGCATGGCCGGGAATGCGAAAGAAAGAGAAAGGCACAAACATGTTGTTTTTGGTTTAGATGAATGGGACAATGTTAACCGAAGTGTTCCACCGTCACTGGGGAAACTAGCGTTGCAGGAGCAACATGCGTACAGCTTGACACTGATGGGAAACATGATGAACGTGTGG
>CM031610.1:29086287-29106287 GCA_018398815.1 Conus ventricosus | reverse complement strand
CTATTAACACCCCAGTGACATTCAAATTACCCTTCTTCTAAGGAGGTCCAGCTCTCAGTAAAAAACCGAAAAGTACACAGAAAAGGGCAGACTATGCCACCCGGAGGCGGGGTTTTCCAACCAGACTTTCTGCCCCCGCTGCCAGTCGCTTAACCACGTCCACCCTACCCGTATCATAGTACCCGGACGGTCGACCCGACACGGCCACCTCCCAGGGATGCTGGTCAATCATGAAATACACCGAGTCCACAGAGCTGTCCGGCACAGGTTGGTGGTGGTGACGGTGACGTGGAACACGTACAGGCCCTCGAGCGGCACGAGGAATTGTCCTGACGTCATGTTGAAGGCGTCACCCTGGTTGGCCATGACGCGGGGGAAGAGCAGGGGGTCGCTGGAGTAGTGGGTGCTGTTGAGGATGCAGACGCTGAAGCTGATGGGACGGGAAGTGAGTTCTGCCAAACACACATGGAACTGAGATGGTCAGCACCATGAGTAGCCTACCGTCCTAAAACATAAATCATGAGATGTACGAAGCGAGTTCGAAAATAGACCTTGTCACGATCCCATGGGTACTTCTATTGAAAGATACGCGGGAGAGCACAGACCTCCGCCAAAGTAAAACGGATTCTGGATCCGTAATATGATCCGGATCCGCAACATGTTCACTGGGTTAGTTCGCGCTACGCTCCATTCATCGTTCCAAAAATTGGCTAAAATTGCTTCAGTATTTTTCTTTAATGTAATCTTGTTAACAGATTGATAAACCAGCAGACACAAGTTAAAATATAATACATAACTCCATGGCAGAGTTTTAAAAGACCAAGAAAGCTATGTTGATTTTGCAAGTGATGGTGATTTTGAGGACGCTTTCAAGATTATGGGTTAAAAATGGTTGCTTTTTGTGAACTGTGTTGACTTATTGGGCTTAATTAGAAGAGAGAGAGAGAGAGAGAGAGAGAGAGAGAGAGAGAGAGAGAGAGAGAGAGAGAGAGAGATTCAGATTATTTGTTCAGTAAGGCCAAGGCCCCATAGATACAAGGGCCGGTCACAGTGTTTAGCAGAGAGAGAGAGAGAGAGAGAGAGAGAGAGAGAGAGAGAGAGAGAGAGAGAGAGGAGAGAGATAGAGTGGGGTTGATTTTAATGAATTACTCAGATTGTTTCTCTCCAAACTTCACTGACCATCAGTGTCGCTGACAGTCTCTGGTTTCATTACAGGTTTTCTGCCGTTCCATTTGTGAACATGTATAGGGAACCAACATGCTGGAAGTTTGGAGGGAGTCAGTCTCAGAATGTCCCGCCAACGTAAGGGCCATAACTCTTCCGTTCAAAATAGACCAATTCACAGTATGCGGCTGATTTTTTTCCAACGAGGTCATCTTGCCTATTCGGCGCGCGTGCCACGTCATGCAAGTCATATATAGGTTTATCAGGTTATCCAGTTACAGGGCATTGGTGTCAAGAAGCTTGACCAGCGCTGCGTTATCTTTGTTACAGTAATTAAACTCACTCACTCTGTTGTTTCTTTTCTGGGGAAGGACCATCCCGCCCCACCCCCCTCTTTACTGACTGCCCTTTGAAGGACATGTGTACTTGGCTGGGCTATAATGGAATAAATGGAACTGTTGATTCATTTGTTTCATTTTGTTTCTCTAATCTTTGGGCAAAAAATCTACTGGAATGACAGACGCCCCTGCTACATGTTTTATATGCATTAAGGGCATCAATGTTTTAGCTATTAAGTTGTGGATTAGTGCACATAGGTATGTGAATAAATGTATGCATTCTCGTGTTGTTATATTTTGTTTTGTTGCTTCCAAGACCAGACTTTTTTTCTGCCTGATGACTGCTTCGAAAGAGCCCTGCCCTGTGTACTCATGTGTGCAGTAATCAAACTGAAGACTGACATTGAATTTGATGTCATTGTTTCTGTTCCTCATTATGCTTTTTAATATTGTCTGGATCTCTTGCATCGCAAGTTGTATTCCTGCCTTCTGGACATTCTCGCGACCGGCTCTTTTTGACTCTGCCATGTTAAGAATATTGATTTTCGTTTTACTCAAGTCCTTCTGCCCTTGTGATCGAATTCAGCTATCTTTGTTCTGGAAAATTTGAACTTTTGCGATCTAAAACTGCCACTTTGGTTGCAGTCAGGGACTAATTTAAAAAATGTAAACCTGTCCAAAGGGGGACCCCTGCTTTTTCTTTTTGTAGTTTTTTGTCTCTATGGCAGGATCATGATATTGTATCTTTTTAATCGGGGGAAAATTATAAGGGGAAAAACCCCTCCCCCCCCCCCCCCCCCCCCCCCCCCCCCCCCCCCCCCCCCCCCCCCTACCCCACATCTTCCCTCCGGGAAGAATATAATACATAAGCAACTGTATGTAAATTGTCCCTTGTTTCTTGTGTATTTTGCCTTTATATATTTATTTTATATATATTATATATATATATATTATAACAAATAATAATTCCCAAAGGGTAATACCGCACCTTTCCCGCAATTACAGAGCAGCTTGGTTTTGCAATGACTGAAAAAATTTATGAATTATAAACAAAGCTTGCTCTTATGTTTTTGTTTGAAGAAATGGGGGGAGATACATTTATCGCGGGGAGTGTTTCTCCCTAACTAAAGATGTGTTTGGTGGGTAAAGGGGGAAAAAAAAAAATTTAATGCTTTAAAATTTGACCCTTTCAGCAAGTTTAAATTTCTAAAAAGGGGGAGACACCCCCAATAGGGAGGGAAACTCACAAAACATAAACTCCTGGTCATTACCGATTTAACTGGTGTTTCCCTCGTGACCGGGAAAGTGGAAAATTTGATCCTATGCCTTTTCATTTTTTAAGAAGAATGCAATCCCAAAAAAGGGTTGGTTTGCAATCCTAAATTGTTTTTTGGGTTTTTCAAAAAACCCAAACCCAAAAAGGTGCCACTAAGAAGAAAAAGAAAATCATAAAAGAGCAAAAAAAGCTACTTTTTCTAGTGAAAAGAAAAAATAAAAAGATATCCTCTAAGACCAAGTTGGGGAAAAAGTTCTTGGAATGAACCACAAGGGACAAAAATACAAAAAACTAATAATTTCCAAGGATAATACCGCCCCGTTCCAGCAACTACAGAGCATTGGTTTTTGCAATGACTGAAAAAATTATTGAATTTTAAAAAAAGTTTTGCTTTTGTTTAAATTTGAAGAATGGGGGAGAAGCATCTTTGCAGTGGTAATATTCTGCCAACTAACAGTATTGTTGAGTGGGTAAGGGGGAAAAAAAATAAAATAAATCTTCTAAATTGAGCCTTCAGCAAGCTTATATTCTCCAAAGGGGGACATCCCCCTTTGGGAGGGAAATCACTAACATAACTCCTGGTCATATCCCGATATTTCGAAACTTGGGGGGTTTCTCCTCAGTGCCGCGGAAAGTGGTAATTTGCCCTTGCTTTTTCATTTTTTAAGAAAATGCAATCCCAGAAAGGTTTGGGTTTTGCAATCCCGTAATATGTTTTTTGATTTTTAAAAAACCAACAAAGGTGCCACCTAAGAAGCAAAAGAAAATCAAAAAGAGAAAAACAGTAATTTTCTAGTGAAAAGTAAAAAATAAAAAAAGAACCCTCTAAGACACAAGTTGAGGGCAAGTTCTTGGAATAAACCAAAAGGGGACAAAAAATACAACAAATAATAAATTCCCAAGGGAAAAATTCCCGCACCGTTCCAGCAACTTACAGAGCACTTGGTGTTGCAATCTGCAAAAATTATTGAATTATAAACAAAGCTTGCTTTTATGTCTTAGATTGAAGAAATGGGGGAAACCCCATTATATTGCAGTGGTAATGATTCTCCCTAACAAAAGTATGTGCTTAGTGGGTAAATGGGGAAAAAAAAAAAAATGCCTTCTAAAATTGACCCTTCGCAAGCTTTATTCTAAAAGGGGGACATCCTCCAATGGGGGGGAAATCATAAAAAACCCCTGTATATCCGATATTTCGAAACTTGGGGGTTTCTCCTCATGACCGCGGAAAAAGGGAAATTTGTCTTCCTTTTAGTTTTAAGAAAAAGAAATCCCTTGTTCCCTATTTCTTCAATCAAGACACAAGAGCAAGTTTTTTGGTAGAGGTTCAAACTTGCTGTGCCTTTTTTCTTCTGTTTTTTTTTTTCCTTTTTTTCTGTTATTTTTGTATGGCAAGGGCCCAGGAAAAGGCCATGTGCTGCAGCAGGTTTAAATAATGGGACATGAAATTTTTGGTGATGGTTTGTCGGGGGTTTCGTTACCTCTTTGTTGGGGGGGGGGGGGGGGGGGGGGGGGGGGGGGCAGCAAAAAGGGTCTTTTTTTTGTCTGTGCTAATCGTCTTTGGCCCAGTCCTTGTCAGGCTGTTGTGGAAGTGATTCACCAAGCAAATGAAACGAACAGTCGCCCCCTGCTTTTTAAAATTAAATTTTTCCACAGAAAGTAAGGTTATCTTTCTTTTTTCGTTTTTTGAAAATGAGTATTTGTGTATTTGTCTAGAAAGAATTGTGCTCCTCTTTTTAAATGCATGTCAGAGTCCTCTACTCTATCATTTTCTAGATCTTCTTACAAATGTCCCCCTGGGGATACCGGAGTCTTTTTTGGACCAAAAACTAGCTACCCATCTTTGGACCTCTGGCTATGATAATTTCCTCTTTTTTCCCCTTCTTTTTTTCGACAATTTTCTTTCTCTCATTTTTTCCTTTTTTTACTGTGTCTATGTTTTTTCCTTTTTCGGGGCCCTTCTTGTCTTTTTTGGAAAAGTTTTTAAAATTTTTTTTTCCCTTTTTTCCCACCGGGGGGGGGGGAAAAAAAGGAAAAAAAAAAACCCACATACCAAAAACAAAACCCATTTTGGGTTGAGAAACAAAAATTTTTTTTAAAATTTTTTTGGTTTTGGGCAGAGGTTTTTTTCTTTCCCCCCCCCCCCCCCCACCCCCCCCCCCCCCCCCCCCCCCCCCCCCCCCACCCCCCCCCCCCCCCCACCCCCCCCCCCCCCCCCCCCCCCCCTTTCCCCCCCCAAAAAACCCCCCCCCCCCCCCCCCCCCCCCCCCCCCCCCCCCCCCCCCCCCCCCCCCCCCCCCCCCACCCCCCCCCCCCCCCCCCCCCCCCCCCCCCAAAAAAACTGGGATTTTATTGGGAAAGTTTAATTTATTTTTTTTTTAATTTTTAATAAAAAATCCTGTTCAAGCAAGCTTGGGGACATCTGGGGACTTTTGGGAAAACATACATCGGGTTTTGAAAAAAACATTTGGGGGGTATAAAAGGGGGGGGGCCCGACTTCCCATTTGAGTTGAAAAAACCCCTTCGGTTTTCCCCCAAAAAAACCCAAAAAAAAAGGGGGAAAAAAAAACCCCCCCCCCCCCTTTTGGACTTTGAATTTCTTTTTGATTTTTTTGGAAATTTTTTTTTTTTGGGCAAAAAAAAACAACCCACCCCCCCCCCCCCCCTCCGTCCCCACCACGTTTCCCCCCATTTTTTTGCCTTTTTCAAAATTTTTAGTTGTTTTTCCAAAACCCCCTTTGCTGATACTTCGCAGTCTGTGACCCGCAATTTTTACAGGTTTTTTTTTTTTTGTTCGTTTTTTTTTAAAGGGGTTACTCTCCCCCCCCCTCCCTTTAGGCCCGCCCCCCACCTGGACAAAGTAGCCTGTCATGTATGGGTGTGTGTGGTGTGTGCGTGCGTGATTGCGCGCCGCGCGCGCGGTGTGTGTGGTGTGTGTGTGTGGTGTGTGTGTTTGTGTGTGGGTGTGTGTGCGTGTGTGTGTGTGTGTGTGGTTTTTGTGTGTGTGTTGTGTGTGTGTGGTTGTGTGGTGGTGGTGCGTTGCTAGTGGTGTGTACACGTGTGTGTGATTTGTAGGAGTGGGGTTCCTGTTGGTCTTCTGGTTTTCGTCCCCAAAAAATAACTGAAGTGGTGTGTTTATCTGGGCGCAATCCCCCCCCTCTCCCCGTGCTCCCCCTCTCTTTCTCCAAATAAACCCCAATATCCATGTACTTATCCCGGGGTCCCCCATATATTGCCTCAAAGGGTCTCAGGTCGTATAAAGGGGTCCCCGTTATCAGAACGCCTTTAGGCCAAAGGGGACACCGGCAGGCCAATTGTATAACGTAAGGCGAACCTTGTTCCGATCCAACAAGCACGTTGGCAAACCAAGGACATTGATCAAGCAGTTAACGATTACTTCTTAACAACACTGAACAAATCAGTTAGCGGAGGCAGTGAGAGTGAACGTTCGCTTCCATGGAGACCCACCACGTCCATCCAGCCACCGCGTGCCTGTCAGTTGCCAATACCGTTTGGACATAAACTCGCCTCCATAATTCACGGATGTGAAGCAGAAGTCGAAACTGGTTAGAAGACCACAGTGAGCGGAACCGGAACTAGATGCGGGTGAGAGAGAGAGAGAGAGAGAGAGAGAGAGAGAGAGAGAGAGGGAGTGTTTCCAGGACCTCTTCCACACACCCATACTGCATCATCCTTCCACCCGCTCCATTTCCACCCCAATTTCCCGATCCCCCTTGTGGAAGACTCACGCTAGTTTGAACTGTTTCCACGTTCAAGCTACCCCTCCGTTTTAAGGAGTCCCTTCTACCCTCTCCCAGACACTGAGGGATAGCCCTTTCTGTCTCCGCCTCTCCTCAGACACAATAGACTGGCATATGCTATTCCTATGCCGCCTGAACTGTTATCCCCATCTGCCACGTTGGGTAACTAAGAGCGATGCGGACCAAGGAACACACTCAGACTGACTGACAGATTTTTCCACAGTTTGCCAGTGTAGGCCAACATACTGTGTGCATTATTGTGTTACACGTGTGTGATATGTCTGGGAGTGCCTGTTCGCGTATCATAGTGCCTTTTTTTATGTTAGCGAGTGTGCGTGCGTGCGTGCGTGCGTGTGTGTGTGTGTGTGTGTGTGTGTGCATGTGTACATGCGTGCGTGCGTGCGTGCGTACGTGTGTGTGTGTGTGTGTGTGTGTGTGTGTGTGTGTGTGTGTGTGTGTGTGTGTGTGTGTGTGTGTGTGTGTGTGTTGTCAGTGTATTGCTGTGTGCACATGCCTACGTTGGGTCCATGGACCAGGGTCCATGTACTGCTGTATCCACGTGCCATGACTGTGTCCACGAGCCACGTGCCTTAAGCACCATGGCATATTGTACTTTCAATCAGACCAGAGCCATTCCCCATTTGGAGTATGATGGCAATGAAACTTTCCTGTCCTTTCTGGCCTCTCAATCATCAGGTATCTTCTTTTTACAAAAAATTGTTACACCCAAGCACTTTTTCACAAACATTTATTAATTCGACCATGCTTTTTTTTTCCATTTCAAAGACCCAGTCAAGCTGGATTAAAGAGAAATAAAATCTCTACTGTTGATCATATGTTTACATTGATGGCATATAAACACAAACAGTTCTGTTTAAATAATGAATTATAAGTTGCCATTATTGGATTTGTGAAGGCTTTTGATTCAGTTAACAGAACTTTACTGTGGCCTATCCTGCTTAAAAAACGGTATACATGTGAAACTTTTATGAATGAGTTATAAATATGTATGATTGTGTGAAGGCAAGAGTGCGCTCTGGTGCAGCTTTAACAGACTTTTTCATATGTACTTCTGGAGTGAAATAAAACGATACTTGGCAAGCCTGTTTATTTTCCATACTAATGAACTGACACATAAAGTTATATATCACGGAGAGCACAGTCCAGACTTCACAAATAACGTTTTGGATGTTTTCATACTTTTCGTAGATGTCGTAGTCGTGTTATCAAAAGCAGTAATTGGATCGCAAAATCACTTCAACACTTTCAAAAGATTTGCTGCTGCATTACAGTTAAAAGTCAACTTGGCAAAAAGCAGTATAACTAAATTTTGGAAGTGCGGACATCTTGTGGCGAGAGAAAGACGGGACATACGATGGATCTGCAATGCCTCTTATCAATGTATATAAAGATCTTAAAATTGGTATCTGCTTCTCCATGTGTTTGAGTTTTACCTTTGCTTGGAAATATTTGGCCAGCAGAATAATGCATTAGTGTGTATACTGCAAAAAATATCATTGCTAAATAACGAATCCCTATCTTGTTTTTGAAGTTATTTGATTACAAAGTTCAACCTATGGTACACAACGGAGCTGAAATATGGGGGCTTGATATTGCTGCTGTGCATTCTGGAAAAAAATCCATCTTTTTATCTCTAATCAAATTTATAGGAGTAATACTGCAAACGCCAAATGATGTTGTGTATGGTGAAATAGTTAGACATCATTTACACTTTAATTCTGCTGTTCAGTGTGTTCGATATTGGTTGAAAATCATTCAGATGTAGGACCACAGATCATCATTCAAAGCATATAGAATGCTGTTAGACTCATCTAATGGAGGTGGGGAAAACTTCTTGACCAATATGAGGAAGAAGCTGTGGATTTGCTTTTGAATTTGTATGGATGAACCAAAGCGTTGGTGATACGAATGTTTTATTCGGCATTCAAAGAAAAACTAACTGATTGTTAACAACAAAACTGGAATTCCCGTATACATATCAGAGACAGATTTAAATTGTATAGAATGTATAGTCATTTACGCTGTTGGCCTGTTTTTGTGTCAGTGAACATTGACAAGAATTTAAAACGTATTATGAGCAGGTTTAGATTTGGTGTGTTCTGATATTTCCATTTATTATTTTTGCTATTTCAGAAGCCAGGCTTGAGCAGGAACCCCGACAGGTGCACGGAGAAGGCAAAATGGTGTTGACCGGTGCTGTTGTTGGTGACCCACACCTGCTGTCCCTGGACCATCGGCTGGACCAGGTCCACGCTGCCCGTGTTATGATACCCGGTCACCCGTGACGTCATCGCACTGACCATCTTCCGCCCGTCCACCACCAAGAACACGGTGACCCTAGAATTGTCCCCGCTGGGGTTGGAGCTGACCAGAGACAGGTGAAACACGTATGTCCCGTTGACCGGTGTCACAAACTTTGCTGAGGCCACATGGAAGGCGCCACCCTCGTTCGTCGAGATGTCAGTGAAGTGGAGTGGGCGGTTGGAAGTGGTCAACGTTTGCAGGCTGACGTCAAAGCCGATGGACTGAGAGGCGAACTCTGTTGGTACACGAGGGAGGGCATAATAGAAACGGCAATGTCAGACATCTTGGAGACTATAAAGGTAGGGAGGGGAGACGGAGGGACAGACGGGCTGATGGTGGTAGGAGAGAGGAGGGGGGGGGGGGGGGGGGGGGGACAGAGGAGACGAAGTTGGATGGGGATGGGAAGGGAAAGGGGCGGTGAGGAAGAGAGACAAAGAGAGGTGTGTATGTGTGCGTAAGGGTGGGGAGAAGCTGATAGCCCGTCAACATTCTCGAAAATTCAATGAAGCTGTTAAGAATCTGTTTTTAAAGGCTAGCTTATTACAATGGGGACGAGCAATAAACTTACTACCTGTATGTATCAGGCACTTGTAGGCCCAACACATAATCTGCCAAGTTGAAAAACGAAAATCTTGTAGGTTCAAGAAACAGTTTCCCCTGACGCTATTATATCCCAACTGGAGTACATTTTCGATTCTGTCGAATTTTTACTGGTAACAACTCCATTTCCACGAGCCCTCTCCAGTACCACTGGCTCTTCAGCCCTAAAAGGTCACAAAATGTAAATTTCCTATTGAACAAGCATGAACGCTAGGCCTTCTACTTTAACCAAATCTTAAATAATGTTAGCGAACCGCCCAGAGAACGTGGACAAACGAGTCACAAGACAAAACACAACGCGTTTCGACCTCTTAGGTCTTCGTCAGGTGATATATAAACGAATAAAACAACGAAAATTCACTTAGCTTTGATCGCTTCAAGCGATCTGAAGCGATCAAAGCTAAGTGAATTTTCGTTGTTTTATTCGTTTATATATCACCTGACGAAGACCTAAGAGGTCGAAACGCGTTGTGTTTTGTCTTGTGACTCGTTTGTCCACGTTCTCTGGGCGGTTCGCTAACATTTATTAAAGATTTGTTTAGATTTCCGCCTGCAGTCGTCTCGCTTTGCAACTACTTCTACTTTAATCGAAATAAATGGTCTTTTCTTCCCTATATGTTTCTCCGAGACCATGTCACCTTGCTCGTTTATTTTTCGAAGTTGCTTTTACTACCCTGATTTATTTGTCCAGACACGCTTGCGGTGAATATCATCAAGCGGTAAGCATACACAAAGGCACATAGAGAGCACAGCAATACCGGGCCGCTGTATTTGTAAGGGTCAGCGTGTTGAGGTACTGACATTCGTTCGTAACTTGACACGTTTCCAGTTATACAATCATAAGGATGCTTAGCTCAGTGATTCACACACACACACACCACTGCAAGGCATGGCTAATGAAGGAAGCCATCTCTCTACACGGCATTGTACTGACGGCCGTCGGAATGGCTTGCATAAACCGTTCTGGGTCTGGCCACACCCAGGAAGCTATTTCACGACAACGTATTGACTGTGCTCGAGGCCGTTGGAACGAAGTACACATAAACCATTCTCATCTTCTACGTGCTGCATGGGATCTCTTGGTAAATGAATCACCAGTTACGCGCAGCGTCAGATATGTGGTGATAATGAAGTGATGGTGGGTTGGATTAGGATCTTAAAAGGTTCCACTGACGCTCCATCACAACCGTTTAGAGTGAAATCCACATCAAATCTGAGCGAGAGAGAGAGAGAGAGAGAGAGGAGAGAGAGAGAGAGAGAGAGAGAGAGAAGTAGGGTGTAGTAGGGCACAGAGAGAGTGAGAGAGAGGTGTAGTAGGGCACAGAGAAGAGAGAGAGAGAGAGAGAGAGAGAGAGAGAGAGAGAGAGAGAGAGAGAGCAGCTTGTACATACCCAACTGCTGTTTCAAAGCTTGGTTTTCAGCGTTCAGGCTATCCACCTTGCCTTGTTGCTCGCTCTCTCGACTCCTCACCCCCAACACCTCCGCTTCCAGTAAAGACAACCGCGCCTCCACTGCGTCCACATGTACGGTTGCTCCCCCTGGAGACGGAGAGTTTGCGGGCAGGCAGGTGGAGTTAGCAGACGCTTTGCCCAGGTTGCACGTGTAGTCTCCTGAAGTGACAGGGTTTGGCACAGAGAAGTAGGCCACCCCAGATCGCCACCACGACGTCCCAATGACCTTGTGGTCTGGAGTCTGACATAACAATAGACAGAGAGGTCAGCGTGACTCAGAAAGGGGTGTGTCGATTGCATGCCTTCAGTTTAGAGAACGGGTCGGGTGGGGGATGGGGGTGGGGGTGGGGTGGGATGGGGGTGGAAATCTATGGTGTAAAGGAATAGGCATGTATTGGGGGAATGCATGAGTTTGTTTACTGACAGCTGCCCATTTTTGCACAGTGCGTGCAGATGTCTTTCTCCGTTTAACTTTTCAAACACTGTCTTACAACGTAGACCATGTGGAAGAAGAAGAAGAAGAAGAAGAAGAAGAACAACAACAACAAGAACAAGAACAAGAACAATAACAACAACAAGACGAAGAAGAAGAAGAAGAAGAAGAGAGAGAGAGAGAGACAGTAGAGGACATGCTGATGGTCATCGGCATCATCATGAGGAGGAACAACTTCCAAAGACTTACCGAGAGCTACATAAAATGTTATACTGGCAAAACAAAATTGGCTAAAATCGCCTCGAAATTCCTATATCACCGTACCTCTGCAAAGCAGCTAAAAACCTGAAACATAATATCTTGCAATAAACAAGGTGGCACCTGTTGTCACGGAATTAACGGAAATCGACTCTGTTAGCATATATTACACATTAACTTATGGCCTAACAAACGAATAAGCCAGCTTATTTAACATCATTTTCTCATACTACCATGCAATCCATTCTTTCTGCGGAAGACAAGTTGCACACATTAAATTCTAACGAGTGAAATATACCGTCTCACTTTCTGCTTTGTCAAACTAATCTTTGTGTTACAGACGCGTTACTTGTATAACCATGTCAAGAATAAATAGCTACCTTACTCAACATTGTTGTCCTGAACATTGTATTATGGTAATCGTTTCAGTCTTTTTGCGTAAGACTGTGACAAGTGTAACCACTTAATGTAAAACGTTCGGGCTCGATTCAGTCATTCTGACCATTCTTTTTGCTACAGACATGTTCAATTGCACATAAAATTGTAGCAAGCTGAATATAACACCTTTACTTAACATTGTGGGATTTCATATCAACGAATGATACTTTCTGCCAGGTTTGTAACTCATACATCTGTAAAAAACGTAATACGTTACCTTTCCTATCATTATGTCCGCTGCTCTTTCGGTCAGAAACGTGTTACACACATCAAACTGTAATAAGCGTGATGTGCCTCCTACAAAAACCTTACCGACCTTACTACTGAGTTATTCAATCCACTCTTTTCCTTAAACGACAGGTTAAACGCGCACGGTTCCTTAACAGGTAATGCGCCACAGGCTGACTTGCCATGGTCTTTTCCTTCATACACTATCGGCAGCATGATTGGCTCAGTGGCGGAATGCTGAATTCTCGCAGTCAGACGGTTCTAGTATGAAGCGTCTGCATTTATCATGTGTACATATATTTTAGCATAGCTCCACCCCATCCCGCTCAGGGTCAAAGCATGAATACAAACTGTGAAAACTTACTAACTAGCCGATCATCCAAACCAAACTACCAACCAACTAATACACTCACTCACTCACTTACTGATCGACTGACTGACTCAGTGACGGACTGACTGACCAACCAACTAACTGACTGACGACCGAGTAATTGACTGACTGATCAACTGACCAGCCCGCCAGCTTAACGAACGAACGAATCAGCCAACCAACCGACCAACTAACCGACCAACCAACTAACTAACTCGAACCAACTAAATAACAAACAACTAAACCAAACCAGTCAACTATCTAACTAACTGATTAACAGTCCACGAAATCTGGGTGCTGTCCCAACCAATTAAGCAACCAACCAATCAACTAACTGACCAACTATCTATCTAACGATTTAAACAACTAACAGTCCACGAAATGTGGACGCTGTCTCTCCATGGCTCGTTGATCTGGCAACAGGCCAGCACAAGGTGATACTCAGTCGTCTGGTTGTCGTACTTCCCCCGGGCTGAAGGCTGGCTACAAGGTGACCATTCTTCACCACGCCGGCGTTAGCTGTGACCAGTTACAGAGCAGCAGTTGTTGTTGTTGTTGTTGTTGTTGTTGTCGTACCCTGGCTAAAAGACTCCAGGGATCATCCAAACAGCCGAAGCACTTGAACACTATGGTACAAATGCATCAGCTGGGGATGAGAACATTACGTGTGTGACCGTTTTTGATTACCCCACCACATGGGCAGCCACACTCCGACTTCGGGGATTTTGGAGACTGATAATGTTATGCTAGGAGCTTGTCACAACTGAAGACAATCCCGCATAACTATGCAGAGCATAACAACATTTTGATGTAGCCTTGGTGTTCTAGCCATGTCAATTGGCCTGACACAGCTTTAAGCCAAGGCAGACAGAGCAGCAGTGAAAGCGCATTTCTGCTGGATGTAGCGTTAATACACGCTGATGCTCGCATGCAAGCACACGACACACGAAGAGCACACACAGATACACACCAGAATGGACACACAGATACATACACTGACACAGACACAGACAGCGCAAACGCATGCATGAGCGGGCTCATGCACGCGCGCCTGGGCACACCCAGACAGACAGACAGACAGACACATGCACAAAGTATACCCGCTTGCTCATACACATACAGCCACCCACCCGCACATGCAAAACTCGTGCGCGCTTGTTTTCACACACACACTGCGACTCACACACACACTTGGATACACACATACATACTAGGCCACACACACACACACACATACACACACTTGTGTCCCCCCCCCCCACACACACACACACACACACGCACACGCGCGCACACACACACACACACACACTTGGAAACACACACACACACACATGTGGATATAATGTTGTCATAGGGCTTTGCGAATATAAACTGTGAACAGAACTCTGGAAAAAAATGAGAAAACTTGAAGTTCTATTGAATTTATGGGAACACATAGCTATGATCTGGAAATATACGGGGTTGCCAGTACAGAGCTCTGGGAATGCCGTATGTGAATGGGGCACCAAGAAAGTGTAGAGACAGACCTTTGAGGACATGCAGGAACATAGGGCTGTGGAAACATGTGAGAATACAAAACTCTAGATATAGGGGGAAACAGAACACTAGAAACATGTGGGAAGAAAGGGCTTTGCGAACACGTGGAAACGCTGAACTTGAGCAAAATGTGGAGATACTGAAATGTACGTACAAGGCACACGGAGCTGCTAGTTGAAGGAATGTCAAGTTTGAGAACACGAATGTATAGAAACATGAGATATCTGTTGCCTTACCGGTGACATGTACGTTCGCCGTTTGCGTATAAGTGACAAGGGAGCCGTGGACGTTGAACGTGGCCTTCACGGTATAGGCTCCCAAATCCTGCACACTGACGTTCAGAAGACGGATGCCCGCGTTGGCCATGAACTCCAGCTGAACGGAGTTGCCCGCTTCTGGTATGAACTGACCGTGCACTCTGGTCGCCAGCAACCTGTCAGTGTCGCCTGCAAATTAACACCCCCCGCTGATAATAGCCCTGGACGACTGCGGGCGCCCACTTCAATTGTAGACTATACCAGTCACGTAAGAAAATGGGCCACAGTCAATCAAATCGATTCACACACACACACACACACACACACACACACACACACACATCACCACCACCCCCACCACCACCACCACCAAAAATGATACGATGATGCTCGCAAGACAGGCTGATATTGGGCGAATCATTCAGAAAACTGTTATCTCCTCTTCCAGCCTCATACACCATCTCCTCCCCCTCCCTTCCAAAAAAAAGAAAGGTTACGATAACGCGTGCAAGTCAGACTGCTGGTGGAAAATTCGTATTATAAAATCGTCTTTCCTCCCACCTCCCCGAACATTCTCAACACGAAATCTATCCCTTTCTCCCCCTGCACCGCCCCCCCCCCCCCCCCCCCCCACACCTGACCACCTGCATCGCCGTTCACTTCATAAGACCGCCCCCCCCCCCCCCCCCCCCCCCCCCCACCCCCAATTATGGTTTCAACCTTTCAACCTTATGTGCAACGAGTGCGCGCGTGCGCGCATACACACACAGCTGTTTTCTTTTCTTTTCTTTTTTTTAATGTTATTAACTGTGGGCATACTGCCGGCTTCAATAGTTCAATGCTGTTTCAAAACCTAACCTTCTGGGGTGGCCAATAACTTTAAGTTTACCTGAACGTCAAATACTTTACAGAATATGGAAACTAAAGCACAAATGGTAAGAGGTACGAGGATACGACATGAAAAGAAAGGGCAGAGCAATAACACACATAAAAAGTATACAAAGAAAGTCTACGAAAGGAAGAACAGTTTATAGAAACAACAACAACAACAACAACAAAAAACAAACAAAAAATGATTGTCGACGAAAGAAAAAAATTACCTCCATCTTGTACAAAATGTCCTTCATCATCCGTCAGGTGTTCAGTCGGAAGAGGGGTGTATTTCCAGTGCAAGACCACGTTTTGACCTTCACAGACCGCCGTCACGTTGTCCGGCAGGATGTTAGCTGATTTCCATACGACTGCCGACGTCACTGACAGGACAGCAAAAATGGAAGCGTCAGTCTTAACCTAAATTATTTTGTTTCCTGCTTTGAAACTGGATTTTCTTTTCTTTCTTCTTTTTTTGTTTTGTTGTTGTTGTTGCTTCTTTATTTGCAATCACAGAGGGCATGTCCAAAGGGACATGTGTGTGTGTGTGTGTGCGTGTGTGTGTGTGTGTGTGTGTGTGTGTGTGTGTGTGTGTGTGTGTGTGTGTGTGTGTATGTGTGTGTGCGCGCGCGTGTGTGTGTGTGTATGTGTGTGTGTGCATGTGTATGTGTGTGTGTGCGTGCGCGGGCGCGGGCGCGCGCGTACGTGTGTTCTGTCAGGCCCATCAGGCCGGCAACTTGGTAACCAAGCTTACATACATTGAAGTATGGAGAGAAGAGAAAGTAGATAGAGAGTAGCTTGCATTCAAATTTTATCTGGTGAGAATATACGAGACTGTACTTAATGAGTTCACGGAATAATATGAGATGGTGTATTTTCCTATAGCTGGCTTGCGACGTATGAGGTGAGCGACAAGCCAGACACTGCCACACACACACACACACACACACACACACACACACACACACACACACACACGCGTGCGCACACATATATCTAAAGATCTCTATCTATCTATCTATCTATTTCATCGTTAAGCAAGCACGGAACCCCCCCCCCCCCCCCCCTCCCCAGTGAAAACGAAGCCTCTGGTTATACACACTCACACATACAGTAAAGACGCACTGCACAGATACAAAGACAGACTGACAAACATGCAAAAATGACATAGCTTACATACACTGATGCATGAAGGCGTGCACGCACACAAACACACAGTGAGACAAGTACATGTGCGCCCGTACACACACACACACACACACACACACACACACACACACACACACGCACGCACCGACACACACTAAAACACACACTCTAACCTTTTACTCCCTCAGCAAGAAGGCAGAAAGAGACCACGGTGAAAATGAAGCCCATGGTTACCTATATTAAAATGATACAGTTAGAGAGTTAACCACACGTGCTCTTGTCAATCGCATTAGCTGTGATATACTGATACTGCCAAGGACAGTAGTGATTCGTCCAATGTCCATCTATTGTCTAGATGGCAAACAGGCGGCATGGACAATCGGTTTGACTTACATCTCCAGGGTCAATGAGGTATGCGGTTCGAATCCCTGCAGCTCCTGGTGGTTGAAGCAAACAGATTTTGCACGTACAGATCTGCTAGTGTGTTGGATACATTGACGTAGCAACGAAACTTACCATAGTGAAGGAACATGACCAGTATCTTCGCTTTTTGCTAGTTGAAGTCCAGTTGCACGCACTGCGTTCATTAGCTCTGTGTCTGCCTGTTGTTCAAGAATGGCTGTCGTTCCACCACACTTGACAACAGATAGTGTCAAAACTGACTTGTTCTAGAAAAGAAAGGAAAAAAAAAACATCTGGCGAAGGTAACACCTGTCTTTCCATTGAAAGTTGAGTTACATTTTCTCAATGCATTGATCAAGCAAGTACGTCTTGGAGTCAAATATTTAATCTGAAGCGCGCGGCAGGACTATTGACTACGTGCATTACAGGCGCACCGTTTCATGGTCATATTTTCGCATTTTATTTCTGTTATCGAACTGGTATGCTGATTGATAGGGCAAAACTGCTTTGGCCGTGCCTGCCAGCAACATCTGTCCCATGAAAACGGTAGGGTCACTCTCGTCGAAAGCAAGATCTGATACAGATTATTCCGAACATTGTCTGGGAGCATTCTCGTCACTCGAACAATTCTCTAGGCCTACCCCGAAAACAGTTGACTATATGCACAAGTCAACAGGATTCGAAGTAATGCGAACTGAGGGAAGCAACTCCCAATTCAAGTCGGAGTTTGGTGCTTTATGAAAATAGCATAGATCTGATCGTGTGTTGACACGTAGGCTACATAAGTCCGAATTCAAGTCAAAGTTTGTGCTTATCTCTATCTAGTTCGTGTTGTTTATAACCTAGCAGACGGCGGGGAGGGGGGGGGGGGGGGGAGGGGGTATTCGGCGTTCACCTCGTAAAATCAATTCAATACTTCTTTGTTGAGAAAAAAAAAACCCATGAAAACATGTCAAACAGTTTTGTAACTCAAAAACCAAACAATAGAACAAACAAACTTAGTCACATGAGAAACATATCACCTGTTTCGGAAATTCAAGTCACATTAGTCAAACAACCTGTGCAAGGGAGGTCTTATTGTGTCTGTTCTATAGGTGTATGTCGAATGTCATTATAATCACAACGCTCTATATGCCGTGTTTCATGGTCGTGGCTCATCTCATAGTATTCACCACGGAGCCTCTTCTGTTTAAAAAATACGAGTTTGCATGTGTGGAGAAGCGAAAGAAAATTATGTTACGAATTTTTCAGCCATTATTACAAGAGAAATCACTCTTAACAAACGAATGACGTCAAACGCTCTTTAATCATAAAGATCAGATTGTAGATCCAAAATAGAATATGTTTCCATGGAGATAGATAAATATAAGTTATATCAAACAAAGCAAAACATTAAGCTGTTTTTTAGTTCAAACATAAATCATACATCAATAACGAAAATATCAACGAAGAAGAGAAATCAATTATTTGGGAATATAAATTTTGATACAGTTGCTAAGGTTAGTTGCTACGATGATTTGCTTGTTTACATTTCGTTTTAGGAACGAAGGCAAGCAAATCATCGGAAACTTGATTTAAGTTTTCATTTAATAGTTGTTGGTTAGAATTAGATTATTATATTGCGTTTTATCGATAGTTTGTTATAGTATTATTTTGCTTCGATGTCATGTTGGTAGGATGATGTCGTAGAGTTGGTCGTTAGATTTGTTTCGATGTTATGTTGTTAGGGTGATGTGGTAGTGTTGGTCGTCCGATCAATTGACGACGAGCATGTATAAAAGGAGAGTGTGTTTGTGTTTCAGAGTTGTTGTTCTTGCGCAGTTCTTGCGTTGTTCTTGCTGACGGGTCTCGCTGACAGATGCTTGCTGACCATTCCTTGCTGATATAAAAGAGAAGAGAAACATCGATTCTGGTCTGGTCTTAAGATTGTTTGCCTGGCTGATCTGAGCGCTGGTTGCTTGCTGTCTCTGCTACTTCTATTGATCCACAACACCACCCAGCAGATTTAGTCTGCATGATTAATCTGTGCAAATTTGGCAGGCACGAAGATGAGATAAAAGTTGAAAATCCTTGGTTCGATCGATCTCTTGCCTTTGCCCTAAGCCCACTTTGCCACAGATTTTTGGTGTCAGAAGTGGGATTGTGGATCATAAGCCGGCTGCGGTCCAGACCAGTTTCTTCAGATTAGATTATGGACATCATTGAAGAGATGATGACCATTGGCGAACCCCAAGATCAACACAACACTGATGCTGGCGACCAGTTCCAGCAACACAGCAACCCCTGCAGACTCTACAAGCTGCGTAAATTTTCAGGCGATGGCGACGTGGAGGACTTCGCTCGAGAGGTGCGCCTCATCCTGCAACTTCAGCCCATCCCAGACCGCTTAGCGGCAAGCTGGCTTCTTAACTCACTTGACGGACGAGCCAAACAGAGATCCTGACACGGGAAGCAGGGGAGATCAACTCAGCTGAGAAAATAATCAAGATTCTTGAACAAGAATGGGGGGAACAAAAAGATCACTCAACACTGACGGCGACCTTCTTCAGGCGACAGCTTGGTAGGGGCGAGTCTATAGGCGAATAGCATCAACACTCCGCATGCTATGGGTCAAGATCTACGAGGCGAATCCTGACGCGCCTCTCGAGCCAACATTACTTCGGGACGCATTTGTCAACGGCCTGCACCCGGCATCCTTGAAGAGGGACATGAAGCGGTTTACAAGGGAACACCCCCGGGCTACCTTCATAGAAGCAACAAAGGAAGCACAATGATGGATGAGGGGAAAACTCCATCGCCGAGAATGCCATCGAACAGACATCACTGGGCCCCGACATGCTGCAGCGGCTGGAGGAGAAGATATCGGCGCTGACTCTGAAGACGGAAGCCCTCAAGCAACACCTACACGGCAGCATAAGTAGTATATTAGGTGCAAAACGACCCCCATGCGGATGCGGATGGAATGTCCGGAATGTATGACGTCACAGGAAGTGACATCGGCGGAAGTGACATCCGGGAAATGAATCATCCGGAGTGGAAGTGACATCATCCCGGAAGTGACATCATCACAGGAAATGACAGAAGGTGTCGTGCCCCTGGATAGTGGTGGTAAGGGGCGTCCCAAGTCGAGAAAAGAGGGTC
>CM031610.1:29082409-29085287 GCA_018398815.1 Conus ventricosus | reverse complement strand
CGCGGCAGGACTATTGACTACGTGCATTACGGCATTTCATATTTTCGCATTTATTCTGTTATGAACGGGTATGTGATTGAGGGCAAAACTGCTTTGGCCGTGCCTGCCAGCAACATCTGTCCATGAAAACGGTAGGGTCACTCTCGTCGAAAGCAAGATCTGATACAGATTTTTCCCGAACATTGTCTGGGAGCATTCTCGTCACTCGAACAATTCTCTAGGCCTACCCGAAAAACAGTTGACTATATGCACAAGTCAACAGGATTCGAAGTAATGCGAACTGAGGGAAGCAACTCCCAATTCAAGTCGGAGTTTGGTGCTTTATGAAAATAGCATAGATCTCGATCGTGTGTTGACAGTAGGCTACATAAGTCCGAATTCAAGTCAAAGTTTGTGCTTATCTCTATCTAGTTCGTGTTGTTTATAACCTAGCAGACGGCGGGAGGGGGGGGGGGGGGGGGGGGTATATCAGGCTATCACCTCGTAAAAAATCAATTCAATACTTCTTTGTTGAAAAAAAAACATCATGAAAACATGATCAAACAGTCTTTGTAACAAAAACCAAACAAACGAACAAACAAACTTAGATCAAATGAGAAAAAATCACCTGTTTCGGAAATTCAAGTCACATCTAGTCAAACAACCCTGTGCAAGGGAGGTCTTTATTGTGTCTTTTCTATAGTGTGTATGTCGAATGTCATTATAATCACAACGCTCTATATGCACGTGTTTCATGGTCAGTGGCTCATCTCATAGTATTCACCACGGAGCCTCTTCTGTTTAAAAAAATACGAGTGTATGCATGTAAAAAGTAACCTCCATGTAATTGGCACAAAACAGTCTACTTTACGGTCACCATTGGCAGATGGAAGGAAACCCTACAGGTTATGATGAATCTGAAAAACAGTTTATTGACTGTTTGTGTTTTCTAGTTCGCTCACCAGAAGTCCTACGGCATAACTATAAAATTCAACGGCATAACTATAAAATTCAAAGTGCATTGTAAAAACAACCGGTACATGACAATTAAACAACAATTTCTGAGAACGAAGTTATTATGGGTGATGAAGGGTGGAAGAACAAACGGTAACTGATACATGTTAAAACTCAATTCGTAGAAATGAATAAATGTGGAAGTTGACGCTTTCAGAAACATAGCCTATAGGCCTTTACACACATACATATTTATACATACATAGCCTACTCTCTCTCTCTCTCTCTCTCTCTCTCTCTCTCTCTCTAAGTGCGCGCGCGCGCGCGCGCGCGCGCGCGCGTGTGTGTGTGTGTCTGTGTGCGCGCGCGCGCGCGCATGTGCGTGCATACACATGTGTGTGCACATGTGTGCATGCATGCGAGCATGCGTGCATGTGTGAGCGTAAGCGTGTACGTGTGTGTGTGTGTGTGTGTGTGTGTGTGTGTGCGCGCGCGCGCACGCGGATGCGCACTTGCGGATGCGCGCGCACGCGCGCGTGGGGTGTCTGTGTGTGTGTTCGCTGTAGTTTGTATTCAGTTTAGTTTTGCGATTTCTCAACAAAAACCAAAAAAAACCGCGTATGGCTCATCGAGGTTTTGGTGAACTTCTAACTGTGGTGGTTAGCGTGTAGGTTTGTTGCTAGGAAATACATTCAGCTTTACTTAATTCAGACAACACAGATAACCAGTAAACAATGTAATATATTTATCTCAAAGTGAGATTTGTTCTGCTATTACATTTTATTACAATTAAAATAACATTGCACGTTTACGAAAGATAAAGTACATACGAAACTCAAAACATTGGGACACCTAGCTCTGTTTTGGTAGAAGAACAACACTTCCGACTCTGAAAAGAACAGTGGAGTTGTTGTTTCCACCGGGTGTATAGAGAGTGCCTTTCGTCTGTAAGCTTATTTCCAGATCTGCCTATGGAAATCAAAGTTCAATGGATTCTGACGTTATTTGAGTGGATATTTCATTCTTTGCAATTTATTTGAAAGTGCATAAAAAACGGAATGTTGTTAGGTAGGCCTACTTAACTGAATCATTTGCATCTTCGATCCGTTTAACTGAGCAGTAAGCTGTAACGTATCGATTGCTTTTACCGCCTGCCTGGCTGGTCTCCGTTGAAAACCCGAAATGGACCTAAGACAGCTTGTACAGAAGAAACTGTCGCCTGACGAGAGATGCCTGAAGGTATGTAACTTTATGATTAAAACAAAATTATAAATCTTTGACTTGACAACAGGTCTTCAGAAACCCCTCCCCCACTTCCCCCCTCCAGTTTTGGTTCCGAATTTCTTACACTGTCAGGGGAGCATCAAACCCTAGAAACCCTTGTGCTCCAACCTTACTGAAGAGGACGTAGGCTTGGAAGCCAGATTCCTTCAGGCTCTTGGCTAGACAGTCATCATCTCATCTCTATTATCTATGAGCTGATGCTAATCCACTGCTTTCAACACAGTAAGTTCAATTAGAATGATTTGTTTTGATGAATGTGAATAAAGTATCTGGTCTCATGCCACTCATCCTTATGATTTCAAGATTTTTTTTTCACATTCTGGAAGGTTTGCTCAATTGGTGTGTACTCCTAGTCATCCACTCGATCCAGCAACTTGCACACGTATCCAAGCTCTTCATATCACAGCTGCTCCAGACCATGATTTGTGGTCTCCTGCTGTAAAGAATGTTGCTAGAGGTTCTGGTAGTATCATTTTTTTTTTCTTCTGTTGCATTGCTTATCACATATGCCATTTCCCAAAGAAGTTGGTTGTATATCTTTATGTATCTGGGTCAGTGCTGCTTCTCATGAGTTCAGGACATGTTCTACTGATTGTCCTGATCGGATGGACATGCAGGGTAATCTAAATTCCCACATTTCGCCAACTTTGAATTCGAGGAC
>CM031610.1:29059909-29079909 GCA_018398815.1 Conus ventricosus | reverse complement strand
GCGCACATGCTTTAAGGCTTGGACAAGTAAATTGGAACATTTTTTAATGAGGTGACTGGGTTCTTAGTAGTCTGACTTTGAGATGCTGTGGTGTGTGTGTGTGTCATGTGTGTGTGTGTGTGTGTGTGTGTGTGTGTGTGTGTGTGTGTGTGTGTGTGTGAGAGAGAGAGAGACTTTGAGATGCTGTGTGTGTGAGAGACAGACAGACAGACAGACAGACAGAGAGGAACAGGAGCATGACTGTTTAATGAATTTTATGCCAAAGTTTCTAACTGAAGGGGTACACAAACAGAAAACAGATAAACAATACATAATTTGTACAGTTGGTGTAAACGTTAGTTTCATGTTCATAGAACTACCATGTAAAAAAAACCCTGATTAGATGAACAAAAAATGTTATGTTGTTCCAGTGTCATCACATTTTCTGAGTTTTATAAACAAGATTGCATGGCTATCAGTTGTTGTTTTTTTACTCACATGTGTAACAAGTTATTATACCGTTTCAGTTGTCTGTGTGTATGTTCTATGTGTATGAGTTTATAATGTGAGTGTGTATCCATGATAAACTTTAACATTGGCGCGTTCTTGGTAAGTATATATGCATTTAAGTGAATCATAATGGCCATAAATCTGTGATTAGATATTTTTGCCAAAAGATCTATACAGGAAAATTATTAATTTCTTAGAAATAATGATCACTTATATTAGTTACAATTGTAGCTGTAAACACTGACAAAAGGTATGTTAAATGATATATGAAAAAACTGTGATATGCAATCAAATTTTGTCTAGATCAGAAAATTTTATGCTCTTTCTACGAGAGATGGAGATATGAATTCATGTATTTAACTTAAGGTGTTAAGCTAGACCACATACAGTTAAACTTCAAGCACATTTGATAAAAAAAAAGAAGTTATTTCATGCTGATGATGCTCGTTTTTAATTCATAGAAACTGAGACTACACAGTATACTGTTTAGCAGAAATAGATCTGTGGGATGTACTTTTCAGTTTCATCCTGAGAAGTGCACATGTGATCATTCTGTTATTGGCAGAGAGAGCAGCCATAATCAAGGTCAGGACATTTCAGAGGGCTGCAGTCGAGACTGGAAGGAGAGCGGGGGATGAGAGTAGTGTGTTGGGGGAAGGGACTGGCAGGGGCTTTGAGATGAAACAAGGAGGCCCAGGGAGAGGATGTGGGTGATAGCACTTTAGGGAGCTGAAGATGTAGAGCGAAGTGAGAACTTGCTAAGTCGTCAGCAAGAGAGAGTCTGTTGTCAAGAGGTTATGGTGTATTATATACCCTTTTCCTTCTCCAGCCATTCTGTGCTTTTCATTTTGCTGTGACGTATAATCATCATTATGTAAGTCAAATGTAGGTAAATTGCTTCAGGTTTTACACTAGTCCAGTTGGGCTAGTCCCTGAAAAAAAACCCCGAACTTTTTCCAAGTGGATTTTGTACATGCCCCAGTTTAAGAGATTTACTTTCGCCAGAGTCACACACACTGTGATACACGCAAGCATGCACACCCCATCCCCCAACACATGGACACACTCATACAAACACAAACACACTCATTTTATACACACACACACACACACACACACACACACACACACACACACACACACACACACACATGTGAGTACAGACATACATGTACAAATGCGTGCGTAGGTGCGCGCGCGCATGCACGCACACACGCACGCACGCACGCACACGCACGCACACACACACACACTCACTCACTCACTCACTCACCACATGCGCACACACTAAGGGACCAGGAAAATGTTGTTCGTATGGTGTGAATCAAATGATTAGGGTGGTTGCTTAGTTGAAAGCATGTGCATGCAAAGTAGAAAAACGTTTGCCTCAGGTTTAAAAACAGTATTATCTCAGTCCAGCTAGGCCTAGACTGTAAGATGAATTCCATTGGCTTTCCAAAGTAACAGCCAATGACAAGTTGCCTTAGACTAGAGCTGTGCCACAGCAGTCTTTTTTGTCTCTACAATTCTGGGCATACTAGAGTTGTAGCTTGAAATGGTCATCTGTACTAAAGGTTCTGACACTGTGGCAGCCATTTCATCAACATTGGGTCGTGACATGGGATGGAAAAAAAGTTGGTCTTAAGATTTATTCCATGCCGGAGATGGCAGTACACTTGCCCTGGGCAGTTGCAGTATGGTTATTGTAGAGTGAATATTCTCCATTTTCTCATTCATACTTGCCTGCCAAGTATATGCCTTATCCCTACTTTGTGAGGAACATAGCCATAATATTATGATCCCCCAAAATACAAAATTGAGAGAGCAGGGAGCTAACTTGGCCCCAATACCTTGATAGGCCGGCAAGAGTGATTGTTCTTAGCAAGTTCACCACATTTTTAACTGGTTCAGTTTTCTCATTTCCTTTTGGCTTTCCATTGTTTTCTTTTTCTTTTTTAAACACTTTGATTCTCGTTGTTGTGGAATCCTATAAATGCTGGTTCATGCTTGCCTTTTCCTCAGTGGGAAATGCTTTTTCTTTGTTTTCTCAGGAGGAAATAATTCATCCATTATTCCTGAAGATTGTGGTCTATCACTGATTCATTAAACAACAGGCATTCACTTCGTCATTTTACACATGTGACTTCTTTAAAATCGGCTCTTAAACCAGCTGGTGCAGTGCCTATCTGTTCTTCTTGTCACAAATGGTGCCCCCTCATCGATTAGCATGAAATGTGTGTCTGTTCAAGTTCACGTTTATGGATCCCCTTTCTAAGGTCAGTCTGAGAGGTTTCATGAGACTAGAGTTTCTCCTGCTCTGACTTTGTCAGGGGCCTCTGGCAGGACGACTGGAATACACAGACGGATGACAAACTTTTTGAGATCTGTCCAAGCCTAAAAGAGTTCCTCTCATCTACCTCTGGTTGTTGCAAAGAAGAAATGGTTTTATGCCGGCTGCATTCTGGCCATTCGTTTTTTTTAACTCACTCGTGCTTTTAAAGAGTGAAGAAGTTCCATGGTGCATTCCATGTCATGTACCACTCACACTACAGTGAAACATATTCCTTTAGAGTGTTGGGACTTGCATGATGTGAGACATAAACATTTTACAGCAGACTCCATGAAAACCTTGTTCAGAGATGTTCCACTTGATGTGATCTTTGAATTTCTGAAAGAGATTAAAATTTTTCATCTGATCTGAGATTTTACAGTGGAAAGACTTTTAAACAACATTGCAGGTGTGTTTTTAGAAGGTGAATTTTGAAGGGTTGTGTGAATGAATGACTTGTGAGTTGACTTCAAGGCAGTGACAGCCCTGATATGGCCCTTTGCAGTTGGCTGGGCTATGAGCAACGTAACCTTAACCTCTTTCCTTTCACCCTCAACATTTTCTCCCTCCCCCCTCCACATTCTGACATAGGTCTTTTCACGGAGAGCACGGATCAGCCTTCAATCTCTTTCAAACCTGCCTGCCCCCGCCCTTCAGGTAAGGGCTGTTATGTGGAGCTGTGGTCAAAGATATTGCCTATCTTTTTTCTGTGAAATCAATTCAACTAGGGGAGGCCATCTTTCTGCCTTTTTTCTATTATGGGGGTTCTCTTGTCAGACAATTGTGTACAGTTTATGTTAAGAGAAGGTTCGAAGATTTCCTTTTGATGCTTCCTCCATCCCTGAATGTTTCTGCCATTTGGACCAAGGTTCCTTTAGACTTCACTTAGGCTGCAGTTCACATCGAGGTGGTTATTTCCCTTCAATTGCCATAGTTTTTTTTTTTTCCCCATTCTTCAAAGTGGAGACCTGTTATTGACCTCAGCAGACCTGCCTTGGCTTAAGGCTGTGTCAGGCCAATGGACATAGCCTAGAACACCAAGTCTACATCAAAATGTTGTTATGCCCTGCATAGTTATGCGGGGATTGTCTTCAGTTGTGACAAGCTCCTAGCATAACATTATCAGTCTCCAAAATCCCCCGAAGTCGGAGTGTGGCTGCCCATGTGGCGGGGTAATCAAGAAGGGTCACACACGTAATGTTCTCATCCCGAGCTGATGCATTTGTACCATAGTGTTCAAGTACTTCGGCTGTTTGGATGATTCGTGGAGTCTTTTAGCCAGGGTACGACGACAACAACAACAATGACCTCAGCGGACTGAACCTTTACTTTTTTCATCCAAAAGTTTCCATGGAGATGGTACACAGGTTACATGCTTCCACCATTCCCAGAGATTGGGCTGTGAGTCTCACAAGTGGGCAAAAATTTTAGTTTTAAACTGCAAGGGTCATTGTTATATTTTGGTTAAATCAGTATTTCTATGAGATCCCTCAAGAAGGAACAACAAAGCAAGAAATTAATTTCAACATATCTGTGACGGGTCTCGACGCTCCCCCTCGTTATTAAAATATGATTTTCATATTCAGGGATGCAGGGGGTTATAGACAGAAGTATTTACGCTTTCACAACCAAAATGCGCTCTCGCATAGGCACATGCACTCTGTCACTCACATCGGGCCCGCACAAAAGTGACGGGAAACCAATAACATTTCACAGAAAATAATCAACTTTTATTTAACTTGACTCCGAGCCCCACCCGTCACTACACAACACAACTATCTGTATCATACAACACTGTAAACAGCATACAGACAATCTCATAAATCGCATCCCCTTTCCTTCAATCACTCTTCATTAACAGGAAAGACAATATTCCACAATTCTGTTTGCATACTTATAAACTTAAGAACAAATAAAACGTCCGTAACTTGCCAGCACTCCTCGGTTGACCGTCAATTTCTCTCATCCCACTGTGCGACTACGAGCTGAAGCTGCCACACCGTTGTGTCCTCCCGATTGGCCAAATCCCAGTTGGGGGACACTGGCAACGTAGCTTGAGTCGCACCCTCACACCGAGTCTCCCGGACTCCACCGTACTTCGCCCTCTCCACGGAAAGGGCTCCTGTCGGCCTCTCCCACAGGTCTTCTCTGGCTGCAAACACCCACCGTTGTCTGGCAGCTCCCTGTCTAGGCTCCAACAGGCTGACACGTCTTGCTGTCGACCGTCCCCACACGGGAGACAATTCTTCGTCGTCGGCTCCGAGGCTACAGCAACCTCCACTGTCTTACGTCCCCACCCAGGAGACAACAAGGCGACAGCTAACCTCTGCTTCACGCTGTATTTTCTTGAGCCATCAGCAAGACGGGCGAGTTCACTTTCCCTTAAGTGAGTCACACCCTTCCTGGTTTTCCAAGCACCTTATATTCATTCTCAAACAAGAGAGAACCGAGTTTAACTGGCTCAACCAATGGAATCACTGGCACACACACATCACACGATTTGTACCAATAAATCCCCAAGTTATTTTTATTCCACCAATGGAATCACAAGTCACCTACACATACACACACACCACAGCTGCTAGCGCCAACAAAGACTTGGGCACCCAGTGGTTAATGCATAACCTCCTATTCAAACTCATGTTCGATTCCCCGAAGCTACCATTGTACTAACAGCCTGGACTTCTCTACCAGCCATGACTGATGCTTCAAGTATTTACTACCTCTATAGATAACAAGGTGCGAATCACTCAATAGGCCGAAGCCTTCATTCATTCCTCAGAACAGGGACGACTGGATGGTCGCTGTACTCTGCCTGCAGGCTGACGGTCACCTACCGTGACGGTCACCTGACACGATCGCCTTCCCTTCAGGCCCACTGGAGAACCCAGTGAATAGCCAGCCAGTGGTCGGACTGGACACTCCTCTACCCAGGACCGGCAGGTCGCCAGCTCCTTGTCACTATCCCTCGGACATGCGAAACACTTCCCAGTAACTCTCCCTCCTTCAGTATGCGACTCGGGGTATTCCCCTCTGGTGGTGCCTGAATTCGCACACTTGAAGACCCAAGGAACTTGCTCTCAACAACAGCAACTACCCTTAATTTGCCTAAATGCTCGAGAACATTCGGCCGACTCATGACAATATCTAACTATGCTAGATGACACAGCCAGCTTATCAACTCATTTGCATTCTCAAGATCATATGAAAATAGTGATAAGCAGTGTACGAATTAATGCCAAATTTATGTCACCCTCAAGATCATAAGGAAATAGTGACAAGCAATACTAGAATAAATGTTGAAATTTGTGTTGTTTAGTCAGAATACTTATATCTAGAAGACTTCATTTTCATAAAATTGAAATAAATTTCTTTGGCATGTTTTAAAAAAGTTTTAAATTCTTTTTTTTCACTTTTTAATAGGACTGTGTCGTCCTGCCATAGAACCCTGAACAGTCTTTGTGTGAATATGGTTAGAAAACCAAGGATACACAGAAGACTTCTTTTGGAAGGAAATTTTAGAAGAACAGAAAGACAGCAGACGGGGAAAACGGAGAGGGGAAGAGAGAGAGAGAGGAAGAGAGAGAAGAGAGAGGGGAGAGATCAGTTAGTGGCAGTTTATGGGGAAAATCAGAAATGTGACAAGGTAAATTATCTTTTGTTTTGGGTTGAAAGTATATAAACAGAAGAAATGCACCCAAACAGCTAGAGAGGGGGGAGAAATTTAAGTATGTATTAAACAGGTACCCGAGGCACTTGTTGTTTAATTTCCCGTCGGGGGGTTCGCCCTGGTAAAGAAGGCTGCTTGTAATGCATAGCCTTGTCCTGAAGTAAATTCAAAAATCTGTAGTTTGAGGTTTCTTGATGTATCTTTTCTTCCATATTTCTTTGTGAGGTTTCATAGAAAGGATCTTTTCTTTCCTATTTCTTTGTAAAGTTTCAAGAATGGTTTTTTCTTTTCCTTTTTTTTTTGAAAAGTTTTATAGAAAGGATCTTTTCTTTCCCTTTTTCTTTGTGGGTTTCTAGAAAAGACTTTTCTTTCCTATTTCTTGTGAAATTGGGTTTTAGAAAAGGTTTTTCTTTCCTTTTCTGTGTGGAGTTTCATAGAATAGATTTTGCTTTCCATATTTCTTTGTGGGGGGTTTAGAGTTTATAGAATGGTCTTTCTTTTTTATTGCTTTGTGAGAGTTTATAGAATAGATTTTTCTTTCCTATTTCTTTGGAGAGTTTCATAGAATGGGTCTTTTCTTTCCATATTTCTTTTTTAGAATTTCATAGAATGGATTTTTTCTTTCCATATTTCTTTGCGAGAGTTTCATAAAAGGTCCATATTTCTTTGTGAGAGTTCGGAGTTTCATAGAATGGATTTTTTCTTCGTTCATATTTCTTTGTGAGAGTTTCATAGAATGGATCTTTTCTTTCCATATTTCTTTATTTCTGTGTGAGAGTTTCATAGAATCGATCTTTTCTTTCCATATTTTTTAAGTACTAGTAGTACATTGAGTGGTGGTTTTGATGTATACTGACCACTGGCTTTAACTTTAAGATTGGGCTGCATGTAAACCAAGTTCTTTATATGGAGAGAGAGAGAGAGGGAGTTAGTTTGAGAACATGACTCATGGTGATTAGAATTTTTGAGTCACACACATCATAATTTTTATGGAAGGAAATTTGACAGGTGAATAATGAAGCCTAAAAACAAAGAAACAACAAAAGAAGCAAACGATATTAGATCAATCTCCACATTGATTTGGAGAACAGAATGAAATTTTCATACTGAAACATCTTTTATGATGCAAAAGTTGTGCGATCATTGTATCATCCAGTGTGATGATCATTTTGATACAGATGGGCTGAATTTGAGAAAATGCAGTCTGACTTACATTGGCAGAAGAGAATGATGGTCACAATATGTATATATTTTATGAAATTGTAATATTCCACCCATTTTTAGTGTTAACAAAAAAGGAATAAAAATGTGATAGTTTTCAGATGAAAGCAATATCACAGAAAGGTTGAATCATAAAATGATGAGAGCATTATTTGAAAATTTCTGTGTCAAAGTCAAGATGCTACTGACTATGCATAACGACACAACATATATATGGGATAACGATAAAAATGTGGAAAAGGTAATTGATAGAACAAGAAACAGGCATTATTTGCGTGGAGCCTTGATCCATGAACTCTTCATTACCAGTGGCTGTGGGTTTAACAAAGAAAATGTTCACAGCAGCTGGAAACCTGATACATTGTTTTATAAGAATCGATCATAATTTTGCTAGAATGTTGTTTTACATTTTCTCCTCCAGAATTTTCATCTTCACAACCAGTCGAATCCCTTGCCTGAGCTCCGAGGACATAAAGCTGGAAACAGTGCTGCCTGTGGAGTCACAGCTACGCTGTCATGCAGGTACAAGTTTGTAGAATACATGCATGCCAGTGTATTGGCATCCATGTACACACAGTTTATCATGGACACTCAATCATTTGCCATCCCTCTTTCGGTCGGATTTTGCTTCTTACTGTCTATTTCTGTGTCACATACTTGATCTGTTCTGAAAATTGTGAGATCTTGAGCAGTCCATGAGTCTTTCCAACATGATAATTTCAATCAAACGTGCATATTTTCTAGATGAATGATAGCTGTCATTGTGCTGGGGATGGAGGGAAGTCAAACAAACATGATAAATCTGATCATGTTTGGATTTGTGTGTGTGTGTGTGTGTGTGTGTGTGTGTGTGCGTGCGTGCGTGCGTGGGTGCGTGTGTTTGTAAACTGTAAATGATTAGGAGTTAATCTCTCTAAGTCTTCAGTTGAAATTTTTATTTGATTTTGAAATTAATCTTATAATTAACATAAAGCCCAGCAATACTTTGTAGATTTTTTTTCCAACTTTCTCCTTCTTCTTTCTTAGCTGTCCACCTTCTTCAACCAGTTGAAGATTCTGACACTAAAAAAGGCTTTCTGGTAATAACAAAATAGATGCTGCCTGGATCAACAGCTTGAAGTGGGTGGGGAAGGGAAGAAAGCTTGGGGCCATGTACTAGTATGTTCAGGCCACTAGGAGGGCAAAGGTAGACCCTTCTCCCTAGTGGGTGGGCAGGACAACAGGTGCGGGAGAGGGGTGAGGGGGTACAGAAGATGGGGTGGGAAAGGGGGGAAAGGGGGAGGGGGATGGATACTTTAGTAACTATCAGCAATAATGATAGCTTTCTGCTGTTACTGAACAGTTGCTTGACCATATATTGGAAAGATTATGGGTTAACAAACAAACAAACAAAAACCAATGGCAACTTCTAATACAGATGGTGACCTGTGATTTTATTTTAAATTATACATGTAGTACTTACTTTGGTCAATGAAAATTACAAACAAGATGTACTTGAAAACAAGTCTTGACCTTTGATGCATCTCTGGGTCACTTTTTGTTTTACATGTAATGAGAGCTAGTTGCTTATATAACCAGATCCCATTGTGTGTGTGTGTGCGTTTGCAAATTAAAATTTTTTTTTTACTTGAAACTTATTTTTGATTTTGAACACTGCTGTTCATTTCTCAGAGGCACCACGAAGTGACAAGACCGGGAAATCTTCAGGTAAGATGCTGTTGTTCATCTGAATACTTTTTAGTATTTCATCATGTGACTCACTGTAGTATAATTGATGGTTTTGATTATCTATATTCGCAATTAAGTTGATCATATGTACCTAAGAACATGAAGACCTGTGTTAGAATCAGTGGGAGGTTATAGGTCATAGGATTACACAAAAACATGATTTTTTAACTGCAGACTTACTCATGAACAGAATATGATACAAGATGGGGATTACGAAATGTATACCTTGCATAACACTCGTTTACGTGAGCTCCTTGACAGCTGACACTGGTGTTGCGTGGTTGTAGATTTTCTCCTGGGTTTAAAGTCGCCGGAGGTGCACATTCTGCTGGAGATGCCTCAGCACAAGAGCACCCAGGCGTTTCTGGCTGAGATCAAGAGAGCCCAGGATTGTAAGTGGAAAGGGTAGAGGTTGTCGTGCCTGTCCATCTCTCTCTTTCTCTCTCTCTGTGTGTCTTTTGTCCCTCTTCCTTTGATGTCTTTTGTTGTTGTTGTTGTTGTTAAACTTATACTCTGTGTGTGTGTGTGTGTGTGTGTGTGTGTGTTGTGTGTGTTTCTGTGTGTGTGTGTGTGTGTGTGTGTGTGTGTGTGTGTGTGTGTGTGTGTGTGTGTGTGTGACAGGAGGTCAGTATGGCAGTGCATATGGATTATTGAGTAAATTATGATTATTTTAGGGGTTTTAATACCCATACATGCTGCCAGCTGACTTTCAGTGCTTAAGTGTAGTAAGTAGTTTGCACTCTTAAATAATTATTGTGTGTATGCATTTTCTTTGTTTTGTTTTTGTATCCTGTGTTATTTTGGGTCAGTTTGTTAGATTTGTGACTTTCTGACACTTTTTCTTCTTTGTGTGCATGCACTTGTTCATGTGTGTGCTTGTGTGTGTGTGTGTGTGTGTGTGTGTGTGTGTGTGTGTGTGCGTAAGCTTGTCTGTGCGCATGTTTTGGTGATTATGTATGTACATGTGTGTGTGTTACAGAATTATGAAAATTGATCATTCCAAATACAGGTGGCTGTTTTTTTAAAAGAATTTTTTATTCATCCCAATAGGCAGAGGATTCGCTTGAAATCAAGCTAGCAGCAAATTGAAAAAAATGTTTAAATGTCTGTCTCTACATTGTATCTTTTGCATGAAAGGAAACATCTCAGAATCAGCAGCCAGGTACTTCGGATAGGCTATCAGTTGCTCAATCTGCAGAACCTGCTGCACTGTTTGACATTCAACAGCCTAATCAGCCCTCAGCCACATGTGACAGATGATATGACCATCAGAACTGATTTTGATGTTGATGAGCAAGGCATATAGTATACATGATCGCATCAAGGAGCTTTAAATGTTAAGATGTTGGCAAGGCTGTTCTGTGCCTGCTGCTGATGTGGAATGACTCATTGACTATTTTGGTAGGTGATATCATATTAATCCTTTTTTTTTTTTTTTACACCCTATGTGCCTTTTGATGAAGATTGTATGAAATCAATAACCAGTGACCTGGCTGGCCGAGCAAAGAATCCTGGGTTTAATTCCTGCTTGAGACAACCAGGTAAACGATGTTCTTCTTTAGGGTCAACACCTGTGCAGAGGCTAACCTGGTCCAAGTCCTTCAGATGTGACTTTGAACAGTAGCCATTAAAACCTGGCATGGTCTGTGAATGCATGCAGTAAAGCCAAAAAGCAAAAACAAAGAAACACAAACAAAGTGAAACAAAGCAACACAAACTTGCATGTCCATTAAATCCTTGGAACTTCATTCCATCCTTTGCACAAGAATAGGCATTATGAGCTGATGTGATGGGTGATGATCAGACATAGAACACATGCAGCCATTTTAGTGTTTAGACATCATCACTGAAGGAGACTGTGTCTACTGTAATGGCGGGATGAAGAATGGTTGCATACACTGTAATACTACCTTGGAGTTCTAGCCAAGGAAGGAAGAAGAAGAACTGAAGCAAAAACGTTCCAAGAAAGGTGTTTCTTTAGTTACTTCTTAGAAGAAGACATCAAGACCTATGGTGAAGAACTTTCCACTGCAAAAAGTACCTTTGATACAATCAGTTGCTGAAGCTTGTGGTTCAGGAAAAATGTTTTGTTTCACAACAGACTTGTGATACAGAGTATATCCTGTTGCAAAATTTTGATACTTTTGAAACGGGTATGCCTTTGTTTCTTTCATGAACTCTGCAAAGGTATATGTTTGTTACTTGAAACTGGCAGTTAATTTTACATGTGGTATGTGTGTAAGAATGTCTGCATGTGTATGTGAAAAATTGAGGGAATCATGATGCAAGAATCGGTTTGTAATTAGGAACACTGTGCTTGCTGAATTTCTAGGACATTCAGTTGGCTATCTTGCCTGTACCTTTTCAATTGATAGTTGTGAAAATATTTGGAAAAAAAAAGAATGACTTTGAAATAAAATACTCTTGATTTCAACACTATTTTCAGTTTCTTTTCACCCTGTAGAAAATGGCAGTGCTACAGGAAAGTCAAGTAAGTTTTGAATACCGCTTTCTGAGCCATGTAAAAAGATTTAAAAGAAAAGAAAGAAAAAAAAAAACAAGTCATGCACAGTTTTGTATGTTCTCCAACACCATCAGGTCATTACCAACCTTGTTTCTGCACTCAGTCCCTCTGTGCCATGATCCTCATGTACTGGTCCTCTCTGGCCATGCACTCTGCTCCTCCTTCATTCATGATTGCCATAAATCCCATCTCCTCACCTTTAGCCCATGGTCATCAGTTGTCCTGTCACCTCTTGTCACCTCTTCCCTGTCTTTATCCTGACCTTGTGTTCCATGAATTATAGCCCCTGTGCCTGCTGTCTTTCACCTTGGATATGATCCTCACCTTAAGTCTGCCCCTCCTCTACTCCATTTCCACGTTCCATGCATATCCCTTATCTTTGCACGCCAAATCTATCCATAAATCCCCACAGCATCGTTGCCTTCCCTGCTTGTAAATGCCAACGGTTGGAGTTTCCCTAAGACCCCCTTCCCTTCCCTCTTTGAAACATTTTTTGGCTAGAATCAGATGTCCATTAAGTCTGATGACTGTGGAGGCTACTTGTTTGGTGATGTCCTAATGTATCTTTTATTTTTGACTGACTGTAGGTTCGTTTATTTATTTATTTATTTTTTTGAACAGCTGAGAGACAGAAAAAGAAGAAAGACAACGACATCTGTATCCGCTTTTATGGTATATGTTTACATGAAAGATGCATTGAAAGTTGTCGTTGACACTAACTGTTGCATCAGGCAATCATTGACACAAACTGTTGCATTAGGCAATCTGCGCTGTCGACTCACATGGCTGGTTTGCATTCATTGTTCAAAACGTTCATGAATTGATTAATATTTTAGAAGGATGCCACTACAGTACAGTTCCATTGCCTGATTAGAAATTCACTCACACACTGATGAATGTGTGTCGCATGCAGACAGTATGCAGTGATATGTGGTGATTATTATGATTCTGCTAACTTGGTGTCTTGCGCTTTTATTATGTAATGCATTTTAAAGTTGGCCCCACTTGCTCTGCTGAGGTTCTGAGAATTTGCTCAGCTTAGCAAGAGAGCAAGAACTTGATTAGCATTCAGGCCACAGAATTCTAAAAAACTCGGTAAGAAGATGCATTTAATGATAGTTGCAGAAACATTTGTCATTTTCATATGAATCGATGGATTGTGTGTGTGTGTGTGTGTGTGGAGGGTTGGGGAGATGGGAAGGGCTGTGCAGAGGGTGAGGTGATGAAGGGAAGGGCTGTGTAGAGGGTGAGGTGATGAGGGGAAGGGCTGTGTAGAGGGTGAGGTGATGAGGGGAAGGGGTGTGTAGAGGTGAGGTGATGAGGGAAGGGGTGTGTAGAGGGTGAGGTGATGAGGGGAAGGGTGTGTGTAGAGGGTGAGGGGAAGGGCTGTGTAGAGGGTGAGGTGATGAGGGGAAGGGCTGTGTAGAGGGTGAGGTGATGAGGGGAAGGGCTGTGTAGAGGGTGAGGGGAAGGGGTTGTAGAGGTGAGGTGATGAGGGAAGGGTGTGTATGAGGGGGGTGAGGTGTGATGAGGGGAAGGGTTGTGTAGAGGGTGAGGTGATGAGGGGAAGGGTGTGTAGAGGGTGAGGTGATGAGGGGAAGGGTGTGTAGAGGGTGAGGTGATGAGGGGAAGGGGTTGGTAGGAGGGTGAGGTGATGAGGGGAAGGGGTGTGTATGAGGGTGAGGTGATGAGGGGAAGGGGTGTGTAGAGGGTGAGGTGATGAGGGGAAGGGTGTGTAGAGGGTGAGGTGATGAGGGGAAGGGGTGTGTGAGAGTGAGTGGAGGGTGTGTGAGGTGGGTGATGAGGGAAGGGGTGTGTAGAGGTGAGGTGATGAGGGGAAGGGTGTGTAGGAGGGTGAGGTGTGATGAGGGAAGGGGTGTGTAGAGGGTGAGGTGATGAGGGGAAGGGGTGTGTAGAGGAGTAGAGGTGAATGAGGGGAAGGGGTGTGTAGAGGGTGGAGGTGATGAGGGGAAAGGGGTGTGTAGAGGGTGAGGTGATGAGGGAGAAGGGGGTGTGTAGAGGGAGGTGAGGGGAAGGGGTGTGTAGAGGGTGGAGGTGATGAGGGGAAGGGGTGTGAAGTTGAGAGGGGTGAGGTGATGTAGGGGGAAGGGTGTGTAGAGGGTGAGGTGATGAGGGGAAGGGGTGTGTTAGAGGGTGAGGTGATGAGGGGAAGGGGTGTGTAGAGGGTGTGAGGTGATTGAGGGGAAGGGGTGTTAAGTAGGAGGGTGTGTAGGGTGAGGTTGATGGGGGAAGGGTGTGTGTAGAAGGGTGAAGGTGATGAGGGGAAGGGGGTGTGTAGAGGGTGAGGTGATAGGGGAAGGGTGTGTAGAGGGTGAGGTGATGAGGGGAAGGGGTGTGTAGAGGGTGAGGTGATGAGGGGAAGGGGTGTGTAGGAGGTGAGGGTGAAGGGTGAGGGTGTAAGGGGTGTGTAGAGTGAGTGAGGGGAAGGGTGTGTGAGGGGAGGTGATGAGGGAGGGTGTGTAGAGGGTGAGTGGGATGTGAGGGGAGGAGGTGTGTAGAGGTGAGGTGATGAGGGGAAGGGTGGTAGGTGAGTGAGGGAAGGGTGTAGAGGGTGAGGGTGTGTGAGGGGAGGGTGTGAGTTTGAGGGGAAGGGGTGTGTAGAGGGTGGGAGTGAGTGTGGAAGGGTGTGTGAGGGTGAGGTGAGAGGGAGGGGTGTGTAGAGGGTGAGGTGATGAGGGGAAGGGCTGTGTAGAGGAGGTGATGAGGGGAAAGGGGTGTGTAGAGGGTGAGGTGATGAGGGGAAGGGTGTGTAGAGGGTGAGGTGATGAGGGGAAGGGTGTGTAGAGGGTGAGGTGATGAGGGGAAGGGTGTGGTGTTAGAGGGTGAGGTGATGAGGGGAAGGGCTGTGTAGAGGGTGAGTGATGAGGAAGGGTGTGTAGGGGTGAGGTGGGGTTAGGTGAGTGTGGGAAGGGGTGTGTAGAGGGTGAGGTGATGAGGGGAAGGGGTTGTGGTAGAGGTGAGGTGATGAGGGGAAGGGGTGTGTAGAGGGTGAGTGTGAAGGGGAGAGGTGAGTGTGAGGGGAAGGGGTGTAGAGGGTGAGGTGTGAGGGGAAGGGGTGTGTAAGGTGAGGTGATGAGGGGAAGGGTGTGTAGAGGGTGAGTGATGAGGGGAAGGGATGTGAGGGTGAGGTGATGAGGGAAGGGTGTGTAGAGAGTGATGGGGAAGGTGTGTAGAGGAGTGAGGTAGGGGAAGGGGTGTGTAGAGGGTAGGTGATGAGGGGAAGGGTGTGTAGAGGGTGAGGTGATGAGGGGAAGGGCTGTGTAGAGAGTGAGGTGATGAGGGGAAGGGGTGTGTAGAGGTGAGTGATGAGGGGAAGGGGTGTGTAGAGGTGAGGTGATGAGGGAAGGGTGTGTAGAGGGTGAGGTGATGAGGGGAAGGGTGTGTAGAGGGTGAGGTGATGAGGGGAAGGGTGTGTAGAGAGAGAGTGAAGGTGGATGAGGTTGATAGGGGAGGTGTGTAGAGAGGTGAGGGGAAGGGCTGTGTAGAGGTGAGGTGATGAGGGGAAGGGGTGTGTAGAGGGTGAGGTGATGAGGGGAAGGGTGTGTAGAGGTGTAGGTGAGGGGAAGGGTGTGTAGAGTGAGAGTGCGGGAAGAGGGTGTGTAGAGGGTGAGGTGATAGAGGGTGTGAGAGGGTGAGGTGAGGGGAAGGGTGTGTAGAGGGTGAGGTGATGAGGGAAGTGTGTGAGAGGTGTGAGAGGGAAGGGTGTGAGAGTGGAGGTGAAGGGGAAGGGGGTGTAGAGGTGAGGATAGGAAGGGTGTGTAGAAGTGGGTGATGAGGGAAGGGTAGGTAGTAAGGTGTAAGAGTGATGGGGAGGTGTGTAGTGAATGAGGAAGGCGGTGGGTGAGGTGATAGAAGGGTGTAAGGTGGGGAGGGTTTGGTAGGGAGTGATGAGGGAAGGGTGTTGGTGAGTAGGGGAGGGTGTAGAGTGTGTGGGGAAGGTGTGTAGATAGTGTAGAAGGGTGTGATATATGATAGGAGGATTAATAAGTTAATGAAGGGATGTAGTTTAGGAAGTGTAGGAATAGAGTGTCAGAGTAGGTGTGGGAAGGTAGGTATATAGATTGTGAGCTGATGAGTGGAGGTGTGAGGTTTAATTGGGATGTTTCAGGAGGTATAGGAGGTGTTAGGGAAGGAGTGTGAGTGAGTTGAAGCTTATAGTGATGCAATAAGTAAAGAAGTTGAGCATGGGGTATGGTTTTGAGGGAGGATAATTAGTTGAAACTGTGCACGTAGAACTAGAGCAAAATTGTAGCATGAAATTATTTGCATGTGAAGGCTTCCAATGTTAATTAGGGTCATTGACCAAGTGTTTTTTCTGGTTCTGGTTGAGGACGATTCTCATGTTTTCAGAAGAAGTGACAACTTATCAACAGGACTTCAAAATATATCCATTTACAGCAAGTGTCGTGGTTATTCTGCCACAGACTGGTGGATTACAGATGTTGTAGACCGTAAAACAACTTTTTCCAGATGTCTTTCAGGTTTGCAGAAGATTGCAAATCAGTTTGTAAATCGGTCTCGGCAGAGGCGTATGATCCGGAGAAGATTACGATCTAAAGGTGTGTAGGAAGGTAGGAAACATGTCATGTTTTACAGAATGTACGTTGTTAGTGAAAGGACATAGCAGATGTCATGCATTAGTCCCTTGCAATGCTTGATAGCAGTGCTGTCCAAGGTGGCTCGAGTGGTTTAAATGTCAGAGGTTCATTCTGAGTTTTCAAGTGTCTGGTTTGTATCTAGGTAGTGCCTGGCGGGTTAGGGATACAGAATTCTCTGTTTTGGGAGATCAGCATGTGCTGACCTGCTACAGCCTTAATCAACTTTATGAGTGCACTCCTGCACAAAATTCAATATCCTGCAATTCATACCAGCATTTGGTCCTGGACACATGGATATTTCTAGCTTGTTCTTCACCATGAAATGGGGTATGGATTCCAACCTGTTAACGCTGAAAAAGCCTGTACACCGGTAACAGAACTGAGAGAACACAAGATGTGGAGCCATGGTAGAATTTCACTGTGGTGCTCTGTTGGGCTGCTGAATGGGATCCAGTGTCTCATCATTTTGTTTTTCCAAAGCAGAGGATTCAAAGAGAACAACGTCAGTTTGTGAATAGCAACTGTTGCTTGAACTGCTGGTATTTTTTCAGCTCCTTATTATCTCTGCGTACTGTTTTGAAGGACGGTATGTCTCGGAATGGGTGATTCAGGAGAGAGGAGCAAAGTGGTCAAAAAACGTCTGTCAGTCTGCACCGACAGAGGGCTTGGACTGTTAGGTAACATTAAGTGACTGGAAATCAAGGAATCACCAACTGTAGTAAATGCTTCTTTAGCATGAGGTTGTCAGGTGGTTATGTCTGCACAGACTGAGGATGTACAGGATGTTGAAAATTAGGCACCGTAGACAACTTTCCAGATGTTTCAGGTGCAGAAAGACATCAGTTTGTTCCTCGGTCGCTACAGAAGGGATACAGTATTGCAAATTATCTATAGTCTTTTCTACGGATTCTGTGCGCAAGCAGGGCTGAGATTTAACAATTGCCATTTTACCATTAGCGTCTATCATGAATATTTGGCAAATTCAGTTTGCTGGTCAATGGTTCGAGTGGCTACCTGAAAATTTTCCTGAGCGGTAGAGATTACGCATTGTGTACATAGACCCTGACTTGCGCAGCACAGCACACATGCATCAGCCAAGTGAATCTGACAGGTGAAAGAGATGGCACTGGTCAGCTATCTTTCATCACCACCCATTGTGCCTGTGTGATGTCATGCAAGAGTTGCTGTACTTTTGCTTTGTAACTGCTGATTTTTCACAGCATGATGTAGTGTTTGTTGGAGCATTGGTCAGGCTACCTGATTTAATGATGTGGTTCCTCTTCTCCCAGATTAGGAGCCTAGTTGACTTCAGCGTTTGGCTGGTTAAATCTCAGCGCTGTTGAAATCAACAACAGCAACAACAACAACAGCAACAACAACAACAACAACAACAACAACAACAACAACAACAACAACACACACACACACACACACACACACACACACACACACACACACACACACACACACACACACACACACACTCAATCACTCACTCACTGACTGACTGACTGACTGACTGACTCACTCACTCACTCACTCACTCACTCACTCACTCACTCACTCACACATACACACACACACACACACACACACACACACACACACACACACACACACACACACACACACACATGCACATAAAAGTGCGCGCACACACATATGCATACACTCTACACACACACACACAACACACACACACACACACACACACACACACACACACGCATGCACATAAAAGTGCGCACACACATACACATATACTCCACGCGCACACACACACACACACACACACACACACACACACACGCACACTCCACACACACACACACACACACACACACACACACACACACACACACACACACACAATCAGGAACCAGGAAAAAGCCTGCCATAACAAGATAAAAGATTACGTTACTGCCATGGCATGTTCATACAGTTTCTGTTGAGCACATGGCTTCATGGATTTACTTTGTTCGGATTTATGAAATGTTGATTTTAGCATGTATTTTTTTGTTCAAACAAAAACAAGCACAGATTTTAACTGCTGTGTATTATTTCTGACACGTAAGCCAATAGTTGTAAAGTTGTCCAGTTTTGATTTTGTGGAAAATGAAAAATAGAAGCAGTTGATCACTGTTCATGAGAACTTTCCTGGTTGGACAGAAAAACCATGTTGACCTACTTTCACTTTTTCCTCCGTTCCTTTAAAAGTTGGCTGAAAATGTCACAACAGTCTTTTCTTCACTGTGGAATAATGTGGGGGAACCCCCAAATTATTTCCTTTCACCACACACACACACACACACACACACACACACACACACAACACACACACACACACACACACACACACACACACACACAACACACACACACACACACACACACACACACATACACACACATATACATACTCAGACACACGTGCGCACACACACACACACACATACTCAGACACACACACGCACATACATACACACACACACACACACACACACACACACACACACACACACACACACACACACACACACACACACACATATGCACGCACACGCCATACACACACGCGCATACACACATACTACACACACATACATACACACACATGCACACCCACACACCCACACACCCACACACACACACACACACACACACACACACACACACACACACACACACACACACACACTCCCCGGCCTCTCTTCCCTCCCCCCACTTTCCCTTCCAGCAAATTTAATGCAGTGATCATTTTGAAGCATGATTTCGATAGTTTCATTATTCAGGTCACAAGTCCATATGGCTCTTGAGGAACTGAATTTATTTTTGAAGTGATGATAAAGCATTCACAGAGTGGAAGCATATTACCAGTTGCAAGAGAGTGGAAGCATATCACCAGTTGCAACAGAGTGGAAGCACATTACCAGTTGCAACATAGTGGAAGGATATTACCAGTTGCAACAGAGTGGAAGCACAGTACCAGTTGCAACAGAGTGGAAGGATATTACCAGTTGCAACAGAGTGGAAGCACAGTACCAGTTGCAACAGAGTGGAAGCACAGTTCCAGTTGCAACAGAGTGGAAGCACATTACCAGTTGCAACAGAGTGGAAGCACATTACCAATTGCAACAGGTGAAGGTGGAAGCACATTACCAATTGCAACAGAGTGGAAGCATATTACCAGTTGCATGGCTCTCTTATTACATGGATACATGTTAATATGGAAGTTTGAATTCCAGCATTTCCATAGGGCTCCTGCACCATTCTGCTGGAAGAAAATGCTCTGCAGGAGTCAGGGATGATGGAGTGCTAGCCAGGTAGCCAAATGCTGACAGAAAATTGGTTGGGCTAGCAACAGTTAGCTTGAGTCAGCCCAGATTGCAATTTTTCTTTTTTAACTTCACCCCGGCAGTA
>CM031610.1:28979909-29057409 GCA_018398815.1 Conus ventricosus | reverse complement strand
AAACAGTCCTTACTATTAAAAATTATGAGAAGTTACTCATCAGTTGTTATCATTCTTAGAGAAACTTTGAATTGGACCATTAACAAAATCAAAACACAACAAAATAAGACGAAAACCACAACAAAAAGGTTGGTCACACATACAGTTAAATACAATGTAGTGTGGATGTTGCGTATCCATTATTGATCCTGAATTTGGAAGTTAAACAGACAAGCTGTTACAAATGAAAGTTTCAGCATTTAGAACAAGGCTGAAACAGAATGAAGATGTATCAAATTTTGTGTTATTTGCTTTCCTTGAAATAGATTAGTAAAGCATGCTGACAACGCATGTGTTTACTTTATGTCATGTGTGCATTGGATTACAAAGACTGCCACAGTGGCATGCTCAGTGCATGTGGATTAACTTTTCTTCTCTGTCCTGTTGCTGTCCTTGTCTTCTACCTCCTTGGCTCACAAGTTGCTTGTTGACATTGCATATTTGATGTAATGTGAGCATTCCTGTTTCTGACTTTCCTTAGTTGCGTGTGTATACATACATCATGGCTGTCACTTACTCATACAAAAACAAACAAGCATTTGCCTCACATATGGGTGAGATAGAGATGACGAGGGTGAGGAGGTGAAGGGAAGAAGTGGAAGAGGTATATGTGTGTGTGTGTGCACGCGCACGCGCGTGCGTACGTGCATGCTTGTGCATGTTCGTTTGTGTATACATTCCCAATTCCTTTGAGGATGATTTTCTGGGTTGACAGACATTCAGTTCTTGTTCGGCATTCTGGTTTGGTGTTTAAAGCTGTGGAGATGCTACCTTGATGCTTTCTGTAATTAGCTTTCCAGCCCATCTGTAATTAGCTTTCCAGCCCATCTGTAATTAGCTTTCCAGCCATAAATGATCAATGTCTAGAAGGAAACACGCCAAATCATAATGATCAGTGTCATATATTTAGATGATTATCTGTTCAGGTGGGTTCCCTTTCCTTAACTGTTTTTTTTTTTTTATCAGAGGTGTTATTGAATTGTTTGTCATTTGAATATGATGACAGTATTACTGAAAAATATGCGTGTGTGTCTGTGTGTGTGTGCACGTGCGTTTGTGTTTGTGCGCGTGTGTGTTTGTATGTGTTTGTGTATAATGGATATAAAAAAAGGTAGAAAAAACACTTGAACCCACTTGGGAGGAGAAGAACTGGGTACTGAATTTAAACTTTTATTAATGATTGATCATTGTTTGTTTGTTTAACTTTTTTCCAAGTTTAAGCCAATAATTTTGTCTCCATTTTAAAAGAGAAGTGATAGAGCATTATTTAGGAGTTTGCTATATAATTGGTGTACTCTACAATTTCAGTGGCAAGTAAGATTGCTTTTGAATATACACATATACATATACATATATGTGTATATATATATATATAATATATATATATATATATATATATATATATATATATATATATATATATATAGATCAGTATATTTTAAAATGCCTAAAACAATTTTTTAAGTGCTCAGCCCTGATGTGGCCCTGATGTGAACAGCCCTGATGTGGCCCTTTGCGGTCGGCTGGGCTATAAGCAACATTATCTTATCTTATCTTACATATATGTGTGTGTGTGTGTTGTTGTTGTTGTCGTTGTTGTTGACTGTTGATGATCTAGATGAGAACTCTCATTTCTTGACAATGTTATACTGCATCCTTCTTCCATGAGACCGTGACCTCTCTCCTCCCGCAGTGCACTCCAGATGCAGCTTGCTACGCTACCTTTGACTGGCTGACGAAATCCGAACAGCTGGGCTTGAGCATCCTTTCGCGGAAGAGTGTTGATCCTATGAGTACATGAACCTGGAAGACACAATCTGACAGTGTCCTGCTCAGACTCCAGCTCTTCGGTTTGTGAATTATAGCTGGTCGTGTGTTTGAACTTGTTGACGGATACAGCAAGCGATGAGCATTTTGTGTGGGTGATCATGGACAGTCAGAGCCAGCTCGGATAGAGGCCACACATGCGCTGCTGTGTATGTGTTCTGGAGATTGAAGAGAAACCAGCCGCAATCTTGGGCCCCCAAAGTGTAACCTACATACCCAAAGCGGAAGTGCATCATTGTTAGCATGTCAGCTTGATGCATTTTGAGATAACGAATTTCTGTAGCCAAAAGTCAGATATTAGATTACAAATTCTGGTGTTGTAAGTTTTGTGCTTGATGTAGTACTGCAGATTCGTCAGTGTCGCAAGTTCGCAGACATTAAGGTGGATCTACTGGTCAAACCACAGAAATGAAACCTCAGATTATTTCCTCGGAAAGTGGTCTGACCTTTCAGGGTCACCTGAAGGCCAAGCCAATTTATTTGAACGTCTGTCACGACGCAGCTGATGTGGCCTTTCGGGCTGGGCTAAAGCAACATTATTTATCTGTCACGACGGGGCTTGGTATTTGATGACATTAGACGTACGCTACTCAGACAAAGTTTTTGGACACAGTGGTCATTTACATACTGTTAAAAGATTGTTGACCATTTAGGAAAAAAAAGTGTAGATCAGCTGTATTAGCAGGATTTATTTATTGGCCTCAGAGACCACAGTGTGACATCTGTTGACCTCATTACACTTCATACAGTTCAGATTTTCAAGACTTTACACAAAGTCAATGGAATTAGAAAGCTTATTATTCATTTTTAAGGTTGTTGAATTATTTTTAGAGAGTCATGTGTAAAGAAAGTGTTCAAAATGATATCCATTTGAGGTTAACTGTAGATAGGGCATGTCATTAATGTATCTGAGAAAAGCACACATGGTTATTGATGTATAAAACAAGATGCAAAGACATTTACTGCTATGTTCTTTCTGCTTTCTTTTAAAGGAGATGATAAGTCTTTGACTTTTCAAAGTAAAAATATCGGTTTCATGAGTCTGGTTTGTCTTATTACGTGTCTACTGTCTAAAAAAAATGTATCAGAGTTTTTCATGAAGGCTCATGCAGTCCTTCTGCTTGTTGTTGTTGTTGTCTTCAATTTAACGTCTTTCCACATTAAGTGATATTAGACGAAGGGAAAGGATTTGGAGAGGGGGAGCATGAGGAGGAGGTGGGTAGGTCATCTTGCAATCATATACAACAAAAAAAAAAGCATCTTTACAATCTTTGCAATTAAAAAAAAAAAAAAAAAAGGTATGGGAAAGCCAACTTTAAATAACTATTTTGAATCATAACACAAACTATAACAAATGTCCCATAGGACTGCGTAGTAAACACTTCGCAAAATCAAACAACAAACTAAAATTCTCAAGAATACTGTCAAGAGAACTTTCAGAAATAGCCGGTAAAATAGGTCTCAATCTCTGGCATTCCAGAAGAATGTGTTGGTTTGAAATTTGTTCACCGCACAGACATTTAACATTCTTGCTGAATTTTGTTTTGAAGGCATTAAGCTTTATCCTATAAGAGAGCGAAGTAATGTGTCTAAATTTGAAACTGCTGCTATAATTCACAGCTATTTTGTTTGTTAAACTAACCGAATTCAGTAAGAGACCAGAGAATTTCTCCTTCATATGGCGAGATTTTGAAACTTTGTTACACGATGCTTGCTCTAGCCCTTCTGTAACGGATAATGGGATGTTTATTTCTATATTCATTCCCTGTCTTGCCTTGCGCCTTTTTTTGCGGCTCTATCAGCACAATCGTTTGAATATAATCCAATGTGTGAAGGAACCCAGCAAAAGGTGATATTGGTTCCCTTTAAACTTAAAATGTTAATCATTTGATTGATTTCTTTGATAATTTTGGATTTTTTCTTGTAATCAAATGAACGTAAAGCATACAGTACGGATTGAGAATCGACGCAGAATAAAATTTGAAAAATGTTCAACGGAAGATCAACTATGTAATTAAGAGCCATAAGTATAGCTACGAGTTCGGCGGTAAATATTGATCGATTTTTACCAATGAAGTATGACTTTTCTTTTTTTAAAGCTGGTATAACAAAACCTGAACCAGCATGGTGATCATCTAAGAGTGAGCCATCTGTGTATACCTTTAAATGATTTGGGTATTTATTCTCTAGGTAAAATTGGACTTCACTTTGCATAATATTTGGATTCTCATTCTTTTTCACATCAGTGTAATTGATATCAAAATGTGGTTTATTCATCTCCCAGTTAGGGTAACGAGAAACTACTTGCTGTGCATCAATACACTGTGGATTTATTTCCGACTCTTTAAGTAAGTCAGATACATATGAGCCAATTGGCTTTAATGAAGATATCTGTCTGGCCATGTTAGGATAATTTATTTCTGATTTTATTTGTACTTCTTCCGAGACAAAGTTGTCAGGTGTTGAGGTCCTAAGAACGTACTTTGCACATGCAAGATTTCGATATTCATCCAAAGGCAATTCTCCAATTTCTTTATAAGTTCCGAAGGTTGATGCGTGAAAGGGTACACCAAGAGCAAGCCTGTATCCTTTGCAGTCGATACTTTGAAGTTTCTTAAGTAAATCTAGCCAATGCCAGAACTACAGAACAATAAGTCTCATTAGCCACACCAGTAAAATCATGCTCAGTGTCATCTTGAATCGACTGAAGAAAGAGGCGGAAGAACACCTGTTGGAAGAACAAGCTGGATTCAGGGCAGGCAGAAGCACAGTAGAACAGATCTTCACCTGCCGGATACTGATGGAGAAACATCGGAGACCACCAAGAGAATCCAGACGTTTGAAACTAAATGCTTCAGACGCTTGCTCGGGATCTCTTGGCAAGACCGGAAGACAAACGACCTTGTGAGGAGCCAAATAGCATCACTTGCAGGCCCCAAGAACCCCTCTTGGCAACAGTCAAGAAGAGGAAGCTGTCGTGGTTCGGGCATGTCATACGCCACAATTCACTGCCCAAAACAGTCATCCAGGGCACGCTGGAAGGTGGCAGACGAAGGGGACGACAAGCCAAATGCTGGATGGACAACATCAAAGAATGGACCAGGATGGATGGCCCTATGCTGATGCGACAGGCCGAGGACAGGGCCGGATGGACGGTGCCTGGCTTCGAGAGTGTCTCTCATCTCTCCTCTACGCCCATCATGGGCAAGAGAATGATGATGATGATGAAGTAAATAATTTGGAGCACTAAAAAATATTTCTTGTCCATAGGATAATTTTGATCGAATTAATGTTGTGCTAAGATGTTTCAAAATATTGCTGTCTTGTCCCCAGTATTGTTTACTTATTACTTTTAAAAAATTTAAGCATTTTCTTGCTTTAGTCACAATATGGTTGATATGAGCGTTCTACGTTAGCTTTGTTGTAAGAAACAAACCCCAAAATTTTACCGAATCCTTGTACTGAATTGTTTCGTTTTCAATTTTAAACATAGGTAGCTCAGCAGGATTACTACCATTATTGAAAAGCATCATATGAGTCTTTTTGAAGATAATGCAAGACCATTTGTGACCATATAATTGTTTATTTTATCAAGTTCCCTTTGATATAGCTTCTTGATATAGTTTAATGCCCTTTTAGATGTATTTCTTTTCATAATAACATTCATCCATATACAGATATCATCTGCATATTGTACTAAAACTACATGTTTTGACAAATGTGATGGCAAATCGTTCATCAAGATATTAAATAACAGAGGTGCAATTACGGAAACTTGTGGCAAGCCCATGTGAAGAGATCTAAAATTTGAATATGAATTCCCTACTCTAACTTGTATACTTCTTTTACTCAAAAAGCATTTAATGAAATGGTATAGATGACCCGATAAACCAGTCTGTTTTAGTTTATAAAGAAGCTTGGCATGCCAGACTTGGTCATAGGCTTTCTTGATATCAAAGAAAGTTGCAATAACGTTTTTTCTTCTCGCAAACTGTTGTTTTATGTTTGTTGTAAGTTTCACCAAATTATCGATTGCAGACCTGCCTTTTTTTTGCTTGTACTGTATGGAATGTGGTTGCTTTTGATCTTGAACTGCTTAGCTCGATCACGTTTTTTGTTACTTTAACGGTGTATTGTGAATTGGAGGAATCCCATTTGCTTTTGAAAACAAGTTTTGATGAAACGAAAGAAAGGGGACAATGTGATACAAGTGTGGCAGTTCTTCAGATGTTTTGATGATTACACATGTGATTGTCTAAGTAAGTGCATGCACAAATACAAGTCCACACATGTTAATCTGATGTTGCTGAAACTTGCATTTTGTGTATATACACATATGCTGATATTCAGGATGATGTTTGAACTTCAGTTCTCTGATAATGCAAAACTGTGACTGATTTGATTGCAAGGAAAAGGCCATAAGTACTCAGTTTTTGGATACAAAGACATATACGAGTGCGTGTCCATGCCAGACACAGATTCATCATCTCAACAGATAATACACACCCAAACAAGCGATGGAGAATAAGATATATATTTGCAAATGCAGAAACACAGAACACACAAAGAAATGTTTAATCTTTCATCATAATTCTTTTAGAAACGTGAATTCACCAGTCATGCATTCTGTGTCTGCACATCATGTATGGCATAAACTTGTATCTTCTCTGCTATCTACCATTGAAAGGATCTGTGATAACGTTCAAGACAGCATTGCTGGTATCAGCTGCAGCAGAAGTAAGAAAAAGAAAGTGGGCATAATTAATGATTTTAATGCTAATGGCAAATTCTTCTGGATGTCTGTTAACTTTATATGAAGATGTCAGGGATGTCTGTTAACTTTATATGAAGATGTCAGGTACTCATCGAGAAAATAGTATTGTGAGGAATGATGGCAGAAATGTGAAAGAGGAAGTAGGCACAGTACACACATATAGATGCTAGCTGTTGTACAGGTTTATAGTCTAGAGCTGACTAGTCATTTATTTAAAGGTCTGTGATTGAGATAGTTTCTAGGAAGGTAATGTAACAATATAAACATCTCATGAAGGTCTGATTCTGTAACATGTGCGTAGTAGTAATGTTCCAGATGACACTCACTTGTTTACAAAAACAAAGAAAAAAGTATTCATTGTGTGAAAGAAGTATTGATGCACACCCAAGCTGGTGCTGACATAATGTGCTTGGTGGTGGACGAACAGGGCGAGCTTCCACGTCAGGCACAACGTGGTTCACAGATGAGTTTGACGGCAAGATGGAACTGAATGGGCAGGGCATGTCGGCGGCCAAAGGGAACAGCTTCGGCTCCAGGGATTCTCTGGACTTCAGCAGGTGAACGGCCCGTAGACCTTTGTTGTCTTTCAGAAGAGACATGTCCTTTATGTTTTCAGCAACACATGTTGTGGTCAGAATCACTTTTTTTTTTTTATGGTGAGAGGCTGTATGTGTTAGAGAGGGTGTATGTGTGTGTGACTCTGTGTGTGTGTGTGTGTGTGTGTGTGTGTGTGTGTGTGTGTTGGTGTGTGTGTGAGTGAGGGGAGGGTAGCAAGCCAGAAAGGAGATTGTTTTTGGTTCATGTGGTATGGTATGTGTGGAAGGAATGTATTACGGTGTACAGGAAATAGAGTTCCAGCGATATGCTAGGACTGAGATGTTAGATCCAGACATTGTCCAAAAGTCCTTTGCTTAGGATGGAAAATCTGCCTTTTTTTTTTTTTAATGGCATCTGCCAAAAATGAAAATGGTTGGCTGAGAAAGACTAGAGAGAGCTAGTGTCATCCTTGAATACTTTGGTATGAATAGTGGGGACAAGAAGTTGTGGTATGATCAAAGCATACACACTTTCCTCTCATCTAATTGGTCCTCCCCTTCTGTCCTCCCTTTCCACCCCTTCCTTCCTCTATCCCCCCTCCCCCCAACCAAACCACTCCCCCCTCTCCCCCCTTCCTCTGGTTACACAAACATTTGGAAGATGAGAAAGCACCCTCCCTGCTTTCTCCGCTGTAACAAATTTCCACCATTTTGCTTTTATTTTCATGCCGGACATTCTGTATATAAATTGTACAATAATTGAATATTCCGTATGAATTACAGGACAAGGATTCTGTATTTTGAAGGGGATTAGCTTGATATTGACAAAAGGAGGGGCAGTGTTTGCCCTTGATTTCAGATAACGGTGATCTTTGTTAAATGGTCCTTTGAAATGGTATTGTTTAGACTGAGAAAGTCTATATCTGAATTTGACAGACTGTACATTTCTAATAACTGGCGATCTTTGTAAAATGGTGCTTTGAAATGGTATTGCGTAGACTGAGAAAGTATCTGCTGATTTTGATAGACCGTACGTTTCTAATCACTGCAAATAAATGACAGCGAATTATGCTTGGCTGACTAGGTTATTCCCTATAACTTGATTATGACAGTGTTTTGAATGACAATGGTGTGATGTGCAGGGATTTTGGTGAGTCAGAATCAATAGAAACAATGCAGAAGCAGCTGGTCTGGGTCCAGGGGTGGAGTTGCCGCTGGGAGCCAAACCTGTGACCAGTCGTGAGGCAGTGGCTCGACGCATCCTCAGCGACAGAGAGGACGAGTTTATTGATCTGCATAAAATCAAGTTGGTGGATTCCCTCCCCTTCCCAGTTAGCTGGGATTATGCGTTTGTTTCTATCGTTGTTTGGTGGAGTGTTGTGTGTGTGTGTGTGTGTGTGTGTGTGTGTGTGTGTGTGTGTGTGTGTGTGCATGCGCACAGCTTTTTCTATTACATTTAGGTACTTCTGTTTAAACTACTATTAAGGCTTTACCTCCAATATGTTAATTGGATTGGGATAATTGTTGTTTGAGGATGTGTAATGGTTCATGGATTGTGGTGTTAATTGTTGTAGTACGTTTTTTTGAAAAAAATTATTTGATTGTTTTGATTGTGGAAGGGTGACTTGGGATAGGAGAAATGTGGCACTGCTTGTTGCGGGGGATTTTGTGCTTCATAGAATCTGGTCTTTTGGTCTTGAATCTCACAGGGTGTTCTGTGATTCATTGACGAATTGATTGTTGCAGAGTGTTTATTATTATTATTATTATTATTATTATTATTATTATTGTTATTATTATTATTATTATTATTATTATGAATACTTACATAGTGCCTGTCCTCGGCTAAAGACCAAGCTCTAAGCACTGTACAATCCACGCTCGTTTACACAATGGGCTGCCTACCTGGGTAGTGCCGACTGAAGAGCTGCCAGCTGGCGCTTCAATTAGTCGTTTCGCGTGTCATCCAGTCAGTATTGTTCAATATTGTTCACTTTATTTCCTTACTTCCTTCATTCTTTCCATTTCTCATGCAGGGTGCATGCTATGTGTAACGTGTCATCCATACCAACGGCCAAACTGGCCTTCTCTTCCGAAAGTTGGTAATGGGATTTTACGTGTGTGCAAGATGTTACGCGTGGGTTCACAGAATGTGTTGATTGTTGCAGGGTGTTTAGTTGCGTGGAATGTAGTGTTAATTGTCTCTGATGTTTTCAGAAATGTGTTGATTGTCACAGGTTGTGTTTATGGAATGTGTTGATTGTTTCAGTGTCTTTTGTAGCACATTGCTATATTTTCATCCATGGTACTTTGTGTGTCATGGAAATGGAAATGTGTTGATTGTTATACTGAACAACATTAAAAACGCACCGCTTGCCAGAAGACCCAGACAACGTTGGTAGTACAGAATTATTAAATGAAAGTAAGCACATTTGATTACGCATCCATTTTTCAATTAAACAAAATGTCTGTTCTTGACAAGAATTGTCGAATTCATCTGAAATTAGCTGGTGGCCTCACTAGGGTCCCTGTCAAAAGTACACGACGACGAGCATGTCCGTCCGCGAGCTCTAATACCGAGTGTGTCCGCCATTTGCCCCGATGCACGCTTGGCAGCGCCTCCTCATGGAGTAGACAAGGTTCTGCAAGAATGCCTGTGGCAGTCCAGCCCACTCCTGGGTCAGTGCGCGCCTCAAATGATCGAGAGTCTGTGGACGTCTTCCACGGGCCACACGACGCCCCAGCTCATCCCAGACGTGTTCAGTGGGAGCCACGTCAGGGGACAGAGATGGTCAGGGCAACACGGCAATGTTGTTTGCCTGGAGAAACGCAGTGGTGGCTCTTGCGGTGTGGGGTCGTGCATTATCATGCTGGAAGAACTGCAGCTCCGACCCTGGCCAAACAGTGGGACGACGTGGTTCTGCAGCACCTGCTGGTACGTGTTGGCATTCACATGGTTGTCAAAAAAGTACAGAGGTGTCCGGTAGTCATGACTGAATGCCCCCCAAACCATCAGACTGCCCCCTCCCCATCTATTGGCTTCAAACACGCAGCAGTTGGCGCAGCGTTCCCCGACACGCCTCCAGACTCTCATTCTCCCGTCGCATGAGATAACGCGAATCGACTTTCGTCAGAGAACAGCACAGCTCTCCACTGACGTCGTGTCCATGGCAGATGCTGGTTGGCCCACTGCAGGCGTTGCTGACGGTGTCTACGGGTGAGGACTGGGTCAACATAGGGGCGTCTTGCATTGAGCCCTGATTCTTGCCATCGACGTCGAACGGTTTGTCCAGACACTGGGCCCCGTCGACCAACCACCTGGCGACATGTTTCTGCTGCTGTAAGGAATCGATTACGAAGATGAAGCTGGCGAATGTATCGATCTTACGCTGGTGTGGTAACACGAGGTTGGCCCGTTCGACGCCGATCAGTGGTGGAACCAGTCGCTGCCAAACGTTGTGATAGCCTTACAATTGTTGAGTGACTGCAGTTCAGTTGTCTGGCTGTCTCTCTCGATGACATACCGACCATAAACATTCCAATGGCTCGCTCGCGTTCTTGCATAGACAGTCGCGGCATTGTTTTCGGACCACTTCGCCTGGTCGAATGACAACTGATACTGTTTTCCAGTCGGCGTGACTTCAAACTCACCATTTGAGACAAAGAAACAGATGTGCTAAGGTCAGTCTCGGCCCCAGTGGCAAGAAAAGTGTTTTGGGCGAGTTGCACGTGGGCGTCACACGAACGTCGGCAAGCGCGGAGAAACCGAGGCAGTGTGAATCTGTGTCCCTTAAAAATTGTGTAACATACCAAATCCAAATACACATTTTTTCCAAATGGGAAATCGGCAAATCAAAACGGTGCGTTTTTAATGTTGTTCAGTATACTTTGTGTTGCTTGTTCAAAGGTGTTCTATGGAATGTGTTGATTGTTTGGCAGGATTTTTGCTTTTTACATGATTGTTGCAGGGTCTTTTGTGTTACATGGAATGTGATGCTGATTGTTGTTGGATGTTTCGTGTCACACTGGTGTTGCCGGATGTTTCGTGTCACACTGGTGTTGCCGTATGTTTCGTGTCACACTGGTGTTGCCGTATGTTTCGTGTCACACTGGTGTTACCGGATGTTTCATGTCACACTGGTGTTGCCGGATGTTTCGTGTCACACTGGTGTTGCGAGATGTTTTCTGTCACACTGGTGTTGCCAGATGTTTTGTGTCACACTGGTGTTGCCAGATGTTTTGTGTCACACTGGTGTTGCCAGATGTTTTGTGTCACACTGGTGTTGTTGGATGTTTTGTGTCACACTGGTGTTGCTGGATGTTTTGTGTCACACTGGTGTTGCCAGATGTTTTGTGTCACACTGGTGTTGCCGGATGTTTTGTGTCACACTGGTGTTGTTGGATGTTTTGTGTCACACTGGTGTTGCCAGATGTTTTGTGTCACACTGGTGTTGCCAGATGTTTTGTGTCACACTGGTGTTGCTGGATGTTTTGTGTCACACTGATGTTGCTGGATGTTTTGTGTCACACTGGTGTTGCCAGATGTTTTGTGTCACACTGGTGTTGTTGGATGTTTTGTGTCATACTGGTGTTGTTGGATGTTTTGTGTCACACTGGTGTTGTTGGATGTTTTGTGTCACACTGGTGTTGCCAGATGTTTTGTGTCCACTGGTGTTGCCAGATGTTTTGTGTCACACTGGTGTTGCCAGATGTTTTGTGTCACACTGGTGTTGCCGGATGTTTTGTGTCACATTGGTGTTGCCGGATGTTTTGTGTCACACTGGTGTTGCCAGATATTTTGTGTCACACTGGTGTTGCCGGATGTTTTGTGTCACACTGGTGTTGCCAGATGTTTTGTGTCACACTGGTGTTGCGGGATGTTTTGTGTCACACTGGTGTTGTTGGATGTTTTGTGTCACATTGGTGTTGCCAGATGTTTTGTGTCACACTGGTGTTGCCAGATGTTTTGTGTCACACTGGTGTTGTGGGATGTTTTGTGTCACACTGGGTGTTGTGGGATGTTTTGTGTCACACTGGTGTTGCCAGATGTTTTGTGTCACACTGGTGTTGTCGGATGTTTTGTGTCACACTGATGTTGCCAGATGTTTTGTGTCACACTGGTGTTGCCGGATGTTTTGTGTCACACTGATGTTGCCGGATGTTTTGTGTCACTCTGATGTTGCTGGATGTTTTGTGTCACATTGGTGTTGTCGGATGTTTTGTGTCACACTGGTGTTGCCAGATGTTTTGTGTCACACTGATGTTGCTAGATGTTTTGTGTCACACTGGTGTTGCGGGATGTTTTGTGTCACACTGATGTTGCTGGATGTTTTGTGTCACACTGGTGTTGCCAGATGTTTTGTGTCACACTGGTGTTGCCAGATGTTTTGTGTCACACTGGTGTTGCCAGATGTTTTGTGTCACATTGGTGTTGCCAGATGTTTTGTGTCACACTGATGTTGCCGGATGTTTGTGTCACACTGGTGTTGCTGGATGTTTTGTGTCACACTGATGTTGCTGGATGTTTTTGTGTCACACTGGTGTTGCCAGATGTTTTGTTGTCACACTGGTGTTGCCAGATGTTTTGTGTCACACTGGTGTTGCCAGATGTTTTGTGTCACATTGGTGTTGCCAGATGTTTTGTGTCACACTGATGTTGCCGGATGTTTTGTGTCACACTGGTGTTGCCGGATGTTTCGTGTCACAATGGTGTTGCAAGATGTTTCGTGTCACACTGGTGTTGCCAGATGTTTTGTGTCACACTGGTGTTGCCAGATGTTTTGTGTCACACTGGTGTTGCCAGATGTTTTGTGTCACACTGGTGTTGTTGGATGTTTTGTGTCACACTGGTGTTGTTGGATGTTTTCTGTCACACTGGTGTTGCCGGATGTTTTCTGTCACACTGGTATTGCCAGATGTTTCGTGTCACACTGGTGTTGCCAGATGTTTTGTGTCACACTGGTGTTGCCAGATATTTTGTGTCACACTCGTGTTGCAGGATGTTTTGTGTCACTGACGTTCCCAGACATTTTGTGTCACACTGGTGTTGCGGGATGTTTTGTGTCACACTGGTGTTGCCAGATGTTTTTGTGTCACACTGGTGTTGCCAGATGTTTTGTGTCACTGACGTTGCCAGATGTTTTGTGTCACACTGGTGTTGCCAGATGTTTTGTGTCACACTGGTGTTGCCAGATGTTTTGTGTCACACTGGTGTTGCGGGATGTTTTGTGTCACACTGGTGTTGCGGGATGTTTTGTGTCACATTGGTGTTGCCAGATGTTTTGTGCACACTGGTGTTGCCAGATGTTTTGTGTCACACTGGTATTGTCAGATGTTTTGTGTCACACTGGTGTTGTGGGATGTTTTGTGTCACACTGGTGTTGCCAGATGTTTTGTGTCAAACTGGTGTTGCCAGATGTTTTGTGTCACACTGGTGTTGCTGGATGTTTTGTGTCACACTGATGTTGCTGGATGTTTTGTGTCACACTGGTGTTGCCGGATGTTTTGTGTCACACTGATGTTGCCGGATGTTTTGTGTCACTCTGATGTTGCTGGATGTTTTGTGTCACATTGGTGTTGTCGGATGTTTTGTGTCACCTTGGTGTTGTGGGATGTTTTGTGTCACACTGATGTTGCTGGATGTTTTGTGTCACACTGGTGTTGCCAGATGTTTTGTGTCACACTGGTGTGTCCAGATGTTTTGTGTCACACTGGTGTTGCCAGATGTTTTGTGTCACACTGGTGTTGCCAGATTTTATGTGTCACACTGATGTTGCCGGATGTTTTGTGTCGCATTGGTGTTGCCAGTTGTTTTGTGTAACACTGGTGTTGCCAGATGTTTTGTGTCACACTGATGTTGCCAGATGTTTTGTGTCACATTGGTGTTGCCAGATGTTTTTGTGTCACACTGGTGTTGCGGGATGTTTTGTGTCACACTGGTGTTGCGGGATGTTTTGTGTCACACTGGTGTTGCCAGATGTTTTGTGTCACACTGGTGGTGTTGGATGTTTTGTGTCACACTGATGTTGCCAGATGTTTTGTGTCACACTGATGTTGCCAGATGTTTTGTGTCGCACTGATGTTTCCGGATGTTTTGTGTCACACTGATGTTGCTGGATATTTTGTGTCACACTGGTGTTGCCAGATGGTTAGTGTCACATTGGTGTTGTCGGATGTTTTTATGTCACATTGGTGTTGCGGGATGTTTTGTATCACACTGATGTTGCTGGATGTTTTGTGTCACACTGGTGTTGCCAGATGTTTTGTGTCACACTGGTGTTGCCAGATGTTTTGTGTCACACTGGTGTTGCCAGATGTTTTGTGTCACACTGGTGTTGCTGGATGTTTTGTGTCACACTTGTGTTGCTGGATGTTTTGTGTCACACTGGTGTTGCCAGATATTTTGTGTCACACTGATGTTGCTGGATGTTTTGTGTCACACTGGTGTTGTTGGATGTTTTGTGTCACACTGGTGTTGCCAGATGTTTTGTGTCACACTGATGTTGCCAGATGTTTTGTGTCACACTGGTGTTGCCAGATGTTTTGTGTCACACTGATGTTGCCAGATGTTTTGTGTCACTGATGTTGCCAGATGTTTTGTGTCACACTGGTGTTGCCAGATGTTTTGTGTCACTGATGTTGCCAGATGTTTTGTGTCACACTGGTGTTGTTGGATGTTTTGTGTCACACTGATTTTGCCAGATGTTTTGTGTCACACTGATGTTGCCAGATGTTTTGTGTCAGACTGATGTTGCCAGATGTTTTGTGTCACTGATGTTGCCAGATGTTTTGTGTCACACTGGTGTTGCCAGATGTTTTGTGTCACTGATGTTGCCAGATGTTTTGTGTCACACTGGTGTTGCCAGATGTTTTGTGTCACACTAGGTGTTTTGCAGTGTGTTTTATGGGATGTGTTGATTGTCAAAGGTGTTTTTTGTTGCATTGAATGTGGTTTTTGAAAGTTGCAAGGTGTTTTGTGATCTATGGAACGTGGTTTTGATAGATGCAGGTTTTTTTTGTGATACATAATTTTTTTTTTTTCACCATTGAAGGCCATTTCTTGTTATATGAAATGTGATACTTTTATGGAAGGGTATTTATTGTTGCATGGAATGTGATGTTGATTACTGAAGGGCATGTTTTGTTGTTACTTGAAAAGTGATGTTTAAATGTTGCAGGGTGTTTTGTGGTACATGGAATGTAAACGGCCAGTTACCCAGTGAAGCGCTGACCAAATGGCTAATTGTGGACCAGCAGCCTCCTGATATTTATGCGATAGGGTGGGTGTACTGCTTTTTTTTTTTTCAACTTCTCTTTATGGCTTCATAAAGTGTGTGTGTGTGTGTATATGTGTGCGTGCGCGTGTGTGTTTACATGTATATGTATGTGCAGTGGCAATTAAAGAGAGCTTGACAACAGGTCTTCAGACTAGACCACTCCCAACCCTTTTCCCCACTCGGACAAGCGTTTCAGCCCTGAGCTCATAACATGCGTACGGCGCCAGGACGCATCCGGGTCATGACTCTTAGATACCTTTCTGCTGCCAGAATTTTTTTCCCCTGATGTTGCCAGGATTCAGCTTAGGAGCTTCTGGAAGGGTGGGCATCTCAAGTGTGTTGCCTTTTCAGATGGACGTGTTAACCACATCGTTATCAGAGTCCTGTTTTAAGTTGAGGTGTTCTCATGAAGTTCACTTTTCTTCCTCCTCATACAGATCCAGCTGGAACTCATTTCAGCTGCCTCTCCCATTGCCTCAGGGTTCTGGTTCTCTTTGACCAGAAATCCTAAGCTGTTTCTTGAGGTCTTAGGCTGATGGGCTTACAAACTGTCTTGCTCCAACTTCTATGCAAGAAACTTTGGCTTTAAAGCCAGATTTCCAGCTGGCTGACTAGCATGTTTTTAGTCTTGTAGATATGGGCTAAACTGGAGATTATGCGCAGCCAACGTTATGCGTACTTCCAACTGAACAGGTCTGTTGTGTGTATTCCTTTGCAGAGAACCTTACTGAGAAGCCATGGAAATACTTCTCAGCATTCTCAATAAATTTTTGGACATGATACATCTCGAGGACCGGTTGAAATAAATCATCAATGTGCGGAATTGATCTGTATGCATTTGTCAGAGTGAACCATTTCATGTTAAAGACCCTCTTTACTGCCATAGCTCTTTGGATTGCTTCTGAATCATAGTGGCATTATTTTGCTCAGCTAGAACTCAAGGGATGCCTCCTTCATGGACTGACAAATCCAAGTGCTCTTTTTCTGTGAGAATATGTATTGGGAATGTGGATGAATTAGCTTCTTTTCCTCCTCTCTTGAAAATAGAAAAAAGATCAGGCAAACAAGACATGGAGAAAAAGATGTATATCTTTGAAAATGTTGTATATGCCTTCAAATTATGCACATTCTTGATCCTGTCAAGTACAAAATGAACAGATATTCGTTGCTGTTGCATTAACCCCTTCACTGCCACAGTATAATAGCACATTTGAAAATCTGTCTGCCGTGGTAAAATTGAGCTTTTTGGGTAGGTTCAATGAAATGGTTTACTGCTCACTTATTTCTTGACAGATCTCTTTGATTTTTGCATGTTTTGTTGTTATGCATTTGTCTACAATATCAAATCAAAATGGCTTGATTATGTTGATAATTAGTATAGCAGAAATTGACATAATTATAAAAATTTTACCAAAAATAACAGTTTTCGAGTGTACACAAACACATTGCGCCAAACAGAATGAGTCAAAACACTGAAAAAGTGGTCTTACTACTTATTGAATATCAGCACTAACACATGAAAGTCATATAAATCCCAAGGAATGTTGTTCTTGATGATAATCTGCTCATAATTGGGGGTACTATTTTTTAGGTAAAAAGGGGCATAATCATGCTTTTCGCGGTATGTTCACCAACATGTACATTACTCATTTATTTGTTGATTATTTGTTAGATTTTTTGTGGATTACTTACTTATACCCTTGTCTACAATTTCACATCATTCAATATTGGTTTTTTTTGGTTATGATGATGGTTCACACTAATAACATGTGATAAAACAGTTTTTGTTTTGTTTTCAATGTGAGAGTTTTAGAATAATTGAGCATATAAAAAACCCACTAAACACAACAAAAATACCTTTTGGTGTTAGCTCAACAACATTACAAACACCTGGGATTCATATTGTTGTCAATAAATGTCCCTCTGTGTAACAATCTGTCTGTTACTGGGGGTACCCCAATTCTCCTAGAAAGGGGCATAATTTTACTATTTGGGGTAGGCTCAGTACCTCAATCACTGCTTATGTATTTCTTTACATATGACTTAAATTTTTAAATGGCTTCTCTTTCCTTATACCACAAACTTTGATGCTAAAATAACAATAATGTAGTTTTGTGAGCCATTAGGGGATGGACAGGGATACATATATTGGTGGTTTTACAAAAAGAACAGTTTTCAGGTATACATAAACAAATTGCACCATATAAAATCAGTGTAAACAATGAAAAAGTGATGTGACTAATTGTTCAACATCAGCACTAACACATGACAGTCATATAAATCCCAACGAATGTTGTTCTTGATGACAATCTGCTCATAATTGGGGGTACTATTTGTTGGGTAAAAAGGGGCATAATCATGCTTTTCGCGGTATGTTTACTAACATGTACATTATTCACCCATTTGTTGAGTTATTTGTTAGATTTCTGTGGATTACTTACTTATACTCTTGTCTACAATTTCACATCATTCTATATTGGTTTTGTTTGTTATGATGATGGTTCACACTAATAACATGTGATAAAACACAACACACACACACACACACACACACACACACACACACACACATACAACACATACAACACACGCATACACACAAACATTTCCACACACACACACACACACACACACACACACACACACAACCACACACACACACACACACACAAAACACACACACACACAGAGTAAGCAGACCCACAGTTGAGCACACACACACACACACACACACCACACACACACACACACACACACACACAACACATGCATACACACAAACAGCTTCCACACACACACACACACACACACACACACACACACACACACACACACACACAATTACACATATGTACAAACACACACTAACAGTATCACACACACATGAATGTAAAAACACCACAATGATACAAAACAAAAAAACTGCTGTGGATGAGTGCTTCTGTGTTATACAAAATGAACAAACTTATATGGAAAACTTGCATACAGAAATAAATAATGCTTAGGCGCGCACATGTGCGCGCGCACAACACACACACACACACACACACACACACACACACACACACTCACACACACACACACACACACACACACACACACACACACACTCACACACACACAGTCCCACCTATCCATACAGTCATTATTTGCCATAATTGTAGTTTCAATAGGAAATGGGGCAAAGAAGAGAAATACAGAAAATGAATAGTCAAGGAATGAAGAATCATGTTGTAAAAACAAAAACAAAACAAAACAAACCAACAAAAGAAAAATAGAGCTACTTGCCTGAAACCAGTTTCTGGTCATGAAGGAACTGAAGACTGGAACTTTGTACAGCTGAAAATTGGCACAGTTGACTTGCAGACCAAATTCCCAGTCAAAACAACTGCAAGGTTGAAGGGCTGTGCACCTCTTTCTCGCCATTCTTTGATCAGCTGTTGCTGACCACACCCATGCCACGCCCCCGGCCGCTTCCACGGGACCTTCACCGTCGTTCTGAGCCCGTACCATGTCCACCACCCCGTTCGTCAAGAAAGGAGGGGGTGCAGTGCTCGTTTACGGCACGCGTTCGGCAATTTCCGCTTCGTCGCCCACCTAACGGCTCTTTCTTTACTGATGTGTTGTGTACAGAACAGTGAAGCCACGTCATCACCAGCATGTATCTCCGATAAAAGTGGATAGTGCTGATTCCCATCCGTCTCCTCCTCATCGCTAGTATCAGGAAACCGATCCTCAAAGGTCTTCTTCATCACTCTCTTGATACTTTATAACGTCATCTAAAATATCAAGGGCAGTGTGACGCTTGGAAACGGACGCGTCGACGAAGTGCTAGGTTGAGCTGCCATCTTGACTATGCTTATCAGCTGTGACCTCTCAACTCGCAATTTGCATAACATGTGGTCAGCTGGCTGCTCGCGAGAAGGGAAAGGGGCTGTTCCTTGACACCAGTAGAAGAGGTGAGAACATTTTAGAGGGTCGTCTCCCAAGTAGATTTTTCTGCTTTCTGTTACGAAGTTACGACGAGACACTCTCGTTCGGGCGTAGCGTTTTCTGTTTTCTGCGGCTTTCTGAACGAGCGTTACTGGTTCCAGGCAGGGAACGGGTTAATGGTGAAAAAGCTTATGCTTAGATTGTGTCAGGCACTATCATATGGTCTTTCCCCCAAAGAATAGCGTTTCCCATGAAGAATAGTACTGTATTTTGGCCTTTCCCATAAGGAATAGCATTTCCCCATAAACAACAGTAGTAAAGTTTGCAGGTAGATTGAATCATGCTTGAACAACTCCAATTCATAGGTCTTCTTGCTGATGAGATCATGCTTTGGTCACACCCACTGAGATCCTCTGACAGATGTCACAGTGCACAGTGTAGTTGGGGTTGAGTCTACGAGAAGTCTGTGTGTGAAACGCTTCTGGCTTTACAATCATTCAGCATCTACTCATCTGATCACAGACACACACATATGCCTTACTCTCATACACAAACACACTTGCATGCACACACGCACGCACACACACGTGCGCGAGTGCACACACACACCACACACACACACACACACACACACACACACACACACATGCACATAATCACACTCTTAAACACACTCGCATATATATGCACACACGCACGTACAAGTGCGCGCACACACACACACACACACACACACACACACACACACACACACACACACACACACACACACGCATACACTCCATACACACACACACACACATACATACACACACACACACACACACACACACACACACACACAACACACACACCACACACACACACACACCAGGAACCAGGACACAGCAAGAGAAAAGATTACATTATTGCCATGGCCTGTTCATGCAGTTTATGTTGAAGCACGTGGCTTCATAGATTTACTTTGTTGGGATTTAGAAATGTTGATTTTAGCATATTGCACACACACACACACACACACACACACACACACACACACACACACACACACACACACACACACAACACACACACACACACAAATGCACCACATGCACACGCATATGCATGCACATGCACACGTACATGTACATTTACTCACATACAAACTCACCCACACACACACACACACACACACACACACACACACACACACACACACACACACACACATACACACACACACACACACATGCACACACACACACACACACACACCTTTGTCCATGCTCGTCCTAGTTACTGGTAACTGATACGCACAACATTTAAATTCAGAATGTTACATGAACTGGTAATTGATGCAGCACAGAAGTGAAGAACCTGATGTTTGCTGTGTTGGCAGGTTCCAGGAGCTGGATCTGAGTCGGGAAGCCTTCATCTTCAGCGAGTCTTCCAAGGAGGCAGAGTGGCAGGAGGCTGTGAAGAACTACCTCCACCCCAAGGGAAAGTACAGAAAGGTGGGCTGTAGGTTCTGTGATATCCCAAGGGAAAGCACTGATAGGTGGCCTGTTGGTTGTCCAATATCCCACAGGAAAACAAAGGAAGATGGGCTGTGGGTTGTCTGAGAGCTGAAACATAACAACAGAAAGATGAGGTTTTTTTTTGTTTTTTTGTTTTTTACATAATTCCCCAAGAGAAATTACAGACAGGTTGACTGTGGGTTGTCTTACATCTTTAGGGAGGATGCTGAACAATGGGTTGTCATATGTCTTGCATCTTTAGAGAAAGTACAGAATGTTGTGCTGTGGTTAACTTATATCTCAAGGGAAACTACAGAAATGTGAATGGTGGGTTGTCTTACCTCCAAAAGGAAAGTATAGAAAGTTGGGCTGTGGGATGTCTTGCATCCTAAGGGAAAGGACAGAAAGATGGGGTGTGGGTTGTCATAGAACCTAATGGAGTGCATAGAAGGGTGGGCTGTGGGGTGTCTTGCATCCTAAGGGAAAGGACAGAAAGATGGGGTATGGGTTGTCATAGAACCTAATGGAGTGCATAGAAGGGTGGGCTGTGGGTGTCTTGCATCCTAAGGGAAAGGACAGAAGGATGGGGTGTGCATGGCTGCCTACCGTCCCGGAGTATCCGTATTTGTCCCCCGAAATAATGAAATCATGCAGCCTGTCCCTGGAATCCCACTTTTTTATTCTATGTCCCGCGAAAAAAAAAATTCGGGAGAAAAAAACAACAACAACAAAAAAACGAAGTCGAGTTCGTCAGCTGATCACCAACTGACCGACTTCGGTCGTGGCCATCCTGACCAAATTTGTCGGAAAGACCCGAACATTGCCGAACTGACCAGTGCGCATGCGCATACACCGTCTTCCCGAGTTTTGAAAGCGAGAAAAATGGACGCGAAACAGGGAAAGCGTAAAAATGCCGACGGCGATCTCGACTATGGGCTTCTCTCAAGAAGAAGAAACGTCGGCAGACATTCCTGTCAAAAATACGGAAACCTGGCCGTTCATCAAGCGTGGCAAGATCGAGACTTACGCATCTTGTGAAATTTGTGCGTGCGAGTTCTCCATCGGATCTGGAGGTAGGGACGAAATAACCCGTCATGTCGCCACTGAAAAGCACAAGAAGAACACAAAAATCCATGAGAGCGAGAAATCTTGTAACATTAGCGGATTCTTTCAGCGCACTCAGACATCAACCAGTCAGGAAACTTTTGACGTCATAAGAGCTGAAACGATGATGGTTGACCTTGCAGCAGAACTGAATTTGCCGATGGCTGCGCTGGACAAGCTAAACAGAGGCGTTAAATTGATGTTTCCTGACTCGGACATCGCAAAGAAGTTTCAGTGCGCTAGAAGCAAGTAGCATTGTAGAAGTTGTACATAGTGTAAATAAAGGTAAGCTTTCACTTTAATGTTGATGTGGTTGTGATATGTGCTACCGCTGCATGTGTCCCTGGAAATCAGTCAGTGTCCCTGGTTTTGAAAAAGTATGTCCCTGAAAGAGGCCGAAGGGGGTAGGCAGCCCTGGGTGTGGGTTGTCATAGAACCTAATGGAGTGCATAGAAGGGTGGGCTGTGGGGTGTCTTGCATCCTAAGGGAAAGGACAGAAGGATGGGGTGTGGGTTGTCATAGAACCTAATGGAGTGCATAGAAGGGTGGGCTGTGGGGTGTCTTGCATCCTAAGGGAAAGGACAGAAAGATGGGGTGTGGGTTGTCATAGAACCTAAGGGAGTGCATAGAAGGGTGGGCTGTGGGGTGTCTTGCATCCTAAGGGAAAGGACAGAAAGATGGGGTGTGGGTTGTCATAGAACCCAAGGGAGTGCACAGATGGGTGGGCTGTAGGTTGTCTCACACTCTAATGGAAAAAACTGAAAACAGGGCCATGGATTGTCATAATCCCAAGAGAAAAATGAGACAGATGGGCTTTGGGATTTCTTGCATTCAGAGATACAATATAGGATTAGGGTTCTCTCTCTCTCTCTCTCTGTCTCTGTCTCTCTCTCTCTGTCTCTCTCTCCCTCTCTCTCTCTCTCTCTCTCTCCTCTCTCTCTCTCTCTCTCTCTCTCTCTCTCAAATTAGCCCTCTGGAGAAAGAGCTCACTCACGCTGGCTCCGCAATTAAGCAATAATCATCATCATAGGGGGCTTAAAAGGTTGTGTCTTATGTTGGATCAGAACAGGCACCACTGAAAACCGTCAAAGTGACTCAGCAGCAATGTAGTGTCTCCTCTGGTGATTTGCTGCATGATGACTTGACATCACCTGCTCCCGGTAGATTGCCAGTGCCAGGGCTGTGGCAGGACAAGTCAGTCTGTGGCTTTGGACGGGGGGTCAAAATGAGTGGCGTGAGTGCAGTGCCACTGAGGTGACCTAAGATGAGGCAGCAAAATAAAATAAAAAATTCCTAAAGAGAAGGTTAAATTACCTGTTTGTACAATTCCTTACCTATTTTTGAAAAAGAATCTGAAAACACTACTGGTTGCATTTATATTTCATAGTGACAGCCCTGTTACTCGTTTGTGTTGTTAAAGGTGAAGTCTGTACGACTGGTTGGCATTTTGCTGATTGTCTACATAACAGAGAAGTTAGCCAAACATGTCAGCTTCATTGATTACTGACACTGTTCCCACAGGCATCATGGGCATAATGGTAAGTAATGTTTTACAGTGTTCATGTTGTGGTATAACGTTTTACAGTATTCGTGTTGTGGTATGTGCCAGTTGGCTGGTTTTTGAAAAGAGCTTGTTTTAACATGGATAATATGAATACTTTACCATCATTCGCAAGTGCAGTAGCGCACAGGCCATCAAGACTAACAGAGAGAAGAAGACTGACATATATTATACACAGAGGAAAGAGACTGGAGATGAAAGTATTGTTTGAGTGCAGTGACAGTGCACAGTACACTTGTGTCGTCCACAGTTACTTATTCCTACCTGGTGCATGATCTTGTTTCTTTAGTGATTATCATGTTTCTGTGTGTGTTTGTGTGTGAGAAAAATATGTGTTAATGTGTGAGTGTGTGTGTGTGTGTGTGTGTGTGTGTGTGAGTGCTTGTGTGTAGCACTGGAAAGTGCAAACAATTCAGATGTTAATGGTGATATTGTACTATTGGCCAGTCAGTCAGTGTGTTGTGTCCAGGAATGTTCTTCTGCAGTGAACTGAATTCTGTCTCCCAGGGCAACAAAGGGGGAGTGTCTGTGCGCTTCACCTTACAGAGCACCTCACTGTGCTTCATCAGCTCACATCTGGCAGCCCATCAAGATGAGTTTGAACGCAGGAATCAGGCAAGTTGTTCAACGTAAACTGTGTGGCTTTGTACAGATAGTAGTATACACACTGTGTGACTGTTAGGTCTGTGTGCATTTGTCTGTCCTTGAGAAGCTGTGGTCAGGCCTAGGATGTCTTGCTTGTCTGTTATTATTCATCTAGCGTTCTGCTTTAAGATTCTTATCCTCAGTTCATATCTGGTAACAGTAAAGCTGTAGCCTTGCTTCTTTGTTAATTCTGACTCAGCTGACTGCCAAAACTATGTGAATTGGTTCACAGCTTTGTCCAACATGTGCTCTGAATAGAAAAAAGAACTGAAATATGTGGCATAAGTGGAACATATCATGATGTGTTTAACTTTAACTCTTCACAGGACAGGTAACATGTTATGTACTTTAACTTGACAATAAGTTCCCATTCAGAAGAAAACTTGATAATTGTGCTAGGCACAAAAAGGTAAGGGCCACTTTAGATGGGTGGAACATTATTCCGAATTGTACTCCAGACAGAACCACGTCACCGACGAGGCCCTTGATGCGATTGAAAGCCTCCCCCTCATGGCGGAACTGGATGAGAAACCCACTCTGGCAGAACTAGAGAAAGCAATCAGGAGCCTGTCCTCAGGAAAAGCACCAGGGAAGGATGGCATACCACCAGAAGTCATCAAGTGTGGCGGCAGTGCACTGCTTGAACACCTGCAACAACCTCCTTTGTCAGTGCTGGGAGGAAGGAGCAGTACCTCAAGATATGAGAGATGCCAATATTGTCACATTATACAAGAACAAAGGCGACAAAAGTGACTGCAATAACTACAGAGGAATATCTCTCCTGAGCATTGTAGGCAAAGTATTTGCAAGAGTCGTCCTGAACAGGCTGCAGAAGCTCGCTGACAGAGTGTACCCAGAGTCGCAATGCGGGTTCCGCTCGGAGAGATCAACCATCGACATGGTCTTCTCCATCAGACAGCTGCAAGAGAAATGTAGAGAGCAGCAACAAGCCCCTCTTTCTGGCCTTCATTGACCTGACCAAGGCATTTGATCTTGTCAGCAGAGATGGTCTCTTTAACGTCCTAGCGAAGATAGGCTGCCCACCAAGACTTTTGAGTGTGATCCAGTCTTTCCACGACGACATGAAAGGCACAGTGCAGTACGACGGCTCGACATCAGATGCCTTCAACATACGCAGTGGAGTCAAACAGGGCTGTGTCCTCGCTCCCACCCTCTTCGGCATCTTCTTCGCTGTCCTGCTGAAGCACGCCTTTGGAACATCAACTGAGGGTGCTCACCTTCACACCCGATCAGATGGCCGACTGTTCAACCTGGCTCGGCTGAAGGCAAAGAGCAAAGTACGGGTAGTGACCATCAGAGACATGCTGTTTGCAGATGACGCTGCTCTGGCCACCCACACCGAAGCAGAGTTACAGAGTCTGATGGACCGTTTTGCAAAGGCTTGTGATGAGTTTGGCCTGACAATAAGCTTGAAGAAGACGAACGTGATGGCTCAGGATGCTGAACAACCCCGCATCACCATCAACAACCATGAATTAGAGGCCGTTAGCCAGTTCACGTACCTCGGTTCCACCATCACCGACAACCTCTCTCTGGATACAGAGATCAACAGAAGGATTGGCAAGGCCTCTACCACCCTGGCCAGACTATCTCAGAGAGTGTGGAACAACAGCATGTTAACATTGAACACCAAGATTGCTGTGTACCGAGCCTGTGTGCTAAGCACTCTCCGTACGCCAGCGAATCCTGGACCCTGTATGCCTCACAAGAGAAGAGGCTGAGTGCCTTCCACATGCGCTGTCTCCGGCGCATACTTGGGATCACATGGAGTGATCGCGTGACAAACAACGATGTGCTTGAGCGTGCAAAGATTCCCAGCATGACCACTCTTCTCCGTCAGCGTCGCCTCAGGTGGCTTGGTCATGTGCGTCGAATGGACGACGGCAGGATCCCCAAAGACATTCTGTACGCAGAGCTTGCCTCTGGCAAGAGAACAACTGGAAGACCACAACTCCGCTTCAAGGATGTTTGCAAGCGCGACCTGAAGGCTCTCGACATCGACACCAACACCTGGGAAGAGCTTGCTCAGGACAGATCCAGCTGGAGACACACTGTGAACACTGGGCTGGAAGCTGGCGAAGAGAAGCTCCGGAAGCTTGACGACGCAAAGCGTGCACAGAGAAAGAACAAGCAGCTGCTGCCAGCAGCTGACTCGGCCTTCAAGTGCATCAAATGCAGCAGAGACTGCCACTCCCATGTGGGTCTATACAGCCACAGCAGACGCTGTATGACCAAAGGAAACATTTGTAAAGGGCGCGCGCAAATCCATCGTCTCCCGAGACTAACGGATGCCAACAACTTTAGATATGCAACACAAAGGAAGCAAAATGCAGGCAGACGTGTGTGTTCATAGTTTTGGGATGAGTGAGTGGGTCACACGAAGTCGTCTTCAGATTTGCCTCACTCCCACTGTTTCTTGGATCCATTCCACGGCTCTTCCTCTGTCTGCTTTCTCAAGTCTTGTTTTTGGTAGCATGCTCACTTTGATGATACCACATGGCTGTTTATTTCTGTGTGCAAGCAAAACATGGGAGAACTGTTCTTTGAAATGTCTTGTCTTGAACATGCAGCATAGGCATCCAGATAAGCTTGTCTGTTTTTTAAATGAGCTGAACTCGGGTAATTTTTCATGTTACGTTTGCATGTCGCAATGATTCATACTCGGCTACAAACAACTCTGGACAAAAGACACATTATCTGTTTATATTATGCCCATAAAAATCAAACATTTTCAGAAATGTTTATTCAGTGTATTTACGTACGTATTTATTCATTCAGTTTTTGTTGTCGTGGTGCGCGATATCTGAAGTGGCCTTTCACTTTTTGAGCCCAGAATGTCTGTTCTTTCCGTTTGTAGGATGAAATCGGATGTGTAATATGTGACATAATTTTTGTCTTCTTTTGTACAGGACTACAGAGACATCTGGGAAAGACACGGTTCAAACAGTTCGTTCCACCATTGACAATAGGGGAACATGAGTGAGTCTGAGAGAACTGTATGAGTTTGTTATACAGGGGGATCATGAGTGGATGAGGGTAATAGGGTAGAAAGTAAGAAGAGAGTTTGTGTGTAGGTGTATTTTCGCGCAGATGGTTTTGTTCATAGGATGTCATTTAGTGCGCTGGTTTTTGCTTTGCTGTTGGTTGATTCTAAGTAAACAAGATTTTATTGTGAAAAGAGTATATAGCAGGCTAAATTCAAAAGACATAGCTTATAAACAGTTCAGTTGGATTACTTACTTACCTAGCAAGTGTTAACTTTTATGCTAAACAATATGCGAAAACTAGATGTGCATATGTTTATGAAGTTTAAACCTAGTCCATCTTATCGCCTTGAGAGGAGGATCATCATTTACTTACTTACTTACTTAGGCTCATTTCTTAGCCAGGCTTAGGTCATTCAACAACGCCCACTAACGACCGTCCTGGGCAATTATTTTCATTTCACCCAGCTGTAACATCTGCCTGGTGTCCGCACTCCAGTCCTCCTGCCAGGTGTTGTTGTCTGCAAAAAAATTCGTCACTTGAGGCAAAAAATGACATCTGAAATGTATGCCTTGATGATATTTAAGCCAGCGTGCACCAACAGATTCTTGTTGTTAGATTTTTGGATCAAGCACTTTGTCTACAAAAATCAAAATCTTGGAGGTTGAACAAATAAGTACTTCATTTCCTTGTAAATCATCTTACTTCACATGTGCCATTGTGGTAGAGATAAACTTGTAACAGCTGTCTTACAAGATTTATGCTAGATATATTAGAAAATATGCGGCTTATGTCCCTTGAGCCTGTGTTTTTATACATGCCTTGTTAAGCTAAGTTACGTGTTCTTGATTACCTTTCTTTTTCCATCATTTCAATAAACCTGACGAACACTGCACACAGAGATTGGAGTGAACATATAAAAAAAAGAAAAAGGAACCTTTAGCAAACCTTCAGATGGTGCTCTTCATCATGCCAGTTCCCTTTGCTATCATGAGATCAGTTACTTGGGCAACTTGTGGTTGAAGTGCGGTGTCGATGGAGTTAATGAATCCATTGAAAGAATCACTTTTTGATGGCAGCTTGATATTCTGGATTGGTGACCTGAACTATCGCATCTCCAACTACAGCGTGGAGGAGGTGAAGGGATTCATTCAGAATCGGCAGTACAAAATCCTGATCAGCGCTGACCAGGTGGGTTCCATGCTGCTTTTTTTTCTTTTTTTTTCTGGTTTGTTTGAAGGGGGAGAGACAGAGAGAGAGAGAGTGAGATGGAGACGACAAACTTTGTAGACACAGTTATCTGTTGATGCAGACATGCCACAGATGTGGGCATGCATGCGTGTGCTGCCAGCTGTAGGCTCAAACACCCTCAACTGTTGAAATTATTCGAACTGTACACCACTCTGAAATCAGATGGATACAACGTAGTTTTTGCTTGGGTTCCCAGCCATGTGGGCATTCAAGGCAACGAGGTGGTTGATCAACTTGCCAAGAGTGCCACAAAGATAGAGTTGAGCAGGTTGTCTATCCGTCACACTGATCTGAAACCCAAAACACAGGCTTACGTCAAAGACCTCTGGCAAGAGGAATGGAACTCGCAGATGGATAACAGATTGTACAAAATCTGTCCAAACCTGAAACAGCTTTTGCCATGTTCTTGAGGCAGCTGTAAAGAAGAAACAGTTTTGTGCCATTTGCGTACAAGCCACTCCTTTTACTCCCATTCTTATCTTTTAAAAGGTGAAGAAGCTCTGTGGTGCATTCCATGTCATGAACCGCTCACAGTGAAACATATTCTTTTAGAGTGTTGGGATTTACATGATGTGAGACATAAACATTTTACAGCAGACTCCATGAAAACCTTGTTCAGACATGTCCCACCTGATGTGATTTTTGAATTTCTGAAAGAGATAATATTTTTCATCTGATTTACGATTTTACGGAAGAAGGATTTTTAACGAAGGTTCTGGTGTATTTTAAGAAGGTGTAATTTAAAGGTTGTGTGAATTTTTTTGTTTGTTTTTTGTTGTGAGTTGACTTGAAAGTGATAACAGTCCTGATATAACCCATTGCGGTTGGCTGGGCTGTATGCATTATCACCTTACGTTACCTTACCTTATACACACACACACACGCACACGCGCGCGCCACACACACACACACACACACACACACACACACACACACACACACACACACACACACACACATTATTTTGATTTAGATATATATACGTGATATTCAGTCATCTGGTGCAATAGCCCATGATTCATCATGACTTACTTTCCCCATACATAGGCACTTATTATAACATGCAGTGATCACTGGTCCTGTTCCAGTTGTGCAATCAGCTGGGTCGCACCGATGTATTCCGTGGGTTTGAGGAAGGCATGATCACCTTTGACCCCACCTACAAGTTCGATACAGGCACGGACGTCTACGACACCAGGTAGGAAGCTTTTAAGTGCAGAGTGAAGACAGATGGAAGCAGAATAATTACAGAAACAGTTAAACAGTCAGTATAGGCTTTCCCCCCAGTAAGAACTCTTGTGCTTTGATACCTTTTTTTTTTTTTTTAATCCCAGACAAATGGAAGAGGAAATGATAGGAGGAGGAATATAAATGTTGGATGTGTTTAAAAAGAAGAGATTACGGTAGGCCCAATACAGATGTACTTTTCTAATGTCGAATCCAGAATCCAGAAACCTATATTCCTATATATAGATATGGTGGACCAGCCGCCGTGGCGAAGTGGTTAGCGTCGCGGACTCCCGGCTGGGAGGTCGTGGGTTCGAATCCCATCAGAGTCATGTGGGTTTTTTCTGCCCCGACCGGCTCCTACCCAGAGTTGAGTTTGCTGCGGACTCAGTTGGAAGACTGGGACCACACAGTGGAGTTTCATCCACTTAATGGATGCGTTTCTGAGAGTGTTGCTCAAATTTCCTGACCAACACTGCAGGTGCCTGTATCTCTCGGGCCTGGTTGATGCCAGGATATATTATGAAAGGAAGCGTAGAGTACAGCCCTGTCATGTAGTCTCAGACCGAAATGGAAATCCGTAGCATCATCTTAATCATCCTCATTCCCATTGATCAGCATTAAAAAAAAAAAAAAATGTCTCAAATTCTGTGGCCCTTCATGCCCTGCTCTCATGGTGACCTCAGTTTCGATGTCTTCTCCGCGTCTGTGGCCTTGGTTTGCTTCCGTCGGGGTCACCGGTATCGGCGAGTCCATGGGGCTGTCGTTGGACGGACGGGGTGGCACCCTCCGGAGGGAGAGCTCACTCACGCCGGCTCCGCGACTAAGCAATTATTGTCGTCAGTAGGGGGCTTAGTAGGTGGTGTCCTGCGTATGTTAGATCAGAACAGGCGCCACTGAACACCACCGAAGTGACTCGGCAGCAGTGCAGTGTCTCCTCCGGTGGGTTGCCTCATGACGACTTGACATTGACTGCTCCTTGTGGATTGCTGGTGCCGGGGCTGCGGCGGGGCCAGCCGGGCTATGGCTGTGGACGGGGTGTCGGAATGAGCGGCGTGGGTGCACTGCCTCTGAGGTAGCGCAGAGGTTGGGACAGCAAAAAAAAAAAAAAAAAAAAAAAATATAGATATGGTGGGAATTTGTGAGGAGGAGATCATAGAAAAATGACTGAACAATTGATAGCATTTGAGAGCAGGATGAATGATTGAGTTCTTGGGGTGCGAGGAAGAAAGTGGAGATTGTAGGGGGGACAGGGTTACATTGGTTACATAGTAGCTGTTTAGTGACAATTGTGCTCAATGATGAATAAACAGTTTGTCAGTGAATTATTTGTCCTATTTGAAATCCAGACATATTTAATCCAGGATGGCTTGATGTCATTGCTGATCCCTAGATGGTCTCTCAACGTACATAATAACTGCTTTTCTATATGGAATGGGTGGACAAACTGTAGAGAAATAGGTGCTGATTATTATGAACAAAAGACATGAACGCACTAAGCTGACAGATTACAAGATTGATTTAACATCATGGTCGGAAATGCCTTGCTGCACGATGTGATTGAAGTCTACCACGTAAAAAGAAAACAATTAAAACCATATGTACGTGATGCCAGAATTAGAATGTTCAGCAGTACTGAGTTGACAGGTAAAGTGAATTGTTCACCTCAACAAAACAGGTACTTTTTTTTGCTTTTTGTATTGTTGTTTTGGGACAGAATTTTTGACCATTGCTGGAAGTCTTGTAACATACTGAGGTCTGACTCATGGGTAATTTCAGTGAGAAAAGTCGGATACCAGCATGGTGTGACAGGATTCTGTGGCAAGGGGTTGGGATTCGCCAACTGCGCTATGACTCCCATCCTCAGTTGCGCATCAGTGACCACAAACCTGTTTCAGCCAACTTTGAAGTGGAGGTGAGTTTGGATGAGAACTGCCAGGAAATGCACTGTATGTGCCCTGTGTCATGGACAGAATTTAAACAAATAATTTAAACTTTCAATTTTAGATGCATTTGTTTTAACTTTTTATTTTGCATCTGAGGTCCCGGTGTTTTCAGGAAGCAGTCATTGTCCTTGGGGGGATGTATTGTCAGGTTCAGGTGTGTTTTGAACCCAAACGTGGCTGAACACTTGGCGTTAGTGCCATATGTTCTGTGCTTTGAGGTACAGTGACCAGATTTGATCCGACATGATCGATAGGTTCATGTGGACTGCTGACACATAACATTGTAGCAGAATGAACCCATGATGTGGTCATGAATGAGATAATTGGAATGAGATAATTGTGAGTCAAAAATCCATGATGGCACTTTAGCATTCCTGTTTTATGCATTGACTTTTCTTAATATGGGAGATGGGAAAGAAAACCAGCTGAAAAAAGGTACATATCTCTTCTCTGATATGGGAGATGGGAAAGAAAACCAGCTGAAAAAAAGGTACATATCTCTTTCTTGATATGGGAGATGGAAAGAAAACCAGCTGAAAAAAGGTACAAAAATGTGCTCGCTAGTCAGTTGCTATGTGTTTTCACTTTCACAAAGTCACGACACGATTTGCATGAGTCAATCATTTATTCACGTGTACCTCACATGTGCAGTAAGCATAGACATGTACATTCATAAGCAACTCATAATCATGCAGGCTTCATATATTTTACTTATCGTGGAAAAGATGTGTATTTAAACCTGTGTTTTCCCCGAAGATGGAGTAATGGCTGCCTTAATGGCGGATAAAAAGGGTCATACACACAAAACTCCACTGCCTGGCTATACAGGGAGTGTCCGCAGGAGTATCAGCCTGCGCACGCAGAAAGAAAGAAAAGAAAGAAAACCTGTGTTAAATGTAGTGAGAGAAGAACAGTGACCAAACAGCACATCGGGTTTGAAGACGTGCAAAACAGTCTAGAGAAGGTAAAAAAAAAAGCTGTGAAATATAAACTCTGAAAGTAATGTGTGGAAAGCAGTACACTATATATAATATAAGAGAAAATACCCTCAAAAGACATGAATATTCTGGCTTCAGAGTCCAAAGAGCATAAAGATATGTCACATGCCTTGACCTTGCAGATCAAAGTGATAGATGAAAAGCGATACAAGAAGACCTACGAAGACATCATGAAGAAGCTGGACCGCATTGAGAATGAGTATCTACCTCAGATCAAACTGGACAAGACGGAGGTAAACTGCTTGTGGTCTGTTCAGTGCATGTGTGGCTACTTTAAAATGTTTTTAGAGTGCATGCATGCCCCAGGCAGATATGTACGTATCAGTGCATGTAAGAAAATACACAAAAGCTCAAACAGGAAACACATTTGCAATGCATGCATAAACATACACACATAAACATATACCAGTGTGTGCATGGTTTGAGTTTTTGCGGTAAGAGACTTGATGGATTTGACATATAATGGAAGGGAGAGAGAGAGAGAGAGTGTGTGTGTGTGTGTGTGTGTGTGTATAAATGAGTAAGTGAATGGAAAAGAAGTGGAAGGGTTGGAATTTTTTTTTTTACTTGTTGTTTAAGTCCTAACAATTTACTGATTATATTCACTTATTACAACTGGAACTAATTGTTCAGTGTTGTCTGCTCTTGAATTTTATTTTATCATCATTACCTCCAAAGGTAAAATTATTTTAGTTTGTATTAGAGTGCATGTATGTGGGCATGTGTGCATGACTGTGTGGGTACATACACAAGTGTGATCATAATGTTGGGTATGATTCCAGTGCCATTTCAAAGACGTGAAGTTTATAGAACCCCAGGTGGAAACCATCACCATTGCTAATGTGGGGCAGGTAACGGTTTTTGTTCTTGTTGATGCTCTGTGTGTGTGTGCGTGTGTGTGCGTGTGTGTGTGGTGTGTGTGTGTGTGTGTGTGTGTGAATGCGTGTGTGCGTGCGTGCGTGTGTGTGTTTCTGTTTGTTGTGATTAAAGAGAAAATGATAAACATTAATCCAGAAACACTTATCAGAAAAGATAGCCCTAATTTTAGAGGGATGTTGGAAGGGAGGATTGAAACCATAATTTTCATGGAACAAAAGGCATGATTTTCAGTGGGCAGAAGTCCAGGGGAAAAGTATCACTCTCAGGAGGGTTGTAGAAATGGGGATGGGAGAGGCAGGTAGGGAGTGGATCTTCACCTGTCCAGCATAAGAAATCAAATATGATCTTTGAGATGCAGCCCTAACAGAGAAGAGGAGGTGAAACGCGCATTTTTAATTAGATACAGTCTTGATTTATCAACGTGGTATTGGATTAAAACACAAACGATATGATCCATTTGTTGAACTTTCGTGATTCTGAATTCAGGAGAACCATTGTCTGTAAGCCTTTTTTTTCTCCCCATTAATTTTCAGCCCACCATGACGGCATGCAGGGATCAATTTTACTTCTGCATTCTGGTTTATGAAATGTGACATTTTGCGTTGATGCTGTCGTTAGAAAGATGCCTACTGTGAAATGTCATAGTGGTGTAGTCGGGCTCTTTACATAGCGGAAGGAAAAGCAGAGACTGAAAAGGGAGTTGATGTGTCCACATCAATGTGCTAACAGGCCTATGTGGAGTTCGAGTTCATCAAGAAGCTGGATGATGCCAGTTACAGCAAGCCCTGGCTGGCTGTCACTCCCTACAAAGACGTCATCAAACCAGGTGAGGGAGGGATGGAAAAGAGTTTATATTGCCATTGTCAGCATCTTTTTCTTTTGTCTCTCTTTTGGCTTGTCTTGTTTTCTATGATCGTAAAATGTAGGAATGAAATTTGGAGGGATTCTGAAATTTCAGTGTTATTCAATGACCTGTGAAGATTTTTTTTACACCTGTGATCTGTCATTTTTTTTTTTCTTTGGTGCCTCTGTTACTTTGTGTGTGTGTATGTATGTGTGTGCATACGTGTGCGTGTGTATGAATGTGTGTGTGTGTGTATGTGTGTGTGTGTGTGTGTGTGATGTGAGTTGTATTTTAGAATGGCATGCTTATTAGAGAACATATGATGCTCATGTGTGGCATTGAACAGTATGTTGTCTGGGAGGTCAGTCACATGACATGAGTAACTATCACATGACGTGAGTAACTATGTGACATATAATAATGCTTTGATATATTGTATCACATACAGTAATGTGTCGTGGTCTGTGATGTGACACACAATAATGCGTTTTGGCCTGTTGTGTAGTATACAGTGATGTGTTGCGATTTGTTATGTGACACACAATAATTGCGATCTGTTGTATGACCTACTGCAAAGTGATGAGGTTTATTGTGCGAGACATACATTAATGTATCATGGTCTGTTGTGTGACATACAATAATGTGTTATCCAACAGGTCTGTCGTGTGACGTTCAGTTGGAGGTGTACGTGGACAAGAACACGGTGGGATCTCTTAACAGCGGCACAGGCAATCTGGAGGACATTCTGGTCCTTCATCTGCATGGGGGCAAGGACATCTTTGTATCCTTTGCCTGTGTGTCTCTCAACCTCATTAGAAATGACACAGAAACTTCAGAAGTGACTAGTGGATGAAAGATGGGGTAGGGAAGAAGAGAAGAAGAATTGTGAAGAAAATGACGCAGTTAATTTACAAATTTAATTTACATTCTGCGATACTAGTCACCAGACAAGCCCTGACATGGAACCCCTAAGGAAAACGAAAAAGAGATCGACCAAGGAGCACCTGGCGCAGGGACCTGGAAGCAGACATCAGGAACAAGGGGGTGACTTGGAACCAGCTGGAAAGAAGAACCCAGGACAGAGATGCCTGGAAGTCGTTGGTTGGCGGCCTGTACCCCAGGAGGGGTAATAGGTGATGATGATGATGATGCTAGTCATGTTGAGACTACTCCTTGTGGCATTGACAGACAGTTGTATAGAGACCAAAATCAAAATCAATAATGATTTCCAAGAATCCTTTAAAAAAAAAAAAAAGGATCTTAGGAGAGTGGGAAACTTTACTGGGAGATAGATCTAGCATAAACAGAAAAGAAAGATGTTCCAGAAAAAAATGAGTCTGAAGGTAGGGACTTTTTGTCATACTTACCTGTCCAGACAAATGCCTTATCCTTACTGGGTGTGGAACATGGCCATACTATCATGATCCCCCCCCCACCCCAAAAAGAAATGGGGAGAATAGGGAGCTAGCTTTGCCTCCCTACTCAAGGAGGCAGTGAGAGTGATCAGTCTTAGTGAGTTCACTTTCATTGTGCCATGTTCAAACATAGTTCGGTTTGCTCTTCGTGTTGCTATTAGCCCCTTCAAGCCTGCACTCACTGAACCTGCGTTTTTTTGTTCTAAAGCTTGGGTAGACAAAGAGAGTCATGTTTCTGAGAAACAAGTAATTAAAGGGAGGGAATCTTTTTTTTTGACATCAGTGAAGTATAGATTTATTTGCACAGTATGTAGTGTGAATATATGGACACACTCGCATACACACACACACACACTCACTCGCTCACAAACATGCACTGATACACCTACATACTCTCTCAGTATGTATATGCAAGCACTCTAATGTGTGCAATCATCACTCCAGCATATGCTTCAGTATCGCTTAGCATATGCTGAAAATCAAGAACGGTAATATACAGGTGACAAGTAAATACTTTTTCTTGGTAAATATTGCTCTTTAGACAAAACTGTTCTTTATATTCTCCAAAGATACACTACACTTCACAACTTTTTCGTCTGTGTCTTTCAGCTATAACTAACAGAATGTATACAGCTCCTTGACGTTGATCAGGTCACTGTGGGAGGCAACTATCTGTCCAGTTCCTTCGGTCCTCCCTGGAAGCCCTGATACAGATGCACAGTCCTATTCGAGAGGTGCCTGTGGATCAGCTGGTAGAGATCGTGAGTGCTCTCTCATTTATCTTCATTGAGGGGTCTTAATGCTTTCTGTTTCTCTTTGAACTTCCTTGATTTTCTTGGGTTTTTTTTGGTCATCTTTCATGTCACACAATGGCGTTACTCCCATCCCGCTCAGTCGGAATTCTCATCCACAGCTGCTCCCTGGCTTGTCCTGCTGCAGCCCGGGCCCTGCAATCCACAGGAGTAGACGTCAGCAAGTTGTCATGAGGATGATACACTGCACTACTGCTGAGTCACTTTGTGGTGTTCAGTGGTGTTCTGTTCTTATCCGGCATGCGCAGACACTGCCGTCTGAGACCCCTACTGACTACAAGAAATGCCGGTTGTGGAGCGTGTGTGTCCATGGGTGTACTCCTCCAGGAGGTGCCAACATAGCTGTCCAACAACAATCCCCATGAACTTACCAGTACACACAACCCTGACATGAACTTACCAGCACAAACAACCCTGACATGAACTTACCAGTACACACAACCCTGACATGAACTTACCAGTACACACCACCCTGACATGAACTTTCCAGTACACACAACCCTGACATGAACTTACCAGTACACACAACCCTGACATGAACTTACCAGCACACACAACCCTGACATGAACTTACCAGTACACACCACCCTGACATGAACTTACCAGTACACACCACCCTGACATGCACTTGCCAGTACATACAACCCTGACATGAACTTACCAGTACACACCACCCTGACATGAACTTACCAGTACACACAACCCTGACATGAACTTACCAGTACACACCACCCTGACATGAACTTACCAGTACACACCACCCTGACATGAACTTACCAGTACACACCACCCTGACATGAACTTACCAGTACATACAACCCTGACATGAACTTACCAGCACAAACAACCCTGACATGAACTTACCAGTACACACAACCCTGACATGAACTTACCAGTACACACAACCCTGACATGAACTTACCAGTACACACCACCCTGACATGAACTTACCAGTACACACAACCCTGACATGAACTTAACAGTACACACAACCCTGACATGAACTTACCAGTACACACCACCCTGACATGAACTTACCAGTACATACAACCCTGACATGAACTTACCAGCACACACCACCCTGACATGAACTTACCAGCACACACACCACGACATGAACTTACCAGTACACACAACCACGACATGAACTTAACAGTACACACAACCCTGACATGAACTTACCAGCACACACAACCACGACATGAACTTACCAGTACACACAACCCTGACATGAACTTACCAGTACATACAACCCTGACATGAACTTACCAGTACAAAACAACCCTGACATGAACTTTCCAGTACACACAACCCTGACATGAACTTACCAGTACACACCACCCTGACATGAACTTACCAGTACATACAACCCTGACATGAACTTACCAGTACACACCACCCTGACATGAACTTACCAGTACATACAACCCTGACATGAACTTACCAGCACACACAACCACGACATGAACTTACCAGTACACACAACCCTGACATGAACTTACCACAGGCATAGACGTGGAGAGGAAATGAAAGCTTTTGTAACCAAGAGAACGAGGCAAGAAGGGCCGCAGAATTTGCAACTTTTTTGTGTGTGTGCTGATCGACATGGATGAAGATGATGAAGACGATACCACTGAGTTCTATTGTGGTCAGAGACTGCAGGACTAGGCCACCGACTCTACACTTTCACAGAATGTCCTGGCATCAACCAGGCCCAAGTGATACAGACTCCTGCAATGTTGGTCAGGAAACTTGAGCAATACTCTGTCAGATGTGGTCATTTAATGAATGAAATGCAGCAGTGTGGCTCCGGTCTTCCCATTTGAGCCTATAACAAACTCAGGCAGGGATAGGAACCAGTCACATACAAATAAATGCCTCTGATGAGAATCGAACCCAGGACCTCGAAACCCACAATTCATTATGCTAACCATTGCAACAGCTGGTGCCTCCTTGATGTTTGAAGCCTGTTTTCAAGGCCTTGGGTTGCCTTTAGTTTGACACAATGCCATCAGCTTTGAGGATTCCTCCATAAAAAAAAAATCCTTACAGCAAACCTTATTGAACAATGTGAAAAGAACGTGAAGATGCAATCAAGTTCAAGAGAAGTAATTAGGACTTTGCATTGAAGATGGGATGCTAGAAATTCATTTCAGGGTTATTCTTTGATGTTTTTGAAGGTCTGGTTTGAATGTTCAGGTTCTCTCATCCATTACCTGCACTTGAAAATTCGAAATCTACCTTTTAAATATCCTGGCAATTTTCTTGAATCAGTGGTCTGCATGGGCTCAGAAAATCATAGCTTTGGAGTGTACATAGTCTTTGTAATATACAAAAAACAACAACTGTATCATGACAAATTTCCTTTATGTCCACATAATGAGAACCTGTCAGTATCTGGAAGTGGTGGTTGCAGGAACAGCCAGGCAGCCTGGGTCGTGTTGACCTGTCCAAGACGGGGGGTCGTCTGTACATGGTGCCCAAGGAACTGTGGAGGCTGGTGGAACATATCAATGTCTATGGGAAGGACACAGTGAGTAGGCTGCCTGATTGTGTGCCCTGTCGTTGCACATGCCAATGTTTGTGGGAAAGTAAAGACAAGCAGAATCTTTGATAGTGTACCCGTCTTTGGGAAATGAGCATTGTAAGTGTTCATTGGGTAAAAGTCAGTGGCCAAGGGAAAAAATAAACTGAGCTGGCTCTTGAAGGATGCTTTTATCTGTTGTAGTAGGATGCATTAGTCATTGGCACTTTGTGTGCCAGAATCTTATCTGTGATAAGATGGGTTTCAAGATGGGTTACTTTGTGTTTACTCCTCTTTGGTCTTTGAGTGTGTGTGTGTGTGTGTGTGTGTGTGTGTGTGGTGTGTGTGTGTGTGTGTGTGTGTGTGTTTTTTACATTTTTGCTATAGAAGATATGGTTACATAGCATATACCAAACATTTTAAGTTATATTGGGCTTGTATTATTATTTCAAAAGTCAGTTTATTTTCAGTCACATTGATGTGTAGTCATCACAAAGTTGAATCTTACATAAAGCATGGATGCTTGTTTTAAGATTTTGTTTATTTGTGTTCCAGGTTTTCAGTGTGACCATGTTGAATGGGAAATTCTTTCTTGATTTTACAGAAAAACAAATTGATGATCATTCCAGTTTTATGGAGAAAGAAAACATTAATATCAGGAAGTGCCCCCCCCCCCCCCCCCCGATGATGTCAGATAATTTTGGTGTTTAAAGAATAAAAAAGAAAATTGTGATATGCCTGTGTTTCTGAATTACTAAAATAATTGACTTTGATGTGTGAATCACTTGTGAGTCACCAAAAGATGATAATGTTCACGTGTACCGAAGGCTCAGATGAGAGGAGATGAGTCATTGAATCAGCATTCTGTTTCAGCCCTATCTGTTTCAAATACCGGGTCTGCAGTCGGAGGTGCAGGAGATCCGTGACGGCCTGGACACTGGGGCGCCTGATAAACTGCGTATCCTTTCACTTCTTATTGACAATAAGTGATTCTGGCTAATCATCTATCGCAAACATGATAAGCATTCTTCCCAAAAGCCGCTCACACAGGCCAGAACGCTTCTGTCACAGCCACTGGGTATAACATACATGCTGAAGGTCAGCGGAAAGCAGAAGTGAGTGGATTTCGTTTTGTGCTGTAGCCATTGGCTGAAACAAATGTTAAACAGGTAAACGGTCTCTGTGATACAGGGGGTAGTCGAATGCTTGTGGATTGGGTGGTAGAGGGTTTGAGTCCCATCGGCTGTGCATTTGGGGGATTTTTCAGCTTCAGCTGACTCATACTCAGAGCTGAGAGAGCTATGGGCCCAGCGGCAAGACTGGCGCCACACAGTCCAGTTCCATTCGCATCATGGATGCACGTGATGGATGCATTACGAGTAAGGCACATGTTTCTAACCTACTTGACAGGTATCTGTATTCCTTCGGGCCTGGTTGACGCAGGGATGTATTATGAGAGGAAATGTAGAATACAGCAAACTCTTGTGGTCTCATACAAGAATGGAACTGAAAGCATCATCTTCTTTGTCCTCTTCCTCATAGGCAGAATGGTTTTGAGGGGTCACAGAATAGGAGACTTGAGAAAATGTAGATATTAAGCAGTTGAATAGTGAAGAGAAAGAAGTGTAGGCAACAAACATACAGTTATGTACAAAGTAGACAGAAATAGATTGGTCGAATGGAAGTTTAAGATGAATGGATTAAATGGTCCCGACAGTATTATCTGGCAAATGAGAAAATCAGCTTACCTGAAAGGAACATTTCAGACCCTTATGATTCAGGGTACATGTACTACACTGAATGTGTGTAAACTGTAGCTGAATACATGTACATTCGTCACATTATCTTGGTCAGAGTGGGTTAACTTGTCTATTGGAACGTGTGAACATGCGTGTATGCATGCACGTTTTTTCTGTACAGTGTTAACTCTATCATAAAGAAGAAAACCAGAGAAAGTCCCAGGTCACAGCACATTATTCCAACGTGGAGAGCTGAAATTTTCTTTCCAGGTCAGCCAAGTTAGTAGTTTAACTGACTTGTTTTTAATTCAGCTAGTTGATGCTGGTAGGAGGTAAATGTGCTATGCTATGCATAGATTGCCTTAGTTTCAATTAGAAGGAGGGTAGTTTATCAGTTGTACATTTTGTTATTGTTTTTTTGTTGGTGGTGGTGGGTTTTTTTTGGTGCCACTTTGTAGTTTGCAGTACAGAAATGATCAGACCTTTCAAGTTTAGGGATGTACTGTTATTTTTACATGGTTGTCTGTCATGGGATTAGTGCTGTGCTGGGACATGGCTGTTGGATGCACTTACGTGTGTCTGTCCACCCCAGTATGGTAGACTGTCAACAAAGCTGTGTTGTTCTTTGACCACACATCAGCGGGCAGCGTCCATTCGGTGGCAGAGTCGTTGCTGCTGTTCCTGGAGTGCCTGGCGGAGCCAGTCATTCCTTTCTCGGTCTACTACCAGTGTCTGTCTGCCTCCAACAAACCTGCTGCTCAGCAAACAGTGCTTGGGGTTTTTTTTTTAGGTCCCATTGTTGTTTGGTCTGTTTCCTTGAGTACCTCTTTATTCCTCTTCTCTCACTTTTCATGCCTCATTGTGAGTGGTGTCTTCATTCTCTTCTGCAAGCCCCCCCCCCCCCCCCCCCCCCTTATTTTTCTATTTTCTTTCCTAGTCCGTCCTCCAGTTTTCCTCATCTTCTTTCTTTATGCCAAATTTATGTTTGGTGGAGGTTTGGTGCCCCCCCCCCCCCCCCCCCCCCCCCCACACACACACACACACACACCGCAACCCCCCTCCCCCTCCTCATTCACTCCCAACACTCTCCTCTTTCTGGCTGTCAGACTTTTCCCTTAAAAGTTTCTCAAGATGTTGGCACGCCTGTTGGTAGTGAAAAAGTATGTGTTTTTCTCTCTTTCTGTGTCTTTCTGTCTCTTTTTGTGTCTGTGTGCCTGCCTGTGTCTTTCTGTCTCTTTTTGTGTCTGTGTGCCTGCCTGTGTCTGCCCTGCTGGTTTCTCTTCTTTGTTTACAGACTATTCATTTTTCTTGTCTGTGAATGTAACACAGTGTTTATGTATTTCTGTCTTTAGGTGCTGCGTCAGATACCAGATTTCCACAAGAACACATTCCACTATGTCTGCGAGTTCCTCAAGGAAATGATGAAATATTCGGAGTACAATGGACTTGACATCAAGTTTATGGGTACGTTTTTTTTTTTTTACACATATCGATTTTGTTTGTTTATGAGTGCATATATACAAGAGCAAAGAAGTAAAGTGATGGGACGTGTACCTTTTGACAGAACATTTTTATCATTTATTGAGAATACACCTTGGGGGGGGGGGGGGGGGGGGGGGGGGGGGGGGGGAGGGGAAAGGAGAAATGAATGGTTTGAATTTTTTTTTCTTGAAAAGATCAGCAAACAGGATGAAGCAATAAGCAGTCATACTATCTGTGGTGGAGGTTGGGTCGGGAATATAGGCAGTGTAAAATGTATAGACTGGAAATGGACAGTATTGCCCTTAATGTGTTTACATTTGCAAACAAATGTTTTTTTATCTAGAAGATGAGACGTTTTTGGTATCATCATGGTGAACATGTCGGTTTGTGTTAATGAGCTACCATGTGTATTTTGGAAGTATCATCTGACACATTTGATTCAAGAGCATGTGCGTACATTACATGACCAGGTACATTTGTGCATCAGGCACGTTGCAGTACTGTGTGAATGCATACACATACACAATAAAATGCATGCTTGCTCGCACACAATGACAAACACTTGCACAAGCTACTTAAACACCAGTGCCCCTCTTGCCCACAGCTGCAATATTTGGCGAGGTGATGCTGCGAGCACCCCCTTCAGCAAGTCGAGAGCTGGGCTCGGAGCGGGCCCGTCGGCATCGGGCGCAGGAAGAGGAGGCCAAGAAAGCGGCCTTCATGTACCACTTCCTGACCAATGACGTGCTCTCCTGACCTGTTGGCACGCCAGAGGCTGGAAACCCTCTCCGCTCAGCCTGAAAATCAGACGCGTGGAAGTTTTGAGTTGGGTGCATGCATGTTTGCCTGTGGCTGATTGGGACAGTATGTTTGTTGCAGAGAAAGGATTGAATACGTGAGGCTGAGAAAAGGAGAAAGTGGGGGGACTAGCTTGAGAGACGGGAGTCAGAATGAACTGTTGTGTTATTACTGCTAGCAAGCAGTTCTAATGGAACACAACAGCGGTTGCTGTTGTTTTTTCTTTCCGGTCACAGATGCAGCAGAATTTGTAAAGTGTGGACAGGGTTTATGTGGGGCACACTGAGGAGAAAGAGCTGTGGGAATCGTGGATGAAGGGGAAAAGAAATACACAGCACGGAACTGCAACTGGAAATACTCGGCGCGGATGGGGAACTCGAGCTGCCTTGATTCATCTCCCCTGAAAGCAGACGACGCCTCAGAGCTGTGGGAGAAGACTGTTCCCCCCCCCCCCCCCCCCCCCCCCCCCCCCACAACTGTTTGAGGAGAGTGGGGTTTGGGGAGAAAGTGTGCCTCCAGTCACAGGTGTTTCAAGATGAGGTTCAGTGTCACAATGTGAGGACGGTGTGTTGAATGTGAAGTGTACTGGGGTTCCTGTGGAACGGTTTGCAACTGCTTGGGGCTGTTACGTCTGCTGTGCTATAATACTTGACATTGAACTGAAAAAACGCGGTCAACAGCGGGATCGTTCGTACAGCTGCTTGTTGAGGTTTTATTCATCTACTGGACTGAGTTTGTACACCATTTTCCTTTTTTTTTTTTTTTCTTTTGAAAGGGAGGCTGTGGAGTAATGGAGGATTTGTTTAAAACAAAATCTTTTAGAATAGTCGATTTGATGACAGCACTGGGCAGAATGTTAGGAAATTCTTACACTTGGCAAAATGTTGGGAAATTCTCATGTTGGTTTGTGCATTGCAGTGCTTGAATGGTTTGCTGTACAAAATCACACAGGTATTCCTCTTTTATGTCTGTGATTTCCTTTTTTTTTTTTTTTTAAGTTTTGTTTTCTGGCGGAAGCCCCAGATTGTGAATGTGCTTTCAGATGTCTGATTAAAGAAATACCATGACTTTGGCTTGGGCCAAGTGTTCTTGGTGAATTTGTACTGGATGTATAAATTATGATGTGAAGCAATGAGTAGGTTTGAATATGTTGGACTGTGATTTCTGTACTTGAATATAATGGGCTCCTCATTGTAATGAATGGGATGTGAATATTTGTCATGCGGTTCAGTGACGAGTTTCACCTTTCAGTGGGTGAATGTTGTGTTGTTGACAGGATTTTAGCCATAAGTTATGCTGTAATTGTAAACCAACTTGACTGTACACCATGGTGATGCATCATTGCTTTTAGCTTCTTTTGGATTTTGTGCTTCAGGAGGCCATCACACCTTTTAAGTTGGAAAGTAGCTAGACCTCAGGAATGTGTATTAACTGCATTTAGTTACCTCTGTTCTGGATAGGTTGGTTTTAATGATTTGGGTTTGGAGCTTGTCTTAGCATTCCCATCTTACATGATGCATGGGAACTGAGGGATCCAATCCTATGCCACTGTTATTGAACACACACACACACACACACACACACACACACACACACACACACACACACACACACACACACACCAGAAAAACAAAACAAAATACAGTGATGGCTGAAGAATGTGTACTTACTGTTGTTGAGGAAGTTCCTTCATTACCATTATCACAGAAGCAAAGTCCACTAGAAGGTAGAGAACGCTGCCAACATTTGTCTTCCTGACAGTATTGGGATTGATGTATTGAATGCTGTGTGTATGCAGTTGATTTTGAAGTGTTCACTTAAAATAACAAGAAGGTGGATATGGTTCCCAATCTAGTCAGTAGATAAAGAAAAATACACTGATGCTAGATAGATTCATTTGTCATTCTGTAGCTTTTGATTAGTGTTTTATTCCGTATAGATCAATTTGTCGTTCTGTAGCTTTTGATTAGTGTTTTATTCCGTACCTTGATGTAGTGTGTGTGTGTGGGGTGTGTGTGTGTGTGTGTGTGTGTGTGTGTGCGCATTTTTTTTAATGGATAAGAAGATCTGTTTGTTATGGGTACTAAATAGCATGTCAGACATTCCTGTTCAGAGATCTGCAAGTCTGCCAACCTCTGACTCTCCTGAGGCACAAATGGAGAGTAGCAGAATCATCTCGGAGCACAGTAACACAGATGTGTCCCAACAAACATGCAGCGGACCACATTTCTCCTCGCCCTGGCTTCGGTCAGACGGCGAAGCGAAATCCATGCCCTCAGCGGAGACCCCAGAGACTTTCACAGGGACGGCTCGGTCTCCCTGAAGTTCCTCCCTGAATTCTTAGCTGGACCGGGCTCTTCCTCCCCCTCCATTGTCATCCGCTCACTCGCGGATATCCTCGGCAGTCAAGAACAGGGGGGGGGAGGGGGGGGGGGGGACATGGACCTGTGCCCATCTAGGTGCCTTAGATACTACTGGAACGCTCGCGCCCCAGGCGCGCATCCCAGAGACACTCCTCATCTCCATTAACCAATTAATCCTAAGGAACATCTCGGCGGGCACCATCTCCAGATGGCTGTCTAGGACGGTCGGATCTGCCTACACCAGGCATATAAGGACCTCCCGGCCTTATCCCCCGAGCTCATGAGGCGTTCCAGCATTCTGTCCCGTGCACCATCATTGGAGGCAGCTTCTGGCGTTCGGAAAACCCTTCATAAACTTCTACTTGAGGGATATCCGAATGACCCGTGCAGATGGTTCAAAAGGATCTCTTTGTGGGCGGCTAATGCAGCTATTCCATTCCGCCATCTAACCCAAGAATTTGTTAGGCACTGCCTCCTCCGATTCCTTTAAATTCTGCTATGGTCTGACATGGTAAAGTATATGACGCCAAAATGGGGAGTTTTTCTTATACTCCCTGTTTGGCTAGTATACTTACCATGTCAGACTCTAATGCCCGCCCTCCTTCCCCTCTAGCGCCAAGGTTCTCGGGGTTACCTTAGTGTGGCCTCAGAAGAATGAGGTAAACAAGCTCACCTCGGCCTTCTGGCATGGCGGAAGTAGGGTAGGCGTCACGTGACTATCTTATTACTGCATTAGCCACAAAATCTTCGGCCTGGCAGAGCTGACTAACTGCCGTTGAATGCTATGGTCTGACATTGTAAGTATGCTAGCCAAACAGGGAGTATAAGAAAAACTCCCCATATTTGACTAAAACTGCAGATCAAGTTCAACAAGCTATCTGGTGAAGAATATTATGCATTAAATGCTGAATAGTCAGTTTAATTCCAATTCTCCAAAATGAAAATAAAATTTGATGCCTGCTGCAACTGTTCCAGTTTGGATATGACTTCCATCATAGATCTCATTTGTAGACCTTGAAGTGCCACAAGGTTGGTCTTGGAGCACCATTGAGTTGCAGACTTGGTGTCCTTGGCTGAATCGAAAGTTTGTGTAGGTGGGCGCCTGATTTTCCATGTGATTCATTTTTGTTCACAACTGCTTCTGGAGTTCCTAGGACTCTTCTTTCCATCAGGCTGTTCTAGGGCTGACATGTCCATGTTGTGTGTGGTCACCGGAAGATGTTACATGTTGACCTTCATCCCACCGTCTCCGAGATGTGAAAGTCCAGTTTGCATTTAGTGCATGTACAGCATGATTTGTGGTTTGATCGGATAAAGGATGTCAGAGTGCAAGGGTGCTGCCGTCTTGATAATGCAGTGAGGCTTGATTTGATTTTTTAGGTTGGTTTGATTTTGTCATTGTCAGCTTTTCTTCTTCTTGACATGTTTACAGCTTTGCAAACCAGGGTTGATAAAACAAGGAAACCTAAACAAGTAAAGTGAAAAAAAACCCCAAACCAAACAAACTTCACAACTCGAACTATGCTCTATTGGCTGTGACTGGCGATGAATGATAAAACAAAACTCTGGTTGGATTACCATAACCATGATATGGCTGTCCAGCTGAACTGATCACCCCGAATGCCTTTCGAATATTGTTGCTGTTGTTGTTGTCGTACCTTGGCTAAAAGACTCCATGGATCATCCGAACAGCCAAAGTACTTGAACACTATGGTACAAATGCATCAGCTGGGGATGAGAACATTACATGTGTGACCGTTCTTGATTACCCCGCCACATGGGCAGCCACGCTCCTTTCCAATGATCTTTCTGCTCTCCGAGTCTTAAGCCTCATTTGATTTCTGTGAGCAGATTTTGATGTGCAGTTGGGGACTGTGTAAACTTTATGACGGCAGGATCAGAAGTGATGGGTGTGCTTGCTGGGTCTTTGGTGTGTTATTGTAATCCATCAAACACTTGACATGGATTTCTGGGGACATCACCGTGATACTACAAAGTCTGATGTGAAGTGTGCACTTGTATACTCAGAGAGCACCTAGGCACTGGAAAGTCTGCACTTGTGTAATTTACCAGGAAGAAACCTTTTCATCCTGTAGCATTACCCAATGATGTTATACTGCTGATGCATTCTAGCATAGATGTGTAGAAGGTCAGTGGAATATAAGGTCCATCCCTGTTAACTTTGAAAACAATACAGAAGGTCAGTGGAATATAAGGTCCATCCTTGTTAACTTTGAAAACAGTGTCCTGCAGACGAGACGAACCATCTGTACTTGCACCATCCCCAGACCTAATGCAGATGGATCTCTCTTGGGGACTTCATTTTTTACTTGACTGTTGTTTCCTTTTTCTTCCAGCATGTCATCAGTGTTGCACTTACAGACGTTAAAATGCACTCCTCTGTAGATACTGACCGTACGAACAACTTGATGAAATGTGATGAAAACCCACCCAACTGTTTGTCTGTAACCTCAAGCCTTTGTCGTAGTAGTGAACTCTTTCACTCAGGTGCAAGAACAAGACTGCCTTTGGCTCACCTCGCTATTTTATGGTCGCACTAGGCAGGCTGACGTCGAAGCAGCATGTAGACTGACGACATAACTCGGAAGCAGAAGTCATTCATCACTTTGGCAGGTCTTTCCTGAATCTTAAAGTCAAGATAAACTCTTGATCTTGGCTGCAACTGCAAAGATAAACAATAAAAACAAAAAGTTTGTGACCCGATGAGATGTTGCTAGCACAGCACACAGCCTTCACCTTTGTTCTTATGGCTGATCATTTTGCTGTGCAAATGTCTTGCCTGAACAGTTGAGCGTGTTCAGCTCCCTCAAACTAGGCAAGACTACATCTTCCGCTTGCTTACCTTGTCGGTAACACTTGACGAGTGTCAAAAGGTGAGCATAAGAGCAAACTCTTCGGTGGGAAACATTCCAGGTTTGACACGGTGGTTTACAGACAGACAAACGGACAGGAAAGAATGCCCTGATCTGAATGCTTCACCTGCATGCAGGTTGTATCAAGATTCCTCCTTCAGTCCTTAGTGAACCAATGGTCAGTACATTGGAGGTATTTGTGGTAACAATCCTGGCAACGTCCTGAGGTTGAAGGACAACACGTTTGATATCCCGGAAGGTTAGGTGTCCTTATCCAGATACAGATCTGTTGCAGCGTGTCCAGTTACTGTTCTCTACCATATTGTTCTGACTTTAGAAACGGGCTTGTTGCAGCAAAATTGCTTTTTTTGTGTCGGCACCAAAATTCTTTTGAAGATGATATTCTGGTGTACAGAGATTTTAGAAATTTCTGCTGTGCGTTGTATTTTTGAGAGAGTGCATTGTTATAATTGTGAGGATCATGGGATGTAAGAGAGCCGACAAAAGAAACGGGAGGGTAGAGGAGGGGGAACCTGCATAATTTTTTTTTGTATGTATTTTTGAAGGTAGCATGGTTTTGAATAACCACATAACAGCAGCACTGAATTCTATTGCCGACATAGCAACATGGTTTTCAGTATGTTCAAGAAAAGGATATTTGATTCACAGTCTCTTCGCTTTTTTTCACTAACATATCCACTGCTTTTATTGTCATGTGGAGCACATGTGTATAAAACACATAAAGGAAATGGAAATTGTGTTATTATGGTCTGCTAGCTGCTCATGTAAACGCAGATGCAGGCTACTGGTTGGTTGAAAAAAAAAAGTGAAGAGAATTTGCTGCTGTGCATGTTGGAATGAATGTGCGAATATTCTTTCTTATTTGGCTTGTCGGTTCTTGGTGATGTGTGTGCACACAGTTGAATATCTGTGGTTTGAGTGGGAAGGACAGATTCAACTGTTTGATGTGGTTTGAATGGGAAGGACAGATTCAACCGTTTGATGTGGTTTGAGTGGGAAGGACAGATTCAACCGTTTGATGTGGTTTGAGTGGGAAGGACAGATTCAGCCATTTGATGTGGTTTGAGTGGGAAGGACAGATTCAACCGTTTGATGTGGTTTGAATGGGAAGGACAGATTCAACCGTTTGATGTGGTTTGAGTGGGAATGACAGATTCAGCCGTTTGATGTGGTTTGAGTGGGAAGGACAGATTCAGCCATTTGATGTGGTTTGAGTGGGAAGGACAGATTCAACCGTTTGATGTGGTTTGAATAGGAAGGACAGATTCAACCGTTTGATGTGGTTTGAGTGGGAAGGACAGATTCAACCGTTTGATGTGGTTTGAGTGGGAAGGACAGATTCAACCGTGTGATGTGGTTTGAGTGGGAAGGACAGATTCAACTGTTTGATGTGGTTTGAGTGGGAAGGACAGATTCAACTGTTTGATGTGGTTTGAGTGGGAAGGACAGATTCAACTGTTTGATTTTATCGTTCATATGCTTACTGCACACTGACGTTACGAGACTATGGGAGGTTTGTGTGTGTGTGTCTGTCTTGTTATGTATCTAGATGCGATGAAGTGCAATCACTTCTCTACTGTTCTCAAACCAGTTTCTGTTGCCTTTGCTTCTCTTGGGCCTGATGATCTGCTGAAATATCTATTTGAAATGAAAAAACAGTGTTAACCAATTCGGACATCACAGCTGAAAATGTAGAATATCCATGGAGCATGGATGATGCGAATTGGAAGTCTTGTTGCTTTTATTGTACATTTTAATGAAAATTGAATGTGATTTATCAACCATTTGGGGACACGTGAGTGTGGATGGACAGGGGAGACAATCATTGGTTAAAGCTTCTTGAAAACAGATCAGTTGAACCTAGTTTGTGTGGCAATGAGCTGTGTGTGTTCTGCTGAGAATCTCGGTCCTGTTCCAGACCAGGGTTGGGTAATGGGTGCACCATGTGAAAGGAAGAGCTGCAGAAACCATGTGGATGATTCAGCAGTGACAACTGTTCAATCACTTTTGTTAATTTTTTTCCTGATGGATGCCTCAAAACTAATTCTCCTACATGCTGACCTGCAATTGAAACAAAAAATGTGTTTGCACACTCATAATTCCCACATCGTAGCCAACAGTCATACATCACCGGAAAGGGTAAAACATGAATTTGTGCTCAGTGTGCAGGTAAAATACCTTACAGCTAATAAATAATCAAAACCTGTTATGACGTTAAACAGACAATGTAATTTTGACAGTCCTCAATGAAGATGCCCAACATTCCGCATTCTTATTATAATCTTTGAGATGAAAATACTATACTTTTCCATTAGCTTGGATTTAAAATAAAGTATGCAACATGATTGCTTGCGTTAAATGGCAGAAGGAGAATGGTTGATTTAAAAAAAAATAGATTTCTGGTGCCATGCGGCATGGCCAATAGAAACAGCTGCCTTACCATTACATAAGTAAATCAAGTCTGGAAAAGGCTACTTGAGAACCGCATTTGTAAAACAGAAACATTTTAACAGTCACAGTTTCTTATTAACATGATGGTTCAGAGTAACTGTTGGAACATTGAAGTGTATTGCTTTCAGCTCTAGTTGTAGTGCTGACAAATACAGAGTTTAAAGCTGTCCACTGCTTGGCAGTGTTTCTTGTTCATTTCCTTAGAAAATCTTGGTTCACTGGTCTCAGTTGTAGACAAACTTGACTGCAGTACAGTGATCACATTTGGTACTGCTGCAGTAGTATCACCGCATGGAATTTCACCAGATTCAGAATGGGCTTGAAATTTGCATACGCTTCCTCTTCTTCATTCTCTCTTTCTTGGTTTGTGATGTAACATTCCTCATCTACATTGACTGCTCATATTTACTGAATGATGGCAATGGTTGTTGCAGTTGGATTGTCACATACCGGTTTTTCAGTTGCTTTCACCTATGTAAATATTGTAGTTCATAATGACTTCTGGTATGTATGTAAAAGTGTACATGATCCTTTGAAGTGAGCAGGAAATGCCATGGAGATGGAAAGAGAAAAGATTCCAAGAACATTGTCCATGGATAGTGTACTGCCCTGCAAATGTACACTTCGTGGAATATGTAACATGCTTATTTATTTTTCCTGATGCAAGTGCGTTTGTCTTGTATTGTCTGATCCAGACAAGGAGAGTGTGTATGTTAGTTCTGAAAAGTGCAGAGTGTATGAATCAAGGTATTATTGAGCGATGCATTTATGAGGGAGATAGTAGTCCGGTGTAACTAGAACACATTGCTGATGTCTGTCTTTCTGTTGGCTTTGCCTTGGGAGTTGTGTTGTGTGTAGTTACGAAAAAAAAAAATTGACCAAGCAGTTCTCACCCAGATCAGTCTCTTGCTATTTTCTCGTGGTTATTGTTATAGATGGACTCTCTTTCTCCTCAAGCTTTAGGGTTTGTCTGTTTTTTGTTTTAGAAAATTAAAGAGCACGCATGCTTTGGGCGCCTCCTGCCCTGTGTACAGAAATGAAAGCTGCTGGCACCTGCTTTGCCTCTTAGACTGTGGTATGGCCAAAATCTTGCCATCAGCAGACAGTAAATAACGTTGCTTATAGCCCAGCCGATCGCAAAGGGCCATATCAGGGCTGTCACCGCGTTGAAGTCAACTCACAAGTCATTTAAAAAAAGAAAAGAATTAAAACAAACAAGCAAAAACAGAAATGACCCTCATTCACACAACTCTTTAAAATAAACAACTTCTAAAAACACACAGGAAATTTTGTAGAAAATTTTTCCTCCATAAAATCTTAGGTGAAAAATGTTAATTTACTGAAAGAAATTCAAAGAACACATCAGGCGGCACATCTCTGAACAATGTTTTCATGGAGTCTGCTGTTTGTGTCTCACATCATGCAAGTCCCAACGCTCTAAAAGAATATGTTTCACTGTGAGTGGTACATGACATGGATGGCACCACGGAGCTTCTTGTCACCTTTTAAAAGATAATGGCCTGTATGCAAACGGCCCTGAACTGTTTCTTCTTTAGGGTGGACTCGGGTACATGATCAAAACTCTTTGAGATGTGGACGAACTTTATAGCCAGCAGCATACAGGGGCTTGCAGCACTATCAAACCAGCTCAGAGCATGCTTCTTGCTGAAGCTGAATGGAGGCTGTTAGTGCTGTGTCTATCTTCCGTGATGGTTCATTCTACAATAGCAAGGTCGACATACATGACAGGCACCTAACAAATAGTTGTAAGTATGCAGGAATGTTATCATTTGTATCTTTAGTCCAGATTTAGTTTGCTATTGACATTCTATTCTGCGAGGGAAAGAGACAAGAGTGCTGTGAAAAGGAGAAACGGGGAAAGATGCAAGCACAATAATAGGCGGTCTTAATGCAGTCATTTTCCTTGCGATGCAGGCTTGAAAACGGGCTGTATTTTTAAGTTTGTTCATTTAGTTTAGGCTGTGTTTTAGTTTTGGCCATTTACTTTCACTTTTCTTTTATTTCACTTTGATACGAAAGTAAAGTGTACCATAAACTGTTGTCTGATTGTTGGCCTTCACCTAAACCACATCAACTTCATGACTGTCAGAAAAGATGTATGGCAAAGATTGTCAAAGCCACTGGCGTCGCCATAATATTTAATCTGTCAAACAGCAGTGTAAACTGCCGCCAATGGAAAACACTTTTGAGTCATGGCTGGCAGCAGGTTTTTCTATGGTTCACAGGACAGGATTTCTGTGGGATTATCCCGTTAGTCCACTCCCAGTTAGTTTGCATAGCTGATAGCTGCTTTCAGGCAGATAGCTCTGGGCCCTGATGATACGAAGATCTAATGACAATCGTCCCATTCCTGTTACTAGGCATGGCAACCTTTCTGCTTTTGTTGGTGTGCCGGAGTCACGTTGGCGGTCAGTGGATTTCTGCTTAGTGTGTTCCAAAGCAGATTGGTGTGTGCTCTTGTTGTAATAGGTCCGCAGTAATGAGGCTGGTTGTTGGGAATGAGACACATTGTTTAAACATGACTGTTGCCCTTTTCCTCCACTTTGAATATTTCCATGTCTGTGTGTAGTTTTTCACACACTCCTTATTTCTCATACGCCCTATAGTTTCACTCGGAAAACGGAAGGTAAGAAAGTAGCAAAGAGAATAATTTTCAGATATCTCTGCGCATGTTTTGTGTATAATGTATCATTTGTCCAACAATAAAATGGCCGATATTCTTTTTTTTTTGTGTGTGTGTGTGTGTGTTTAATAATAAACACCTGTTTTTGCGCAGATTTTTTTTTCCAAACAAGTGATGTATTTCATGTTCATGCACATTGCATATTCTTTTCTTGCAGTTGATTGGTCAGTACGATTCTGGATTGTATTCGGAAGCTGCTTTCTTCGTGGATGTTGAGAATCTTTCAGGTTATGATTTTTTTTTTTTTTTTTTTTTTTGCAGTCACACAGTTAGGTATTTTGCCATAATACTGTCGCTTTGTGCGAAGTTCACTACAGAAGCCATTTCATGACAATCCCATATTGAACTCAGTTTAATAGCTTTTTTTGCTGTTGACATGGCTTCATCATAGATGACATAAAGCAAGGAAAAGAAAAGAAGTGTAAAGTCGTATACTTTTCCACAATCACCAGCCACAGTCGTTTGATGCAAAGCTATCACCTTTATGACAGTGCAATGTATTATAGCGTTGACTATAATGTGAAGACTCAGGTTCAGGGGATGCAGGAGACTGCAATGGAGTGGTCTGCCTGTGGGTAATGTCAGGCCAGGGGTGGAGAGAGTGCCGTTTTCTCTCAGTACTTAATGTGCTTGTCGCCTGCCCTTCCTTTCCACAAATACAGCTAAAATGAGAGTTAGAGCAGTATTCCTCCTTACCAAAATGTGTGTATAGAGGTCATGAAAAGTATTTAGAGGAGTCCTACTCCGAGAAGACCCCTTGAGAGTTAAATGATTTTAAAAGGGGCAGGTGGGGAGGGGGTCATGTTGGTGGGGGTAGAAGTTTCCAGTACTGTTGACAAGCTCATGATAACAGCAACTACAAGAGTAGATGTAGATGCATGTTTCTGGGCAAGATGTTATTGAAAATTACAATGTTACCAGCCGCTATGGTGAAGTAGTTATGTCAAGGACTCCTGGCTGAGAGGTCATGGCCTGGGTTCAATTCCCATGAGCCATTCATTTGTAAGATTTTTCTTCCCTGACTGGCTCTTACCCAGAGTTGAGTTTGCTATGGGCTCAATAGGGAGGACTGCAACCACGCACTCTAGTTTCATCCATTTAGTGGATGCGTTTCTGAGTGTCGCTCAGATTTCATGACCAACACTGCAGGTTTCTGTATCTCTAGGGCCTGGTTGATGCCGGGGCATTTTCTGAAAGTAAGGGTAGGGTACAACCCTGTCATGTATCCTCAGATCAGAATGGAAATCCAGAACATCGTCTTTATTATCCTTATCAGTCAGCATTAAAAAGAGTATCAAACTCTGTGCTTTCAGGCTATGGTAACCTCAGTTTTCAGTGGTGAGATTCTGTTGGGGTTGCCAGAATCAGCAAGCTCAGTTGGACTCTCATTTGATGGAGGTAGTTGCGCCCTCTGGAGGGAGAGCTCACTCACGCTGGTTCCGCAACTAAGTAATTATTGTTGTCAGCAGGAAAGTTCATAGGTGGCGTCCTGTGTATGTTGGATGAGAACAGGCACCACCGACTACCAGTGAACGGCAGCAGTGCAGTGTCTCCTCTGGTAGGCTGCCTCATGACTGCTTAAAATTGATTGCTCCCTGTGGATTGCTGGTGCCAGGGCAGTGGCAGGACAATCAGGCTGTGTGGATGTTGATGGAGAGCTGGGATGAGCAGCACTGGGTGCAATGCCACTCGGGTGGCACAGAAGATGAGACAGCACCATAAAGGGGGATAAAAAAGGAGGAAAAAAAGAAGAAAAATATTTAAAAGTTGAGGAGTGGAAGGGAGATGGGTTTTTTGCTCTCTTTTTTTTCCGCCATAATAAATTATTCACTAATCAATTCATCAGGACATCCACCCATACGGAAGTCTAATCTGAGTACATTCATTTTTTTTTTTTTGCCGATTGCTCAAGTCCCAGTGATAGAACAGCTGTATGCTGAGGATTGAAGATGCTGTACATCAAACAATTTCGTCAGTTTTGAAGAAACTGTACATATGTAATTCTTTTGGAACTGAAAAAAACAAAAAACAAAATGTGCATCAGTACTTCATTCAGGTGTGACCAGGAGGAGGAAGGATAAGTGAAAAACCTGTTCAAAGTGGATTGGAATTGTTGTGTTGTACAAATGTTTGCTAGATGCTTAGCACGTGCCTGTAAAAGCGTGTGGCAGGACAGGAACATTACTGTATTACCAGCATTATCACAAAGAGATTTAACCATTATTGGACAAGCTTAAACTCAGCTTTCTTTGGACATGTCAGTTATTTTCCTTTTTTCTGTGCCAGGCAGGTTGGTGTATCAGGAAAATACGATAGGCGTGTGCCAGAAATAAGTGAGCTACGATACTCCAGCACGGATTCGTTTTGTACATTAACTGATCATTTCATGAAATCCACTGATGTACAAAACCAGTATGATGTATGTATGTACTATGTACCAAGTCTACCTTGGCTGTTCACAACCGTCCTCCCCTTCTTGTGTTTGTGCAGTGTTAATACGATTTTACTGCAGAGAGAAACCAACCAAGACTATCCACCACATTGTAACAATATGTAGTCTGTTTAGTTGATAAATGTGTTGGCCCCATGCTTCAAATAGATGGGCTTAAAGCTAAGGTCTACTTTAGAGATTTTCGATAATTTGTTAAAAACAGGTCTACATGTCATATAACTACAGTATGGTATTCATTTTTCAAAAAAAGTCGCCGGAAGAATTTAATAGATAAAAAACGAGTTTTGCACACCTGTTCAAACCCCGCGCGGTAGACCGAAAACCGTGACGTCACTTGATGGACTGGCCGTCAGCCGCGACCTACACAACAAGCCAACGCCAAGTGAAATCAACACGAGTTGCGATCCCCACAGCCTAAAAAGTCACGAGGGGGTGGCAGATATTGTGCTGTAGGCGTGTGCAGCAGCTCAGCAGGAGACGGATATTCTTTGCACACATTTCCATCTGATCCAGATACTCGAAATAAGTGGATTCGGTTGGTGCAACCATGCCGGGCCACTAAGTTATTTTTACCACGTCAGTTCCAGCTGGACCACAGAAACGAGCTGTTCCGACAATTGCCGAGCCCATTCGAGTGGATCAAAAACTTCGTCTGCATTGTGCGCATATACTTTGAAGGCGGAGTGGTAAGCTCGTACAGATGAGTACGATAGTCGCACGTTTATTCTGTTCTTATCTATGGACAGATTACACTTGTTAAATTGAATGAACACGTTAAGGTTTGAGGAAGGAGAATCTCCGCTCGCCGTCCACGCGTGATCGCATCAAGAAGTCAGTCGGTAGCCTCCCTCGAGACTTCGGTAAAGTCCGTACGCCTTCGGAATGATGTGTTCGGGCGTCCAGCTGGAACTGAATAGCTCGTTTCCGTGGTCCAGCTGGAACTGACGTGGTAAAAAGAACTTAGCGTTCAAACTGATAAGGTAAAGGCCTTGCAGAAACATCCCCAGAGTTACATTGGCTGTCGCAATCATAGTCACTGCTTTTACATGATAAATTAAATACCGATCGGGATGTGCAAGACCATCAGAATCGCTTTCTGTCGCCGTTGGCTTGTTGTGTAGGTCGCGGCTGACGGCCAGTCCATCATGTGACGTCACATCCAAGAGTAGTTAAGCCATGCCAAGATTTAGTTGATTACCTCCCGTTTACCTGATTACAAGTGAAAATGTCCACTTTCGCGGATCGATTTCGTGTGATCGGGAGAGAATCGGATGTTTGTTTTACCAATTTATCAAACATTTCATATTCTGCATAAGCTGACCAATTATCGAAAACCTCTAAAGTAGACCTTTAAGTACAGCTTTACTGAACAGCAGAATAGATGGGGAACTGTTTTTGATTGACGAAAAATGCGAATGTTAAATCATGTATCTTATAGCCCAGTGAAGCATATCAGGATTGGAAAAAAAATGGGGAAAAGCTATGCATGTCAAATCTGTCAATTGTTTTCAGTTGTAGTAAGGAGGCGTTGTTTGTTTCTTTCTTTTTTGTTTGTTTTTCCTTCTTAACTTCATCCAGAGGAATGTGTGTTCATGCTCTCCAAAATGTGTTTTGACCTTGTGGTACATTAGAATAGGGCTTGTCTCTCTACTGCAGTAGAGTTAGCACCACAGGGTAGTCTGTCACCATACACAATAAACCCCCTTTTTTTCAAGTGTGATCTGTTCTGCTTTATCTGTGGGCTTTTGAATCTCGCTCTTTGTATGCTGTTATGTACATTGATTTGTTCTCTGTATTGTGTGCATTTCACATTTGACTTTGTGCCAAAAGGTGCGAACAAGTGGACAACATGCTGGACAAGTGAAGTTGCGTTTTTATTCAATATTTTTGTCTTTTCCAGTAAAATCCCATGTCAGTTGAAATTATGCATAACAGAAGGATAGAAAAAATAAATGGCAGTGTGTAAAGGTAGGCTCAGTGACAACTATTGAGCCCACCTTTAGGCACTGTCATGTATTTTCACATGCACAAACGTGAGGCATGCAGCAACTCTTTTACCTCAGGCAGTAACACCAGAGATGAATTTAGCTTTCCATGATCCAAGATCAAACTGGTCAACCAGTGATAAAAACGTTTACAACTTACCAAGAATGAAATGCTGAATGTTCAAAAGTGTCTCAAGATCTGGGGGCTTCTGGTCCTTTCCAAAATGCATTAAAACCAGATATAATTTGTTAATTAGTTTTGAACAGGGGAAGTCATTATAGCTCCTCGTTCCCATAAAAGATTACGAACGCATAGTTCCCAATATCTAAAAAAAATGGATGACGGGGCATGTTGGAAACCACATGTTGCGTTTCGGGGCAATTTAAAACCTGTTAACCACATTTTCCACTCAAGTTGCAGGATTACCAGCCCTGCCCCTTTCCACACTAAATGAAAATAAAAAAAACGTCCCCAAAAACCTGGATACACACAACTTTTTTTGGGCATGAAAATATCAAAGGCACAAAAAAAAAAAAAAAAACAAAACTCCCCAAGAACTGACTAACTTAAAAATTCATTTTGCATGGCTTCCCCGATGGGGTGGCCGAGATAGCCCCTCCATTGACACCCTTTGGGATGCCGCATGAGATTGACGAATTCCCAGGCCGGGGGCTTAGGGGGAAGGGGGGGGAGAGGTGGCGGACAGTGCCATGGGATATTACTTTCAGAACAATTACAAAAGATGGGATGAAAAACACAACCACCCGATACAATAATTTTGCCCTTTCAGTTTTGTGCGGATTCGGGCAGACGACCCTTTACCTACCTTAGTCCTGCATTAAAAAGATCCAGAACTGTCATGTCGACTTTATCACTCTCATTCATTTTCTTTCAATTTTTTTTTCCCAACTTTCCCTTTACCACTTTCTCATGGCGCATTGTGGTCTGGAATAAACTTGCCTAAACCCTAGTGGCCATTCAAACATAAGAGCCACACGAAACATATATAAAAAATTTTTTTCAGGCAGTGGTATGAATAATGTACATCAATTTGCCTGAATTCAGCTTCAGGCACATCACATGCACCCAAAAGTTTCTCTCTTTTTTCCCCCCCCCCCCCCCTTTCTCTTTCCTCTCACTTTTTTTTTTAAATTTTTGTGCAGAGACATGTAATATTGTCACAACCACCCCAAAGTGCACAACCAAAGCATGGATCAAGATTTTTCTTTTATTCACCTCAGTCGCAATGCTACAGTCTAAATATGCTCCGCACCACATCTGTACCAGTGCGACTGTGATGGTTGAGTATTATTCCTTTCATGGACATGGAAATTCCATCATCTAAGGGAGTTTCTTCAACAACTATAATGACCCAGACCCTGAAATCCTCACTGTGAAGATCACTGTGACTGATCAGCTGCATTCGCCTTAGCAGGGTCAAATTCATTATCAATTCATTTTATCTGGGCAAAGTGCAACTGTACTTATCATCTGGTGCAATGTAGGCATGCCCGTGGACTGGCTCTTACTGCACCACTGTGCTGTAACCAGTTTTGAGACCTTTAGATGTGGGAATAAGTCATTTCTAATGGATGGAGTATACCACCATTCAGCACTGCCAGATCAGGCTTTTCTCAAGCATTGCAGAGAACATTAAAGGAATTTTGTTTGTTTTCATGTATGTTCAGAGTATTATGATTCAACAACTAATGGTAAAAAGAATGAAAGGTACACCAATTTACATCAGATGTATGAAAGTGGCATTATTGTTGACTCCTTTAGAAATAAAAACATTTCTTTCTATGCAACATTGCAATCTCAATACAACAGACAATTTCATTTACAGATTACAAGAAGTGAATGAGCCAAAGAACAACTTGACATGACTGAGTGGCCAATCTCTACCTACCATTGTATATCATACCACAAAACATGGTATATTAGCAACAAAACATAAACAAGACTTTTTATTCCATAGACAAGCTTCTTTGGGTACCATCATGACGCATTCATTAGAATGACTGGACCGATGACCAAATGGACAAGACTGAGTGGATCACTTTAATATCGGTGGCACCATTCCACCAACATTCCATATATGATGCAAGTTGATACACATTAGCAACATTTCATCAAAAGTGGAGATTTATTGCTCAGACAAATTCCTTTGGGTGCTTTCACTTTCAGCACAACTGCACTGCTCACCGAAGTAACCAAACAAGTGAAGAAAACCTCAACAACTGAAAAAAACAACGATCAAAAAGCAAGCAGTTATTTACATCAGCAGAAGATATTAAACTGTGTATATAGCTAGAGATACGGAGCGTGGATAGACTGCACTATGCAGTGTAGACTAGTGTGACATAGATGTTCATAAGCTCATTATTGTGTAACTTGGTTATGTAAACGAGATTAATAGACATGTAGCTTGGTGCGTGTATGTCATGTGTACAGACCTATAATGTGATTGTGAAGTGTGGGTAATTTATTAGTACATAATAGACTGTAGCTGTGTTTGTGGAGTGTGGCAGCATACATGGAACCAATTTACCTGTACATCCTAGCGCAGTTGGACAGATGCCACTCAAAGCAGCCTATGGCATAAAGGTCTTTAATAAATTAGCACATTGATGTGACAAGAGATAAGTAAGGCTAGAGCCAGCGACCGCAAAGGGCACATCAGGGCTGTATGTGGAACAGAAGCCTCTAACAATATATATTAAGTAAATAGAGTTGTACATCTGCTTGTGACCTTGTATGTGGGGAGCATCACTAAGCCTGTTACAGCATATGTAGACCGAGTTCACTGTATACATAGACAGTATGTACAGAGTGTGGAATAAAATATACTGCACCAAGTGGGAACAGTGGTGAAATGTACTCTTAACAGTGGATGTGATGAGCCCTTAGTTCATGACCCACTTGTAACTATGTAGATGGAGAGTGGACATGACAAACTTGTAGATGTATCCATAGAACATGGTGTAATACTCTACATGGAACATGTTCTTGAGTATGTCATGTATAGACATGACCTATCTAGGTGGAATTTGGATATTAACATACTCGTATTCCTTAGCCTGTAGTTCCTTAGCTGTGTAGGTGTGGTGTTAATTCTGTGTGTGTAGAGAGGTAGAACAGACAGAAAGACATGTATGAGTAGCAGAGACTACCACTGTGGAACTGCAAAGGCCATCTGGCTATAAACTAATAATATGACGAATGGACTGATGAACCACAAACGATACAAACAGAACGCTGACTTTCAGAAAAAGAAAAAAAAAAAAATCACAAAAGAAAACATCTACTGTTGTCTTTTTACCAGCACAGGACTACCTTTCCCTGAGCTGTGACAACACTGAAAAGGTCCTGTGTGACCAGCTGGGCTACGATAATAAACAACAGCAACAGAAGAAAATACGGCAACAGAAGAAAATAATGAAAAATAGTCTCAAGACTATCTTCAGTCTTTGCAATCAGTGTATAAAACTAAATCAATATAAATACATACAGAATTTGTGTACATAACAAATCAACAGTATTTCTGTGAAATCTGCAATAACCAGTATGTGAACACTTTTTGTCACTCCTGAGACTCTCTTAACATGTACATTCAGCATGTGGCAAACATTCAGCTGTTTACTGCCAGGCATATGTCTGGGCAATCGTCAGAACAATGAATGGATATGAGTGGGAGAAAAACGGGTCAAAAACAGAGATCACAGATTACACAGATCACACATCATAAACAGCACAGTACTACACTTTCTGGATAACTACAGGATATGTGTCCTACCTAAAGGCACAACACAGAAGGAATGTTAACAACACTTTGCACAGACAGACAATGACACACACTGTTCAGACAGACAGAACTGTGGTTTGTGTCTTCCAAGCACTCGCTGTACTACTGAACCAAGATACAGACTGGCAGTAGCACAAAACATCCCCATATCTTCACTGTCACAATCATGTTATTTATGGCCCAGGGGTCTACCACTGTCACAATCCTACCAAGGCCACAAACAAATTTTGCACAAGAATCTCCGAGTTCTGTTGACTGACATGCTTTGTCAGATGGGCTGCGTCAGCCAACCAGGCAAGGTGCTACCAAGGCCTCCACAAAATGGGACAGGGAAAGGGGGAAGTAACAGAATATTTGAGTATGTGGGGGAAGGGTTGGGAATCCTGGTGGGTGATGTCCCTCTGAGGGTAGGAGAGAGAGGTGGTAGTATTTTTCCCCCACCTCAAGAGCTTCAAAAACACCTCAACGGAGCCTCAAGGAAATGCTCCACACAGTGAACACCATAATCTAGAGATAAGATAATGTTGCTTATAGCCCAGCCGACCGCAAAGGGCACACCATAATCTAAACAAAAAGAATTGTTATACACATTGTCAGGGATGAGAACAGATTTTTAAAAAGCAGAGGAGATTTTTCTGTTGGGGGTCTGGAAGCTGAAGCATTTTTTTTTAATATGTAAAGAAAAATCCACATTTAAAACCATCAAAATATGTTTCTAGCCTTCGATTCAAACCTCAAATTCTGAGGGTTTTTTTTTTTCTTTTTTGTTTTTTGTTTTTGTCAAACATGCAAATGGATTTAATACAGGGCTCTCTGCGTTTGTGGCTGGTCGATTTACGTAAGAAATGGTTTTTTCCGAAAATTCCTGCCCTTGGCCCTGGTTCTATTATTAGTAACTAGACGTCTAGGTTTTGTTTCACAACATAAAGTCAAATGACGAATGTTTCAGCTAACTGAGATAGTTTGACCATTGCAAATGAATGATAAGATATAACAAAGAAGAGAGCAAAATCACCAACAGCTTACTTTCCAAAGTTTAATTGTTCTTCAATGCAGCGACACGCTGCCTGTGAACCAGGCGTTTCATGTGGTCAGCAATCGTAATGAAGCCACGACTTCCGAAGCTGATTTTCTTGTTGCAAGCTAGACATAACGCCTGCTCGTCACTGCTTTTGCATATGCTATCTCTAACTCTACTCCCACACACACCTCTTCCTCGAGCCAGTTTTCTTTCCAACGGTTGGGATTTTTTTTTTTTTTTTTTTTTTTTTTGCGATTTCGTTCGACGCCATGAATCACAGATGACACTCGGTCGATCGGCGCTGTAAGCGGATGTGCAGTGGTTGGCCGAGTCAACCGAATAAAAACCAGCCCATTTGGGTATAAGCCTAGAGTAATCTCGCCGGAGGCGTCTCACCGAGATTGGGAGCTAAGAAAATCGCGATAGCTTTTTTTTTTTTTTTCAGCGGAGATTTTTTCAAACGGCGGACATCCTTGATTGTACAGATAACTTCTGTTTAAAAATTACTTATTTTCAATAAGTTCAGACCAGAAGGTTTGTTTCAATTGATGCTGGCATAGACACAAACGTAAACCACCCTAAAGACAAGACGCACTCCTGCCTAACCTCTTTGCTGCTGAGCCTTACCTGAAAACAGACAGGAGGCAGAGTACCTGTACTGTGTGACCCAACAATTGCTTCCCCTGAGTGAACCTGCACTGCCCACATAAAAAAAAAGTGCGCAGTGGGATAGCAGGTGACCTGTTTTGTCCACCTTATCCAGTGACACCAACGCTACAGTCCCTTGTACATAATCTGTCATCAGCAGCAGTCAAGGTGTCTCTGGTCACTGGCTGCAAAGAGCCTGACATGGTATGATGCTAAACAAGGGGCGGAACTTGTATGGAACACACACCAGGGATTACATGACTGGCTTCAAAGTCAATGGTCAGCAACAGCCTTGCCGTAAGTTCAAACCCATCTAATAGATGCCCTATTCCAACCCTGTAACAGAAATTCCACACGCCATTTCGCATGCGATTGTTTTGCTACAATTTTCTGATGCCAATACTCTTGTGCGAAAATGGTGCGATAATATTCCACAGGTTTCAGCAAAATGATCATGCGATTGTTTTGATACAATTTTGTGACGCAAACACTCTTGTGCGAAAATGGTGGGATAATATTCCACAGGTTTCAGCAAAACGATCCACCACATGCCTGGTATGGAATTAACGAACTGTACGCTTTCTGCCAAACGTTTGTTTTATTCTCTGCCATTCAGACAAAAACTAATGTTTCAGAGTTTTGATTCTTCTCTCACAGGAGGCGCAGTCACTCAACATGTCAAACTACACAAGACCACATTCACTGCCACTAAAATACACGCTGCCACATTCACTGCCACAAAACATGTTAAAATACACATTGCCACTAACACATCAAAGTACACACTGCCATTAAGCAATACACACTGCCACTAAACAAGTCAAAACACACACCACTACTTTTACTGCTATAAAACAATACCTTGCAAAACATTCCCACAACAAACATCTGTAAAGCATTTTGCCAGCTTACTTTTACCCTAGCTACAAAGCTTAGACGCCAGATGCATGCACAATAATCAATTAAATGAATGGCTAGATGCGAAGGCAGCAGATCACAATTACCTCCCCTGTCAGTGGATGCCATAACAACAAACTATGGCAAAGCTACTATACAAATGTTAAAGACTGGACACACACCATGACTCTGTTGTGGACGAACAAGGACAGCAGTGGAGGTCCCACACAATTCAAGCGTCCGCAAGACAGCCCTACTCTGCGATGATTCAAACTAATAACATTAATCACATTCATGTAACAGATGCCGTACCATAACTTCTACACAATTTGGGCCCTATGCATCATGCTTTTGCTGGAAAATGAACCAAAATGTACAACGAAAAATCAAACCAGGTCTCCCATCTGCGTATTTGTTTTGCAGCAAACTCGTCTGGTTCCAGTTGTGAGAGGAAGATCAGCGCTGGCTGGGTCACTCTGTCTGATAAGTGTTGTAAGATAATGCAACACTTGCTGAACGCTCTCACAGAAAAGAACAGTCCACAGTAAGATTCCACGCTACCTCAACTGGCAGTGTACTTGGAGTGGACACTCACTGCCATCGACAACAACTTAACATGAACATTTCACTGTACACACAGCTGTTCAAGCCTGCTGTCCAAAACATCCCTGGTGTCCATGAAAAGATGAAATACAGCAAACTGAAAACTGGTCAACGATTCAGTCATATACACTGACAACTGGTTTGGCAACTGTGTGGTGGTTAAAACATTAAAAACGTAAACAAAATCATCACTGCAGAATGTCAGTTATTTTTTCATTGTGTTTCTTTATTTCAAAGAAAATCAATCACCTAGATGTGTAGTTTTTGATAAACAAATTATTAAAAAAAATTATGAAACCAGCATGAACACAGAGCAATGCAACTAAACTTCAAGAAGGTAAATATGGGTTTCCAAGTTCCTCCTGAGGGTGTCCAAATTTCCCCAAGTGGGTGTCCAAGTTCCCTCTCATGTGTGTACCAATTCCCTAATATGGGTGTCCAAGTTCCCTCTCATGTACCAATTCCCTAATATGGGTGTCCAAGTTCCCTCTCATGTGTGTACCAATTCCCTAATATGGGTGTCCAAGTTCCCTCTCATGTGTGTACCAATTCCCTAATATGGGTGTCCAAGTTCCCTCTCATGTGTGTACCAATCCCCTAATATGAGTGTCCAAGTTCCCTCTCATGTGTGTACCAATTCCTTAATATGGGTGTCCAAGTTCCCTCCTGCAAAGTCCCAATTTCGCAATAAAGGTGTCCAAATTCCCGCTTGTGTGTGTCCAAATTTTTCTCTACCAGAAATCTGGAGATAAAAGTTAGCATATATGTATGCCACAAGCATATAGAGAGACACAAGCAAGTACACCACTTTGTTTTAATATGTGCTGTAGGGAAGTTGTAGCCTTTTGCACACTGAACAGCTGTGTTGCAAATGGAGGTTTTCAGAGATGATTTTTTTCCCGCAATAATTTCAAATAAGATTTTAACCGCAAACACTGAACAAGATTGTCATTTTAAAACACAACAATGAACAGTTAACATTTTATTCTAACACCAAAAGTACATTCTTGTTTCATGATTAATTATAAACATGAAACGAGAATACTAAACATGAAACAAACAGTTGTATATTTCATGCACATGTATGGACTTCAAAATATCTATACCAAGTATTATACTGATCCAACATCTTGAGAAAAATTAAAATTGCTAAAATGGAAAAAAAAAAAAAAAAAAAAAAAAGAAGAAAGAAAAACTGAGATGGGGAAACATCTCTGTGTCGTCAGAAAATGAGACAGCATGCGTCGACAGCAGCAACAACTCTCTCATGCTTGTGTTTCTCTATTTGCTTGTGTGTACACATTATTCCTGCTTATGTTGAAATAAATGAAGTAATGAAGACATAATGCATGAACATCATCCCCAATCAGATCTTGGCATCAACAGGTATTCCATTCCACCCCCAACATGTGTTCCTTTGCTCCAGCTCTCAGCACTGTACAGTGGAAGACTTGGTGCCAACTCCCAACACACAGCTCTCTGTTGACTTTAATCTTCTCCTTACTCAGCAAACTAGGAGCGTGGCACGAAGCGGATCTTATAGTCCTGGGGACGGGAGATCAGCTTGAAGCCACGAGTGAGGGGAGGCAACTTGCTGGCATCTTCAGGCTGAAGCTGGTAATTTTGAAGAATTCCGAACAGGAAATGGAATACGGTCTCCTTGGATATCTTGTCACCCAGACATGCACGGTTACCTGCAATGACAAAAGCAGTCAGTATGTCAGTTATAACGCTTGGAGCTCAATAAGCTGTGAAGACCACTGATTTATTACATACAGCAAATTTCTTTAGATATCTACATTTGGTTTATAACAGCATCCCTTGTAAGATACATATACATTTGGTTTATTACAGTGTCTTTCTCAAGATACTTATTTTACAAAGAATCCTTCTAGAATCTTTCTACAAACAATCTTTCTTGCGAAATCTGTATTTGCTTTATCACATGCATCATTTTTTCTAAAGACACCTACGTATGACACAACAAACTCTTTCTTAGAACTCCTACACGAGCTAAGCCTGAGTTAATGACAGCCTCTGCCTTCAGACATTAGAACCAGGGTCACAGACAGACCAACAGCGTGAGGAAACAGAAGCTGACCGAAGAAGAAGGGGATGAAGTGGGGGGGGCAGCTGGCCTGCCCGGTGGCAGCGCTGATGAAACGTTCCGGCTGGAAGGCCTGGGGGTTGGGGAACAGCTTGGGATCCATCAGCACAGAGTCCAGGTTGGGCACGACCACGGCGTTAGTGGGGATGCGATAGCCGTGGAACTTCACCTCCTTCAGCACCGAGTGGGCCATGCTGAACGGGATCACGTTGGACAGACGCAGCACCTGGGGCGGACACACACGGAAAGTAGGAGGTTGATCAAACAGGCATGTCAGTGCCACACCTCTTTAACTCTTTTACATCGATGGTTATTGGATAATCACTTGGTTTTGTAGCCCAGCCAAGTGACAGAGCCCTCTCTTAGTTGTGATATACATTAGGCCAATGCTTTGTTCACATTTGTAAAAAAAAAAAAAAAATTGTGGTATGCGGTATAAATTTCAATTTCATGTTCTGTTACATATGAGCTGACTGGAGGGGGTCATGTCAGGGCTGTCACATCATCAAAATCAAAATCTTTGTGTACACACACACAAATGACAACAGTCAAACTGCTTACCACAGACATCAAAAATACATTAGAACTGTTTGTGTCTCATGTCATACAAATCCTAATCTTCGTTCCTGTGATATCTGTTCCATGCGAAAGAGGCCTTTTCAGGCTGACCCTTGTGCATACAGCATTCAGGAGCACTCTTGAAAACAAACTGTTCATCAAGCATGAGCATTTAAGGAGAGACTTCAACCAGCATATTGTGCATGTCACCACTTCACAACTGTTAAGCAGAGATAATAGTATTTTCTGTTAAGTTTTTGTGCATTTCAATCGCATGTTGCGATGTAACCCACGAACAGAGCAGCAGCGATCTTCCATACTGACTTTTGTGCTAAAACCACATCACCTTTTAACACATGAGTACTTATACTTCTATTTTAAATGTTATACATCAATGTCTTATCAACATAATGGAAACGTTCCAAGACTTCACATTCATTGCCAGCTATGGGAGCATATCAACATAATGAGCAAGTTTCAAGACTTAAAAATTTATCGCTCATTTTGATGGAGGAGTAAGGCCTTTTCTTTGTTGTTAGTGTCTTTTAATCAGCTAACTAAAACTCCATATCCATGGGAAAAAACTGTCAGCAGATGATGTCTCATCAAACCTGCCACCCACCTCCAAAACGACAGCCTCAAGGTAGGGAAGCTTACTGCGGTCCTCAGCACCAAGGGGGGCACTGCCTCGTGCAAAGTTGGCATCAATCTCATCCTGGACACGTGCCTGTACATCAGGGTGGTGCAGCAGATACAGCAGGGCCCACTGCACTGTCGCTGCCATGGAACCGTGCCATGCCACAGGATGTCGTAAGCACAGCTGCTGTTAATCTCTGAGACAGTGATGATGTGTGCATGTACTCAACATGGTGTGATGTGGAATCATAATCGATGCCAACAGTGAAGGAGGAAGTAATGCATGCACAGATGTGCAAGAGTTGCTGAAGCAGATGGCAGAGGCAAGAATGCACAAAAAGAGAAAAGAGAGAGACAGAGAGACAGAGAGAGAGAGAGAGAGAGAGAGAGAGAGAGAGAGAGAGAGAGAGAGAGACAGACAGACAGACAGACAGACAGACAGACAGACAGCTCAGAGAAATTAGCACTATGTAACCATGCACTTTCAAAGAAATGGCTAGCAGCGACATGTAACACTACATTTCTATTAGTTTTGTTTTATAAATTTAATGCTTAACACTTATTTACTTAGTTACAACATTATCTAAAGACTTAACACTTATTTACTTAGTTACAACATTATCTAAAGACTTAACACTTATTTACTTAGTTACAACATTATCTAAAGACTTAACACTTATTTACTTAGTTACAACATTATCTAAAGACTTAACACTTATTTACTTAGTTACAACATTATCTAAAGACTTAACACTTATTTACTTAGTTACAACATTATGGAAAGACTATCTTGCAAATTATATGCTCTGTAGCAATTACATCCTCTTGTTTGTTAATTTATAAATACCACTGACCATACAAGGCATTATCCTCATATGGCTGAATGGATGTTTGCAACGACAACAACATTATGCATATATAAAAAACAAAAAATGAAATAAAAGAACTGATCCAAAAGTAAATTCCTTGGCTACTGTTCGTATTCTTAATTTTCTTGCATTTCTTTGTATTCATTTGCTTTCTTTCCCCTGGATGATTCTACACATTCTCTCAAACATATTTCCTTTATAACACCAACTACATTTTGCATGATCCTTCTACAGTTACCATTCTTTAAGTCACTAGCCTTTCGCTACTGACTAAAAACAGTTTGCTAACCTAACATAAAAGTTAACAACAAAAACAATGAAAACTGAACATAAAAACATTTCTTTTGTAAGCATTAATTCAAAGTTCTGTTCAGATTTTCAAACAATAACAACCTGCAAAAGAAGAACCTGCTAACAATATACGGTACAATCTGAGCAAAAAAGATTTGGTGTACAATCTTAGCAAACAAAAAAACATATGCCTCTGATGTTAATATATTTTTGGGCAAAGTCTGAGTTTTTCCTAAAATGTGCATGTAGCATGAAAACAGTAAATTGACACTTTACTCAAAGACATTTAACTCTAAATATACACCAAACAACTTACTTTGCGTTCTGTCAATTAAGTCTACATTTGCATAATATTTTGCTGAAATATGCTGACAATTATGATCACAGAACAGGATTTTATTCCACACACTGACGAAAACTTTCAATGAGTAATTTCTCGCCAAAAAGGAGTTTTGTACATATATAGCATAGTAACAGTTTAATAAATAAACAAGCAAAGCTGGAAAACTCGACAATTGTTTTCATATGAAACATGAACGTGGTCACAGGAGAAAGCCCATTTAATTTTCTAATATTCAGCATATTCTTGTAAAAGAAAAAAAAGGTTGAACTACAGGACAATAACCATAAAGATGTAGAACACATGAGAATTTCTTTTTCTTATTTTCTTCTTCTAACAAAAAAGAAAGGGGACAAAATAGGCGTTGATTTCTAGTGACAGATTATTTCAACCTCAGCATATACAATGGTTTTCATATGAAACATGAAAGGGGTCACAGGAGACAGCCCATTTCATTTTATAATATTTAGCATATTCTTGTAAAAAAAAAAAAAAAAAAAGAAAGCTTGAACGGCAGGACAATTATCATAAAGATGTAGAACACATGAGAATTTCTTTCTTTCTTTCTTGTTTTTTCTAACAAAAAAGAAGGGGGACAAAATAAGCTCTGATTTCTAGTGACAGATTGTTTTGTCATCAGCATATACTAGCAGGTCACCATGTTTGATCTTTATTATTTCTCAAATATCCACAATGGGATTATTTGTCCTACTTTGACAAACATTGCTGGCTTTTTCTCCCCAAAACTTTCTGCACTGGATGTCGATATTCTCAAGCATTTTAGTTGTGAAGAACAGTCTGCCATTTCATAACAGGAAATATGAGAGCTTCAGGAAATTCAGAAAACAGTTAACTACGAATGTGGGTGATTAGATTTGAAAACAGAAAAAGGCACAAGATGGTGGTTTCACTATTAGCATCACCATGATACATTCTGACTGTTGTTCTAGTGCACTAGCCTTAGGTGAGACGACTTTTATTTTCACTTGCCAGTTTTGTTGTCACTTATCATAGCAAGCAAATTAGTCTTTTCTAAGCTCTCCTTTCAAAATATTCAGCATCTCCTACCCTGCTGTCCAAGCACTTTTTCAATTAGGTTTCCTGACACTTCATGACTCATCCACCCCACCCCCACCCCAAAAAAAAACAAAAAAAAAAAACTAACAAAGAGATCAGACTTACTATTTATGGTACTTTCCTTCTCTTGATTCTTTCCTTTCTTCTTCCCACCCTCTTTCTCCTCCTCCTCTTTCTTCTTCTGATCTTTCTCCTGTTGCTGTACGATAGCCGACATGTAAAACGATAAGAAGTCATCCGGCCTGTCTCCAGCCTCCTCCTCCTGATGAAGCTCAGTCTCCTCGTTGATCAGTTTGCGGTATATGTCAGCCATGTTGATGCGCAAGAACTTGGTGTCAAAGGTGTCACCAATCAGAAACTTCTCAAAGGGAAAGAAATTGGGCAGACGACAGTCACTGTACAGCTTGATGTTATCGTTAAAGTGCGACACTCCTTCACACACCTTCTGGTCTCTGGAAAGAATAAAAGAATACAGATGAATTTAACAGAACTTAAACAATGTGTATGGTAAGAAAACAAGATATACCAAGAGAGTGAGTCAAAGTACGTGAGGTGCTGTATTATTAAGTACACGCTGATCAATGATAAACAAGCAACAATGATGAACAAGTTTGGTACACCTTTAAGTCCATGCATCCAAATGAATTTCCAGCCAAATCCACTTCTCACCCATAATCCAAACGATGGCCAACCAGCACATTGCACAAGTAGCTGTACATGCTGACTGGATCAGAGTGCTGGGGTCGAAGGCCGACTGTTCCTCTCGTTCTACAGCTGCCTTGAAAGCTTTCACTTCGTCAACCAACATGGGTGACATGCCACGACCATGCAAATGATCCAACCCTGATTTGGTCACCTGACGCTGCTCCCGACCATGACGTCCTGAGGTGCAGATCACACCTGAAAATCAAAGCAAAGTCAAGATTTAATGCAGCACATGAATGTACTCCCAGCCAATAATTAAGACACAGATTTTAATTACAAGCTGAATTGGCAATTAAAACAGGCTCTTTATCTGGTAAGAAACAATTGCTTCAATGCAACAGACTTTCTCTACAATCAATTTTTGATACAGCCCGCTATGACTGTTTCTCAAGACGATTACACAAAGACAGTTTGCTAATCGAGACAATTTTGTGTGCTTTACATATCATGCTCGTTACTGAAATGTGTACAAGATATTCCAAATCATTTAAGTCTCTAATCATTTATTTTCAAGAACTTACCATACTGACCTAGCGGTGTAAAATGGATAATGTTCACAATTTAGCTAGCTATCCTCCTATACCAAAATTGATCAATTTTATGTCTGATAACATAAACAACCGGACAGTTACTTTGCACACTTACATCACTTGTTGCAAATGAATTTTCAATACCAGAAAGCAGAACTTAAAATGCGTAAGTTGTTTTCAAGTAAAAGCACAATGAAGGTGGAAATGATATTATCAGCATGATTTTTATATTCATTGTTTGAATTTTCACTACATGTTTGCAGAACTTAAAACATGTACAGGTGTTTTCAAGAATAAGCAATAACAAATGTGGAAATGATATTACCAGCCAAATTATTATTATCATAGTTCTTGCCTTTTCTTTCTTTCTTTTTTTTTTTTAAAATGCTGATCGATGAGAATGAGGATGATTAAGATGATGCTACGGATTTCCATTTCGGTCTGAGACTACATGACAGGGCTGTACTCTACGCTTCCTTTCATAATATATCCCGGCGTCAACCAGGCCCGAGAGATACAGGCACCTGCAGTGTTGGTCAGGAAATTTGAGCAACACTCTCAGAAACGCATCCATTAAGCGGATGAAACTCGACTGTGTGGTCCCAGTCTTCCCAACTGAGTCCGCAGCAAACTCAACTCTGGGTAGCAGCCGGTCGGGGCAGAAAAACCCACATGACTCTGATGGATTCGAACCCACGACCTCCCAGCCGGGAGTCCGCGACGCTAACCACTTCGCCACGGCGGCTGGTACAAAAGCTCATCTTTGTATTCATAACTACATCAACCAGAACAGTTTTTCATTCATTTATTCACTTTTTAACATAGTGCATCCATTTCATGTTCAAGATTAAAATTCAATCCATAGAGGAAATCCAATGTAGTGGTGTTTGAATTAAACAGCCTGCCAGATCTTGACTGCAATCCATCAATGACTTTAATGCAACCCTTCTCTTACCTTGCAAATGTCTGTGATATGCATTAATGGCTGTTTACAGTCATGGAGGTACTAAGACAGATTCTAAGAACATTAAAACAACAACTTCAATATAATCTAAAACAAACTACTGGCTCTTTACACTCATTTCTGCACTGGTGACATGAAGTAAGCATCTGTCTGTTGAAAACAAACCATACAAATACTGTCATTTTTCAGACCAAACACAAAACCTAACTTCAGCCTTTAATTTTTTCAAACTAAAATCTAATACACAATAGACATTCATGGTATACTGCTCCAGCAAACTAAACGATACTGACTACATTTTTTAAACAAATCTTAAATAAATATTAGCGAACAGCCCAGAGAACGTGGACAAGAGTCACAAGACAAAACACAACACGTTTCAACCTCTTAGGTCTCTGAAGCGATCAAAGCTAAGTGAATTTTCATTGTTTTATTCGTTTATGTCTCACTTGAAGAAGACCTAAGAGGTCGAAACGCATTGAGTTTTGTCTTGTGACTCATTTGTCCACGTTCTCTGGACGGTTCGCTAACATTTATTTAAGATTTGTTTTGATTTCCGCCTGCAGTCGTCTCACTTTGCAATTACATTTTTTAGTTTCAAGAAAATTGCATATTACTGTTTGATCTTGCAATTTAACATTGTTAGCATGTTTGTAAAAGTCCTGACTCCTGTTATGACAGCTTACAAAATTCTTCACTTTGTCAATCGTGTTTTGCAAAAAGTTTTAATTTGCTAGGAGTTATAATTTGCAAAATGATAATGGAGTTACTGTGTTTTAGTTCATGTTTTCTGGGAATAAACCAAAGGGCAACAACAATTTTGTAATAAAAGCCATGTGTGTGCATGTATGCGTGCGCGCACGTGCGTGCATGTGTGTGTGTGCCCGAGTTGACTCTCTCTCTCCAGCATTCTGTAAAAGCAGACAATGGAATTCCCACAAAGTTTTGTATAAAAGGGAGGGGGAAAGATGATGGGAAGGTACAGTTCTCCTCTCCTAATTTTCTTTTACAGGAGAGGAAAGAGGGTGGGGGTAGTATCATCTCCCAAGTGCTGCCAAGGTGGCATCATCTCCCAAATGCGGCAAATATCACAGACAACTCGACAGATTTTCTGTGCATGCCAGGATTGCAAGCGACGTGGGGTTGGGAGTTCCCGGGGGAAGGGGGTGGGTCTCCAATGGGGTCTGACGAAAACGCCCAGTCGCTTGAGTTGACAATCATGATAATGTCACATAACAATCGTTCCGGCCGCTCCGCTGGTCACCAACTCACCGTAGTGAAACAAATCGCAATTAAGAATATCAGGCCTCCAAGCAAAATTGGAAGCGTCGTCAATGAAGGCTTCCTTTATTTTCTGAAAGCCATTGATGACTATGACGAGCTGTCCTGCAAGCCAAAAACTGAAAACGTCGCCATGCTCCTGACGCATACGTTGAAAAAGGGCCGCAAGATCCCCTTTTATCATCAAAGAATGCGCAAAGCCCGGCCAAACTCGTTTTGGGCATGGTGGCAACCCTGACGGGATGCGCACCCAAAGATAAAGAAGAATAAGAACAATTAACAACAAGATCAAGAAGTTGCTGTAACGTGTTGCCCATAGCACAACACCATCAACGAGTTTGTTGAATGTGAACGCCATGTTGTATTATGCGCGACTAAAGGGCCATAACCGCCATATATGGTTGAACTCACAATTTGCAGGCATAGTTTCGAAGAATATCACGATTTAAAACTAATAAACAAAACGATAAATGATAAGATTAAAATTAACATTAGTTTTTATGTCGTAACACTGGAATTTCAGGCAACATTTTTTGAAAATTAAAAAAACAGGAAGACTTACTTTTTGACAGACACATTCAACAGACCGTCAAGAAAGCCATGCAGACGATTCGTACTTTTTGATTCGAACTTTTACATACTTGGACAAAGATACCTTTCTTAGACTATATAAGGCAATGGTGAGATCGATTCTTGAATATGGCAATGTGATATGGCATCCAAGATTAAAAAGGCAGTCAATAGAAATAGAAAAGGTGCAGAGAAGAGCAACTAAGCTAATACCGGACAGTTCTGATTATTCATATTATGAAGATAGATTAAGGTACCTAAGGTTGCCATCCCTCAAAGCCAGAAGGATAAGAGGAGATCTGATCCAAACTTTAAAAATTTTCAATAATCTAGATGATATTGATCAAGCATGTTTTTTTGAACCTGCACTAACCAACATAACCCGTAACAGTTGTGACAAAGTACAAATACAGCAAGTTAATACTAATATAAGGAAACATTTCTTCAGCCAGAGGACAGCACCAATTTGGAATGAACTAACTCCGAACATCAAACGTGCACCAAATACTAACTTTAAAAAAAATCTTATCGATAAGCATAAAACAATTACTGACGTGATGTTCGATTTTGATGGTCGAAAATAAAAACTGGGCTCGCTGTGGACCTGACAAATGAAAGGGCACACAAAGAAGGGGCATTTAAAGCCACGCGGCTGTGATGAAATAATCATCGCCCTAAACCTGAACCTGAACCTGAAGAAATGAGAACGAAAGAAAGAAAAAGAAAGAAAGAAAACTTGTGCGTCGTTCGTGAATGGCACATTCAGTTCAGAGTTCACCGTGCCTCGGCGCTGATCCACTGAACTGAGCTACTTCAAAATACACAGACGTTAAAAGCGGGGTACCACAGAGATCAGTGCTGGGACCATGTCTCTTCCTGGCATACATTAACGATTTGCCAGACAGAATTACTTCCCACTCCAGTCCCTTCGCCGATGACACAACAGTCCGCCGTCTTATCGCCACTTGCCCACAAGACAGAGATGCACTCCAGGCGGACCTAAACAAGCTGGAAGAATGGGAAAACGAATGGGATATGGCCTTTCACCCAGACAAGTGCAGCTATCTACCCATTTCACGAAAGAAGAACCCCACAAGTGGCGTCTACACCCTGCATGGCCAAGTCCTGCAAACGGTCAACTCTGTGAAATACCTCGGTGTTGACTATCCAGAACGACCTTAGCTGGGGGGAGGGGGGGGGGGGGGGGGGTGGGGCAACATCTGAGGCAAAGCCGATCAACGGCTTCCTCAGGCGGAACCTCAAAATAGGTTCAACAAAAACAAAGGAGCTCGCTTGTAAAGCCTTAGTCCGCCCTCTGGTTGAATATGCCTCGTCCGTCTGGGACCTGCATCAACGCTGCCACATTGACAGCGTTGAGACAGTTCAACGCAGGGCAGCACGCTTCGTCCTACACCGCTACCGCAACACCTCCAGTGTTGGGAGCATGCTGCAGCAGCTCGGCTGGCCCTCTTTGGCTACTCGTCGCCGCAGTGCTCGACTCTCCATGTTCAACAACGTAGTGCATGGCCAAGCCCATGTCAGCTGTCCCAGTCTCAAAGAGAAAACGCTAACAAAAACGAAACTGCGGAACCAACACCATCTGCAGAACCAAAGAATACAGGACAAGCCGGACTACAGGTATTCCAGCTTCTTCCCAAGGACCATCAGGGGCTGGGATAAACTCCCTTCGGAAGCTGACTTGTCCCCTACGCTTGACACCTTCACTAAAAGGGTGTCAAGCCTTGCCTAACTCACCGACACCGCCTCCCCCCTCTCTCTCCCTCTCTTTGAATGCAGAGAATGAAACTGACTATGGGCCGTTCACCAGACAGCTTGATTCACGCATACCAAACATACGTAGGGTGAAATGTGATGTCAGAAGCGTTCACACACACACACACACACACACACACACACACACACACACACACACACACACACGCACACACACGCGCGCGCGCGCGCGCACACACACACAAACACACACACACCACACACACACACACACACACACACATACGCACGCACGCACGCGCGCACGCACGCACGCACGCACGCACGCACGCACGCACACACCACCACACACACACACACACACACACACACACACACACACACACAACCGAACGAACAAGCTAAAATCCAGATCGGATGTAAACTGAATTGTAATAATACTTTAGAGAGTGTGGGTATATGTATCTCGTGAAGAAAGGGTGAGACGTAGTAACGCTTTTATTTCCATCTTTACGAAGCGTGGGTCTGTGAGATTCAGAGTGTATGGATGAGGAATGCTAAAAGCAAAGACTGTTTATTTATTTATTAATTGAAAAACAAACAAACAAACTTTTTGAGTATCTAATTATAAAGTAACAGTTCAGACATCTACAATTGCAGTTCATTGCGATGAAATGTAGATTTGGGGCAACATGTTAAGGTGAGAAATGGGCGTGTCAAGGCCACAAGCCACAACGGAAATTTAAAACACAAAAAAGCTGCTTGTACCAAATAAGAGGTCAGATTCCGTTGGCAACTAAGGACACATTGAGTGGATATTGTGGTCCAATTAAGAAAAAAAAAGAAACAAACAAGAAACAAACACACACACACTCACAACACACACACACACACACACC
>CM031610.1:28972409-28977409 GCA_018398815.1 Conus ventricosus | reverse complement strand
TACAGCCGTTACTAACGGCTGTAACGGCCTGTAACGGTTTTTCTTCTCCATGGAATATCTCAGAAAGTACTTGGCTGATCTTTGTGAAAATTAGCAGGTATGTTCATTATGGGTCTCAGATGATGCCCGATGTTTTGGTTTACCTCGTTATAGCCGTTACTAACGGCTGTAACAGCCTGTAACGGTTTACCGTGTAGTTTACCGTTACAGCCGTTTTTCTTCTTTATGGAATATCTCAAAAAGTACTTGGCCGATCTTTCTGAAAATTTGTAGGTATGTTCGTTATGGGTCAGGATGATGCCCCAAGTTTTAGTTTACCGTTACAGCCGTTACTAACGGCTGTGTAACGGCCTGTAACGGTTTTTCTTCTTCATGGAATATCTCAGAAAGTGCTTGGTCGATCTTTGTAAAAAATTAGCAGGTATGTTCATTATGGGTCACGGATGATGCCAGATGTTTTAGTTTACCGTCACAGCCGTTTTTCTTCTTTATAGAATATCTCAGAAAGTACTCGGCCGATCTTTCTGAAAATTTGTAGGCATGTTCATTATGGGTCACGAATAATGCCTGATTATTTTAGTTTACCGTTATAGCTGTTACTAACGGCTGTAACGGCCTGTAACAGTTTTTCTTCTTTATGGAATATCTCAGAAAGCACTTGGCGATCTTTCTGAAAATTTGTAGGTATGTTCATTATGGGTCACGAATAATGGCCGATGTTTTAGTTACCGTTATAGCCGTTAGTAACGGCTGTAACGGCCTGTAACCGTTTTTTCTTTTTTTAATAGAATATCTCAGAAGCACTTGGCCGATCTTTCCGAAAATTTGTAGGTATGTTCATTATGGGTCACGAATGATGCCCGATGTTTAAGTTTACGTTATAGCCATTACTAACGGCCATAATGGTTTTCTTCTTTATGGAAAATCTCAGAAAGTTCTTGGCCCATCTTTCTGAAAATTTGTAAGTATGTTCATCATAGGTCACAGACGATGGCCGATGTTTACCAGGATAGTCATTACTAACGGTTACACCAGTCCAAGACGGTTTTTCATCTTTATGGAATGTCACACGCGTATTCAGGATAAACTGGGAGTACGTTTATATGCTTTGCATCTTGTTATTTCTCCGATTACACGCGAGAGAGAGAGAGGAGAGAGAGAGGGGGGGGGGGAGGAGAGAGAGAGAGGGAGAGGGAGGGAGAGAGAGAGAGAGAGAAAAGAGAGAGAGAGAGAGAGAGAGAGAGAGAGAGAGACTGACTGGTTGATTCATTGATTGATTAATCTTTATTACGCAAGGATGAAGATTTCAGACCAAAGCCTAGTCTTACAATCTGTCCTTGTCATGCCACATTATTTCAACCCCATATCATTCATAGAGAGGAGAGAGAGAGAGAGAGAGGAGAAGAGAGAGAGAGAGAGAGAGAGAGAGAGAGAGAGAGAGATGATGTGATGATAATGATGATGATAATTTATTTCCCAAAGGGTAACAGATAAACAAACCACATGCTTTTTTTCATCCCGGGCCTTGCCCCGTTAAGGGATTAAGTATGACTAGCGACTAAGACTTACAAAACTTTTAACAACACATATCTTCATAACATTAAAAACTTTATCCATTAACAGTTAAGGCGTAGATGACTTTATAAGGAAAAAGGAGGACGATTTAAACAACAACAACAATAAAGAAATTGATTACAAAGAAGAAAAGAATCGGCACACACAGATATGGAATAAGCGATACTCCTATCGAAGGGGGGAGAGAGAGAGAGAGAGAGAGAGAGAGAGGGAGAGAGAGAGAGAGAGAGAGAGAGAGAGGAGGAGAGAGAGAGGAGAGAGAGAGAGTATATTTGTAGAGAGAGAAGAGATACGACAGAGAAGAGAGAGAAGTTAATTCATTTTGAAAAATATCAACTTGACTTTCTACAATGTAAGGATGAGAATTAGAGGCAATTACATGGACAATAATATCAATTATCATTGTACTTTCTTAATTAATATTCTGGTTATAAGCAAACGAAACGAACATTCATATTTGCAGTAAGTAGCAATAATTCCTAGCCTCATATCTACCTTTTTCATGATGTGTGTGGTGTGTCGTGTGCGTGTGTGTGTGCGCGGCTGTGTGTGTGTGTGTGTGTGTGTGTGTGTGTGTGTGTGTGTGTGTGTGTGTGTGTGTGTGTGTGTGTGTGTGTGTGTGTGTTGTGTGTGTGTGTGTGTGTGTAGTGTGATTATGTGTGTGTGTGTGTGTGTGTGTGTGTGTTATATTGTGTGTGTGTGTGTGTGTGTGTGTGTGTGTGTGTGTGTGTGTGTGTGTGTGTGTGTGTGTGTGTGTGTGTGTGTGTGTGTGTGTGTGTGTGTGTGTGTGTGTGTGTGTGTGTGGGAGGAGAGAGAGAGAGAGAGAGAGAGAGAGAGAGGAGAGAGAGAGAGAGAGAGATGCCATTATTATTTACCTTCCCCTTTCATCTTTTTTGTTTTCTTTTTGACCATTCATACACTACCCAAAACTATAATTTTTAATTAAGCGACAATCCATCGAAACGCAGCCGTAATTAACGAAGAGAGAGAGAGAGAGAGAGAGAGAGAGAGAGAGAGAGAGAGAGAGAGAGAGAGAGAGAGAGAGAGAGAGAGAGAGAGAGAGATTATAATTCCATTTTTCTATCCAAAATATCACATGCTAAACATTGCTATAAATTTGAATAAAGAGCAATACATCAATATGATCAACAGTAATCCAGACACACATTTATCACCTTCCAGTTACAGTGCTCGAAGAAATCAAAGTATTAAAGACATCAATCAATTAGTGACAATGCACCAGTAAAACCAGCAACCACGACAGTCATTCATCATGATATAATTTCAATCATTAATAAAACCGATAGTAACCATATCTCTCATTTATCATTATCTGGTTTTGAAAACATCAGTGTAAAGGAAACGGCGTATCAGTTAAATATGCAGCAAAACAGAGGGTGTGCCATGGTATATGTATTTTGTCCCTAATAGCAATGGTCTGCTGTGAAATGTGTAATTAGTTTTTCCTGAAGGATTCTGTAATTTGAGTACATCGGAAATGTAGTGGAAGTGAATTCCAAACCACGCTACCTGAGTAAGCTAAGCTTGATTTAAATAGATCTATTCCAGGTGTGGGAACCTGGAATTTGGTTGAATCCTAGGGTTTATGCTAAATTTGGACTGAAGAGTTTGTGGTGCTAAACCTGATGCAATTTTTTGCATTAGCAGACATTTGTTGACAGCAAACATTTCCTGTAACGGAAGAGCCCCCGCTTTAGTATAATCCCCTTCTCTAAGACTAGATGATTTTAATAGGACTCTAGAGGAGAGAGAGAGAGAGAGAGAGGAGAGAGAGAGAGAGAGAGAGAGAGAGAGAGAGAGAGAGAGAGAGAGAGAGGACAGCTTGCTGGCACAAGACAACATCAGGTATCCGCACTCTCCCACTCTTCTCATTCTTGAGTTATTCAGATTTTCAGGCGTTCTGTCCAATTCAGTTGAGCTGATAACGTTATAGTCATTGTATGTACAGCACACTTCAAGTCCTTAGCATTGCGCACTCTCAATCCCCCCTCCTCCCCCCTCCCCCCCCTCCCCCTCCCCACCCCCCCCCCCCTCCTTCCCACCTTTCGTTACCTTTACCAACCCCACGTCCGACAACCCCCCCAAGAGGAAATAGGAACACACACGCACACCATTGCTTCAGTATATAAGACGCAAAAAGTTAGTGGAGTAAGTACAAATTCCACGTTGGTTGGAGGGTGGGGGAGGTAGGTGAAAAGGTAATATGGGAGTAGGGTTGGGGAAGGACACACATGGTTATTTAGGGGGAAAAAAACGGTACAATTTGTGACAATGCCGAGGGATTGTTGTCCAAGTAAATACCAGTAATCCACGTTCTTTTGTTAGAGGCTGGGGAAGAAGTGGATATATAATGGGTTAGGGGATGCTCTATAATCACTACAATCAGAAGAAAAAAGTGACGTATGGCCCTTTGCAGTCGACTGGGCTATAAGCAACATTACCTTAAGTGACGTTGCTCTACACTGATGCGCTCTGATTTCGCTTTTCAGTGGTGTCATTTTCGGAGAAAAAAAAGTATATATTTTCTGGTCTGGATGTCCAATGGTGTTATATCAGGAAACAGAAAGAGTCTATACTTAGTAGGTTGGAAATAGAATTTGGAAATATATAATATATACATTTATTGGCTTGGGTTTTGAGCGGTATCATTTTTTAGTTAAAAAAGTGTATACATTTCACTGACTTGGGTTTTGAATGATGTAATTTCAGGAAACAGGAAGAGTATAATCTTACTAGCTTTGATTTTTAATAGTGTCATTTTAGAGAATAGAAAATCTATATGTTTATTGGCATAGATTTGGAATGGTGTCAGTTTAAGAAACAGAAAGTGTACAATCTTACTGGTTTGAATTTCGAAGGGTATCATATCAGGTTATGGACAGTGCATAAACTCACTAGCTTGACATATCAGGAAATGGACAGTGTATCAACTCACTAGCTTGAATTTTCGAATAGTGTCATATCAGGAAATGGACAGTGTATAAACTCACTAGCTTGAATTTTCGATTGGTGTCTTGAATTTCGAATGTGTCATAAAGGGAGGCAGAGAGTGTCTTGGCCTGGATTTTGAATAGCATATCATTTTGGGAATAGAAAGTGAATATACATACTGGCTGGGAGTCCTAATGGTGTCATATAGGGGAACAGGAAGTGCATATATTTACCGGCTTGGACTTGAAATGATGTCATCTCATGGAACAGAAAGTGTACATATTTACTGGCATGGATTTCGAATGGCGTCATTACCGATAATAGAGCGTGTATTAGATTTCGAACGGTTCCATTTGACAGTACAGAAAACTTGTACATTTACTGGCATGGATTTTGAATGTCAATTTAGAGTTTGAAAAATGTACATATTTAATGGCTTGGATTTCAAATAGTTCAATATTAGGAAATATGAA
>CM031610.1:28962409-28964909 GCA_018398815.1 Conus ventricosus | reverse complement strand
AGTATGTGCTTGAGTGGGTGAATGGGGAAAATAAATAAATAAATATATATATATATATATATATATATATATATATATATATATATATATATATATAATATATATATATATATATATATATATATGTATATTGTGTGTGTGTGTGTGTGTGGTGTGTGTGTGTGTGGTGTGTGTGTTGCTGGGAAACTCTTAACACTACTAGATAGCGAGACTGAACATTCATATGTATTAACTGTCACCATGACAGTTCCTTTCGAGTTTTTGCCGAATGACTTGATCACGACGTGTTTGCCTTGTATTTTATTTATGTGCAGCCATTAACCTGATTGTCAGCTGAGGATCAGTCTTGCTATCTAGTAGTGTTCAGAGTTTCCCAGCGACAGCACTTCACGTCGTAGATAAACGGTGTTTGTTCTTTTTTCTCTCTCTCTCATTTGTTCTTCTCTCTCTCTCTCTCTCTCTCTCTCTCTCTCTCTCTCTCCAAAATTCTTTTGAAACTGCTTCAGAAACACTCCACAGCTTTCTAACCCTTCACACGCCCCTCCCCCGTTTCTCCCCCCCTCCCCTCCCCCACACATACCCATATTCACCTTCCAGCAATTGTTAACGAATAAAGCTGTTTTTATGCTGGTACACTATACATTGATATATGAATAAGAAACACAGCAAAGTAAACAGTTAAGATGTCATTTAATGAAAAAAAAAGACTCCACGGTTACGTTGGTATGAAACTGATGCAAAGTTCCCTTTCTCTTAAGGAAGGGTTGGCCCCGGGTTTATTTGGTTCTGAGGCTAAGTTTTAAGTGTTTGTATGGAGGAAGAGGGAGGAAGGGGGATAGGGGGTGGGGTGGATTTAAGATGTCTCCTTGTTTGTTCTGTGTGCTCTGTGTTTTCATTTGTACTAGGTGATTCGGTGTCGTAAGCAGCATTTCATTGGAGTTATGGGCGTGTATTTGTTTCATCATGTGGGAGCGAGAGTTACCCTACTTGTTCGTTATTTGATGAAGGACGTTAAGAGAAAATAGACGCCTTAAATTGTTCACATGGCTATAGCAACTGATCCTAAAGTGTGCTTTCTTGCTTATGCTTTGGTTTCAAGTCATTCATGTGCCACTTGCCAACCAGCTCAAATTCAATTGTTGCATTTTTTTTTTATTCAACGAAAACACTGTATTTAGGAGGTAAAGAACAATGCGCCAAGGCCTTGGTTAAGTAAGTACTCGACTATTTATCGACAGACACAATCACATTATTCGGAGAACTTATTGAGTGAAAAAGTTGATACCCCAGTTCTTCTTTCGTATGCCCTGAAAATGATATATGCACTGGGTGGTTCCAAGCAGACAGATTAAAATGAAAGAAATGGGCTTTATTTTTCGAATACCAGCAGGTGCAAAGACACGGGCAAGGCAAGCTCTCGGCCTGAAATGGGTCTAAAACAAAGGGCAGTTCAGGTGCATTTGCAGCTGCGTGTTACAGATCAGACCCCAAACGCTCAGTATTACACCTATTATTGTTTTTATAGAAGCAGGGCAGGAACGACAGCACGAAAAGGATGACACTTGAGCAAACAATTCTAAATTCTTCGTCATTGATTATGGAAACCATTGAGTTCTGTTATTCTTCAACAGAATTGTTTGTTTATGCCCGTATAAAGTCGACTGTTATGTGTAGAAATTGGTGTCACAGCTGAATCAGGGGAGGTAACAGAGCTCGTGCAGTAAATTTAATTGTCTGGACTGCTGTCAAACTCGTCAAGGAGGCCCTGCGCGGTTTCTGAAAGAATGGCGTTCATATATCTTATGTAAAGGAGGGGAAATGGATGCCAAGATGACGCCTGGTGGTTCAAACTCAACCAATCTGCGTTGGAATGACAGATGTGTTGTTTGCATCCATGCCTTGTTTATGCAATAGCGACGAAAACTATAGATTTGGATTATCTGACGCCAGCTATTTAACAACCCCCCACGCAGTATTAATGTTGTGGCACAGCTTGATATCAACCAGCATGCCGTAATTTGAGATAGATCCAGCCTGCTTCAGGGACGCAATAAATTCTACGCGTTCACCAGGAACAGCGCAAAAGACTAGTTGCTTTCAAACGATTTATAGATTCTTAAAGTATAGTTATTTTACTATGTATGTATAAAGGCAGATTTTGCGTGAGGATGCCTGTATGCAAGCGTGAGCGCATCGTCGGTCTATCTCTGTGTGTGTGTGTGTGTGTGTGTGTGTGTGTGTTGGTGTGTGTGTTTATTCATCTTTATAACATATGAAGTATGAGGCTAGAAACGACATTAAATCTTTTAGTTAGAATTGTTTTTAATTTTTTGTTGTTGTGAAGCCATACTTTATTTGTTATACATGCTTTGGTTGAAGGAATGTGCGAAACCTTTTTCCTTTTTAATGTTTACGCTTTATGAAGTAAAAGGGGAGACAATTAGAAGGCAAGACGTAGAGAAAAACAACAACAACACTTTATGAAGTAAAAGAGGAGACA
>CM031610.1:28954909-28957409 GCA_018398815.1 Conus ventricosus | reverse complement strand
GGATAGGATAAGAGTCTCCGCTGCGAGGCATATAGAATCTGAGGGTTTGTTGGGAGGGGGACATGAGGGTGAAGTCGAGAGGCAATGGGGGGAGTAAAGAAAAAAAGAGAGAGCGGACCTCTTGAAATGAACAGATTGCACATCAGATCGGTTTCAAAACAATTTGAGGTTTTATGAAAGTCAGTTGGTCTTTTTGTGTGTGTGTGTGTGTGTGTGTGTGATCTGTGGATTGTAAAACCAGTAAGTGTGTTTCCAAGTCGTCGTAAATATTAAATGATCAGTCTCTTTGTTGTTACTGTTGATCCATGTATTTCCGCGTGTTAAGTGGGTGTGGAAGACGACGACGACGATGACGACGACGATGATGATGAATATGATGATGATTGTTGTTGTTGTTATTGTTATTAGGCCCAATTACGATTTTTGGGTGTTCTTTATCATCATCATTATTATTATTTCTTTTAAGTCTGTTTATTTACTTAGTTTTGGTAAGTGACAGATTGAAACACGCACCTCAGCATTCCAAGTCCGTGACAAACAAACAAACAAAAGTGTCGGAACCGTCCCTTCCAACCGTAGGATATAGACAGCCCATGTAACGGAAATGTCACTCCCAACGTCATCCGAGCGAAACTCGCTGATAATGCCAGCAGTTACGTTAGGGTCCCCCAGCCAGAGTTTGGGCCCTCCAAAGCCCCCACGAGACTGGTCGCATGCTGGCTCGTGCTTTCCTCGCGCCACGGCCGTGACTCGCTGACAGTTCACCTCTGTATGGAAACCAAAATAAACCGCCCATTCTCTCCAGCGGCAGGTATGAGCTCCTCTCCCAGCGAGCCGAAGCGTGTCGAACACCCATCAACAAACCGTGTTGTCGGTTGGAGGACGTGTGATGCATAACGGATTTTCTCGTCAGCAGAAGCAGAACAAGTGTCTTTTTTTTTTTTTTTTTTGGACACACGGAGTGCGGTCGAACAAAAAGGGTGTGTTTCCCTGTTTGAGTATTACATGTGCGGCGCACAACAAAGACCAACGACTCATAACAAGCGAGAGGTATAGACGACAGCTCTGTGACTCGTACTATACCGCTGTCGGCTGTTACGAAGAATGCCTTCGTTGAGACGCTTGTGTCAGGTGTTGGCGGTGTTGGTGGCGGTGTGTTTCGGGTGGTCGTCTGGAGCGTTTGAGCTGACCATCTTACACACGAACGATGTCCACGCTCGCTTTGACCAGACCAACGCCCGCAGTGGTCAGTGCTCGGACTCCGAGGCGGCCGAGGGCGAGTGCTACGGGGGGTATCCTCGAATGCAGTCCAAGGTACAGAGACATTGTTTTTTTTGCCTCACGTGGTTTACATTCAGCCTCTCTCTCTCTCTCTCTCTCTCTCTCTCTCTCTCTCTCTCTCTTTGTCTGTCTGTCTGTCTCTCTGCTACTTCCGAGATGAAACAGAAGCACTATAATTGTTGGGGAAGTGTTCAGTATCCTTGGAAGAGGGCGTGTGAAGAGCTGACTGTCAGTCATGCTTAGAGAACAAGGGGAACCGACTGTGGTTTCTCAGACTGAGTGCGTGTTACAAAGAAAAGTAAACTAGAACATTATGGGGGAAAAGCCTTTCATTCAGAATATTATAAATTGATTCTAAACAGATGTTCTATTTGAACAACGATCTGTCCACCCACCCACCCAGGCAGAAAAAATAGGGAGGTGCAGAAGGGGAAAGGGGAGAGGGAGAGAAGAAAGAAGACAAATAAGAGTGAAAAGACGACACGACCTACTTGCTGAATGCTCGAACGACTGGTAAAGTGTGAGAAGGATTTTGGAATTTGAAAGTGGAAGGTAGTTTCAAAACGAGATAGCGTGATGCCGCACCACAGTGGGATAAAAGTACAGTTTAGCTTAGCTTCTCCCATTGGGGGAGATTGACCGCATCAAAGAAAACCCTCCAAGTAACCCCTGAATAATATTTGCCTAACTGTTGGTTTTGTTGTGAGTATACAATCTTGTTTACTGAGGTCGATAGATTATGAAACAAGGAGAGAATTTCCAGGACGTGCGAGTATGACTTAAACCAGATGCCATACAACTCCCACAGACATTTTCAAAGAATAAACAGGGACTAAATGATAAATCGCTCGGTGCTCATTTAACAAATTGTTTGTTAACTTTGACAGAAGAAGAATATTGTATCTTACAGGCACGGGAATGATGTGGCTGAACGAGCAGCTGTTCGAAGAGAGTGTGTGATCTGAATTTATGGTGAGGTCTCGATTGGGTGCATTTATAAAAGCCTACATTCAGCTTTGAATGATAATGAAAATTTACTACAAAACAACTCAACAAGAAGCATACGAGTCTGCACAGTGCGATCGTGAAAACAAGGGAGGCAACCAGGTTAGCATTTTGAGATCTAGACGTCTCGACATAGAGCGGGAACCATATTCCATACTTCCTTCTTTCCTCTGTGTGCCGGTTGTAACGTCCAGAAATCGCCCCCACCTCCGAA
>CM031610.1:28939909-28949909 GCA_018398815.1 Conus ventricosus | reverse complement strand
GACACTTGTCTGTGTGTCATATTCGCCCCCTCCCACAGACACTTACGGTCCCCTCTCCCCTGTACATCTTTACCAGAGTCTGTACTCATTTTCTCAAGTACTTCACTGTAAAGGAAATAGATGGCTCTTCAAGTGGGGGTGAGTGGGGATGGGGGGACGGGGGGGGGGGTCTCTCTCTCGCTTCTCTCTCTCTCTCTCTTTGTCTCTCTCTCTCTCTCTCTCTCTCTCTCTCTCTCTCTCTCTCTGGGTGGGTTAGGTGGGGGGAGGGGGAGGGGGGAGAGAAAAAAAAAAAGGGGGGGGGGGGCTTTCGGAAAAAAACAGAAATGAAGGGAAAAGTAAAGGAAAATAAATATGAAGTGTAAATGTTGTACACAACGTGTCGAGTGTTTCCCTACCGTGTCTGCCAAGCATAAGCAAACATTTTCCTGAGGGGCGCAAACACGTCTTCTCTCATCCTGACCTCCTCACCCCCTTCCCGTTATCCCCCCCCCCCCACTCCCCCTTGTACAACCATCCTGTCTTCTCGGCCTTCGTCTTGTCACCAGTCCCCTCACCTCTCAAAACAACTCTTTTTTTTCTTTCTTTTTAAATGTTAGAATAAGCGAGCGTATTTCGCAGAACGTGAATAAATATTATATTAAGTCGGGGTCAAGAGATACTTTAGACTAGTTGATAGAGGATGGAGTGACACTACTGGCTGGGGACCGTGCACAGTGGAGCGCCTTGACTGCCTCATGCGTCGCCAGACGCGGGAGCATCTAAGTCTTAGTAAGTCAAAGCACCCCGACCAAAGCCCACCCGTGTCGCTTCAGCAATCATCTTTAATTTGCTCTCCTCGCTGAAAGAAACGTACAAGGAACAACTAGAGGACCAGTGAGCCGACGACCTCTGACATCAGGCGGCGTGATTTTGTAAAAAAAAAAAAAAATAAATAAAATTAAAAAAAAAATTTGCGTGAAACTGCGTCGTTATGATACCTTTAAAAGACTAAAAAGAACACACACACACACGCACAGAGCAGGCAAGTTTTGTTTTGTTCTGTTTTTTGTGTTTGTTTTGTTTGTTTGTGTTTTTTTTTGTTTTTCTTTTGTTTCCGGCCGGTGCCCAGCGAGCAGCAGGCCTGGGCCTAGCGGTGCCAAGAGACATCTTCAGAGCAGCAGGCCTGGGCCTAGCGGTGCCAAGAGACATCTTCAGAGCAGCAGGCCTGGGCCTAGCGGTGCCAAGAGACATCTTCAGAGCAGCAGGCCTGGGCCTAGCGGTGCCAAGAGACATCTTCAGAGCAGCAGGCCTGGGCCTAGCAATGCCAAGAGACATCTTAAGAGCAGCAGGCCTGGGCCTAGCGGTGCCAAGAGACATCTTCAGAGCAGCAGGCCTGGGCCTAGCAATGCCAAGAGACATCTTAAGAGCAGCAGGCCTGGGCCTAGCGGTGCCAAGAGACATCTTAAGAGCAGCAGGCCTGGGCATACACATTCACACACAAAACAGCGCACGCACACCTCTTACCCCTACCCCCCCCTCCCTTTCCCTCCGCTTTTACACACTCACACGCAAACACGCATGCGCACACGCTCTTGTACACACACACACACACACACACACACACATACACACACACACACCACTTTGTTATACGCTCTCTCTCTCTCTCTCCTCTCTCTCTCTCTCTCTCCTCTCTCTCTCTCTCTCTCTCTCTCTCTCTCTCTTCAGAACGGCAGGCCCCAGCCCAGCAATACATCTTCGGTTCAATGTTTTGGCCAGGAATAGTGGGGGTTTTTTTTTTTTTTTTTGGTTTTTTTTTTTGTAAGTACATTGTGCCACGCTGGCCCCAATGAAACGATTCGAGGAAAACACACGTTGAGGTTCGATTGATCACTCATTACCAGCGTTCCTCTCCAACCTTCGTTTTTCTCTGACAATCGATACAAAACTGCTAATTACACGAAGTCCACGCTTCTTGATTCCCGCGAAGAAGAGTTCACAACTGGCAGAACCCGAGGCGCGCACGTGCACGCACGCAAGCACGCGCGCATGCACGCACGCACGCACGCACGCACGCACGCACGCAAGCACACACACACACACACACACACACACACACACACACACACAGATGCCACCAGGATTTCAGGGAGAAAAAAAAAAAAAGTTATTAAGGATGGACAGACGGAAATCTCGTTCTTCAATGAGGTCAGAGGAGTGGTAAGCAGTGAGTGGTTGGGTAACTTTGTTTTCTTTTCTTTTTGTCACCCCAACAGAATGAGATCACCGACCCGACTGTCTGTCTTTCTTTGCTTTTCTCCGTCTACTTCCGCTTCTTCCCCTTCTTGCGCTTCTCCTCTTCCTTCTTCCTTCTTCTTCTTCTTCTTCTCTCTCTCTCTCTCTCTCTCCTCTCTCTCTCTCTCTCCCCGTCCGTCCCTCCCTCCCTCCCTCCCTCCCTCTAAATGCGTGCGTGCAAGTCGATGGAAGATTGGATGGGTCAGTGTGCGTATGTGAAGGGAATGGTTTCTGTGTGAGAATGATTTTGTACTAGAACATACACAAGAAACACAAATGAGTGATGGAAAGGGAAATAATTTCTTAATTTGACTTAATTGTGTAGACACCTAATTTGCATTTTTTTAAATTTTGTTTTCTTTTCTTCTTGGCAAAAAAAAGACATTGTACCCCCTTGACAAAAAGGCTATTAGCCAATGTCAATAAAAGATGTCAGTGTCAGTCTCTCTCTCTCTCTCTCTCTCTCTCTCTCTCCTCTCTCTCTCTCTCTCTCTCTCTCTCTCCCCCACCCTCCCTCTGTCTCTTTCTTACTCACTCATCCGCTCACGGCTGTCGCGCATATTAGTAATACTTTCTCACAAGGTCATGGGTGTTTGTTGGTACGTCTGTTGCCTTTCCCAGAACATGGAAGAGAAACGGCATTCTCGCAAAAGTATTTGATGGACATGATAATTGTCTGGGAATCGCCATCTTTTATCAAAGAGTCTTGGCCTTCGAATGCGCATCACCATGGATTTATAAAGTCTTAGTTTTGTCGTAACTCCTGTTGATGTCTGTCAGTACACCCACATAACCCAAGAGGCTTGGCTAGGGCATTTTGTTTAACAAAGAACAATGAATAATATTCGTTTAGCACCATTCTTGTCGTAAATTGCCCATTTTGCGTTCCCCTTTAATTTATGTATTTTTCATTCCAAGTAACGATTAGTGTACAACATGTTGTGGATAACACATCAGTGTGCAACGTATGTGTGAGAAACAGTACGGGTTCAAAATGCTCGCCTGAAAAGACAGGGTTTTTTTCTGTTTTGTTTTGTTTTGTTTTTCGTCGCGCTTTAAAAGCACGCAGTTCGAGCAGATTTCCTACATTGAGAGGCAGTGAGTTCCAAATAGTTGAGGGGCTGCAAAACTGAAAGTTTGAAAATGATAAGAATCTTTAGAAAAAGGATCAGCTTTCCATAATACTTTACCAGACCATCGCGCACTAAAGTTGCGTTATCTTCACCTTCATAAGCCAGGGAGGACTCGGTATTTATGTGCGCACGATTAGAGCGCAATCGCGCGTGGGTTTGATCCCTTCCCTGACGCTGCATTCGTGGAGAGTGTTTACAGAGAGCGGTTGGTGGAGTTTCGGGCAATGAGGTTTACTTGGCAGCAACAACATGCAGCCCCATTGCAGTAGGTAATCTGTTGGCAGAAAGGAGCTTAAACAAAATAGTTCCAACGCCTGCTTTCTGTGACATTATGTTTTCTTTCAGGGTTAAACGTTAGTTTTCTTTCAGGGTTAAATGTTAGCCATGGCGTTTGTTTGTATTGCACAGGACAAGCTATTTTCCGAGGGTTTCGAGCGTGAGCGCGCGCGCGCGCGCGGACACACACGCACACACACACACACACACACACACACACACACACACACACACACACACACACCAGTTTGTTATGCACTCTCTCTCTCTTTGTCTTTCTCTCTCTCGTCTCTCTCTCTCTCTCTCTCCACACACACACACACACACACACACACACACACACACAACACACACACACACACTCGCACACACACAGGAGGCGCACGCACGGCCCTCCCCCACTCCCCCTCCTTTACAGAAACACACACACACGCACACACGCACACACACACACACACACGCACACACACACACACACATACACTCACACACGCTTTCTTGTGCACCACTCTCCTTCTCAGACACATACAGACGCATGCCACGCACACACGCACACACACACGCACGCACGCACGCACGCACGCACGCTCATACACACGCACGCACGCACGCGCATACACTTACACACACGCACGCACGCACGCACGCACGCACACACGCAGACATATGATTGTGAGCCAGGGAAGCAGAGAAACAGCTTTTATTTTTGACACAGTGACTAGGGTAAGTGGTATAGAAAAACAAACTCATCAGAACAAGCACAGATTATTTTTTTTCAAGACACGCAAAAACATTTTTGAACAACAAACAAACAAACAAACAAACTTGAAATGAACTGTCCTTTCTTTTATCATTACACATTGGACTTACCTGTCACTTAAACTGGTTTGTTTTGGATGCGTTTAGTTCGACCTATTTCTTTGTTCATTTTTATCTATTTTCAGTGGGAAATCAAATTTGTTAATCTTTTTGTGTTTGTTTTTGTTTTGTTTCAACACATACAAGATTCTAATCCGTGTTCGCGCGCTTGTGTGTGTGTGTGTGTGTGTGTGTGTTGTGTGTGTGTGTGTGTGTGTGTGCGTGCGCGTGTGATGTGTGTGTGTGTCTGTGTGTGTGTAAAACTCAAAAAGTGGGATGAAAACAACCTACAACCCCCCAGAAGTGGTACATTATTTTTCCCACTCTCCATATTTTTTCAACGCCTCATTTATTTCACATGGAATCCAGCATATCTTTCGCGTCGGAAATGGTTCTTTTTTGTATAGATTCAAGCTAGTTCTCTTAAAGGATTATTTCAGAAGTAGATTACTCAAAATATGACTGAGAAATGTCCAAAAGAATCCCCCCCCCCCCCCTCTCACTCACACACACACACACACACACACACACACACACACACACACACACACACACACCGCGCGCGCGCGCGCGCGAGTGGTTCTTATGACTGTATGTACAACATAGGCTAGTAAGGCGACGTGCCAGTTTACTGACGCTGCAGTAGTCGCGTTTCGCGGTGAAGTATGTTACTGTCAATGCGAAGCAATATTTTAAGGGTCGCGGCGAGACTCCGCGTACGTGCGCGTACGTGTCCCAGAATTGCGAATGAAAATTAAATGCTTGAAGTTTGGTTAATCACTCCACTGGTGCTTCCGTCACACCACCTTTTTCCGTCATAAAACATTCCGCACAAACGTCAACTTTCTTGGCGCCTGCAGCGACACTGGACTGAAGCTTAACGGTGACAGAGAACTGTTTGTTCAACTATACTACCCTGCCACAAGATTAATTTCAGTGGCTCAAGGTAGTCCTCAGTCTTGTATGCCACATGCTTTCTGTATGAGAGTATGCTGGCTCCAAAAGATATCAATTACTGTTTCCACGAGAAAAGACTATTAAGCAAACGTTGATAATTTCGAATTTCACTTGAGAAACGGGGGATTTGGTTACGTGAAAACATCTCGATATAGTGTGTAAACAGTTACTTCACACGAAAGCAGTTACTTCCGAAACGACAGCGAGCAATTTTCACGTTGGAAGGAATTCAGGGCTTACATACTTTTCTGATGGGGCGGGTTTCTTCCTCAAAGACCTTCTGCTGTCAAGCTCTCCCTAGGATTTCTTCCCACTGTATACAAGGGTCAGTCGTTTTGATGCAGAAATCGGTAGTCACGACGGTTATTTCCAGCGGACAACCATACGCCTGCATATGATCGGGACGTCAAATAGTCCCTGTTTAACCCGAAACTTAAACCGAGACATGATGTGCGGATGGTGTCGCATACGCATTGTTTTTAATCCCCATCTTTTCTTGATTTTTCTTTTAAAACTGCTGTGCGAGCATTTAACACACCACATCAGTGGCAACGGTGGGAGTGGGGGAGAGCTTACCGCTGACGTCACGGCGCCACAGTAATTGTTTTGTGCGTGGAAAGAGTCCTTGTCATGAAGATAACGGTGACGGCTATTTCCACGTTCTCTTCTTCCACACAACAGTCGTCAGTCAACGGGATGACAATTCTTCCGGTTTAGAAACCGTTTTTGGTTTGTTTGTTTTTTTTAAATAGATTTTTGCTGTTGATAATCAAGTTGCCACCCCCCACCCACCCTCACACCTCAATACACGCCATTAACCTTCGGGCCTTCATCAAGCCACTACTGTGAGGAACTGCAGAGACATGGCCAAAAGTGCAGCTGGCCTGCCCCATGAATTCAAAAGGCGAATGTTGCTCCCCATCTTGCACCAAACCAGAAATTTATAGATACATAAATGAACAATGATCTGAAAATAGGATACCCTGTCTACGAACGCGTTGGGGGTGAAGGACTCGGATCTCTCTGCTGGAAGAAAGTTGCAGCCCTGAAGGATTTGGGGAAGGGAAGACACTCTGCGTATGTTACGTTTGACAGTAAATGAGGGCATCAGCTGGGCGCTCAGTCGCGAAGTCCAGACGTTATGACGGTTCTTTTGAAGTGACAAGTGTTTTCATACAACAGGCATGACTGGTCACGTTTTTTAGCTTTAATTAAAATTACTGGTGGTTTTTTGTTTGTTTTTTTTAATGTTTCCTCATGACAAGCTGTCGAACGTGATCACTTTTATGAAAACTGATAAAGTCATGATTCGCTGAAAACGGGAAGCTATGACCAGCGCGCATGCGCACTGGTAGCATTAATATCATTACGCGGACCGTCACGGGCTTTGCAAGTGATATAGTTATCCCCCGAAATGTGTTTTTGCCATCTCTTTAAGAACTTTAGCTACAGGTTATTTCATCCATGTTTACAATTCTGTAACTTCACAGTCTAAACAGGTCAAAATTTCAGGGGTCATCCTGAGAGATAATCTTTACTGGGGTGCCCACATTAACCCCCTAGTTAAGAAAGCCACCCCAGCGGTAGATTTCAATTAAAAAAAAATCCTGTCAGCTGAAAAGTGGGCAAGGGACCCAAAGTTTTTAACATATCTGGTGAGGATATTGGTCGGTCGAGGTTTGTGTGTGGTCCAGAATCTTCAACGCCTCCAAATCTCAAATCACCTGGCCGGCGCTTTTTGGTGCTACGAGCGTCATAGACTGCCTGGAAGGGGGGGGGGGGGGGGGGGGGGGGGGGGGGGGGGGGCTTGGGGGGGGGGGGGGGGGGGTACCGAGACATGCTGTGAATAATTTGGTCTATTGTGACGTTGGTTGGTTATCACAAAAAAAGCACTATTCAGCGTCTCTGTGCGAAATATTGCCAGTACTGACATGAATAACATGAGTCTGAATGTCGGTTTTATTCTCAAGACGGTGTCTCTAGAATAGAAGATTTATCAAAAGAACAATCAAGACTGGCGATGTTTTTAAATACCGCCTTGCACAGACCCGAGTCAGCTTAGCCTGTCGAATGTAGTTCGGTTCCATGAAGTGCCCTTTCCTCATGTGGAGACTGAATAGGCTTCCTTTGATACAAAACTCATCGAGTTAGGTCAACAAACTGAGCCTAAAATTTCGCCAAGCAAGGTATAGAGAACAATTGTACCTATCCTTCTCACCTAAAAAATGATTACTGACGGCTCGGAGTTCAAATGATAACGATACATGTGCGTTTTGTCACCCCTGATCTAAAAATAAAAAGTTTCACATCGAACACAGAAATGTCCGTATTAGTGGTGACCCGTAGGCAATTTCAAGGGCACGTTCTTTTATCAATAACCTACCCAGCCCTCTTTTATAAGTAACAATTTTAACGAATTCACTGTCCTCCAGTTTTGGGATCATCAACTGGACAAGGATGGGGGTGAGGGGGTCGGGGGGGGGGGGGGGGGGGGGGGGGGGGGTGTTCCTCCAAGACCCTCCTCCACTACGACGACCTGAATCATTCAGGTTGAGTAGTGAAAGTTATTTTCATGAGTTTAGTAACATGACCCTTGTGTGTGGCGATATTTCAAATCCGGATTATGTTTACGATAATCGCTTAATGAGGCACGAACTGGAGCCTCTGCTGTGTGTGATGTGAAAATGTGTGTTTGTATGTAGGTGTGTGTGCGTGTGCGTGTGTGTGTGTGTGTGTGTGTGTGTGTGTGTGTGTGTGTGTGTGTGTGAGCGTGCGCGTGCGTGCAAGTGTGCATGTATGCTTGTGTGTGCATGCGTGTGTGTATGTGGTGCATGCATATGCATGATGCTAGTGTGTGTGTGTGTGTGTGTGTGTGTGTGTGTGTGTGTGTGTGTGTTGTGGGCCCTGTGTGGGTAATCACAATTTGGCCCCAGTCCGTCTATACGCATTAGCCAGTGGTTCGAGTTTCGCCTCATTGTAAAACGTCATTGACCGGAGGGCCCGAACAAGAGAAATCGTCTCGTCGCATGCAGCAGGTTAGATGTCGCGCTGCTTCCATCCTCTTGCAACCACCCCTCCTCTTCCTCCTCCACCATGCCTCTCCCTTACTCCACTACTCGAAATCTTATCCCGCTTCGGTAATGGCTTGATTACAAACAAAATGTCTGTCCATCTGTGTGTGTGTGTGTGTGTGTGTGTGTGTGTGTGTGTGTGTGTGAAACACATGCATGCATTAACGTCCCTTATAAGCGGTTACAAAGACAGAACGTGCATATATGAACTAATACACTTTCAGTATCTTGATAGTGATCTTAGTTAATTGAACTTGCAGGTAAATGTTTATTTTGTTTTATATCACACACAGTGAAGTTTACCTTTGCCCGTTTTGTAGTTTACGTTTTATAATTCAGAAGTTTATCTGTCTGGTATGTCATATTTTTACGAAGATGTTTTATTAACTTGCTGGTTGGCCCAGTCCCTCTTCCCCCTGCCCGTGTAAATGTTTTTAGTACAAGAAGAGTAAGCTTCAGTATAAATGGAAAAATGTGTGCCATTTAATGTACGTATTGTACAGCACGTTTTTACTTTCTTCCTACTATTTTCTTGTCACACATGCAGGCATTTTCTTACCCTTGTGATTCCGAAATTTTATCATTTTCAAACGAAGTCTTTGAACAATAGAAATATAGATTTTTGATTTTACCAGCCCTTCACCATGGTGAATACGGACTTACGAGCAGACGGACTCAGAATGGTGGTAATGAAAACTTAAGACAATCTTTATGAAATCCTTTTACTAATTGACGTTTTTGACACAATGCACGTATCATAAAGATTATAATGATACATAGTTTAACAGTTTTAAATAATACAGAATTTTTTGACACAAAACGTTTCCAATTTATTATCAGAACCCCCCCCCCTCTCTCTCTCTCTCTCTCTCTCTCTCTCTCTCTCTCTCATATATTAATATATAATTATATATATATATATATATATATATATATATATATATATATAATAGAATTCCCATAACGTCCTGAGTGCAGGCTGGAGGACGTTAATTCAGTAAAACAACACCAGCCGCCGTGGCGAAGTGTAGACGCCGTTACAGACGGAGGACAGAACAGAGCGGAAAACTTACGCGAAAATGAACTCCTTATTCACCTAACAAAGGTCAAAGAACTGACGTACCAAGAATGTGGATGCCCCCGCCCCACGCTACAAGCCAGCTAAGCAGGAAATGACCTGGTGAACATAGGAGGTCAGGGCCGCTGCTTAAGATAATTGGCTTGTTAGTCCACGAGGGCAGCCAAGGGCTGAAGAGGAGGGCAAAGAATTGTGGAACACGCTAAAACCCACTTTATGGATTATCAACTGGACAGGGGTGGGTAGGTGTGGCGATGGGGTCTGTTCTTCAAAGTCCCTTTCTCCGTTACGGCGATCTACATTCAGGTTTAGCAACGAAAGTGTTTCTGTAAGTTTAGTAAACCGAGTACATG
>CM031610.1:28935709-28938909 GCA_018398815.1 Conus ventricosus | reverse complement strand
GGCCCTGTGGCTTAAGTCGTGGACACTGGCCCACTCTAAAGTGGCTAAAATGGTCCGGGTTGGCGCCACGACGTTCTAACTAAAAATGACGCTGGTTCCAAAAATGGCCAGTGAGCCTGAGCCAGGCGCTCGTACTCGCCGCTAGCATCGAGGCGTCGGTCAAAACGGCTTAGTCAGTCTGGGTGGATCGTCCGTCTCGTGAAGCCTCTCCACTAAGCTTAATTGGCCGGATCCGAACCATGGGCCCGGTCTACGTGGCGCCAAGATGTCTGCGTTTGGACTTATGTCCAGTCGAAGTGGCCAGCGACGGACCACACTTTGGTTGTGTTGAATTTTGACCGTGACACTACCCCCCCCCCCTCCCAAAAAAAAATAAAAAATGCTGCATATGTGTGTTTTCATTACCACCATTCTGAGTCCGTCTGACACGGCAAGTGACGTAAGTCTGTATCCACCATGGAGAGAAAGGGCCGATAAAATAAAAATCCATACCTTTATTGTTCAAAGATTATGCCCCAAAACGATAAAATGTGATTTTTACAAGGGTAAGAAAATGCCTGTATGTATGATAGGAAAAGTAGGAACAAAGTGAAAACGTGCTGTACAAGATGTACAATGCATACATTAAAGAACACATTTTTCCATTGATATATAAGTTTACTCCTCTTGTATTAAAAACGTGTACACAGGTAGGGGAACGGGGCAGGGGCCAACCTGCAAGTGATAAAACATTTTTTTGTAAAAATAGGAAATCCTGGGCAGATTTTTTTTTTGACCGGCTGAATGGGAACACAATTCATCCTTGATCCCGTAGACGTGTTAGGAAGAAAAAGAAATTGGTGTCTTGCCGTGTCAGAATGGTTGTGGCGGATGAACAGCGGACTCATGACCCTGTCTGGTTGGCCTGATGGTGCAGGTGAAGGAGCTGAGGGCCAAGTACAACAACGTTGTGTTGGTGGACGCCGGGGATCAGTTCCAGGGCACCATCTGGTTCTACACGTATGGCGGCAACATCACGACGCAATTTCATGAACAGCTTGGGCTACGACATCATGGTGAGTCCGCTGTATTAGAGAATGACAGTGTCAAAAGGTGTGCGCTCTGATTTTCCTTGATGAAGCGTGTAACCATGCGTGAGAAATGTAATTTTCATGTTCATGTGGTATCAGTGATTGTTGATGATGATTTCAACTTCGAAAGATTTTTTTTTGTTCTTGATACTTGTTAATAATGGCTGATTATGAAAACTGGAGTGTAACGAAAATTTTACCTCGAAATTAATGTTTGGTTTAGTACAGGTGAAACTCTTGCTAACTCGACAGTTTATTGGGTTTGTTTAGCTGACTAACGCATTAAACAGACTTTCCTCTCACCCTTTTCCATCACACCATAATTCACGAACTGACTGACCACGTAGGCTAGCTCGCCCCCTCCCCCTTCCCCTCCCCTTCCCTCTCACTGCCTCTTTGCTTGACGGACCCAGCTATGTCAGTGGACTAAGAGCTCTGAAATGTAATTCAAATGACGGAACATAATGTTCGCTGATGGACGCTTTTACAGTATTGTCTGTCAACGGAAGAGGGCTAAGAAACAACATGAAAAGAAAGGCGATGTTCAAATATTTCGAAAGACAGAAGTGCGATATCATATGTATTCAAGAGTCACCCATAACACCCCCCTTCCAAAAAAAAATAAAAAATAAAATAAAATAATTTAAAAAAATAAATAAATAAAAAGAATAACAGATGACGTTTGAGAAAAGCGATGGGGACGGAAATTTCATTAATAGAACAAAGCACAGTAGAGGGGAAGTCATTTTAGCTTCCACGTATTTTCCGGCGAAAGAAAGATAGAAAGCAAACAGAATCTTTACAGCTTTAGTAAAAACCCAATGAAATGATACGTAATGATATTTACGCACCGAACGATAATGCCGACAAAGTGCGTTTCTTAAAGGCCTTTCAGAACATTATAACAAACTCCTGGTAGTTGGTGACTTAAACTGCACGGTAGACAGCGACCTCGACATCTTATTGGGTCACACATTAAAAAAAAAAAGGTAGAAAGGCTTAACAAATTAATAACGAATTCCAGCCTCACTGATGTTTGGAGGATATTCACAATACAGAAAACAGGAATACACATGGTGCAAACAATATCCCTTCATCGCACGTGGAACAGATTACTGCTTTGTTAACCAAGAAATATTTCCTTACTGCTTCGATGTGACATTACCACAGTTCCAAACACTGACCATAAAGGCGTTTTTGACTGAACTAAATAAGAGCCAGTTCATCAAGGATCTAGGACTCTGGCGTTTTAACAATTGCTGTTTACGAAACATAGTTTTTCCAACAGCGTATGAACGAAACACTAAATCTCGTGCGGATAACAACCGGCAAACAGGTAGCAACCCGACAGAAATATGGGAATCTTGAAAATCAAGAGTTTCGTACAGAATATGGTAAATATAAAGCTTACACAAAGAAAAACAAAATACTGGAATTACAGTGTCGGTTTAAAAATTTGGAAGAACAAAAATTAATAATAAGCGATCCAACTTATCTTCAAACGCAATGGGATATAGTTGCAAAGTTAGGCGACTGCAGGCGGAGATCTAAACAAATCTTAAATATTAGTGTTTTAGTGTTAGCACACGCCAAAAACCGTGGGCAAACGAATCAAAAGACAAAACACGACGCATTTCGATCTCTTAGATCTTCTTTCAGGCAAGATACAAAACAATCAGGACAACGAAAATGAACAAGCAATCACTTACCTTCATCCACTTCAGCGCAAGATGGGCGTTGAATGAAAACGAGGCATATGTTTCAGGTGAAGCAGCAATTAGAAATAGTATCGCTCGAGAAAGCTTTGGGATGCACAGGTTAGAGCTCGCGAAAAATGTATAGAGGAAAAGAATACAAAACATTTCTTAAACTTAGAAAAAGCAAGGTGTAAGAAAAAAGTAATGAGGAGGATACAAAGAGAAGACTGACCAAATAAAGATATTGGAAGAACAAATTTATTTTTATTCTAATTTGTATAACCAGAGTGCTGATAAAGAATGTATACAAGAAACTATGAGTAACTTCATTGCAGATGTACAATTCCCTACTCTATATGATGAGGCCGCAGCTGTTGGTGAGGGACCAATATCTGTAGAGGAACCAAGCTCTGCTCTAAAAGCAATGAAAAAT
>CM031610.1:28923209-28930709 GCA_018398815.1 Conus ventricosus | reverse complement strand
GGAACGTTTATCCAGGAAATGCAAGTTCATGCACCCCAGCTCGCCATGCGGATTCAGCGTCTCTGTCGCCCTTCTGTCGTGAGAACTTGGTCTTTCTCTCCGCTCTCATGCCCGCGGATGACTTCATGTCCACGCCTTCTAATCGGTACATTGGTGGCTGGAGAGACGTAATGACGCCCACCCCTCTAAGAGGTGGGGTGCGAGTGGGGGGGGGGGGGGGGGGGCGGACGGGGGAGAAGGGGGAGGGAGGTCCAGAGAGGCTTCGTGGCTAGGCGGTTTTAACTTTTCATCGTAGGGTAAACGAGTAGTGGGACGAGATGAGGAGGAGGTGTTCGCCGGCGTTGTCAAGTTGTGGTGTCCTGCGTGTATTGAATCGAAAGCAGCACTACAGAAACCTTGCCTACCCGTCACCCCCCACTCCCCACTCTCCACCCCTTCCCACCATCCCCCATTTCAACACAACTCTACAAACTTCCAACAGGGTGTCCTCAAACGGTTGGCCCAGTGGTGGTGACACGGTATTCATAGCTTCCTGAGGACTTTTGTCAGTAGTATTCCGACAGAGTTGACTCAGAACTGACTTCAATGACAGAAGGCGGTGTTGAAGTGTGTGCGAGGAGGAGGAACGAGAGGGGGGGGGGGGGGGGGGGGGGGGGGGGGTCAAAGATATACCGCTGGCAATGACAGGGTAAACAGACGCTTTATATCCTTGTCGGAAAGGGGCCAGGAGCGGGGATGGGGTTAGGTCGGGGACGTTAAACAGAAGGGGAAGGTGACGTAGCTTTTGTGTCAGACATATCCCCCAACTGTTAACCGTTATCTGGCACTCAGCTCCCCTCCCTCCACCCCGCCCCCCTCCACCTTCACACCACACACACACACACACACACACACACACACACACACACACACACACACACACTCGCTCACTCTTTCACACACACGCATACACACACACACATACATAAACTCACATACACACGCACGCTCGCTCACACACACAACTCACACCACACACACACACACACACACACACACACACCACACTCGCACACACTCACTCTCTCTCTCTCTCTCTCTCTCTCTCTCTCTCTCTCTCTCTCTCTCTCTCTTTAACGCGATCTACTAACAGACAACAATGTTGTGTTCGGTGTGGCACGCAGAGACGCGTAATAATATGTTCGATCGTCGAGTTGTTCTTACTGTGCAGTCACAGGGACACCCCCACCCTTCACGGATATACTGGCAGTACACAAACAAGATCATACAGTCCTCTACTCTGTCCTGTATTCTTATCTACGTTCTTCAGCTTATAGGTCGCGCTCACACACACACACACACACACACACACACACACCTACTGTCTTCTCTCTCTCTCTCCTCTCTCTCTGTCACACAGACACAAACACACACACACACACACACACACACACACACACACACACACAGACACCCCTCAGCTACCCTCTCTCTCTCTCTCTCTCTCTCTCTCTCTCTCTCTCGCACACACGCACGCACGCAAACACACACACACACACGCACGCACCGCACGCACGCACGCAAGGTAATATTACCAGGTGTGAAGAGACTAAATTAAAGCAGTTCACCTCCCACAGAGGTGCTACAGCTTCATACAGACAGGTATGGGAACAGCTTGTGGTTGAGAATCTAAGCTAAAAGGACGTTTATCTTACTATCCACCACATTCACTCCACAGAACTCGGCGTTTGCGAGCAAGCATTTTTTCTTAATTTTTAAAATCGTTTATCACTAGAAAAAGTATTCTGTCAATCTGTTCATTTTCATTTACTTATTTATTTGATTTAATTTCGTTTGCTTTTTCCAATATTAATCTCTCCCCCCGTTCGATCTTCGAAGGGCGATGGGGGCCGGAATAGCTCAGTTGGTAGAGCGCCGGACTCGTAATCTTGGGGTTGCGGGTTCGAATCTCCGCCGGGCCGTTTCGGTACATAGGGATTTTTCCCTCGGAGTTAACACTGGTTCTGACTCCATTTCGCATACAGTCCTTCGAATGAGACTATAAACCGAGGTTCCGTGTGTGAACGCACGCATAACATCTTGCACACACGTAAAATCCCATCACCAACTTTCAGAAGATAAGGCCAGATTGGCCGTTGGTATGGATGACACGTTACACATAGCGTGCACCTTCCTCGAAGTTGGAGTATGGCTGCCTTAATGGCGGGATAAAAAAAGAAAAGAAAAAAAAAACAAGAAAAAAAACACGGTCATACACACAAACCTCCACTCCCAATACAGGGGTGTCCGCAGGAGTATCAGCCTGCGTACGCAGAAGAAGAAGATCTTCGAAGGTAGCCTCCCCGCTCCCCCCCCCCCCCCCCCCCCCCCTCCGCCCGCCCCCTCCCCCTAAACATCATTTTTGGTAAGTGTCTTAAACAAGGATGATATTGTTAACAACCCCGTTTCCTCGTCTTGCGCTTGAGCGGACATAGCCAGCGCCGGTTGTAGAACCTGTTTTCCAACTCCCCTGCGGGAAGAGTGGTTTTCGTCCCCTCGCCCCACCCCATCCCTCCCCTCGCACGCACGACCAGCTGCCCTGAAAGAGATGGAGGGACCAGCCGGACGTAGTCTACCCCTGGGACTTCTCTTCCTCGGTCATATTGCTCGTGTTGTAATGGAGAGCAGCAGCGAACGAGCACCCTGTGTCGGTAGGAGAAATTCTGCTTCCTTCATCTGCTGGAACTTGGGAGCACACTAAACTCTTGGATGGCGCCCTGTAGTGTGACGCTTTTCACGGGACTTCAAACAAACAAACAAAAAAGAGTTCGACGTTGTAAAGGACCTGCGGGGTTCCCATATGTGGTTTCGTAGTGTGTAAAAAAAAAAAAAAAGGCTGTTGTTTGGTTTTTGTGTCCAAGGCCTTTCTTTTCTTTCTCTAAAGTGGTACAGATTAGAAGTGTATGATAGTGTAAGGGATCAGGGCGTGAACTTATGAGTTGATCATAGACTTTAGTTAGAATCCTGCCCCTTCCTGTTCCCCACCCCACACACACACCACCCTTTTTGGACTGAGTTCATTATAACTCCACTCAAGAGGAGAAGCCATAGAATAGAAATGAAAGGGTAACACCAATATTTAAAGTGTTTTTTTTTTTTTTTCCCTCTGGGAAGCCTCCTTAATTCTTTCCTGTTGTAAGCACCTTCGTGGCTGAGGCAAATTAGGTTCTTTGTGTTTTGGATTTTTGTTACTTTGTTTCTTTCTCTGTTGAGGTATAGTATATCTGGGAACCTTTCTTTGCTGATGAAGACATTCGTTTAATGCTGTGCGAGTGTTCTCATTGTATGAGTGTAGCAGCGAACTCCCCGCATTTCAGCGCGCGGGTTTCAGTTGACATTGTATGGCATGTTCGGAAGCATTCTCACGTTAACCTCTCAGGTATAAAGATACCTTCTGTAACGCCCAGCGGGACACTTTGGCCCTCAAGTTCCCAGGCCGGTGGCTATTATTCTGAAGCTATTCTCCTTGCAGCTGTGATTGGACGGGTGTGAGGACTGAAGGGTCTATAGATTTGGACTGTACGTGGAGTTTGTGCTGTCAAACCGTGCTCGCGTTCTACTTTCTGAATGGATGGGTGGTTGGTGACGGGCTTCCGCCTGCGTTCTCTCCCTTGTTACCAGAGTTGCTATTTCCATCCACGTGTGCACACACACCCAAACAGGCAGCCTGTGACACGTGATAATAAGTATACACAACACTCACATACCACAAACCTAAAAGGCGAGAAGCAATGCCTGTTTGACTCGCGTTTAATAACTGAATACACGCCACCCAAAGACGAAGAGCAAAGGATGGGAGGGTCAAAACGGAAAGAGAAGCGCGTGGAAATTTAAATCCAGCAAGTGCTTCTTGTGCAGGATGTGCAGCACGAAGTCCTGAAGAAGCATGTCGCATTTTAGATGTTCCAATAGGACAGGGGAAAAAAAGATCATGAAAAGAAAGAGTAAAGTAGCATCTGTCCCCGACTTGCATATTTACGTTTCTTGTTAGAGTTTATTTTCGTTCTAGCAGACACCGGTGATACATCGGGTGACAGGCACGGGACACTTACCTGACAGAGAACGTAGCAGCTGTCTCAGTTTCCACTTGATGCCCAGTTTTCCGGCTGTCCCTCAACCGACCAGCTGCTTGCTTCCTCTCCCCCCCCCCCCCCCCCCCCCCCCCCCACCATGCCCCTACTCTCCTCTCCCACCCACCCCACCCTCCTCCTTCTCTTGCTCCACGTTCCCTCAATGCCCACCTCTTTCCCACCCCACTCCCCTTTCTCTTCAACAGTGTCTTGACCCTCCTTGACCAGGTGTCAGCTGCCTGGATCTTATGTAATGGAACCCCCTCTCCCTCCCTCTCTCTCCTCTCTCTCTCTCTCTCTCTCTCTCTCTCTCTCTCTCTCTCTCTCTCTCTCCTCTTGGTCCCTCTGCATTCCCCATTTCTTTCCGTTCCTGTCGTTTCCTCTTCTCTCTTCCCTTGCCTGTCCCCTCGTTCCTTTCCCCGTCCGTTGGTCCCAGTATTAAATTAATGCTACTCTGGCTCTGCTGTCTCTAAAAGTTGTGTCGTGTTTCCCTCGAACCTCGCGTAACTGTTTAATGCTAATCCGTCTTGGCTGGCAGAAAGGTTGGTAACACGTTCATGTTTGTTGAGATATCTGTATCTTTTGTAGTGTGTGTGTGTGTGTGTGTGTGTGTGTGTGTGTGTGTGGTGTTGTGTGCGCGCGCACGCGCGCGTGTGTGTGTGTTTGTGTGTGTGTGTGGCACCTTTCTGTGCAATGATAACCTCGTGGAGACTGCGTTGCTCCCATCCAGCCCCTTCCCCTCCTCCTCCTCCTCCTCCTCCCCGCCCCGCATCTCCCTTTCCCTTCCCCCGCCGTACACACCCAAACTCTGCTGCGGACAAGCTTTATTATCGTTATGGCTTCGAACACCAGTTAAGTTACATATCGTATTGTTAAACCGTCTAAGCTTTGTAAGCAGGCGGACGCATGCAGTTGACAAAGAGTGGAGGGTGAGAAGAACCGGGAGGAACAAAATGTTAGGAAGATAGAGCGGTGCTTACAACAACATCATCATCATCATCATCAACAACAACAACAACAACAACAACAACAACAACAACAACAACAACCCTCTGCCTCGCTGTCTCTGCCTGTAGTCTTCACAGCCCAGTGCATAGCACAAAGATGATTCCATACATACACTTCCCCCAAATGCTGGCAGTGCTGTGTGCACGCATACGTGCAACTGCACGTGCATGCATGCATGCGTGCTAAGTAACGCACACACACACACAGCACAACACACACAACACACATCACACACTCTCTCCTTCTCTCTCTCTCTCTCTTTCACACACACACCCCACACACACACCACACACACACACCACGACGCACGCACACGACACACACACACACACACACACACACACACACACACACACACACACACAACTCTCTCTCTCTCTCTCTCTCTCTCTCTCTCTCTTCACACACACACACACACACACACACACACACACACACACACACACACACACACACACCGCACACACACACACTCGCACACACACACTCGCACACACACACTCGCACACTCACACACACACACACACACACACACACACACACACACACACCACTCACCACACTCACACACCACGCACACACACACACACACACACACACACACACACACACACACACACACACACACACACACACACACACACACACAAGCGCGCCCTATCACACACACACACACACACACACACATACAAAAGTGCGCGGGCACATGCGCTTGCACGTACACACCCTGTTCCTTCTCTGCCTGTCTGTCTGTCTCTCTGTTTCTCTCAGGCTGTCCCTTTGTTTCTTGCCCGTATATTTGACGGATTCTCTCTCTCTCTCTCTCTCTCTCTCTCTCTCTCTCCTAGACGAAGACGTAAATTGTAGGGTCAAACTATCCGCCAATTATATTACCCCCACCCCATCCCCACCACCACGACAGCCATGGATAACTTGACACAGACAGGGACAGCCACCCCTAAGCCACCTACAGGATAAAGGGAACAAATGTGATCCTCGTCATTATAGCCGCAGACAACCACACACACACACACACACACACACACACGTGCGCGTGCGCGCATAGACTACATACACACACGCAACCACACACATGCAAACACGACAACAACATAAACACACACACACACACACACACACACACACACACACACACACACACACACACAGATGCGCGCTTACACACAACACACACACACACACACACACACACACACACACACACACACACACTCGCGAGCCCCTTCAATCTTGGTTTTGAAAAGGAAAGGCTAGGAGAACCTCCCAAACTGCCGGTTCAACCACACCACTTCCTCGGTGACACGTTGCGTTCCGCTCTGGTAGCTAATGTAATATATCAGGCAGCTGTTTACCTTTTGTTGATTTCTGGCACGCCCGACTGCGTGCTAGCCGCACAGCTTGATGTGTGTCGCAATCTGCCCCCTCCCTCCCCCTCCCTTTTTTGTTGTTGTTGTTGTAGTGTGAGCCCCCAAGGACGGGTGTTGAAAGTTTAAGCTTTATTTAGGTTAATTAATATGGCAAACTTCATTCGACAGGGTGAAAATCCTCCCCAACCCCCACCTCCACTCTCTCTCTTGAAATAAGCTGGTTGGATAATGAATTTGAAATCAAGTTTTTGGATAGACTGTTTCGAAACATGCATCTCAATTATTCTATTTGTTACCAAGTACTTATCACGGGTGGGTGGGAGTAGGATTTTGAACAGGATTTTGTTCATAGAGAGGAGGATTCTGAACAGGATTTTGTTCATCACATATGTAGATTCTTTACAGTTGTAGGAATTCTAAAAGTTAAGATATTCAGACTTCGTGGGAAGTACAATCGTAGGAGTGAAATGACGGCGGTAACTTGTCGAACAGACTCATTGAGGAATGCTTTGTAATTAATCAGTCCGGATCTGTGATTATCGTAATTTCGACCACTGGTAGGAGACCTTCCAGACCTTCCAGTCATTTTCTGTTGTTACGGATTTCGACGTTTTGAACGCGGAAAGGTAGGCAGGGTGTTTGGCGGCTTAAGGTTATTATGAAGTGATCATATCTGTTATGGGCTGCCGCCATTTTCACAACTTTGAGTGATACGTCGCGATTTGTCACACGTTTGTTGCTTTCAAGTATGCGTTTTGTTTTGTTTTGTTTTTTAGTGACACAAGCGACATATCTTGTGGGTTGAGTAACATGTTCATTTTTGTTGTTGTTGTTCGTAATTGTTGTTTTTGCTGTCGTATTCCCACAGTAACATCACTCCTACGCCGCTCAATGCAGCCACGCCATACACAGCCATACCCGGGATCGTGCTGTTGCAGTCTCATCGCCGGCAGTGTGTTTGGAGACATCACTATCAGGTCGCCGTTTGGTAACCA
>CM031610.1:28870709-28918209 GCA_018398815.1 Conus ventricosus | reverse complement strand
GTGTGTGCAAAGTGATTGGAAGGAAGCAAGTTGGAATGCAAGAATTGTATGACAGACGAGTGGAGAGGAAAGCAAGAAAGATTGCCAGTGATGATAGCCATGTTTTAGCAAAATATTACGAAATTTTACATCTGGACGTCGTTTTAGGACCTTAGAGTCAAATCTAGGGCGCAAAAAACTTTTATACCCAGGTCGATCATCTTCTGAATTCATGATGTCTTTTGTACCATTTTTCATGCTTAGCGATGTGAAGGAATGCGAGAGAGAGGGAGAGAGAGAGAGAGGGAGAGAGAGAGGGGGAGGTGGGGAGGTGCGAGAGAGTGAGAGCTTGTGGGTGGTTGAAGATGTTTGCTTGTGTGAAGATATGTGTATTTGCTTATAATATGTGCTTGTGTGTGGGTGTGTGTATATATCTGCTTGTGAGTGTAAGCCTATGAGTGTGCTTGTGTAAGTGCATGTGCATGAGGTTTTTCAAATGATTATAGTGTGTGTGTGTGTGTGTGTGTGTGTGTGTGTGTCGGACTGTATATGTAAAATTCTATAAGTGGCCACTTGATTGTGATGATTCTTGTTTTATGCAATGTTGTCTTGTTATACTGTTTATTATGCACCTATCTTAATTTCTCATCCTTTGAGATAATAAAGTGTTCATATCATATCATATCATATCTTGCCCAAAAGACCTAAAAGGTCGAAACGCGTCGTGTTTTGTCTTGTAACTTGTTTGTCTCGTTGACTTTTTTTGCGGACTCACAGAGTTATTCTTAAAGTTTGAGCGTGCTGTGTTTACCAAGCAATGTTTTTGCCAAATGTTCACCGGAAAACTACCGTTTGCGTTTCGCAGTTTCTTATCGTGCAGCTTGAAGAAGAAAAAGAGAAAACCCACTGTTTACTATCGTTCAAATTCATCATCAAACGAGGGAGAGAGGAAAAATATGTTGTCTTTCTGTTTGTTTCTTCTGTGGTTTAGTGATACGAACCCGTCTGTTGCTAACACGATCTCCGCATCGTAGTGCCTCCGTGCCCCTGACAGGGATTAAGAGGAATTAGTGTCGTTCTTGCTTTTTACAACGACCCCTCGCGCTCTCCTTCAACCCTTTTGTCCCCTTCCCGCCCCTTTCCTAGCTGGTCTCGCCCCCTCCCTTCCCTTTCCTCCCGTGTCAGTCCGGATTCTTTCTCGTATCAGCATGGATGAAGTTCAGTCATATTTTCGCCCAGCGTCAGCTTTCCAGACGCAGCATCGGATTGCATTTCTAATAAAACGCGCCTTCGTAGCAGGCTAAGTCAACTGCGCGTGAACATGCAGAATAGTGTTTCTTCAGATCGCGCTTTAGAACAAAAATCCATGGAAGTGAAAAACAAAATTCCCGCGGGGGTTCGTTAGATTTATGTGAGCAGTATAGCATGTCTCGCCTACCTTGTCATTAGCACGCGGACACACGCACGTGTGGTATACACACACACACACACACACACCACACACACACACACACACACACACACTCTAGCTCTCAGTCTCTCTCTCTCTCTCTCTCTCTCTCTCTCTGTGCGTGCGTGTGTGTGAGTGTGCGTGTGAGTGTGCGTGTGTGTGTGTGATAATGGGTGTTGTAAACCAGTCGATTTCACGCGTCACGACGTTTGAGAAAGGACGAAGCAGTTCGCTCTCACAGATAAGGATTGTGGGTCAACGAGTGAACAACAGTTCTCTCTCTCTCTCTCTCTCTCTCTCTTTAAAGTGAGAAAGACGTGTTAGATCCGAAAAAAAAGTGTTGTGTGTGTGTGTGTGTGTAGTAGGCCTACAAACGCACTTATTCGAACGAAAACATTGGTAGTAAGGCATGTGCGGTGTGTGTGTGTGTGTGTGTGTGTGTGTGTGTGTTGTGTGTGTGTGTGTGTGTGAGAGAATGTGTGTGTGTGTGAGTGTGTGTGTGTGAATGTGTGTGTGTGTGTGAGTGTGTGTGTGCGTGCGAACGTGCGTACGCGCGCGCGCGCGCGCGCGTGCGTGTGTGTGTGCAGTGCAAACGCACGTATGCGAACGAGAACATTGGTAGTAAGGCATGTGTGTGTGGTGTGTGTGTGTGTGCACGCGCGCGCGCGCACATGTCAGGAAGTGTGCCCAAGTTCCTGGTTGTTTGAGACGTGTTTATTTGTGAAGAGTGTCGACGGGAAAAAAAGTAGATCTCTTATGCAAGCTCTTGGAAAGAGAATGAGTTTAAAGTGTTGTCTATCCTCTTGTGCCCCTTGTTGTGCTCTGGCCACCTTGTCATGGAAGCGTGCAACTTACATGCGTGTTCACTGAAGCTGAACATCTTCTTCAGTCAAGATATCAAACATGGGATTAACTGAAAGTTGAAGCCGCGCTTGCTTCGTTGATCGTGTCAGAATGTTCTCATGATCGTCTTTTCTGCATCCGAAAAGGCCGTGTGTGTGTGTGCGTGTGCGTGTGCGTGCGTGTGTGTGGTGTGTGTGTGTGGCATGTGCATGTGTGCGTGCGTGTGTGTGTGGTGTGTGTGTGTGTGTGTGTGTGTGTGTGTGATTAGTGTGTGTGTGTGGTGTGTGGGGGGGGGGGGGGGGGGGGGGGGGGTGTAATGATTAAATGAGAGAGAGAGAGACGGGGGAAGGGACAGAAGTGTGTTCGGCGGCGGGTTGGCGGGGGAGCGCGGCTGAGGGAAGTAGGGGAGGGGGGTGAGGTGGCAGATATGTGTGAGGAGGATAGGGCTGTTGTTTGTGATGTTTTTTAGCAAATCATCGAGTGCTAATCATAAACAATGAAGAAAAACAGAACACAAATAGAGAAGAGTACTCTCTCTCTCTCTCTCTCTCTCTCTCTCTCTCTCTCTCTCTCTGTGAGAGAGAGAGAGAGATGTGTGTGTGCGCGCGCGTGTGTGTCTGTGTGTATGTGTGTGTGTGTGTGTGAGAGAGAGAGAGAGAGAGAGAGAGAGAGAGACAGACAGACAGACAGACAGACAGACAGACAGACAGGTTGGCATGTGCCTAGCCAATGAGGTGGGATAGATATTGTTGGCGAGTGTTGGGAAGTGGATACTGACTATACATGCTAACTTACCAGATGTTCATCAGAGTTATAAATGAACGGAGACGGAAGAATTGGAATGAACACAGGTGCATGTAAATAATCTCTTTGATTAGATTCGTTGGCCTCAGGCTGTGAGCCTTTTTTTTTTTTATAATTTATTTTAAACAGCTTGCAACAATGAGTAAGAAGTAAACTTTCGTAATTAGAAAAAAGCATCACAGTGCCAGTTAAACAATAAGATCAGTGGTTTGTTAAACAATACGATTAGTTTGTACTTTTACTCACAGACGCAAATGCGTAGTCTCTGTCTCTGTCTCACACACACACACACACACAAACACACACCCCAACACACACACACACGCGCACACACATATGCACGCACGCACGCACACACACGCACACACACGTTTCGGGTTGCTGCCCCTTTCGAGTTGATTCCCACTTGACCCTGCAGAGTACCCATTGGAACGGGCACTGGACGCAGGCAAATCCTTATATCATTTTATTTGAATTGCTGCTTAATGTCCTCTTTTCTGATCACTTTCACAGCTTTGATTAAATAAGAAAAATTCTTTAATGATGTTGAGCTTTGGATTTTTATCGATGTAACTCGCTTGATTTCTTTTAACTTTTTTTTCCTTCTGATTTCTCTAGCACATTCCTTATTATATATATATATATATATATATATACAACAAACTAATAAATTCCAAGGATAAGTACCGCACCGTTCCACCAACTTACAGAGCAGCTTGGTGTTGCAATGACTGCAAGAAATATTGAATTATAAACAAAGCTTGCTCTTATGTCTTAGATTGAAGAAATAGGGGAGATAAGCATTCATATATGCAGTGGCATACTGCCTAACTAACAGTATGTGCTCAAGTGGGTGGATGGGGAAAAAAATGAAGTAAATGCTTCTCAAAATGAGCCTTCAGCAAGCTTATAATCTCCAATAGGGAGAAAACTCACTAACACCTAACTCCTGGTCATATACCGATATTTCGAAACTTGGTGGTTTCTCCTCAGTGACCGCGGAAAGTGGTAATTTGACTCCTCTGCCTTTTCAGTTTTAAGAAGAATGCAATCCCAGTAAAGGTTGGTGTACAATACCGTAGTATGTTTGTTGAGTTTTCAAAAAACCAACCAAAGGTGCCATCTAAGAAGCAAAAGAAAATCATAAAAGAGCAAAACAAGCTACATTTTCTTGTGAAAGTAAAAAAATATAAAAAGATATCCTCTAAGACACAAGTGCTGAGGGCCAGTTCTTGGAATGAATCCGCAAGGGACTAAAATACAACAAACTAATAAATTCCAAGGATAAGTACCGCACCGTTCCAGCAACTTACAGAGCAGCTTGGTGTTGCAATGACTGCAAGAAATATTGAATTATAAACAAAGCTTGCTCTTATGTCTTAGATTGAAGAAATAGGGGGAGATAAGCATTCATATCTGTACACCAACCTTTACTGGGATTGCATTCTTCTTAAAACTGAAAAGGCAGAGGAGTCAAATTACCACTTTCCGCGGTCACTGAGGAGAAACCACCAAGTTTCGAAATATCGGTATATGACCAGGAGTTAGGTGTTAGTGAGTTTTCTCCCTATTGGAGATTATAAGCTTGCTGAAGGCTCATTTTGAGAAGCATTTATTTCATTTTTTCCCCATCCACCCACTTGAGCACATACTGTTAGTTAGGCAGTATGCCACTGCAGATATGAATGCTTATCTCCCCCTATTTCTTCAATCTAAGACATAAGAGCAAGCTTTGTTTATAATTCAATATTTCTTGCAGTCATTGCAACACCAAGCTGCTCTGTAAGTTGCTGGAACGGTGCGGTACTTATCCTTGGAATTTATTAGTTTGTTGTATTTTAGTCCCTTGCGGATTCATTCCAAGAACTGGCCCTCAGCACTTGTGTCTTAGAGGATATCTTTTTATATTTTTTTACTTTCACAAGAAAATGTAGCTTGTTTTGCTCTTTTATGATTTTCTTTTGCTTCTTAGATGGCACCTTTGGTTGGTTTTTTGAAAACTCAACAAACATACTACGGTATTGTACACCAACCTTTACTGGGATTGCATTCTTCTTAAAACTGAAAAGGCAGAGGAGTCAAATTACCACTTTCCGCGGTCACTGAGGAGAAACCACCAAGTTTCGAAATATCGGTATATGACCAGGAGTTAGGTGTTAGTGAGTTTTCTCCCTATTGGAGATTATAAGCTTGCTGAAGGCTCATTTTGAGAAGCATTTATTTCATTTTTTCCTCATCCACCCACTTGAGCACATACTGTTAGTTAGGCAGTATGCCACTGCAGATATGAATGCTTATCTCCCCCTATTTCTTCAATCTAAGACATAAGAGCAAGCTTTGTTTATAATTCAATATATATATAATATATATATATATATATATATAAAAATGTTTAAAATTAAAGAAGAAAAAGAAACACCCGAAGGTGCTGGGGAGGACCCAGAGAAGCACTGTCTTCACCTGCCTTTAGAGCAGTCCTGTACCACCCTTGGAGGCCTGGGCTGTGTTGACGATGGGTACAGGCACGCGCAGGACACTCCATTAAGATATCAAGGGACATAACTGCTCCTGAACAGAGGTAAATTAGACTACAGGATGCAGCTCATAACAGCCTTAAAGTAGCATCCCCATGGGTGTACCAGCCCATGTTTCATGACTGCAGAGCCAAATTAAAGAGTTAAAACGAAGTCTAAAATCATCTACAGCGCTGTTTCAAGCTGGGCTCTCATCAGGATGAATACTTGGGTCACCCCCCGCCGGTGTTTTATATATATATATATAGGGGGGGGGGGGGGGGGGAGCCCTGTCTACTTTCTCTGGAAAGCGGGCCAGCAAAGGCGAGATAAAAGAGAGAATGGTGTCGGCGATGGAAAGGTATGAGATGGTAGCAGGGGAAAGCGTGCGCTGTGTTGTGTTGTGTGTGTGTGTGTGTGTGTGAGAGAGAGAGAGAGGGGGGGGGGGGAAGAGAGTGAGTCGCTGAGTATGCGCATGTCAAAGCATGTTTCTACTCTGGACATGTTTCAGTGTAACACTCTGGTGTAAGCCATGCAAAACGCTGTGTAACACTTCATCTGTGTTACTGTCATATCCTCTGGTGTTGAACTTTCCTTTCTTGCCTGGTGTGTTACTAGTATGGCGGAAGGCGAATAACGAGTTTATTCCTCATTCTCTGCCGTTTTATGTCTGTTCCATGTGAAGATGATTTAAGACCCGCGGGCAAGCCGACACACGAATCAAAGTGACAGACAGCACTGTGTGAAAAATTAACGCCTGTTGGACAAACTCCATAAACTAACACGGGGTCTGTTCTGAGCTGGGTATGAAGGAGCATTGCACACAAGGTTCCCGTACAGGAATTGCCTTCTATTGCCTTCTGTATGTGTGTGTGTCTGTGTGTGTGTGTTCCGTGTGCTTATTTGACTGATTTGTATTGTGAAATCAATAAACGTTACTGTCCACTTTGTTCTGTATGTTTTTGGTGGTTTTTTGGGTTTGTTGTTTTTTTTTGGGGGGGGGGGGGGGGGGTGAGGGGGTGGGGTGGGGTGGGGGGGGGGGTATACTCTCGGTAACGCCGCTGTCTGTTCCAGTCTCTTAGACACGCTCTCCTAATCACTCCTGAATAAAAGGAACTCGCAACAGATTGACTGATGACTTGCATGAGTAGGTGTTTCACAGACTGCAAAGAAGCACACAGGACTTCTGTGTACTTTGATCTCTCTCTCTCTCTCTCTGTTGTCTGTCTGTCTCTCCCTCCCCCCCCTCCCCCGTCTCTCTCTCTCCGTTAAATGAGCTTGTGAGCATGGGCAAACCCAAACAGGTAGATGGTGGACAGATACAGCACTAAATCAAAGAGAGATGGCACTGCAGTAAACAAAGATAGCAATGGAATAAATGCACACTGCTTTTTTGTTGTTGTTTTTGATAACACGAACGTTATACGTAACGTATAAACGATTATTTGAATGTTTCTTAAAAGAGAGAGAGAGAGAGAGAGAGAGAGAGAGAGAGAGAGGTGTGTGTGTGTGTGTGTGTGTGTGTGTGTGTCTCAAATTTCATTTCGAAATATGAAATAAGTAGGCGGGTGTCGTATGAAATACTTACGCCATAAAACGTGGCCTCTGCGATCTAATCTCACGTGAAATATGGACGCGTGGCAAAATGTCACGCGAAATATGGACGCAGCATTTTTACTGGTTTTCATCGTGAAACGTATCGCTCGCGCTAAAAATCCTACCAAAGCGACTTTGCGATCAAATTTCTGGATAGGTACCTTTCCCGTGACAAAGTGACGTCTGTGAAAATTATGACGTCCTACCATAGTTGACGTGAAACTTGGCCACGCGTTCTTTTTCATGATCAAAATTGTGTCGCTCATTGTCCAACAAGGTTCGCATACAGGAATTGCTCTTCTTTTATTATTTATTGATTTCATTTCATTTTATTGTATTTTTGCTTGCAGTACATTTTTCGGGTAAATGTATGAATGGATCGAATTGGCTGAAATGCAGAATAATGCACTCGTATCACCTGTTTGTCCGCTTGACTGTGTGTTTGGCATCGACATGTAACGTTCGGGGACTGAGTGAACTTAACTGGATCTAGTATGTAGTTATTTATTCATTGGTTTCAACAGGCCTGTTTGCTCTGTTGGTTGTGATTCTACATGTGAATGAATCGATAAACTCGCTGAGCTGAAATGTGTTATGCAGTTGTACTGCATAGGTTAGCGCCATTGGAGACATCTTCTGTGTGTGTGTGTGTGCGCGCGCGCGCGCGAGTGTATGTGCTTGCATATCTGTGTGCTTGCATGTCTGTGTATTTGTAGGAGGAATGTTGATTTAAACAGTTGGAAGCAGAGACCACATCTCATACAACCAACAGAGAGACCTCAGCTATGCAAACAGCGCTGGCGAAGAAAACCTTAAATAATTTGCTGTAGGCAATGTAGCGAAAATATCTTACATTGTAGCGAACAGTTTATTCCGTTTTTTTCGCCTCCTGATTTGACAGTTGTCTTTGTTCACAAGTAGTTGAAATAAAAAACGATATGTAGTATTGTATTCATCAGAATTACTGCCTTTTAATTAAAAAATGCCAAGACCTAGGCTGAACACGGCCATAGTTGGACATGAAAGAGCCGCAATATTTTACATTTGAACCGAAGAAATAAAAGCATGAACTAATTGAATCATTCGTATTTTTGCCATAGACTCTGTGTGGTGATTATTGTAGTGTTGTAAACAAGTTTTGGTTCAAGGGACGTTACTCGTATGCTTTTACTTTTACAGCCTCGTTCTGAGAATAAACAGTCTTATTGACAACCGTCAACAAGATCAGTTATCATAGCATTCAACAAGTGCTAAACGTTTCTGTTGTATGAATCCATACATCAAACATTCATCAAACCACAGCAAACACAACGTTACATTGGCGACGAGTGATTTTGATCGTCCTACGCAAGTATTTTTATTTTTTTCATTCATGACATAGTTCTCTTAGAGAGTAACTTTCAACCCTTTCGAAGAAAACCCCCTAAACGTACCATCAGACTCTGGAACCAAGCAGATTTACCAAAATGCGCAGGGATACTCATAATTTCAGTCGTCTTTTTTGATGGTCCCATAGTGTTAAAGATAATGTCAGTGATCTTTGGAAGTGTATAAAACTAACTTGGAATATTATTATGGATGACAACATACCTACTAAAATAACTTCAAGCAAGAACCACCAGCCATGGATTACTACTAAAACTAAACGTTTGTTGAGAAGGAAACATCGTTTCTTTAAGAAATTGAAACTACATCCTAATTCAGAAAGATTACTGGTTAGGTATAAACATATTAAGAGAAGGTGTCAGAGAGAATGTAGACTTGCTCACTCCAATTATGTTAATTCGATGATTTCGGAAGGTGATCATCAAACAAGAAATTATGGTCTTACATAAGGAGTAAGAGACAGGACAACATTGGGATTCCAGACCTGAGAAACAACCAGAATAACCTAATACAGGACCCTGAAGGGAAAGCAAACTTACTAAACAAGCAGTTTTGTTCAGTTTTCTCAAATCCCAAACCTTTAATTAGCGTTGGACTAAAGGATGATGATAAACTCCCTGAAATGCAAAACATCAAAGTAAACAAAGCAGGAGTATTTAAGTTATGACCAATATCAATGAAAACAAAGCTACTGGTCCCGATGGCGTTCCTGGCAAGCTCTTAAAATTATGTGCCAATGAATTGAGTGAGGTATACCAATTACTTTACCAAGCTTCACTGGACCAGGGAGTAATACCTGATGAGTGGCGAGATGCGAGCATTGTTCCCTTATTTAAAAAGGGTGACAAAACAAAAGCAGAGAATTATAGACCTGTATCTCTTACATCCATATCAGCTAAATTACTTGAACATATAATATATAGTAGCATAATGGACCATTTTGACAAATATGATTCTTAAATAACGCCCAGCATGGTTTTAGACAGCGAAGGAGTTGTGAGACTCAACTTATAACAACTCTCAATGATTTTAGTAACTGTCTTAACAAACAGACAGCAAATAGATGCAATTTTATTAGATTTTCTAAAGCCTTTGATAAGGTTGACCCTGAGGGCCTGCTGCTTAAATTAGAACACATTGGCATTGGCGGTTCTTTGCTAAAATGGGCTAGATCATTCCTCGTTGGGAGAACGCAGAAAGTTGTTGTGGAAGGGTCGTCATCCCATTGTAAACCAGTCTTGTCGGGTGTACCACAGGGAACTGTTCTGGGGCCTTGTTTTTCTTTTAAATTTTTATAAATGACATAAGTAGAAATCTCTCTCCTGGAACTACTATAAGGCTTTTTGCAGATGACAGTTTAGTATATAGAACAATCAGAAGCAAGAATGATACACGCATTCTACAAGAAGATCTAAACGCTTTACAAGAGTGGGAAAGAACTTGGAAAATGGAATTTCATCCTCAAAAGTGCCAAGTGTTGCGTATATGTAACAAACGCTCACTAATTAGATCAGATTATTCTATCCATAATACTATTCTTAAAGAAACTAATGCTGCAAAATATTTAGGCGTGATTATAGATAGTCGTCTCAAATGGAAAGAACATTACAATTTAGTATGTAAGAAAGCAAATAACATCTTAGCTTTCTTACACAGGAATATCAATGACTGCCCCCAAAAGGTTAAGACGACTGCTACAAAACACTGGTTAGACCAGTACTGGAATATGGTTGCTCAGTTTGGGATCCTTACCATCTAAAGGACATTGATAACCTGAAAAGATTCAGAAGAGAGCAGCACGGTTCGTAACAGGGAACCACATCAGAGAAAAGGGGAATACTAGGAAGAACATGAGGAAATTAGAATGGAAACCCTTAGAAGAGAGAAGAGCTTTTATTAAACTTAACACTTTTTCAAAGGCAGAGCTAAAGTAATTGATATTCCAATGGAACAACTAGTATATTGAATAAAAGTAGCACCAGGAGTGGCGGTCAGTGTTTTTACCATACCTGCATCAAAAATTGACAGCCACTTACATTCTTTTATCCCCGTTCTGTACGGCTGTGGAACTCACTGCCGGGTGCCATCAAGATTGCCACAAATGCAATCTCATTCAAAAAACAAATTGATTCGACAGTTTTGAGATCTGCATATTGACGATTTTTTATTTTTACTTCCCTGATATTTTTACTATTACCTGGGGCCCGAATTTGGCCATTGCTTTTATCTTCTTGAATATCGAGTGCGACCCCTTGTTGCTAAATTTGCTCCAGGGGCCAACAGTCTGAGTCGCACTGTTTTATGTTATTTTATTTTACATTTTAACATGCGCGCTGGTGACCTCGTTTTTGAGTGAACCAGTATTTAGGAAGAAGAAGAAGATTCGACTCGACGATCGCGATCGAAACGAACTATCGCAATGGCTGCTCATAGTCTCCCGACATATCCCCTTTCGACTGCCGAGAAGAAGGTCGAGCGGTTCGTTGGCGCAAATGGATATCACGATTAGAAAATAACGTCTTCGTGGGTTACGGTATCACCAATGATAGACAGAAGAAAGCTCTACTGTTGTCATACGGTGGCGATGAACTGAACGATATTGTCGATACGTTCGCTGAAACCGACATTACACCGGGCGAAGGTGAAACTCATTTCGGCAAACTCCGCAGTGCTATCAACACTCACTTCAATCCAGAAGGAAATACAGAGTTTCAGAAATATATTTTCAGAAAACACTTTTCAGAAAACAGACAATATTGAAGATTTTTACAATGAACTAAAACAGCTTGCCCCAACTTGTGGTTTTGTTAGCAATGACTCGGAAATCAAATCTCAATTGATTGCTGGATGCAAGTCTACAAAAGTAAGGGAAAAAAGGGCTAAGCTCACCTGCAATGACCTTGTCTGATTTGTTAACCTATGCACGAACAGTACAACGTTCAGCTGCACATGCTAAACAAATGGAAGAGAGTCCAGTCCATCGTCTGCACTTGACTAAACCAAAGAAACATGCCCAGCATTCAGACAAATCCTTACAGTCACGCAATCGATGCCCAACACAGACTTGCAGGAACTGTGGCAATTCTTGGCCTCATGAAGGAGGACAACCCAACTGTCCAGCCTTCAATAAGCAGTGTAGAACTTGCAATAAATTCAATCATTTCTCTTCAGTATGCCGTTCTGGTTCAAATCATCAGACCCATTCATCGAGGAATTCAAATCCATCAGACCAGCGTTCTCCTTTCCGTCCTGCTCACCAGCGAAGGAACAAAGACGAGTCCGTCGCATTGATCAGTGTGAAGATGACATCAACACTGTTGAATCAAACGATTCAGAAGACACTGATGAAAATGAATTCGTTTACATGGCTGCACATTCAGACAAACTTCCTCATTTCAATGTTTTCATTGAAGGGCATAGCCTGAGTGTTCTTGCTGACTCTGGCGCCACAGTAAACCTACTGTCAAAACATGACTTTGATTTTTTTTCACCTCAGCCAACGCTGCAGCCGTCTCGAATTAAAATCTCTGCATATGGTTGTCAGCAACCTATTCCAGTCCTTGGGCAATTCAAAGCTGTCATTGAATCCAAAGGTACAGTGACCACTGCCACTGTCTGCGTTGTTCCTGGCAGAGAACGACCGATTTTGAGCTGGAAGACTTCTCAAGCCCTAGGACTGTTAACCACTGTCCATAACATCAGTACATTAGGAAAGAAACCAGAAGAGCAGTATCCTGATCTCTTCACAGGACTTGGATGTTTAAAAGATGGACAAGTGAAACTACATATTGACAAAGAAATTCAGCCCATAGCTCAGCGTTACAGGCGCGTACCATTTCATGTACGAAAAGACATTGAAGAACAGCTGAAACAAGATGAAGAACGTGGAGTGATTGAAAGAGCCTCTGGTCCAACACCTTGGGTGTCACCTGTGGTTGTCGTACCCAAACCCAAATGTCCTGGAAAAGTCCGAATATGCGTTGATATGCGTGCCGCAAACAAAGCCATAAGGAGAGAAAGACATGCAACGCCAACTCTTGATGAACTGAAAACCATGCTGTCTGGTGCAAAGGTCTTTTGCAAACTTGATCTCAATCAAGGGTACAATCAGCTGAAACTTGCAGAAGAATCACGGTACATCACAACTTTTGCAACACACAAAGGTCTTTACAGATACAAACGTTTGTTCTTCGGTGTCAGCTCTGCTAGTGAAATTTTTCAGGAAACCATCCGACAGACTCTGTCAAATCTGGATGGTGTGGTTAACATCAGTGACGATATCCTTTGCTTTGGTGCAACACAAGAAGAGCATGATAAAAACCTACAAGCACTGTTTGAAAGGCTACGCCAGAGAGGACTCACTCTGAAAGCTGAAAAATGTGCCTACAATAAGAACTCCCTTGAGTTCTTAGGACATGTCTTCAGTGAAGATGGAATCCAACCAAGTCAGGACAAGCTCAAAACTATCTTGAACTGCCTACTCCATCAAACGCATCAGAGGTTAGAAGCCTGCTTGGAATGATGAACTTCTGTGGAGCACATTTCATTCCGAACTATGCAACTCTGACACATGATCTACGGAATCTGACAAAGAAGACAACACCCTGGTCATGGACAGACAAACATGACATTGCTCTCACACAGCTCAAGACAGCACTGAGCAAAGCAATAACTCTGAATTACTTCAATCCGAAGAAATCATCAGAGATTTTCACAGATGCAAGCCCAGTTGGAGTTTTGCTGTACTGACCCAGAATGACAAAATTATTCAGTTTGCAAGCAGAGCCCTCACACCAGTTGAACAGAAGTACTCACAAACTGAAAGAGAAGCTCTCGCCATAATATGGGCCTGTGAATACTTCCATATCTACATCTTCGGCGCTCCATTCACGTATTTACTGACCATAAGCCCTTGGTCTCCATGTTCAACAAACCAGGAACTCAACTGTCTGCTCGCATAGAACGTGGATCATGAGAATGCAACCCTACCAAGCAACAGTACAATATCGACCTGGTTCAGACAATCCAGCAGATTACCTCAGTCGACATCCTGTGAAACAACAACAGAGTAGTAGAGAAGAGGAAAATCACAGAAGATATGTCCAGTATGTTTGTTGAAACATCAACTCCAAAAGCGATGACTATTGAAGAAGTAGCCACTGAAACTGCAAAGGATCCGACTCTTACTGCTGTCATCAATTCCTTGCTGACAAATCACTGGTTCACCAACGACAAGCGAGTCAACACAAAGACATTCCAGACCACTCTATCAGTGTCGCTCGGAACTGACACTAGCACACAATTCCAGTGTAATCCTCAAAGGACATTGCATTGTTCTACCAGACCAACTCCATCTGAAAGCAGTGAAAACAGCTCACAGTGGACATCAAGGAATGGTGAAAACTATCGCACTTCTTCGGAGAAAAACATGGTTTCGTGGCATGCAGAAACTGGTTGAAGAAGCGGTCAAAGACTGTATGACTTGCCAGATTTCAACTCCGACTACTGAAAGAGAACCCCTGAAAATGTCACAATTACCATCTGGTCCATGGCAAGAAGTCAGCGCAGACTTCGCTCAGCTCTCCACGGGACAGTACTTACTTGTAGTGACAGATGAATACTCCAGATATGTCATTGTTGACATTCTTGAATCAACATCTGCACGCTCTGTCATTCCCAGGCTGGAGAAGATTTTTGCTGAATTTGGATTTCCACACTCCCTCAAAACAGACAATGGACCCCATTTAATAGCCATGAATTTGCAACGTACGCTGCTCATTCAGGATTCAAGCACAGACAAATCACACCATTATGGCCTCGTGCAAATGCTGAAACTGAAAGATTCATGAGAACCATCAAGAAATCTGTCAAAGGTGCCACTGCACAACACAAGAACTGGAAACAAGAAATGTATAAATTTCTCCTGGACTACAGATCCACTCCTCATTCTTCCACTGGAACTCCACCTGCTACTGCATTTTTTGGTCGCAACCTCAAGACAAGACTACCAGAAGTCTCAGTCCAACAGCCTGGTGATGAGAAGATGAGACTCAAAGATGCCCAGTCCAAGAAGAAGATGAAACAATATGCTGATAAGAAACCCTATGTCAAGCCAAGCAAAATTCAGATTGGTGACAAAGTGCTGCTGAAAGAACATTCCATGTGCAAATCCTCCACTCCCTACAATCCTGTTCCATTCACAGTCATTCAGAAGAAGGGCACCATGGTGACTGCCAGAAGAGACAATCAAAATATTACAAGAAACAGCAGTTTCTTCAAACCTTCCCCAGAACTTCACCTCCTACTGAACTGATGTCTGACTTCAGTGATATAGAAGCTGATACACACCCCCATGCAAATAAAAACATGCACAACAAAATACAACACACAGGCAAAACTACTTCAGACAAGTACTCAGACAACTCGCATCCTCCTGCGACCGTTCCAAATGTTCCCGAACCAAGAAGATCTAGCCGTGCAGTTCATTTGCCAAAGAAATTCAATGACTATGTTCTTTCATAAACTTTAACAGACAGACAAGTATTGAACTTGAAGAAGATGGACACATTGCTGTGTAATGAAAACATCACATTTGAAAAGAATTCTGCCATTTTATTGCACCACTGTGCCTACTATTGTTTAATTGTCATTATGCAGACTAGTTATTGATGCGTATTTATTCTGTTCCAAGTTCAATGTTTTTTTTAAGTTTAAAAAAAAAAAAGAGAGAGAGGAGAGAAAAGTGACTGTTATATTCACTTTGGAATATGCATTACATTGGAAAAGTGACTGTTATATATTCACTTTGGAATATGCATTACATTGGAAAAGTGACTGTTATATTCACTTTGGAATATGCATTACATTTAATGTGAAGTTTTTAAATTTAAACAAAAGGTTTCCATTGAAGTGCTATGCAAATGCTCGCATTCTTGAGAAATGTTTTTTTTCAATAAGATTAGAAACAAACAAAAGGTTCATTAACATTTTGTTTATTAGCTAATTCCTGTTATTAACATCAGTGAATTTACCGTTCACTTCTATTTGTTCTATTAGTATGTTTAAGAGTTAAATTTTAAAATCAACTTAATTTGAGAAAGAGGGTGATGTAGTGTTGTAAACAAGTTTTGGTTCAAGGGACGTTACTCATATGCTGTTACTTTTACAGCCTCGTTCTGAGAATAAACAGTCTTATTGACAACCGTCAAGAAGATCAGTTATCATAGCATTCAACAAGTGCTAAACGTTTCTGTTGTATGAATCCATACATCAAACATTCATCAAACCACAGCAAACACAACGTTACAATATAACGCCATTGTAGTTGTATGTCAACATTTTTGTAGACAGAATGACAATATGTCATCCCTGTTCTTTGCAAAATTAAAGAGAAAAAAAAAGCTCGAAAAGTAAGCTCACTCAGTGACCAACACACACACACCACACACACACACACACACCACACACACACACACACACACACCACACACGTGCATGCACATACGCGCGCGCGCACGCACGCACGGCATACACCCGCATACACACACATACACACACACATACACACACACACAAAAGCGCGCGCGCATACAGTGGGAGTGGGAAGAATACATTGAGGGAGGGGCGGGGGGGGGGTAGAGGGATGAAAAAAGAAGAAGAGAAAGGAACGATAGGTAAGAAAGTAAAAGAACAACGTTACACACAGAAGAATAATTGATAATGACGACGACGGTGATGTTAGCGATAATTATTGTCATCAGTATCATCGTCATGAAATAATAAAAGCAACATCATTGCCATGATTTCTGCTGCTACTACGTCTACAACAATTGACATTGTCATTATTTCTGCTGCTACTATATCTACAACAGCAATTGCTACTACTACTACTACTGCTATACTACTACTGCTGCTGCTACTGCTGCTGCTGCTACTATTACTAGAAGTTCTGCTGCTGCTGCTGCTACTACTACTACTACTACTACTACTACTACTACTACTACTACTACTACTACTAGCCTGCTGTTTACTGCTGCTGCTGTGACTACTGCTATTGATACCAGCAACAATAACAACTAAACATAGATGTGAAAAAATGAAATAAAAACACAAGAAAAAATAATTGTTGCTTTTTCCTACCTCTTCCTCCCGTAACTGGAGAGAGAGAGAGAGAGAGAGAGAGAGAGAGAGAGGAGAGAGAGAGAGAGAGAGAGATAGATTTGGTTTCAGATTCAAAGAATCTATTCAAGTCCCTAGTGGAGGGGTTTGTGAACAGATCAAGTATAATGATTATATACGATCACGTTACGTTACACAACAAAAAATGCGCAAATTAGAGAGAGAGAGAGAGAGAAGAGAGAGAGAGAGACGTAAGTATTTGGAACACGTAAAAAAGAGAGATGACTCTACCGTAACAGATAATCATTTCTACATCAACAGTCGAGGGTCTAAATTCCGTCTAGATTCAGGGTCTCGGACCCATCAACCAAGACACGAACAGGCCATGACTCAAAAATGAACACACCAGCCAGCCTATCCGGCAACCGGAAGTGCCAGCATCTGTGTCTGGCAACCGCTAGATTGGCACGCCAGCTGTCCCAGTGCTGATTTTAAAAGTAATTATTATGATTCCATCGAACAACATGGACAAACGAATCACAAGACAAAACACGACGCGTTTCGACCTCATAGGTCTTCCTCGGGCAAGATCATCAACACTCAGGACAGCAAAAATGAAGATCGGGCAATCCGTAATCTTTGTCCAATTCGGCTCAAGATGGGCCCTGAGTGTTTTCATCTTGCCTGAAGAAGACCTAAGAGGTCGAAAACGCGTCGTGTTTTGTCTTGTGATTTCGTTTGTCCACGTTTTTTCGGTGGAGTCGTAATCCTTACTTTTAAATTTGTTTAGATCTCCGCCTGCAATCGCCTCACGTGCAAGTATTTTTTCGAAGTTTTGGGGCCTTTCGTGGGCAAAGGGCTTCTTTTTCTGATGTCTTGAAACAACTGTCCTGGTGCTGTTTGTGCAGGCGCTGGGGAACCACGAGTTCGACATGGGGCCGTCCGAGACGGAGCTGCTGGTGTCCCCCGTTACCTTCCCCGTGCTGGCAGCAACGTGGACGCCAGCGCCTACCCGACCCTGGGGAGGCAGCTGCAAGGCAGCTACGTGCTGGAGGTGGGCGGCCAGAAGATCGGCTTCGTGGGCTAACCACCGTGGACACCGTGGACCCTCTCCCAACCCGGTGAGGAGAGATGGAGGAAGGAGCTGTGTTGTGTCTTGTTGATGTTGGGGTTTTGGGGGGGGCTTTAACTGGCTGGCTTCTCCCTCCCTCTCTCTCTCTCTCTCTCTCTCTCTCTCTCTCTCTCTCTCTCTCTCTCCCCTGTCTACCCCGCCCCTCCCCTCCTCTCTCTCTCCCCTCTCTCTCTCCCCCCTCTCTCTCCCCTCCCTACGTCCTCTCCCCCCCCCTCCTCCCTCTCTCTCTCCTCTCTCTCTCTCTCTCTCTCTCTCTCTTTTCTCTCTCCCTCCCTCCCTCCCTCCCTCTCTCTCTCACCTTGTCCATACCGTTCCATCATTTAAAAATCTGAACTGTCACATGGACATTAAAAAAATTATACCCCACCCCGTTTCTTATGACCCGAGGGTGAGGGATCGTTTAGAACCCTCACTGGTGAAGCGTCAATGATGTTATCGTGCGTCCGGTGGTCACGAGACAATTCTCATTAGTTGACCTGATTGAGCATAGAATTTCAGGGAACATTTCTCCTCCTCGACACCGTCTCCTCTCTTCCCACTATCGTTCCTTTGCTTTCTATTACTTCCTTGTAGTCCTCACTTTGATGATTTTGTTGATGACAAAATATGATTCAACATTCTTGTAATTTTCGAAAAACGAAACAAACACACTCAAAACACTCCCCCACATACACCACAGACAAAATTTGCGCGCCAGCGCGACCGTGCGCCCCCCCCCCCCTCCCCCACACACACACACACCGCACGCCACGCACACACACACACACACACACACACACACCACACACACACACACAACATACACTCACACACACACACACACACCACACCACACACACACACACACACACACACACACAACCACACACACACACACTTTCAAATCACTTTGCCGATATGGGAAGTGGAGGGATGGTTGGTCATCATACATATAATTTATTCCGATTGGAAAAATTGAAAAAAAAATCACCTAAGGAAAGCTGTGCTTGGATTCGATGCTGATACTTTTTATACTAAAAAATAAAAAAGGTAAGAATTCTGTCCTGCTTGGAGGTAAGTAGTTTTCTTCCCCCCTCCGAATCTTAATTCAGAGACCCCTTCGCGTGCACGCACGTGTGTGTGTGTGTGTGTGTGTGTGTGTGTGTGTGGTGTGTGTGTGTTCGCGCGAGCTTGCGTTTACTTACGTGCGTGTATATGCGTGTTTGTACGCGACCTGCAAATGCAAAAGCGCACGTGTGTAACACGCCCCATGTGTGAACAGGGAAGGTGAAGTTCACTGACGAGGTGGAGGCGGTGCGGAGGGAGGTGCAGAATCTGACGGCCCACGGGGTGAACAAGATCATCTGCGTGGGTCACGCCGGCATCCTCAAGGACAGGCGCATCGCCAAGGAGGTCGTGGGCGTGGACGTGGTGGTCGGGGGCCACACCAACACCTTCCTCTACACAGGTGGGTCTGGTTCTCTTTGGGTCCACAATCTTTAAAAACCACGAGAGGAGTATGACTTTGGGAAAAGTTGGGAGAGGGACCTTCGCTCTTGTGGCAAAAGAAACACGAATCAAGTGACGTTGAGCAGGTGAATTAAGATTGTTGTAAGTCCTTGTTGCGAGCCAGTTGACAAGCTGGCAGATCGTAGAGCCGGACACATGGGCTGCTTCTTAACTTTGAAGATTTTGCTGGACCACTGTGCATGTGTTTGTATTCATATCATTCATTTTTCACTGGCACATATTTTTCTCCTCCCAAAGTGTAATGGGATACAACGTGCGCGCATGATTTGTTTATTCATGCGTTCCCGCATGGGACCTCAGTGTAAAGTCTCGACTCATCTTTATTTTTTACTTCCCACTTCCCTCTGCACGCCCACCTTTTTCATTTTCCACACCGTCCCCTACACCCACCTTTTTATTTCCCATTTCGTTTCCCACACCTGCCTTGTTTGTTTCCCACCACCCATCCCACGCTCATCATTTCCTTATTGCCTTCTTCCTTCCCCTCGCCCACTTTTTAGTTTCCCGTTTCCCTCCCCATACTTGCCTTTTTTTTTTTTTTTTTTTTTTTAGTTTCCAGGCTTCATACACATGTCCATATTTTTAAAATGTCCCTCATCCACACGCCATATTTTAAAACGTTCCTTCGTCCCCCTGCCTTTTTTATTTCCCCGTTCTTTCCTCATGTCCGCCCTATGTTTTTTTCTTCTTCTTGTTTTCCACTTCCGTTTCAGCTTTTTGTTTCTATTTCTCACTTGAGTCACTATGCCCACCTATTTATGTAGCACTTCCCTCTCACCACACATTTTTTTTCCCGTTGTTCTGAGTGCTATTTATCTTGCCTGAAGAAGATCTAAGAGGTCAAAACGCGTCGTGTTTAGTCTTGTGATTCATTTGTTCATGTTTGGCGGATGTAGTACTTAAAACTTTTCAAGTTTTTTTTTTTAGTCTCTCTCCCCATGTACACAACCTGTGCATCATTATGCCGTGCTGTGCAGGCACGCCACCGACGATGAAGTCCCAGAGGGTGTCTACCCCGAGGTGGTGACACGCAGCGATGGCGGCAAGGCGCTGGTGGTTCAGGACTACGCCTATGGCAAATACCTGGGCTTCCTGCAGGTACTGTCCAACAGTCCAACCAGGAAAACAGAACGGGTTGTTATGGGGATGTAAACTGTACGCGGTGCTCACTTGCAAACACGTATGCATGCCTATGTCAAAAACTGTTTGTCTGGTAATGTTTGAGGAAGATACGTTATATCAGAATGAGCATTTTAACGGAAAAGTTTAAAATCATCGTCCCTCCTCTCTCCCCTTAGCATTGAATTAATTTCTTTCGTACATTTTCCATGTGAAATACTTGTTATTGAATGTTCACTTAACCACTGTAAATGTTGAAAAAAAAATATCCGGAAAACAAACAATAGAAGCCCTAAAGATTAACATTTTTGTAGATTATTGCATGGATTTGAATTTGGATAACAAGAAGATAACAGACTGAGTAAGATATTTAATATAGAATCCGAACGCGTTCACCTAACCCAGATAATCGGAACAGACTCGTGCATGGAACCGAAACAGATTTACACATGATTACAGAACATCATGGACCGAAGCAAAACGGATGTATGTTGGATATTAGCCTGAATATATACGTAATCCAGGCAGAGGTGATGTTGATACAGCAATTTGCAGATATTATTTCCATCGGGGGGGGGGGGGGGGGGGGGGATAGCTCTGTTGGTAGAGCGCTGGACTCGTGATCCTGGGATTGCGGGTTCGAATTTCGGTATAGGGGGATTTTTCCCTCGGAGTTAACATTGGTTCTGACTCCATTCCCCATATGAGAATGAGACTATAAACCGAGGTTCCGTGTGTGAACGCACGCATAACATCTTGCACACACGTAAAATCCCATCACCAACTTTCGGAAGAGAAGGCCAGTTTGGCCGTTGGTATGGATGACACGTGACACATAGCATGCACCTTCCCCGAAGATGGAGTATGGCTGCCTTAATGGCGGGATAAAAAAGGGTCATACACACAAAACTCCACTGCCTGGCTATACAGGGAGTGTCCGCAGGAGTATCAGCCTGCGTACGCAGAAAGAAAAAGAAAGAAAGAAAAGAATTTCCATCCAAAAGAAATAGCTTTTTGAGGTATCGAAGGCGCAAGACATACCATGAGGGACGCTGGGACAATCGGGGATTAACATTGGTCACAGGCAACAGGATAGAGGTGTTGTAATTACTCCAATCCTTCTTGTTGTCCAACCGGTACTTGCCTGGCATACCTTAGATACCAGGCAAGCATGCTATTCGGATCCAACAACATTCTTGCACGGACCCCAAACGAATGAATCGAGCAGAGCCAGAATATCTCACCAAGTACCACTGTTAAGGCAAGATGAAGCAAACGCTTTCACTGAGCAAAGATAATCCAAATGGATACTCGTATCAAGGAATAGATAGGAATTTCTTGGGGAAAAAAAGTCATGGATCCATCTTCTCAGGAGGCAGGCGATCGGTGATCTAAAACAGAGTCGACCCACTCAAGGTCAGCATATTAATGAGCATCTTAGAGATTTTGGATCCCGGTCTTTTCTTTTTCCTCGTAATCATCCCAGGGAGTATTGGATCCCAGTTTTTGTTGTTAGTTGGTTGATTTTTAGAGAGCATACTACGGGTTTGGGACACCCATTTGTTTTTGTTTACTGAAACGAACACAATCAGGATTGTGAATCTTATAATTCTTTTACGTGAATATTCCAGGAAGTTTGGATCATATTTTTTCAATGAGGATCCCAGGGACTGTCTTTGGTCTTTTTGTCGACCTTTAATACACGATAATCCCCGAGGATGCTAGTGCATAAGAACCCCATCTGTAGACGGTACGCGCTTGGGAGTTTAAGACAGCGTTTCAAAATGAGGTTGCAAAAGATGCCCTTCACAAAGGTAGAGCACTGTCAAAACATGATGTTCTTTTCGGGTCTTCTCAGTGTGTGTGTGTGTGTGTGTGTGTGTGGACGGGGGGAGGGGGCGGTAGATGGTGTGTATGTGTGTGTGTGGGGAGGGGGGGGGGGGGCACGTACGCGCGCGCATCCGTGCGTGTCCGCGTTTGTGCGTTGTAAGTATGCACGTACAAGTATTCTTTTTGATAAAAAAAAAAAAAGAACAGTTGAAAGAGACATATGTACGTAAGACTCTCCTTCATAATGTGTTAAAGCAGAAAACTGAGGAGAGAAAGGAAGGGTGTGAGTTGGCTCAAGAACGAGAGCTGGAGAGAGTGGCAAAGATTGAGAGTTCTGAAAGGGGGGGGGGGGGACTGGAATGATAGTCGTGATGGACTAGAGAGCGACTGGGAGGATGAGGGAGGACAAATATGAGAGCTCCCCTGATAGTTACATCCGATGTTAATGACTCTTTCGTTATCAGTCTTTAAAATGATTTGAATTAAGGAAAGCTTTGCCGGCAGCTTAATATTTTGTTAAATGTGCAACTAGTCAAAGGTGACATAATTGCTTTCAGTTAGTCGGTCAGTCAGTCAGTGTGTGCGCGCGCGCGCGCGCGTGTGTGTGTGTGTGTGTGTGTGTGTGTGTGTGTGAGAGAGAGAGAGAGAGAGAGAGAGAGAGAGAGAGAGGAGAGAGAGAGAGAGAGACCGTCAGATAATTAGAAAACATTCAATCCTCGTGTGCCAACGAGAAGCGCCGAAGGACAAACGGTTCTATGTTGCAGTCTGTGTATCGTCGTTTACGCAGAAAATAGAGACAGCGCGCGCCAGGTCCGCGTCCTCCTGGCGTCTTCTGTGTTTCAGGTGACGTTTGACGATGCCGGCACGGTGACGTCATGGTCGGGCAACCCCATCCTGCTCAACAGTTCTGTCCCTAGAGGTAATGGCGCGCGCCAGACGCGCAGGATCCTTGTTTCTCGTTTCTCTGTCAGTCTTCACTGGCATGCGTCCACGTCTTCTTTTTTGTTGTTGTCAAAAGCACCATGAGCCAAATTCATGTTGACGTATTGGACTGTTGACAGCAATCCTACCTTTCAAGAACGTTCTGAAGAACGCTGCATGGCAGTCGCTGTTAACGTAGTAATCCAGACGCCTCTTCCTAACCGGAAGTTATACTGTTACCCCTATCAGCAGTTTATATATTCTAACAACCACAATGGCAAACGTGTTGTGTGTCCTCGATTCAGACTGTTTTTTCATTTGGTCTGAAGGCATGAACCGCTTGCCATGCACCTTCGTCCTCTAGGAAAACGTAGACTTTTTTCCTGCACACCTTGATGTTGTGACCCTGACCCATGTGTTGCGACAGACCCGGCCATGCTGGCAGACCTGGAGGAGTGGCGGAAGGGCGTGACGGCCTCATCCAACCGGACGGTGGGCAGAACGGCCGTGCTTCTGGAGGGCAACCGGAAAGTGTGCCGCTTGGAAGAGTGCAATCTTGGTAATGGCTGGGTGTGCAAGTGTCTGGACAGAGACAGACAGACAGACAGACAGAGAGTGGGAGGGAGAGAGAGAGAGGGAGGGAGGGAGAGGGATGCACGATTTGATGTTCAGTGATGTGTGTGCTTATGTGTGTGTGTGTGTGTGTGTGTGTGTGTGTGTGCATATGAACACGCGCGCCATTTAGCACTCCGGCCCGTCCAGATTGCGGCCAAACTTTTAATGCCATGACGTCATGTTTTCTCGTGCTCGCTCACAAGCCAGGACAAACCCATCAGTGCTCGTATCACGATGTCTTCTTTTGTCTTATCAATCTGTTTTCAATGGTTAAACGTTGCCTTGATCCATTATTGAGTTCTAGGAGGGTCCCTGATGGCGCATTGGATGATAGCTAGACCCAATGCAGGCGTACTTGCGTGTGTGTGCGTGCGTGCGTGTGTGTGTGTGTGTGTGTGTGTGTGTGTGTGTGTGTGTGTGTGTGTGTGTGTGTGTGTGTGTGAGTGAGTGAGTGAGAGAGAGAGAGAGACTTGACACTTTTTGACACTTTGATATTTGATTGTCATCACCAAAGAGGTCTTTTGACAAGGGGGGAGGGGGTAACAGGACAATACCCTTTCCTTCTTCCTTTCCTGCAAGCAAATAGTACACATTCATTCCTAGTGTCTATCAAATCAAAAGGTTAACAAAAACAAATTCGTAACATTTCCTTATGTTCTCACGCACAGGAGTAATGCAGTAAGGTTTAAGAAAAATCTTAAGACTGACTCGACCATCCACTCAAATGATGACATTGTATCTTACTGAGAGAGAGAGAGAGAGAGAGAGAGAGAGAGAGAGAGAGAGAGAGAGAGCGTGCGCGCGCATTTGCACCAAGTAAAAAGGAAGAAATACAATGGAATGGGGAATGAGTCAAGATCAATGCATCGGATGGAAAGTGTAAACGTGCACAGTACACAGAGAGTGCACACATGCGTGGGTACCTTGCGTTACCTGGTGTGTTGGTCCGTGTTGATCATAAATCTAGCAAGGGCACTGACTCATGCGCGCACGTGTGCTTCGTTACCGTGCAAGCGCAGACACCTTGGATGCCGGTTTGTTCTTCTTCCGCTGTGTAGAAGTGTGGTGATCGTGCGCCTTGGTGCGTTGTGTGCAGGGAACGTGATTGCGGACGGCATGGTGATGCAGAACGTGCGGCATTCTGACGGCCTGGAGTGGAACCACGTGGCCATTGCCATTCTCAATTCCGGAGGCATTCGGAACACCCTCGAAAAAGGTGAGTTCATTGAATGGACAGTGACTCTGTGCAAAGATGGACCATGCAGACTGACTAAGCATACTTTTAAGTCAATGGGACTGATGAGTTGTACTTCTCTCCCGTTCTCCCATCTTCTCCCTCCCGGATCCCTCCCTCCCTCACTCGCTCAGGGCATCTGGAGGCCAAAGGAAGAAGGACATAAGATGGAATTGTGATACCTGTTGTTAATATGTATATTTTCAACTCCTCTCCCTTTCTTTCCTTTACCAAGGAATTTATTTTTTCGACAAGGCTGATTTTGTGGGTACACAATGACGTAACTTACCCGACAGAGCCAAATATGCTTTAGTGTGCTGCGCATTCTACGAAAACTATTTAAGAAAAAAGTAATTCTTTTATCGTTTTTTTAAAAAGTTGCTTGACTGACGGATTCAGCCGATTGTTTAATATGGCGCAGTTATGGGGAATTGATAATGCTGCTTTTTACCAGCCGCCGTGGAGAAGTGGTTAGCGTCGCGGACTCCCGGCTGGGAGGTCGTGGGTTCGAATCCCATCAGAGTCATGTGGGTTTTTTCTGCCCCGACCGGCTCCTACCCAGAGTTGAGTTTGCTGCGGACTCGGTTGGGAAGACGGACCACACAGTCGAGTTTCATCCATTTAATGGATGCGTTTCTGAGAGTGTTGCTCAAATTTCCTGACCAACACTGCAGGTGACTGTATCTCTCGGGCCTGGTTGACGCCAGGATATATTATGAATGGAAGCGTAGAGTACAGCCCTGTCATGTAGTCTCAGACCGAAATGGAAATCCGTAGCATCATCTTAATCATCCTCATTCCCATTGATCAGCATTAAAAAAAAAATGTCTCAAGTTCTGTGGCCCTTCATGCCCTGCTTTCATGGTGACCTCAATTTCGATGTCCTCTCCACGTCTGTGGCCTTGGTTTGCTTCCGTCGGGGTCACAGGTATCGGCGAGTCCATGGGGGCTGTCGTTGGACGGACGTGATGGCGCCCTCCGGAGGGAGAGCTCACTCACGCCGACTCCGCGACTAAGCAATTATTGTCGTCAGTAGGGGGCTTAGTAGGTGGTGTCCTGCGTATGTTAGATCAGAACAGGCGCCACTGAACACCACCGAAGTGACTCGGCGGCAGTGCAGTGTCTCCTCCGGTGGGTTGCCTCTTGACATTGACTGCTCCCTGTGGATTGCTGGTGCCGGGGCTGCGGCGGGGGGCCAGCTGGGCTATGGCTGTGGACGGAGTGTCGGAATGAGCGGTGTGGGTGCACTGCCTCTGAGGTGGCGCAGAGGTTGGGACAGCAAAAAAAAAAAAAAAAAAAAAAAAAAAAGATAATACTGCTTTTTAAAGTGAAAAGGTGCTTTTGTTTTCTCTCAAAACTTTTTTTAGGTGTAGAGATGTGAACATACAGTGACTTCGTTTACGGAGAGATAAAAAAAAATATCTTGTTTTTATAAACTCAGCAGTAAAGTGCGTAAGATTTTGAATACAGATTTGCTCGTAAAGCTTATAGAATGTTGTTTGATTTAGATATATATGGCAAGAAAAATTGGGTTTGAAATGTCCGCTGTAAAATTATGTTTGGATATGGATACGTATGGCTTAATCAAGGTGTAGAGAGAATCGACGATTTTCTCAAAATCTTTAGAGAAAAGGTAATTCTCATACCAGTGACAGTAAAAGGGAATATGTATGTAGAACTTCTTGCGCTGTGCATGATGTAACGACAATATTTACCTATGAACTTAGATATTTGAAGAATGTACTGACTAGGCTTAGATTTTTCATGCCTGAAATAGCAGAACATCAATTTCATTACAAATCACATAGTAAAACAGATGTAAAATGTCCGCTTTGCCAAAATGGAAAACAAATTATATTTTGTTTTACGTTGCTCTGTTTTGAAAGACTTAAGAGCACACTGATGTGGCCCTTTGCGGTCGGCTGGGCTATAAGCAACATTATCTTATCTTACACCACAGTCAGTTCACATTGGCATTGCTTATAGTAGCAACGCGTGAACGAAGTGATGGAAATTCTTCAATATGTCTGTATAAAGTGTGTAAGTTGCGTTCTATTGTCGTGTCTTTGATGTATAGTAAAAACGTGTTGTTGATTATGTAATTGTGTATTTCTGTTACGTCTGATTATTTTTGATTATTTTTGTTTATATGCACTCCTTCATGAGAGCCAATATGCTAATATATATAAATACATAAATAAACTGTGTGTGTGTGTGTGCGCGCGCGCGCGTGTGTGTGTGTGTGTGTGTGTGTGTGTGTGTGTGTGTGTGTGTGTGTGTGTGTGTGTGTCTGTCTGTCTCGCGTGTTCATGTTCATAAGCGCTCACTCGCATGTATCCATGGATTTACAATTATGCTAATTAAACTTATACGGACGCATTGTATTGGTACGAAAAGATAAACATGTCAAAATATTCCTCTGCAGACAAGCAAAAATACTGATGATCTGATAGATGAGAAAATATCACTTGTCATGCTCTTTCTCCCATAAATGATTTACCCAAGATAATGTTGCTTATAGCCCAGCCGACCGCAGAGGGCCACATCAGGGCTGCCATTTACCCAAAACGCGTTATCAGACACATGGGAATATATCATGACTTGCCCTGTTCTTCTTTCCCCCACTTTCCTGACACGTTACCAGACATTATGAGAAAATATCACTTGTCCTCTTCTTTCTCCCGCTTACCCGTCACACGTGATCTGACACATGAGAAGACATCAAGTGTCCTCTTTCTTCCGCTTAGCAGACAGGCCCTTGGTCTGCACATTGTCTAGCGTGCACTATGACAAAGCATACTGTCATTGAACTTGAGTGTGTGTGTGTGTGTGTGTGTGTGTGTGTGTGTGTGTGTGTGTGTGTGTGTGTTGATATATATGCGTGCGAGCGTGCGTGCGCGCGTGTGTGTGTGTGTGTGTGTGTGTGTGTGTGTGTGTGTGTGTGTGTGTGTGTGTGTGTCTCCAACCCAGGCGAAATCACGGTGGCCGACATCCTGAGCGTGCATCCGTTCCGCTCCACCATCGACATCATCGAGATCAAGGGAAAGTCGTTCCGGGGCATCATGGAGCACAGCGCCTCCCAGTGGAACCCCAAAGATCCGCGCGGTGGATTCCTGCAGCACTCAGGTCGGTGACCTTGGCTTCTCTGTCTGACCAGACACCTGAAACCCAAAGTTCTTCCGGTCCAGATTTAAATGGAATTCCCTTCAATTCATCTCCAGAAACCCTAAAAGGGAAAACAGTATTGCGAAGACAGCGCAGCGGTCCTATGTGTTTTAATCGTTTATACTCGTCTATCCTGTCGTGAATGAGATGGCTCCAAGGCTCACACAATGTGACAAACCACTCAGCGTTATGATGAGTATGATCAAAGGCATAAACGTGTTGCGAAGACTTTGCTCCGAGATGTTCCGCATGATGTGATTTTTTTTTAATTTGAAGGAAGTCAGTTTTCTTTATTTGATCCGAGTAAAAGAAAAAAAGATAAATGAAAGCATAGCATTTAAAAAAAGTACATAGAAATCAGTGTCGGTTTTATAAATGTTTTTTTTTAAATGAAATTCTTGTGTGTTTTTTACACATCTGTCGAAATTCTAACGCCAACCCTAACCCAACCCTGAACTACTCCTAACCGAATCAAATCCTAACCTTAACTGAGAACCGTTAAGAACACTTGGAAAAAGAAACTCTTTGGAAAACTGTCCTTCTGTTTGTGAGCCTGTAAGAGTGACCTCCCCTGACAATGACATCTACTTTACTCCAAACTTGTGACTTTTAATTATTGTACGTTGATGGTAAGAGTTCATTTTATATAAGTCTTTCAATGGAACTTTGGTTTTGGTGGGTGTAAATTTGTACTTTGTTCGGTTTTTGAATTGCTTACAGCCCTGGTATGGTATAAGTGATCGGCGAGGCGATAAATCACATAACTTTTGACTGTCATCTGTCACTCTGTGTGCACGCGGTCGTGCTATTTCTGTCGCACGTTCACGTTGTTCTCGCACGACGTAGGGTCAGAAGGGTGCTGTCACGGACACCAGCAGGGCGTTCAGGGATCACCACAGCCCCATTGTCCAGGGTAGAGGTGGCGTAATCGGTCCAGTCTTTCACGTTGTCCACCATGAGGGCTATATCAGTCCTCATCCCTTTGGGCGTGTCCTACTGGCAGGGTCTTGCTATACAACTTGCGGTGCTTGCGGCTGTACCTGTTTCCGCCTCATTTTTGTTTGGACATGGCAATGTTTGAGAAAAAAAAGTTGTGTTTACTCCTTGTGCGTTTTGTGTGGCCAACACGCAACCATGTTTGTACTGCATTGTGCCGTGCTGTGTTGTACGCAGCTGTGCTTTGCTGTGCTGTAATGAAGTGAACTTAAACCGTACTAGGCTGTGTTGTACTGAAGTGAACCGATCCATACTGTATTGTCCTGTACAAACTTGAAACGAACCGTGAGGTACTGGAATGAACTTGACTACATTGTACTATATTGTATTGAACTAAGTCAAAATATACTGCATTATGCTTAACTGAGCCAAACTGTTCTATGCTCTACTAGCTAAACCGTGCTATGCTGTGCTACACTCAACCGTACTGTACTAAAGCGAACTGCCCTGTACTCTAGTATAATAAATCAAAGCATTCTGTTTCCACGAAGTTGGAGTATGGCTGCCTTAATGGCGGATGAAAAACGGTCGTACACACAAAACCACTCCCTTTGTTGGGTAGATGGGATTAATCCTTTGCCTCTCTATGCAGGGAGTGTCCGCAGGAGTATGTGTACGGGGAAGAAGGGGGGGGGGGGGGGGGGGGGGGGGGGGGGAGAAAGAAAGAAAACAGCAGTCTGTGCTGTACGGAACCAAACTGTTGTATACTGTTTTTGAACCCAACCAAGGTGTACAATACCATACTGTACTGTCTTACTGAACTGAACTGTACTGTGCTGAAAATAGCCAAAGTATGCTGTACTGAACTGAATCGTACCGAGTTGTACTGAACCGAATAGTACTGTACTATTGAACTGTGCTGAACAGAATCAAAGTATGCTGTAGCTGAACCGAATCATACTGTACTGTTGTACTGGGCTGAACTGTACAGCATTGTGCTGAACCAAACTTTACTGGTCTGAGCATTTGCTGTACACAGCCCACCTTATCTGTTTTCAGAGCACAGCTAAAAACTTACCTTTTCAGCCAAGCATTTGAACGATGCTTTTCCCACATTGTGTGTACACAGTAATTTCTGTGGTAAGATAGCTGTTACATGTGAAAGTCCAGTGAGTAGTTTTCAACTAGAATCGCGCTATATAAATACGTAATAATGCCATCATCATTGTTGTTGTTGTTGTTCTTGTGTTGTAATCTGGAGATGGGGTAATGAAAACTGTACTCACTGTCCAGATAGATACTAACCGTCCATTATGTAGTGTCTGCCTGCCCGTACGGCCTTTCCAAGTATTTTTGTTCCATATAAATGGGTTGGTTTTGGTTTACGACTTTCTGAATATGGAGTGAGAAATCAAGCACAATGTCTGGCACTGTTCGCATAGCCTTATCGTATCCGCTGTACGAATGGTTTAGTCGCCGAGCTATGAACTGCTTTTGTTGTTTTTGTCTGGTTTTCAGGGTGTGATCTTTCATGATCTATCATGTTCAGGATGTGTTTTCTGAATGAAATCTTTCATGATCTACCATGTTCAGGATGTGATCGTTTTTTTCTGCACGGGTTTGGCAGCCGTGAAAAGGCTTTGTACGGTTGGCTGGGTTATGATGATGATGAAACCTACAAGGGGTCCATGACCAGTGACCACCAGGCCATGCTCCTTGTCCAGGTCTGAACGTAGTGTAACGACATGACCAGGCCGGTGGGCAGTCGGTGCTGGACATCAAGGTGAAGTGCGCCGACTGTGAGATCCCTCGCTTCGAGAGCGTGGACGACGACAAGGTGTACAAGGTCATCCTCAACAGCTTCCTGGCGGAAGGCGGGGACGGGTACCAGGTCATCAAAGACAGCACTCTACGCCGTCACCTCAACGGTAAGTTGTGTTCGCCGCCCATTCTTCAGCCACCTGACAATTTCTCTCTGTTGCTGCGCTTGTGTCGCAGGTTTTGAATTGCTTTCTTGAGAAAGGTTTGTCGCTGAGGGTGGTGGTGGTGGAGTGCACGCGCATGTGTGTGTGTGTGTGTGTGTGTGTGTGTGTGTGTGTGTGTGTGTGTGTGTGTGTGTGTGTGTGTGTGTGTGCGTGCGTGCGTGCGTGCGTGCGTGCACGCGCGCGCGTGGTGTTTGTGTGTATTTTGTCATTTGATCTGATGGACGCATTTGTATGGTGACATGTTGGTTTTAGATGGGGTTTTGTTGATCCATGAAAGATTGGATCTGTGGTTTGGGGATGGATGTTTGTTTATTGAAAGAAAGATGGAAGAAAAAGTAGGGCTTTGATGGTGTCGATTTGAGAATAACTGAAACAAATTTGGGCTTAAATGGGCATTTGTTGATCAAAAAAGTGTCGATTTTAGGAAGGTGTTTTTCATTGAATAAATTTCGATTTGAAACAGGTGTCTCTTGACTGAATAAAGATTGAAGACTTGTTGGTTTTATGTGAGCGTTTGTTGATTGATGAAGGATGAAAAATATTGGTTCTAGATTGGTTTTAGGAGGTTGAAGAAAGATGGAAGGTATGTGGGTTTATATGGGGTTGTCTGAAAAAGGATTGCAAAATTTTTTAGGTTTAGATGGGTGTTCCTTGACTGAAAGAACCTTTTTCGCTTGGTATTTTTGCTGATTAAGGAAAAAACTTAAAATATTGTTTATAGAGGGATACCTAATGATCAAAGGGAGTTCCAAGACTAAAAAAAGAAAGAATTGTCGATGATTGTTGATTGAAAGTAGGTTGATTGTAGGTAGTCAACGACAAGAAGAATCATGTTTTTTTATGTGGATTTTTAGGATGTGGATTTTTTTTTTATTAAACAGAGAAATACTAGTTTAATAAGCGATAATTTTTCTGTTCGAAGTGTCAACAAGTATTACAGTCTTTGATTCCATCTGGGTGCTTGTGTGTCTACGTGTGTGTGTGTGTGTGTGTGTGTGTGTGTGTGTGTGTGTGTGTGTGTGTCGGTGTGGATGTGGATGTGGGTGTGGGTGGTTGATGTGCAGGGGACCTGGACTCGGACGTACTGGCAGAATACATCACCAAGTACTCTCCCATGACCCAGGGGCTGGATGGCAGGATTCGCTTCGGCGACCCTTGCCGTACCTCCGGCGCGGACGTTGCCAGGATGACGTCACTAATCGGGCTTATCATTGCGGGAATCATTGTCAGGGCGCTGCCTCTGCTATAACTTTTTCTCCCCGCCCCCCCCCCCCCCCCTTTTTTTGTTTGTTTTGTTTGTTTTGAGGTGGCGGTTCAGCCGTCCATGTTGGTTAGGTGGAGACACAATCCTGGCACCTTAGACCTTAAATCTGCTTGCTGTCGTTTAAAGGTTTCTCGTTGATCTGAATCATGGATAGTGGAACCGTGTCTGTCCTCTCTCCCTCCCTCCCTCCCTCCCTTTGTTTCTGTCTTAGTCTCTTTGTGTCTCTGTCTATGTACCTCCCCTGTCTCTTTGTCTCTATCTCTGTCGCTGTGTCTCCGTATCTGTCTCTCTCTCTGTCTCTGTCTCTCTCTCTCTCTGTCTCAAGCCCTTTCTTTTTCACGGTTCTTTTCCATTTTATGCCCCCCCCCCCCCCCTTTCTCCACTGTCCATGTCAGTTTCGCTAAATCAGGTCTGTTTGGTTTTTCATTGTTAAACAAGAACTTAATACACAATCCCAGTGGTATTGAGAGAGAGAGAGGGAGAAAGGCCATTCAAGCAAAGAGGTATTGAAATGTCCAGCGTCCTTAATGAGAAATGGATATCATATGTTACTTGGGACAATAGGAAGACGAGAAGGAGGAGGACGAAGAAGGGAGAAAGAGAGAAGGGAGAAAGAAAGAGAGAGAGAGAGAGAGAAGCAATCCAGCAATCGTGTTTAAAAGTATATGTTGAGGATATCCGTTAACTTTTTTTAGAGAGAGCGAGAGAGAAGCAATATAGCAATTGTGTTTAAAAGTACATGTTGAAGATATCCGTTCACTTTTTTTTCTTTTATAACCAGTGGTTTATTATAATCAGATATGTCTTAAAACATTACGGTCTTGTTGTACGAGTGTGTTGTAATGCGAATGTATAATGCAAAAAAAGTGTGTATTTTTATTCTCAGAATTTTGGGTTTATGTTGAATATAGATGTGCATTTTGTGTGTTGTACGCTGTGATGAAGGCAAAAACAATGTTTGCAACTAAGAGAAATAATCACTGAAATTGTTACGTTTCTTGAGATGCACGTGGCATCACAGAGAGAGAGAGAGAGAGAGAGAGAGAGAGAGAGAGAGAGAGGAGAGATCTAACACTGCCAATCTTTACACATGCAGTTTGAAGATCTTTCCTCTGCCCCCCCCCCCCCCCCCCCCACCCACCCCCACCCCCACCCCCTTCCCCCATTCCCTCACCGTCCGACTGTACTTTCTCTTCCCGTTCATGTTTTCGAAGTTTTATAATCCAGTTGCATTAGTTGCATGCATTTTCTCAAAAAATCACTGTGCTTTGTTTTGTCCGAAGAGCAGCGTGTTGTTCATTCAAAGACGTTCGTTCGTTGAAAGTCTTGAAACATCATGACAAGAGTTCAGAGGTTTGTACCTTCTCGCAGACATTCCAGAAACCAGTTCTGTGAGGGTTTTTCCCCACACGGCCTGTGTTGTTCTCTGGGCTTTAAACGTTTGATTAACCGTCATCCATGTGTCACAAATTCATCAGCGGAGAGAGATAAATGCGAAAGGATTTACACTTCGATACGAGGCACGTTTACCTTCGCGGTACCTGTACGATTGCGGCTTGAAAATGGCGTTTGCTCGTTTGCGGCACAGAGGACCGTTTTTGAACTAGTACTCATATTGGCGCTTGTCGGTATTCCATTTCAGTCTCCTTCATGCCGGAACTAATTGAGCATGCACTCTAAGATGTTTGGAATAGTCATAAAAAAGTGATCACTTCGTAGTGAACGCTTAACGTGGTAGAGGTCAGATAAAAACTAACCGCTCTCTGCTTAGCAAACACGTGTGATAATCGTCGATATCGTACTGAACTCGGTGAACAAACAAACAAATAAGCAAATAAACAAATAAAAGACCTAAGCCAGATTAGTACTCTTGTCTCAAGATGAAACCAACCCAGTACAACGGATGCCCCCAGCCAGCTACAGAAAACGAGCAATGTGTTGCAAACGTCATCAGCGCCGCAAGCGTGCAATATCTTCCTTCGTAAACTTGTTTAAGTGCCATTCAGACGGGCCTGCCTGGTATTTTTGTTTCATACTTCGAAGCGGACCAGCGTTTCTCTCTTCCCGGCCTTCTAGGCTCTCCCTTCCTCACTCACTAGAACGCTCTGCCACCTTCCTCCTCACCTGTGCACAAAATCACCCTGCGCACGCACGCGCAACGGCACGCACGTATGCACGCACGCACGCGCACGCACGCGCACGCACACACGCACGCACGCACGCACACACACACACACACACACACACACACACACACACACACACACACACAACGCACAGATTCGCCACCTCTCTAAGTCAAATTGGAGTCAAGTGTATATTGTTAGCAAGCACAATCATGCCAGTGTTGGCAGTCCGATTAGCCTTCATGGAATGACCATCAACGACCAGCGATTGCCCCCCCCCCCCTCCCCCCCTTCCCGTTCTTTCAATTCATTTTGAAGGAGGAAGGACAGGAGGAAGGAGGGATGAGTTTGGGATGGGGGATTTCACTTCTTTAAAAAAAAAAAACAGTGTACAAAATTGCGACCCCCCCCCCCCCCCCCTCAATATTTTCCTAATTTTAGAAGAAGGAAAAAAGACAGGAGGCAGAAAAGGCATAAATGAATTGAGAAAACCTTAATTTAGGTCATTCCGGACATTCCTCAGTACGTTTCAGTTTCAATTTCACGATAGTTCGTCCGACCATCCGGGGTTGTTTCAGTTTCGTTACAGCCCAGCCGACGAGCTGGGATCACTTCACTTCAGTTCATCCACGCCCAGCCGACCGCACGGAGTCATTTCAGTTTCATTTTCATGATTGCTCAGGCGACTCATTTCAATGCCACCCTCATACACTAGTGTGTTCAAATCCGAAGGCAGGAGCCGGTCCCTGTGCACGGATGTGGTATCCCCCCCCCCTCCTCATTCCCCCTAAACCCTGTCCCCGGCCCTTTCCTTCTTCCGTCTCCCCCCCCCCCCCCCCCCCCCCCCGCCCCCTTCCCTCTGTGAACGGAAACTGCTCCAGCGGACGCTTGTTACACCCTTTTCACCCTCCTGCCCCTCTCTTCGTGCCCCCTCCCCTCTCCCCACCGACACTTTCCCTCCCTCCGCCCGCTCCGTCTCTCCTCTCGGTTTCCCTACACAGTTTGAGGAGAGGTTAAAAAAAAAAAAAGCAATGTAACAACAACAGCTGGCTGCTCAAGGGGTGATTGTTTCTCCCAACTAATCCCAACTTGGCAAGTGTTATTGTTTTCTACATGATTGATCATAATTGTCGCATTCATGATTTGACCACGTTGAGACATGTTCGAGTTCAGATGAAGCAGGGTGTGTGTGTGTGTGTGTGTGTGTGTGTGTGCGTGTGCGTGTGTGTGTGTGCACATGTAATGTGTGTTGTGTGTGCGCGCATGTTTGCATACTTTCTCTCTCTCTCTCTTCTCTCTCTCTCTCTCTCTCTCTCTCTCTCTCTCTCTCGTAACTGTCATTTTTGTCGCACATCTTTGTGAATAAATGGTCGCTACTACTATTCACCTTAACCGTGTGCCTGTGTATATTTGGGTGAGAATATGCCTGCAGATCTGTGCGTTCATATAATATGTGTGTGTTCGTGACTGTTCAAAGAGTTGGTTAGTAATTAATCATGATTCTTTAACACTTGGCAGACAAATCTCTTTCATTCCGTTTTTACTTATCACATTCAACAGAAATACAACAACAACACACACACACATCTAATGTACAACAATAAAGCAAGAGGGAGAGAGAGAGAGAGAGAGAGAGAGAGAGGAGAGAGAGAGAAAAGAAAAAGAAGAAAGAAAAAGGAAGGGACAAAAACGTATTTGCCGCTGAGATATTTTTCAGCAGTTATATCTTGCCACATATTCTGTGACCGTTACTCTGGATAAATGTATGGATACTTTCAAACTGTTTAACGTGCTCACACACACACACACACACACACACACACACACGAAAATAGAAAAAATATACACATGGATGCCTTTGTTGCAACAGCAACTTATGAACCAACAATTATTTCAATTTCTATTTCAATTTGGGGTTAAAGGAAGGAGATCATTTGTGGCACAGGAAAGTGATCAACGGAAACTCCGGTTAAAAGAAAGGAGATTGATAACAAACAATAAGCACAACACTGAAAGGCTCACGTTATAGATACGGCAACACAGAGTTCATCTGCCTCATGAATGAGTATGGGTCTGTCCAAAGACTGTACTATCTTTGGTCTGTCATACCCATGAAATACGGACTTACTGTTGAACTGGCCATGGGTCTGTGAAACCCATGAAACACGAGTAGCTGCATGCTGTCGAACTACCTCTTTAACAGGTAAGAAGTCTGTAAGACCCTAGCAGCTCGAATCAGTTGGCAAACTACGCTGCACAGTGAAGGTTAATGCATGCATGATGTCCGAGTTCGAAGCTGGTTAAGGGAAATAATTGCGATGCATGAGAAAGGTTAACTCTCTCCCTTTGGCAAGAAATATAACTCTTACTGTAGCAGTGAGCCGAAGAGAGTGCAGATTTCGATTGATGTTCGGGCACTTTGTCGATGGCATGGCGTGAACCTGCAACCTACAGCAATCTCATGAAGTTATCCCATGTTTTTGGATAAGTATTGATAGATAAAAGAGTTGGCGCAATACTTTTCCTTCTCGCTTTCCTGTGTTAAAAAAAAAAAAGAGAAAAGTTTTACCCGATAAAAACTGACTTCGTACATTTTTGGGAAGCAGACGACATGCGTTCGTGCAACAGGGGTTACTGAGCTGCGTAATTTATATCTTCATATGAAAACTCTTCACTAGCTGCATAAGGGAACCATCGCAATCCCTTTTGAATGCAGATATATTTGTATTGCCTGCTCCGAGGCCTTTCACCCGCTGGATCGGGACTCGTCAGGGAGACACGGCTGGTTGTGTCTGCGCTCCCGGCGTCAAATAGAGACACACCACAGTCCATAATACTGTGGTGTTCTCACCACCATGGGTGCAAAAAAGAATCCAATAGCACCCCCAGAACAGCCAGCGAAGAGTAGTAAATGCAACCAAACGAAAGTGTGGGGAGGAAAAAAAGTTGCTGTAAAACTAGACATTATGCAAATAATATAAAATGTATTTTATTGTTTCAAAATAAATGGATGTAGACTTGAACTGGATATTTGTTATCTTAAGGCGTCTCAACTTAAGAAACAACAACACCGTAATGCAGATGTTTGAGAATGAGCAGCCTATGCTTGAAAATGTACTCGTGATGCTCTCTCTGACCTCTTGTCTTTCAAGGTTTACTGTAATAGTTTACATAACCACTAAACACAGTTTATAAGTTTCCAAAGGCTCCGGATTCACATACAGACGTATCTAACTTTTTATCGCTAAGTTTATGACTACGGAAAAGTTTGTCACGGAACAATTTGGACAGCGTGACATCAAATCTTTATCACATATCCACTGAACGTGTAAGCATCAAAGCTTGCCTTAATGTTTGTTTATGTAAGGAAGTTCCGGAAGTTTGAAAGTCTCCTGGGTTTCACTTTCGTCCCAAGACTTCGCCTTTCACGGTCTCTCATAAGCAGACAACACACAATTGGTACACAGTTTATAATTTTCAAATCCAAAGATTTCTTTAAACTGAAATACTTGATTAGACCACACAGGTCCATCTCCGAAGCGCGCGCCCAGTGAGATGGCTTCTTTTAAATAAAATCGGAAATGAAATGAGGTAGGGAACAGTAAACGATAAACAAGTGGGGTATGTTTTGCTCCCATAAGGAAACCTAACACAGAGTAACTTTTATTCAAGACTGGCACAGCCTTTTAAACTTGAATAAAGTCAGACAAATACATAGACGAACAATCTAATAGTGGGGGAAAAACAAGCGCAGGCCAACAACTGAACTGTCTGGCAAAGATTTGGACTTGAGGGGATGGGAGAGGAGAGTTTGAAGATGGAGAAACTGGGAAAATGAAATTAAAAAAAAAAAGTTACAGATATGAAAACTCTTCACTAGCTGCATAAGGGAACCATCGCAATCCCTTTTGAATGCAGATATATTTGTATTGCCTGCTCCGAGGCCTTTCACCCGCGGGGTCATCCGGATAGATCCCCGCACCGATAGATCCCTGCACCGAACCGATAGATCCCCGCACCGATAGATCCCCGCATCGGTAGATCCCCGCAAAGGGATAGGGTTAGGGTTAGGGTTCGGGTTAGGGATCTATCGGTGCGGGGATCTATCGGGGAGCACCCTCACCCGCTGGGTCGGGACTCGTCAGGGAGACACGGCTGGTTGTGTCTGCGCTCCCGGCGTCAAATAGAGACACACCACAGTCCATAATACTGTGGTGTTTCTCACCACCATGGGTGCAAAAAAGAATCCAATAGCACCCCCAGAACAGCCAGCGAAGAGTAGTAATGCAACCAAACGAAAGTGTGGGGAGGAAAAAAAGTTGCTGTAAAACTAAAGACATTATGCAAATAATATAAAATGTAGGGGACAGTCTTTGAGCCTACGCCTGAGGATCCACCCAAAGATGCAAGGGAGATCAAAAGACAAACACACAGACGGACAGAAACAAAGACAAATAACCTCAATTTAATCAAAGCAAAATCGGAAATGAAATGAGGTAGGGAACAGTAAACGATAAACAGTAAACAAGTGGGGTATGTTTTGCTCCCATAAGGAAACCTAACACAGAGTAACTTTTATTCAAGACTGGCACAGCCTTTTAAACTTGAATAAAGTCAGACAAATACATAGACGAACAATCTAATAGTGGGAGAAAAACAAGCGCAGGCCAACAACTGAACTGTCTGGCAAAGAAAAATTTCATTTTCCCAGTTTCTCCATCTTCAAACTCCCCTCTCCCCTCCCCTCAAGTCCAAATCTTTGCCAGACAGTTCAGTTGTTGGCCTGCGCTTGTTTTTCCCCCACTATTAGATTGTTCGTCTATGTATTTGTCTGACTTTATTCAAGTTTAAAAGGCTGTGCCAGTCTTGAATAAAAGTTACTCTGTGTTAGGTTTCCTTATGGGAGCAAAACATACCCCACTTGTTTTTCTTTTAAATAGTTTTTCATCATCAAGCTTCATTAAAAAAAAAAATGACGATTCGTTCCTTTGACTCATGACTCGGACTCTCCACCATCACTGAAAGGTAAACAGTTGAATAAATGGATCAGATTCTTATAACGGCCTGCTTTACAAGAGAAACTCTGTGTTACTACAGTTTTGGAATGCGTGGCTTTCCGAAAATTGACAGACTTCGATTTCGAGCGTGCTAAGAGGTGCCACATGAGGCCAATACTAAGTGTGTATTAAATAAAGAAGTCTTTTGCACACAAAGGGCCCCGAAACTTCAAAGATAGTCCGTAACTCGTCATGAAGAAACCGACGACGCCCCGCAGTTTATTCTGTAAATCACGATGCTGTTTAAACAGTCATCTTTTGCTGTTTTGTAGTTATATCACTATCAAACTTCTGAGATAGAATGTTGTATTAATTAACTAAAAGTCCCTTTTTAAACACCTCTCTCTCTCTCTCTCTCTCTCTCTCTCTCTCTCTCTCTCTCTCTCTCTCTCTCTCTCTCTCCATAGATGAGTAGGCCTATACGTTTTTAAAAAGAGAAAAATAAGAACTGGACAGGAGCGTGAAAAAAATGCCTGTGGCCAAGCTTTAAGATTGACAGTCTCAATTTGCTCACGAGGCACCTCTTATCAATATTTTGTTGACCATTATGTTTTTCATTGTTTCGTTAACTCGAATTGCTTTTGGTGGTAAACTGGAGATGATAAAATCAAGAAATCCTGACACCCTTGGTACGGCCTTGTTTGACCTGTTTTTTTTTTTTTTAGAATATCCATAGTTTGGCTATCATGTTTTAAGTTGTGTCAATAGTATTTCGCTTTTTTTTTTCGCTGTATAGGGACAGTCCTGAAACGGAACTGTGTGGTCGACTGACTATGATACAATGTTTGGAACTGAAACCAAGGCTGGAAATGAAAGTGGTTTAAAAGTCGTGCATATCATTGTTATGGTTATGTCATGAAAGTGACGTTATTTCAGCACTAATATCGTTCACATTGTTTTCGAATGATCCTTTCGTTCCGCGTAAAGATTTAGAAACGGCTGAGAACATTGTAATGATAAATTCATCAATTTTGTGGCGTATATACTGCACACATTTAATGTTCTTTCTCTTCTCTGCTTTCTTTTCAGAACTCGTCGTTCTGGCTGGGTCGCGTGTACTTTGAACGTAATTATTCACCATCTATGATGTATGTAGGCGACGCACAATGTTTCTAAAACTGAACACTGTGTTCGACTGCACAAGACCTGAATTGCGTCATTAAAATGACGTAATATAGGCTTATATAGAGCCCTTCAGAAAATTGTGAAAAGTCCAGCAAAGAAGCTTGAAAAGGCAGACTCAACTCGAAATGGCTAGAGTCAAGCCAATGTAAGTAACGTGTTTTGTTTTATAAACGGTAGATATTGTGCCAGAATTGGTTGTTTGTCCTTTCTAGACTAAGGTACTGTAAAATGACCCGTCATTTGGATATTCTTTTTTTTTTTTTTTTTCTTGACAAGAGTTTTGTCCGAAACACTCGGATCTGTTTGCTTTTTTTTTAGAAAGGCCATCTGAATTAAGAAATGCGACGATTTCCATCAACCCTGCAGGTAAAGCCGGTCGTCCCATAGAAGAAGGGAAAAGGACATGGAATTTAACACCAGCTAGAACGGGAACAAAATTCCGTCGACTCAAGCCCTGTCCCAAACCACCTAAACCTAACCACCAAAACGGAAAACCCTCTGCCTCTCTCAGATACAGTATCGACAGAGAGGAACAGGTGAGGAAAAAAGAGGAGAAATGTAGATTATGTAAAAGCATTAGGGGAGGGGGTAGATGGGAACGTCATGAAGTGGCAGTGCGTGATCATAAGTTTGATACAGTCTTAATGGTCGGACGCCAATCTAGGGATGAATCTTTTAGGTTAGATACCAGCAGACGCTTGGCAAAGTCTGTATTGCGACGATGCAGTCGAGCCCAGAAAACAAAAACAGGGTAGGAATGACGCTGAAAGTTAGTTTGCGTGTGTAAATCCTGTGCGCAGTTCATGTGTAGTGCCAAGGAATCTATATTCTAAAATGTCATCACACTTGGGCGTTCTCAAGGGTTCTGTGCGAGGTCCAGTGCTTTTCATAATGTACACAACTCCCTTGACTGAGATCATTAACAACTGCTCAGTTCATTATGAAATGTTGGTCGATGACACTCAGCATGAAAATTATGACACGCTAGGTGACTATTACAGTCTTGTCAAAAATTTTCAGTATAGTGTGTCTGATATCAAACAATGGATATGTAATAATTAGCTGTAAGTAAACATTGATGAAACAGAGGCTATCTGGTTTATAAAACACTCTCGGGCTCAAGACCCCGTCCCCATCCTAGGCTCCGCTGATACCTCATTTTTGTCAAGTCTTCGTAACCTTGGCTTCTGTCTCGACTCTGATCTCACCCTGAAACACCACAGAGCCAAACTCAGCCATCAGCTCTGTTAGACCTTTCCTAACAAAAACGGCCACGAAAACGTTGGTGTCTTCCTGCAACCTGTCAAGATTGAATTATTGTTATGCTCTTCTCCTTGATGTACACTCACGTACTTGATCAAACTTGCTTGACTTCAGTCAGACCTAATTTGATTCACTTATCGGAACTTTATATTACTTGCCTAGCTTTATTCAAGCCTAAAAGAGCTGCCTAATTTCATTGGATCCTAATTTAGTCAACATTTTCGTACTTCTTAAATCTTACGTATACTGAACAACATTAAAAACGCACCGCTTGCCAAAAGACCCAGACAACGTTGGTAGTACAGAATTATTTAATGAAAGTAAGCATATTTGATTACGCATCCATTTTTCAATTAAACAAAATGTCTGTTCTTGACAAGAATGGCCGAATTCATCTGAAATTAGCTGGTGACTTCACTAGGGTCCCTGTCAAAAAGTACACCATGACGAGCATGTCCGTCCGCGAGCTCTAATACCGAGTGTGTCCGCCATTTGCCCCGATGCACGCTTGGCAACGCCTCCTCATGGAGTAGACAAGGTTGTGCAAGAACGCCTGTGGCAGTCCATCCCACTCCTCGGTCAGTGCGCGCCTCAAATGATCGAGAGTCTGTGGACGTCTTCCACGGGCCACAAGACGCCCCAGCTCATCCCAGACGTGTTCAATGGGAGCCATGTCAGGGGACAGAGATGGCCAGGGCAACACGGCAATGTTGTTCGCCTGGAGAAACGCAGCGGTGGCTCTTGCGGTGTGGGGTCGTGCATTATCATGCTGGAAGAACTGCAGCTCCGGGTGCTGGCCAAACAGTGGGACGACGTGGTTCTGCAGCACCTGCTGGTACGTGTTGGCATTCACATGGTTGTCAAAAAAGTACAGAGGTGTCCGGTAGTCATGACTGAATGCCCCCCAAACCATCAGACTGCCCCCTCCCCATCTATAGGCTTCAAACGCGCAGCAGTTGGCGTAGCGTTCCCCGACACGCCTCCAGACTCTCATTCTCCCGTCAGCATGAGATAACGCGAAGCGACTTTCGTCAGAGAACAGCACAGCTCTCCACTGACGTCGTGTCCATGGCAGATGCTGGTTGGCCCACTGCAGGCGTTGCTGACGGTGTCTACGGGTGAGGACTGGGCCAACATGAGGGCGTCTTGCATTGAGCCTGATTCTTGCAATCGACGTCGAACGGTTTGTCCAGACACTGGACCCCGTCGACCAACCACCTGGCGACATGTTTCTGCTGCTGTAAGGAATCGATTACGAAGATGAAGCTGTCGAATGTATCGATCCTGCGCTGGTGTGGTAACACGAGGTTGGCCCGTTCGGCGCCGATCAGTGGTGGAACCAGTTGCTGCCAAACGTTGTGATAGCCTTACAATTGTAGAGTGACGGCAGTTCAGTTGTCTGGCTGTCTCTCTCGATGACATGCCGACCATCAACATTCCAATGGCTCGCTCGCGTTCTTGCATAGACAGTCGCGGCATTGTTTTCGGACCACTTCGCCTGGTCGAATGACAACTGATACCATTTTCCAGTCGGCATGACTTCAAACTCACCATTTGAGACAAAGAAACAGATGAGCTACGTTCAGTCTCGGCCCCAGTGGCAAAAAAAGTGTTTTGGGCGAGTTGCACGTGGGCGTCACACGAACGTTGGCAAGCGCGGAGAAACCGAGGCAGTGTGAATCTGTGTCCCTTAAAAATTGTGTTAACATACCAAATCCAAATACACATGTTTTCCAAATGGGAAATCGGCAAATCAAAACGGTGCGTTTTTAATGTTGTTCAGTATATTTGAATTAACCAAAATGTGGTCTGTATTCGTCGCTTGTCAACCTGTATGGCCCCAGTTCAGCCTCGTTTCATCCACATTACTATACTTTTTATCTACTTGTCTAACTTCCGTTGAATCTAATTTCACTGACGTTCCTTTCCATTCCATTCCATTCATTAAGTTTAGCTAAATTTAATCTTTAGAGCATTCCTAATTAGCCTAATTTGATTTGCATTCCATATTTCATGCAGTTGCCTATTAATTTGATACACATACCGTAATTCATATAACTTGCCTAACCTCATTCAAGCTTAATTTGATCAATGTTTCCTTATTTTGCAAAACGTGCAGAGTCTAACTCTGTCATGATTATTGTTACAGCGCATTACGGAAAAAACAAACAAAAAACGAATGTGACGATAATAATAAAAAGAACAAGTTTTATAGCGCCCATCCCAACAATGTAAGCTTCTGAGCGCTTTACAAATTTTAACAAATCAATATCTAAAAACACACACACACACACACACACACACACTGTGACATCCAGTATCACATATATAAACACACACACGGTATAACATGGTCAACAGCTCATTCGTATACGAACCAATGTGTGCAAGTGACAGGTGCAATTTAGTGGTATTTCAGGTGATATATTTTGCAACTGGCGTTTAAACAGGTGAGTTTTAAGTGTAGACTTGAAAGTCAGGAAGGAAGGGCTTGACGTAGTTGGAATGGTAGCGAATTTCAGAGTATCGCCGGAGAAAACGAGAGTGCACTAGAACCGAGCTGCTTTCAGTTATAATAGGAAATGCGAAAAATCGGTCATCAGAGGAAGAACGTAGGGAACGCGAAGAAATATACATGTATTTCGAAGAGATCAGATAGATAGACAAGCGCTTCACATATGATACTTATACCATAGAAACGCAGATTTATACTGCATCCTGTGCTTGATTTTGAGCCAGTGTAATATCTTCATGAGATAGAAGTATGATGCTTTTGGCGCCTTGTAGAGAAGGCGAGCGGCTGAATTTTGAACAAGTAGTGCGTTTTTTTTTTCTTTCAAAGTACCGGAATATTAACAAATTACAATCAAAGGAGGTCATTAAATCTTATGAAGTGCACAAAGGTCGATCACATCGGGCTTGACTGATGTTATGTACGGAATTTATATTAAAACACAATGGTATCTGCCAGAAAGCAATTATGTCCCTTGATGGAATGCCCAGTGCGTGCTTACACGCTTTGCGAACGCAGCACAGGCTTCCAAGGGCGGTGCAGGACTTCTCCCAGCTGGTTTGTTCTGCAGTTGGAGACAGTAATTCTCTGGGTCCTGCCCACACCTTCAGGTGTACATTTTTCTTTATGCAAGTCATCAATCTGGTTCAAATGAGGTGAGTCAAAGTTACGCGGTACTAGCTGCATGTTGACCAAGTCAGGCTCAAGTGAAATCAGGTCAGTTATTTGAAATGCTGGACGGAACTTTGAGAGATGTGTACGATGAAAAGAAATGTCTGTCAAATTGCGCTGAAGCGAAGCTACTTTAAAAAATGTCGAGAGTGTTGGTCAAACTTGGCTTAACTGTGGGAATGCAACTCAGCTGCGATCAGGCAAGATTGATAAGTTCCGGAAGGTAATCAAGTCAGGCTCAGCTGAACTTAGATAACTTTCATGAAGTAGATAGATGCATGCAGAACGGAACTGATGCAAATGTATACAGTAGGTGCTGTGGATCATGTTGGCCTCAATTGTATCAGGCAGAACTGAACTTAGGCAAGTGTGTAAAGTAGGTATTGTGGACCATATTGGCCCCAATTGGATTGGCTAAATTCTATGAAGTAGGGAAATATGGATTAAATCATGTGTGGGCGTGTGTGTGTGTGTGTGTGTGTGTGTTCGTGTATGTGTTTGCGTGTGCATGTGCATGTGTATGTGTGTGTGTGTGTGTGTGTGTGTGCGCGCACGCGCAGTGCGTGCGTATGTGCATGTGTACGTGTGTGTGTGTGTGTGCGTGTGCGCGCACGCGCGTGCATAAATGCGTGCATGCGTACATGCATGGGCGCACACGTGCATGCGCGCGCGCGTGTGTGTGTGTGTTGTGTTTTTGTGTGCGTGTGTTCGTTTGCCTGTCCGTGCGCGTGAATATGTGTGCTTTTGTACATGTGTTTCTGCTCGAGTATGTGCGCGCGCGCGCGCGCGCACGCGCGCGCGCGTGTGTGTGTGTGTGTGTGTGTGTGTGTGTGTGTGTGTGTGTGTGTGTGTGTGTGTATGTCTCTCTCTCTCTCTGTCTCTGTCTCTCTCTCTCTCTCTCTCTCTCTCTCTCTCTCTATATATATATATATATATATATATATATGAAAGAGAGAGAGAGTAGTGATCGGTGGATGGGTATTTATTTCTTGTAATAGAATTCGTTTTCGTTCTAGACAAGAAGAGGAACTCTGTACACCACGCCTAGACAAAGACCGACCGGTAGTTCACTCTCTCAGAGTCTGTCTGTTTGTCTGTCTGTCTCTTGCGTGTGTGTGTGTGTGTGTGTGTGTGTGTGTGTGTGTGTGTGTGTGTGTGTGTGTGTGTGTGTCTTCCTGTTTGTTACTGTCTCCCCTATGTGCATGCGAGCGTGCGTGCGTGCGTGCGTGTGTGTGTGCGTGTGTGTGTGCGCGTGTGCGTACGTGCGTGCGTGCGTGCGTGTGTGTGATCGAAAGAGAGAGACACTTTTAACACTATGATATTTTATTGTCATTACCAAACAAAGTCTTTTTTGAGTGAAGAGAGAGAGAGAGAGAGACAGACAGATAGAGGTACGCAAGCAAAGCAACTTCCAAAAAATACACTAGAAAAGAGAGTCGGATGTTGTGCACCAAAGGTTTTTGGTAGCCTATAACTTAATGAAAAACCTCAGTGAACAGAATAATGGTGTTGTATATTTGAATGTGGTGTTGTTGAAACAAGCAGTCGATCGCTGTAGACTCGAACCAGGACCAAATACTTTTGCTGTTCTCAACAGAGGCATAGCGTTGTCTGCCGGCATCTATTTCAGCATCTGTTTCTGCTCGTCTACCTTGTTGTTTAGCAATGAATCGGCTTGCAAGGAACCCTCCCAGACGCCTAAAAAGAAACTCTTGGAAACTGAGACAGAAATACACCGTGCGAACTGCCCGTGAGGTCGGACTGGATTTCAACGGTTTGAAAACTTGCTCTGCCCTTCCAGCAGTAAATGGATACATGATTCGGTTTATGGAAAGTTGAAACGGCGGGACGGAGGTGGGTGGGTGGGTGGGGGGGGGGGGGGGGGGGGGGGTGGAGCACCGCCTTCTGTAATGCACGCCATAGACACACCTTCTCTATCATTTCACTGATGATACAGTCATTCATGGCCACGAGTCGGGGATTTCAACCAACTAAATTATAAAAAAAAAAAAAAGTGTCCGGGATATTGGATTCAGCGCCCGTTCCCAGACATATTTTTGCTTTAAAGCTAAGGGGTGGAAAGGGGCGGAGTGCGGTGATGGGGATGGGGTGGTGGGGACTGGGGTGGGTTTAGATGGGTGGTAGAATGGGTTAGATATAAGAGAAGCGAAAGAGATAGCAGAGTGGAGTCACCACTCTGACGTCTACGATGCGAGGCGGCCGTTCAGACAGTGTCTGTGTAAAACTCCAGAATCGCTCCTCGCAGGAAGAGCTACAGAAGTCGCTATAGTGTTCAATAGCTCACACACATATATATATATATATATATATATATATATATTATAT
>CM031610.1:28845709-28858209 GCA_018398815.1 Conus ventricosus | reverse complement strand
TGCTGGGAAAACGGTACAGAACAGTTTTTGACGATGCTGGGGTAGAGTTATTGGGTAGGCGGGGATCAGTTTTCAGTTTCAGTTTTGTTAAAGCCCAGCCGACCACACAGACCTGTTTCAGGGTCGTTACCACACAGAGAAAAAAGTCCTGTCCTGAAAGAGAAACGCACAACAAAGATAACTCTACAAAATGTACGTCAATGAATAACATGGCAGATAAACCACTGACATCCTAAAGGAAAGTAACGCGAGGCCATTCTGAAGGTTCCAACCATTCAGCGTTACATTTTACCCACAAAAAAAGACTAAAAATAACAGAAAACCCGCGCATATGAATGCAGCCAAAAATGTACTAAACGCCGTAATACCTAATAGCACTGTCGAATGGACAGTATGTGCCCGCTCCAACTGTTACAGTATCCTATCGCCAGATTTCAACAACACAGGAGACGTTAATGTGTTCTAGACGCAACAAGAGAAAATAGTATAAAAGATTTAAAACAAAGGTAGACAAATGGACCCCAAAGGCAGGAAAACAAAGGACAAGGAAAAAAATGAGAATTTTTTTTTAAAAGACAGAGCAATAAAAACAAGATGCAAAGCATATAAACGTACTCCCAGTTTATCTTGAATACGCGTGAGATATTCCATGAAGAGGAAAACTCGTTTTGGGCCTTTAGAGCCGTTAGTAACGGTTATTCTGGTAAACATAGGCCATCATCTGTGACCCATAATGAACATACCTACAAATTTTCAGAAAGATCGGCCAAGTACTTTCTGAGATTGTCCATAAAGAAGAAAACCGTTATGGGCCGTCACAGCCGTTAGTAACGGATATAACGGTAAAATAAAACATCGGACATCATCTGTGACCCATAATGAACATACCTACAAATTTTCAGAAGGATCGGCAAAGCCCTTTCTGAGATATTCCATAAAAATAAAAACCGTTATGGGCCTATATAGCCGTTAGTAACAGATATAACGGTCAAATGAAACATCGGGCATCATCTGTGACCCATAATGAGCATACGTACAAATTTTTAGAAAGATCGGCCAAGTACTTCCTGAGATATTCTATAAAGAAGAAAAACTGTTATGGGCCGTTATAGTCGTAAGTAACGGATATAACGGTAAAATAAATCATCGGGCATCATCCGTGACCCATAAAGAACATACCTGCAAATTTTCAGAAAGATCGGCCAAGTACTTTCTGAGAAATTCCATAAAGAAGAAAAACGTTATGGCCGTTATAGGCCGTTAGTAACGGATATAACAGTAAAAATAACACATCGGGCATCATCCATGACCCATAATGAACATACCTACAAATTTTCAGAAGGATCGGCCAAGTACTTTCTGAGATATTTCATAAAGAACGAAAACCGTTATAGCCGTTAGTAACGGATATAACGGTAAAATAAAACATCGAGCATCATCCATGACCCATAATGAACATACCTACAAATTTTCAGAAAGATCGGCCTAGTAGTTTTGTCTGGAGCGAGTGGAACACATTTTGACCACGGACGGACAGACGCATACACAGACAGCATTTCTTCGTTCCCATTGTAAAGTACTCCCTGTTCTATAAGAACTAGGAGTACAAAAAGGGGAAAAGAAAAGAAGAAATTCCTTTTACGGTATTTTCAGAAGAAAGGGATACGGCATACTGTTTACACTGAGCCCAACATCCCCACCCCCAACCCCCATCCCCACCCCCAACCCCCATCCCCACCCCACCCCAGCCACCACACAGAGGAAGATCAGTCATTCACATCATCATCAATCATCGTTGAAAAAAGAAAAAAGCATTCAATAACACGTCGTCTTGGGATGCGCGCGTGTGTATATGTGTGTGTGTGTGTGTGTGTGTGTGTTGTGTGTGTGTGTGTGTGTGTATGTGTGTGTGTGTGTGTGTGTGTGTGTGTGTGTGTTGTGTGTGTGTGTGTGAATTCTTGCAATCATATCCAAAGGAAATTGTGGTATTCTCACTATAATGAATGACCAATACTTTTATGTGGCTGCGGTGTTGTTTTTTTATAATGGGGCCGGAACAGCTCAACTGGTACAGCACCACTTTTGTAATCTTGGTGATCCTGGGGTTGCGAGTTCGAATCGTCCCTGGGCATTTCGGTAGGCCTGTAGGGGGGTTTTCCCCTCGGAATTAGCATTGGATCTGACCCCGTTTCCCGAAAAGTCCTTCGAATGAGACTGTAAACTGAAGCCCCGTGTGTGGACGCAGCATTATATCCTTCACACACCTGAAATCCCATAACCAGCTGTCGGAAGAGAAGACCAGTTTGACCGTTGGTATGGATCTTCTTCTTTCTTTTAGTGTCCACAATCATCATGTTGATTATTCTGACACTTTTGTGTGTATGACCATTTTTTATCCCGCCATTACACATAGCATGCACCAAGAATGAGGGAAAACAAAAAGCTGAGTGCTTCATACTGACTAAATCACACGGGAAACGACTGAAGACAGCGCCAGCAGGCAGCTCTTCAGTCGGCTCTACCCAGGTTGGCAGCTCGTGTGGGCGAGAACGTGGATTTTCAAGCGCTAATAGGTTGGTTTTTAACCGGGGATAGGCGCTACGTAAGTAGTCTTAATGATAATAATGATGATAATGTTGTTGTTGTTGTTGTTGTTGTCGTACCCTGGCTAAAAGACTCCAGGCATCATCCGAACAGCCGAAGTATTTGAACACTATGGCACAAATGCATCAGCTGGGGATGAGAACATTACGTGTGTGACCGTTTTTGATTACCCCGCCACATGGGCAGCCACACTCCGACTTCGGGGGAATGATGATAATGATAATGATAATAATAACAACAATGATAGCGAGATAATAATAACAATAATAACAATAGTAGTAGTAAGTACTGATAATGATAGTAATAGTAGGACAATAAAACAGTGAAAGTTGCATAATGTAAGTCCTTTGACCTCCCCCCCCCCCCTCCCCCTCCACCCGCTCCACCTCTTTTCCACGCACATATTGAGAATCTACAATAAACTGTGAATCTTAGGACATTGTTCAAAGAATTGTGCTGTTTTTTCCTCGAATATCATTAACAAAAATCGTGTATGTTGGTTTCAGATTCACCACAACGTGCTTTACAACAAGGCCGTAGACTATTGGTCCATCGGCATCCTGCTGTACACATTGCTGCACGGAGAGGTCAGAGTCCACAGTTGTGCAAATTCAAGTAGGTTGCACTGTAGTCAGCTGCAACAACAACAACAAAAAACCCACAGTTGAACCAGAAGCCTGCATACTCGACCGAAGCAGTAGTTCTTCCCCGTACGAACCAGCCCTCCTCGTGTGTTACCAGCTTCGAATTGTAATGGAAGCCAATCATACTGTTCTGTTTTGTTCTTGTCACTCCCCTCGACTTTGATGTACGTCTAACCGGCTTGAACGTACATTCCCTATGATCTTCCATCACTTGTGTCACATTTGATTATTATCATCATTATCATCACCACCTAGGAATTTATGTTCCATCCGTCACCGTTTCTTTGTTTATTTGTTCGTCTGTTGTTGTTTTTTAACGAACCTCAGTGGAAGGATGGAATGTGGCCCAGGACGAATCCATTTAATTTTGTCGCGAACCTGGATCAAAGGGCGAATGCAGGATTTATTCCGCAAGTTTCCCCCCCCCCCCCCCTTTTTTTCCCCCGTTTGTTGTTGTTGTTGTTGATAATTTTCCACTGAAGATGGACATTGAGAAGTTACTTTGTGAAATGACTGCTGTCACGGAATGTCAAACTTGATAATGATATCGAAACTTCGTATTTTTCCGTACCGCTTTACGTGAATAACAAGCACAATAACGAGAAAAAAAAGCAAATAAAAAGCATGGAGAGTAAGTCTTTCAGTCTGTATTTGCTGGTGTTGCCCCTAATGGAAATCAAATTTGTTTTCATTCATAGAGTGACTTGCTAGCGGAAATAAAAAATAGAAGAAGATGCAAAGCATATAAACGTACTCCCAGTTTATCATGAATACGCGTGAGATATTCCATAAAGAGGAAAAACCGTTTTGGGCCGTTATAGCTGTTAGTAACGGCTATTCTGGTAAACATCGGCCATCATCTGTGATCCATAATGAACATACCTACAAATTTTCAGAAAGATCGGCTAATTACTTTCTGAGATTGTCCATAAAGAAGAAAACCGTTATGGGCCGTTATAGCCGTTAGTAACGGATATAACGGTAAAATAAAACATCGGGCATGATCCATAGCCCATAATGAACATACCTACAAATTTTCAGAAGGATCGGCAAAGTACTTTCTGAGATATTCCATAAAGAAGGAAAGCCGTTATGGGCCGTTATAGCCGTTAGTGACGGCTATAACGGTGAAATAACACATCGGGCATAATCCGTGACCCGTAATGAACGTACCTACAAATTTTCAGAAAGATCGGCCAAGTACTTTCTGAGATATTCTATAAAGAAGAAAAGCCGTTATGGGCCGTTATAGGCCGTTAGTAACGGTATAAACGGTAAAATAACACATCGGGCATCATCCATGACCCATAATGAACATGCCTACAAATTTTCAGAGAGATCGATCAAGTACTTTCTAAGATATTCCATAAAGAAGAAAAACCGTTATGGGCCATTATAGCCGTTAGCAACGGCCATAATGGTAAAATAACACATCGGGCATCATCCGTGACCCATAATGAACATACCTATAAATTTCAGAAAGATCGGCCCAGTAGTTTTGTCTGGAGCGAGTGGAACACATTTTGACCACGGACGGACGGACGGACAGACACAAACACAGACAGCATTTCTTCGTTCCCATTGTAAAGTACTCCCTGTTCTATAAGAACTGGGAGTACAAAAAGACGCAACGGCCTATCTACGGACCCTGTTTTTTTTTCTCCCATGTTACAACGAACGATCCACTCCCCCCCCCCCCCCCCCCCCCCCCCCCCCCCCCCCCCCCCCCCCCCCCCCCCCCCCCCCCTCTTTTCTCCTTCTTTTAGTCATTACATTTTGGCCCGAATTCAGATCAAAAGGCAGATCTAGCATTCGCTCCGTCTTGGCAGAAGCCTGCGCTCTCACAAGAGCACTTCTAGTTATGATGATGATGATAATGATAGTGATGATGATGATGATGATGATGATGGAAACGATGATGACGATCATAACGATGATGATGATAACGACGACCTTTGTGATGATAAAGTCATTGTTCTTGCTTGTATTGTTGATATTGACGAGGCAGTGTCTACGTGGTTAGAGTGCTGGATTCTCAGCATGCAGATTCCAGGCTCGAGTCTGAGTTGTCAAAGGCGTACCAGATTTTGTTCTTGTCTCCCAAGTAAACACAGGTGCAAACCTGCTAGCACCTGTCCGTCGCTGTCCCACCCCTTCTCTCCCACGCACCTACCCCTCTTTCTATATATCCTTCACGTCCTCACCCCCTACCCTCTCCTTTTCTCCCTTCTTCTCAAGTGCACATGCACTCCGATCATACACTGCAAGTTGAAGATCCCACAATCCCTATCGGTATTCTGTTGGTCATCAAAATCTTTTTAAAAAATGAATGAATTAAGAAGAAGAAGAAGAAGTAGAAGAAGAAGAAGAAGAAGAAAAGCCGCGTGAGGTCAAGCATTGCTCAATATAATAGCCACGTCAAAAGCCGTGTCTTCAGACAGCGACCCCCCCCCCCCCACTCCCCCACCCCCACCCCCACCCCCCACACACACGCACTTCGACTACGCTCACAGGTGGTCTGTTCGGCACCTGTGTGACTCACAGATAATACAGAATAATATAAAACGTTGTTTAGTTGTTATGTTTTATCTTCATCATTTTCATCATTATTATCATCATCATCATCATCATTGTCATCGCCGTCATTACCATTTCCAGTTACCCTCGTTGTTGTCCTTTCCTGTGCTGTGCAGGTGCCGTTTCGGGGTAAGACGAGGGTGGACGTGTTCAAGTCGGTCACGGTGGAGAAGGAGAAGTACCACAAAGGCCTCAGCGAGCAGGCCGTGTCCCTGTGTAAGGCTGTAAGTGTTGCCCACTTGCTGGGTCTGGGGTTTCTGGCTTCTGCATCGGCTTTGTGCAATAGTAGTGTGTAGTTATGGTGGTGGCAACAACAGCGTAACGCACCAGTAGCAAGCAGCGTCAGCAACTGTTGGTTGTCGCAGCAGCGGCGGTTGTTGTAGCAGCAGCAAGAGCAGCACCAGCAACAATAGCTGTAGCAGTATCAGCTACAGGAAGATATTAGCAGCCGTAGTTCTAGAAGTAGCAGTGACATTCTATCGTCATTATTATCTGTAACATCAGTAGTAGTAGTAGTAGTAGTAGTAGTAGCTGTAGCAGCAGCAGCAGCAGTAGCAGTAGTAGTAGTAGTAGTAGTAGTAGAAGTAGAAGTAGTAGTATCTGTTGTTATTCTTGTTGTTGTAATAGTAACAGCAACAGTAGTAGCAGAAGTAGTGGTATTTTCCATTGTTGTTGCTGTTGTAACAGTAAAAGTAACAGCAACAGTTTTAGCTGTAGTAGTAACAGTAGTAGTAGTAGTTGTAGTAGTAGTAGTAGTAGCAACAGCAACAGCAGCAATAGCAGCAGCAGTTGGAGTAGTAGTAGTAGTAGTAGTAGTAGTAGTAGTAGTAGTAGTAGTAGTAGTAGTAGTAGTATGACTATTACTAGCCGCTACAACGACAAAAAATTCAAAATATAAGCTTTTATTCTGAAAGGAGGCTACATGGATAGAACAAAACAGAACACTTACTTCGCAGAAGTACTGAAAATAGCTGCAACAATAGTAGAAAAAAGAGCAGCAGCAGCAGTAGTAGTAGTAATAATAGTAGTAGTAATAGTAGTAGTAGTAGCAATAGCAGTAGCGGTAGTAGCAGCAACAGCAGCAGCAGCAGTAGTAGCAGTAACAGTGGCAGCAGCAATGGTAAGAGTAACAGCACTTGTAGTAGTTGCTGTTGTTGTTGTGGTAATATCACCGATAACAAGAACATTCAAATTCAATCATTCTATTAAAAAAAAAAAAAACTTCACTCAGATGAAAAAGAAAGAGAAGAAGGTATATATAGTGATACAATAGGCTACACTGCACAGTGGCGGTGTGTCTGTTGTGTACAATGGTAACTGTGTAGCATGATACCAGGAATAAGAGAATGAGCAGGAGTAGCACAAGAGGCAGCAGCAGCAGCAACAGCAGCTCACCCAGTCTGGCCAGCCTCCGTGATGAAACCATTATCATCAGTAGATAGGCTAACAGCGGTGTGTTGTGTGTTTATCCAGCCCTGATATGGCCATTGGCGGTCGGCTGGGCTATACGCAACGTTCCTTTACCTGTGTGTTTATCAACCCGAAACAGGCACTACCAATGAATATCACCGCGGTGATCCGTCTCTAGAGAAAGGTCTCCTTTAATGGGTAGTCTCACGGCACCAGCACCCATCACACTGAAGTGACCGAATGACATGACACACTCTGCTGCTGTCTCTTAGACTTGGTGAGACAAGAGCCAGTGGCCGGCCTCCCGTATGTGATGTATGGATGGTGTGGTTGCAGCTGCTTCAGAAGAACCAGAAATGCCGCTTGGGATACGAAGAAGACTCAGACGATGCCATGAAAGCCCATCCATTCTTCTGCGATGTGGTCTGGGACAGGATGGAGAAGCGGCTCTATACTCCTCCCTACATCCCTCGCTCAGGTACACATAAAGGTGGACAAAAAACTCATGTTAGAATAGCAGAGCTTCTTGATGCAGGTATGTGGTGTGCTTGGAAGAGAAGGCTGAGTGCACATTTTAATATTTGACCCCAATCTGCAGGTACATGTCCAGCTCTGAAAGGATTCTGTGGGATTGGGTGGGTTGTAATGAAACTGATCCTGAAGCACATATCACTTGTTTATCTATGCCATTGTTAAGGATGAATCATACAGAGTGCCCCCCCCCCTTCCCCCCCCCCCCCCCCCCCCCCCCCCCCCATGATATGGCCCATCAAAACGTCGATGACAGTCACATTGCCTTACGCACAACAGCATAGTTTGTGCCCATTGCACAAGGGCCCTAAATTTCGGCCTGAGTGTCGAGGAGCTTTTTGTTTCATGCCCTTTCTAAAACGTGCCCAAGATATGCCCCACGGCGATGCAAGCACATCTTGATACAACCCGTAACACTGTCAATAACATGAACACATCCTGCCACTGCCATCGCCCTAAATTTGGCTCCCCCTCCCCGCACTCAGTTCAGGGATGACTTGAGAATTGTTCCCAAACACATTATCTTTCAGACGACCCAAAGATAGAACTCTGTGATACTCGGGCCTGGCAGGTGTGCGGCTGTTCAGTTGTGCGCCACCTACCGATGAAACGTTCACGAAAGCGTTGCCTGAAGCATTGGGAGTGTCAGTGGAGGGCTGAGGAGTGGCAGCATCTTGTTGAAACAGTTGTTCAACCCTGTCCATGCAAACAGGTTCGGAACAGAATCTACACGCCCCTTTCATTCCCAAACTATCCCATCCAGTCCTTGGCCTTCAGCTTGTGTGTCATGTATTGTGAGTCAAATAGATTTCGTCTCTCTTATTGTGTTTGACCCCCCCACCCCCCCCCCCCCCCCCCCCCCCCCCCCCTTTTTTTTTTTTACCTCTTTCTTGTCCTTTCGGATAATGTTTTATAAGTCTAGTCGTGATCTAATGATATCAAAATTACGTGCGCGGATGTGGGGATCACGGGTGTATGCGCGTTTGAGTGAGTGTGCATGTGAGTGAGTGCGTGTGAATCTGTTCCGTGCTCGCGCTCACGCGCGTGTGTCTGCGTGTGTACGCTTGTATATGTAGGGGGTGCAAGGAGTTGGGGGGGGGGGGGGGAGGGAAAGATATGTATGTTAGCGCAATATTAATGTACTGTTGGTTCGGATGAGGAATTTGCACAGGCCCTCGATGCCAGGCGCCTGAAACTCAACCTGCCACGAGCAAACGAAACTGAAGATTGGGAGAAACTGATGCAAAATCGTCCAAAGACTCGACGCACTGACAGGAAAAGCACCCTGGAACACAAACTAGCCACATATGGGGACATTGTGTATGCCACATGTAGAGACGCCTATGGAGTAAAACTACCCAAAGAGAAAACACCTCCAAAGAAATCCAGACGCCAAGAAAAGATGGACAAGATCAGAGTCCAAAAGAACAACCTCAAGAAGCAAATGAAGACCGCACTGCCAGCTGAAAAACAAGGCTTGGAAAAACTGTGGGAAGATCCTGAAAGAAAAACACAGCGCCCTCAGCAAAGCGGAATCTGTTGAGGAAGAGGAAGAGCAAAAATAAGAAGACACAAGAGCGCTTCTTCAGAGACCCCTTCCAGTTTGCCAGAACACTGTTTGAGCAGCCAAAATCTGGGACCCTAAGTGTGGACAAAGGAGTTCTTGAGCAGCATCTGAGGAAAACATACTCTGACTCACAGAGCAAAGCACCACTCGACATTCAAGGTCTGGTGTGGCCAACCAACCCTGAGGAACAGTTCAATGGCAAGCCTCCAACGTTGGCGGAAATCAAGAAGGTGGGTCGACAAGCCAGAGCCAAATCATCACCAGGGCCAAACGGAATACCTTACCAGCTTTACAAAAAATGTCCCAAGGTGCTGGAGTGGCTCCACAGGCTGCTGCGATCGGCTTGGAGAAACCAGAAGATCAGCGGCCAGTGGATGACGGCAGATGGTGTGTACATCCCCAAAGAGCAAAACTCAAGTGACATCAGCCAGTTCAGGCCAATATCACTACTGAACGTCGAAGGGAAAATCTTCTTCTCTGTCATGGCAGCAAGGCTTGACCAAGTACCTGATGAAAACAAGTACTTGGATGTGTCAGTCCAGAAAGGTGGCATCCCAGGCGTGGCTGGCTGTGTAGAACACGCCACAATGATCTGGGACGCAATCCAAAAAGCAAAAACAGAAAAGAAGACCTGGACGTAGTGTGGCTTGATCTGGCAAATGCATATGGATCTGTGCCCCATGAGATGATACAGTTGGCTCTTGAGATGTAACCATGTGCCAAAGAACATCCGCGACATGCTCAAGAAGTACTTCAATGCTTCTCAATGCGGTTCTCTACCAAGGAGTACACAACTGATTGGATCAACTTGGAAGTGGGCATTGCAATGGCTGTGCAATTTTCCCCGATACTGTTCGTGCTGGCAATGGAACTCATCTTGAAAGCAGCAACAAACAACGCGAGACAAACAGACCTTGGCGATGGATACAAGATGCCTCCTCTCAAGGCCTTCATGGATGACACTACAGTGATTTCATCCAGAGAAGACGAGACACGTCATGTGCTGGAGAGGCTGGACGACATAGTTGCCTCATCCAGAATGAAGTTCAAGCCAAAGAAATCACGGAGTCTCTCACTGAGGAAAGGAAAAAGTGGCCGAATCTGTGGTCTTCAGTGTTGCCAACCAGGCCATTCCATCAGTCACAGAAGAACCAGTCAAGAGCCTTGGAAGATGGTATGATGATACGCTGAAAGACACACAAAGAGCAAAAGAAACCAAGCAGATGGCGGAAGAAGGCTTGGAGACCATTGACCATGTGGGCTCCCTGGCAAATACAAGGTCTGGTGTCTGCAGTTCATGCTGATACCAAAGCTCCTATGGCCTCTGATGATATACGACATCTGCACCAGCACAGTGGAGGCAACGGAAGCCAAAATCAACAAGTTCACAAGGAAATGGCTTGGTGTCCCACCCTGTCTGACTGACATCGCGCTGTACTGTCGCCAAGCAAAGCTCAAACTACCACTGAAATCCATCCTGGAGGAATACAAAGCAGGGAAATCAGACTTCAAAGCATGCTGGAGGACTCAGGAGACAAGGTGGTAGAAGCAATCAAGCCCCAGCTGAAGACAGGCAGAAATGGAAAGTTCAAGAGGCGATGGATTCTGCAAAAGAAAGTCTCAAGATCAGAGAAATAGCAGGACACACACAGACCAACAGACAAGGACTGGGGGTGACCAAAACTGAATGGTGGTCAAAGGCCAAAGGAAAAGCCAAAAGAGACATGATGATTCAAGAGATGAGGAAAGAAGAAGACCAAAAAAGACTCCAAAAAGCAGTCCAGCAGAGCCAGCAAGGGCAATGGACAACGTGGGAGAATGCACTCCAAAGAAGTCAAACTTGGAATGGCATTGGCACATGGCCCCTCTCAGGATCAGCTTCATTCTCAATCTGCATATGACCTTCTGCCCTCAAATGCAAACCTGGTGAAGTGGGGGAAAACAGACGATCCTGCATGCCCCCTCTGCCATGAAAAACAAACAGTGGAGCATGTTCTAAGCTCATGTAAAGTAGCCCTGGCTCAAGGAAGGTACACATGGAGGCACAACCAAGTGCTCAAAGAGATTGTACAAGTAGTCTGGGCTAGTACCAACACCACAAAAGGGAGAATCAGGACTCCAAAAGCACCCGCAACATTCTTCACGGCAGGAGGCAGCAAATCATGGCCAAGAACAACAGTGCCACTCGAAACATGCAGGCAGAGTCTGCTGGATGGTGCAGATGACTGGGAGTGCACTGCAGACCTCCCAGAATGGAAGAGTCACCCAGAGATCATCAGCAAGAGTGGCATGAGACCAGACATAGTAGTCCACTCTAAGTCAACCAAGCAGCTGATCATGATCGAGCTCACGGTGCCATATGAGAACAGAATGGAGGCAGCTCAAATCTACAAGACTGAAAAGTATGCTGATCTGGCAAACAGCCTGAGGAGAGAAGGCTATCAGGTCAAAGTCCTCACTGCAGAAATTGGAGCCAGGGATTTGTAGAACGTCTGCATACAGCCTCATGAAACAGCTCTCAGTTGCAGGGAAGGAAAAAAACCAAGCCCGAAAGCAATGGCAGAAGCGGCAGAGAGGTGTTCAAGCTGGATCTGGTCAAGGAGGAACAAAAGTGAACTTCATAAGGCTAATTTCCCTACAAATATCAGGTGTCCCTGTGGCTCAGTGGTTAAAGCGCGAGTCATTAAGTAGAAAATGAGCATGTCCAGAGGTCATGGGTTCGAATCCCAGCCATGGCTCGTCCTAAGATGGGGAAAAAAAAATAAGGGGCAGCAGAGGACATCCGGAGTCATGAACCGGGTGTGGCCCAACCCCCCTAGAGTGTCAGGAGATAAGGCCGAAAACACTTGCTTGAAGGGGGCTTCCTTCTGAGGGCTCTCTGCTGCCACCTCTCCACGAGTTTCTTTCTACTACTGTATTCTATCTACATCTGAAAGTAAATAGTGGAAGAAAGAGAGGCACGATGTGTGTTGCAGAGCAAAATGGTAACAAAGGTAAAATTCATGATCGCAACAGTGTTAAGGCAAAACACAGCTGCACCAGTATCAAAGATGTTATTCTAGAAGACATCGAAACACCAATCTCACTACAACCCAACGCACAACCGCGACTTCCCACTCATCGTGACTCTGCCTCACGCCGCTCGAACCACCACACTCCGCATCAAC
>CM031610.1:28750709-28840709 GCA_018398815.1 Conus ventricosus | reverse complement strand
CAATTACAGAACCCTGAGGGATGCCCATCTCCACAAATCTCTTGCTAGAATATGTATTTCCTATTTTGGTTTGAATTGTTCTGTTAGCAAGAAATTCTTTGAAGTAATCATAAATGTGACCAGAGAGACCTATCATTTTAAGTTTATATAAAAGTCGCTCATGCCAGACTTGATCATACGCCTTTTTGACATCGAAAAAAGTTGCAAGTACATTTTTTCTCCGGGCAAATTGACGTTTTATCTGAGTTGTAAGTTTTACAAGGTGATCAACAGTCGATCGGCCTTTTCTAAACCCAGCCTGAGCAGTAGGAATATGTCCGTTTTTTTCACAATGATAAGTAAGTCTATTTAATACAATTTTTTCCATTAGTTTACCAGTATGAGAGGTGAGAGCGATAGGACGATAACTATTAATATCAGAGTTAGGTTTGCCCTGCTTGAGAATGGGCACAATGACAGAATCTTTCCAAACAGACGGAGTCTTCCCATCTATCCAACATTTTTTCATAATGGTATACAGAAATGTTGTAAAATTGATTGGAAGGTTCCTTAACATTTCGTTTGAGACTGCGTCTAAACCAACTGATGTTTTCTTTGTTGGCAATGACGATATAGCATTTCTTAATTCTTCTAATGTTATTTCTGCATTTAAATAATGTTCAGTGTGTGTGTGTGTGTGTGTGTGTGTGTGTGTGTGTGTGTGTGTGTGTGTGTATGTGTGTGTGTGTTTGCCAGTGTATGTGTATTTGTGTGTGCGTGTGTATGTATGTGTGCGTGCGCGCATGCGCGCGCGTTTGTGGTGGCAGGGAGAGGGGAGAAGGGGGATAAGAGACGGGCCTGATACCAATATTTCTTTTTTTTCTTTTTAAAGATGGAGTTGGTTTCGAATACATCTAATCGGTAAGTTCTTTCCATCCTACTACTGGATCAGTTCATTCTATTGATTTACCCAATATTTTTTGTCTTTCTTTCTTACCCCGAGTATATGCTAAGCAGCGTACGTGTGTAGTGTGTGTGTGTGCGTGAGTACGTGTGTATACGTGTGTGTGTCTGCGAGAGTGCACGCGTGTGCGCGCGCGCGTGTGTGTGTGTGTGTGCGTGTGTTTGAATTTATTTTCGTTGAACCTTCCCACATCTCCCCTCTCCCACCTCCACACTTCTCCAAACTATTGACTCAACATTCAACATGAGCAAAAAGTTAACTCCCTTGTTCATAATTTCACTGTTCGACTTGCTTTTATTTCAATGTGTTCGTAGTTTTCGTCTTATTGCTGTGCGCATGTGTCAGCTTTGGCCGTACAAGCAATCTTCGAGCTGCCTCCTTCTACCCCCCCCCCCCCCCTCCCCTTCTGTTTTCAGTTAAGTACCCGGTTGGTTGAATGGCAGTCAGACGTTGCGAGTTCGAATCCCGCTGGTATTCAAAATGAAGTTTGCCGTTTTCGTTGCCCATCTTCACGTGTTGTCGTTCTTGTAGTGACAGCGTCTTGTAAGAGTCTTGTTAGCCCGTTCTCCTGGTACGATCATTCCTGATTACTGTATTACCTTCGATGGGTGTAGATGTTCAACCTGAGTAAGCAACTGAGAGAAATGTCCCTGTTTTGTGTGCCTATTTTCTGTATTTATGCTAGGTAAATGGATTGCACAAGCGGCATTGCTATGGGGTGATATGTCGAATAGTGTTTTATAAGTGAAACCAAACACACACACACACACACACACACACACACACACACACACACACACACACACATCTATATATATATATATATATATATATATATATATATATATATATATATATATATATATATACAACAAACTAATAAATTCCAAGGATAAGTACCGAGCACCGTTCCAGCAACTTACAGAGCAGCTTGGTGTTGCAATGACTGCCAGAAATATTGAATTATAAACAAAGCTTGCTCTTATGTCTTAGATTGAAGAAATAGGGGGAGATACGCATTCATATCTGCAGTGGGAGATGATTCTGCCTAACTGACAGTATGTGCTTGAGTGGTGAATGGGAAAAAATAAAATAATGGCTTCTCAAAATGAGCCTTCAGCAAGCTAGATTCCCCAAGGGGGGAAATCCTCCAATAGGGGGAAACTACATATTAACTCCTGTCATATACCGATATTTCGATTAATATATATATATATTATATATAATTATTATATATTATAATATAGCTGAACAATTAAGTAGTGGGGAAACAAGTGCAGGTTAATTATTCTCCAACATTTTTTATAGAATGACCTTGCAAAGAATTAAATTTGAAAACAAAACAAAAACGAAAAAAATAAAAGATAAAGAAAATGGCAACATAAATAGGAAAACCTTCACTGGCTGCATGAGGGAACCATGAGTCCCTCTCGAAGGCAATTCTATGTGATTGCCTGTCCTAGGCCTTTCGCCCGCTGGATCGGACTCATCAGGAGACACGGCTCATTGTTGTCTGTGCTTTTGGGCGTCCAATAAACCCCCACAGTCTAATATATTATATATATATAAAATATATATTATAATAATAAATATATATATATTATATATATAAAATTATTAATACACAAAGGGGAGAGAGAGACAGAGAGACGAAGAGAAGAGACAGAGAGAATTAAGCCTCCCCGTTAAACGTTAACTGATAAATCGTTCAGGGGATTCGATGACACCATCAAGGGTCCAGAGATGTAAAGGAAGAGAGATCTCATTGCCTCGAAGCTGCCCAAAACTTGTCGTCCAGAAGATGGTCCCGAAGGGGGTTTTAGTGGCGGCCGTATGAGAACTCTTCCTTTCTGGTCTGCAAATGGATCATATGATAAACATTTGACGCCGGCGCCCCGTGGACAGTGAGCATCAACATACTGGCGCACTTGCAGAAAACTACAGACAAGGAGGGAGAGGACCTGTTGACAGAACTCGTGACGATCAGTAAAGCTGAAAAGGTGTGGGTCGACGAGTAAAAGACCCACGACTTAACCCAGTAAAGGCACGGACGGTTAAAGATGGACAAGTTGAGAGAAGATTTTAGGCAGACAAGGGAAATCGTAGAAAGCTTCGGACAAGTCAGAGTGGGGCACACTGGCAGAAAGCTGCAGAAAAGATATCGGTGGATATAATTTACAGAAAACTTCAGACAGGAAAAGGGTGGACGCACTGACAGAAAACTACAGACGTTAAGGTGGACATGTTTACAGAACTCACGATCAAGGCCAGTGATGCTATAGACAGATAAGAGTGGACGATATTGATTGAACTCATGACAAACGCTAGTAAAGGTACAGACAGGTAAAGGGGGTGCTCGCTGAACTCATCACTAACGGCAGGAAAAGTAGCGGCAGTAGGGGTGGACGTATTGACAGAACTCGTGACTGGACACCAGTAAAGCTATAAACAGGTAAAGGGGGGACACAATGACAGAACTCATGACTGACCGGTAAAGGTGGACACATTGACAGAACCTGACTGACGGTAAGGGTGGACACAATGACAGAACTCAAAGACTGACCAGTAAGGGTGGACACATTGACAAAACTCATGACTGACCAGTAAAGGTGGACACATCGACAAAACTCATGACTGACCGGTAAGGGTGGACACAATGACAGACTCATGACTGACCCGTAGGGGGGACACATTGACAAAAATCTGACTGACCAGTAGGGTGGACACATTAACAGAACTCCTGACTGACCATTAAGGGTGGACACATTGACAGAACACGTGACTGACCAGTAAGGGTGGACACATTGACAAAACTCATGACTGACCAGTAACGGTGGACACATTGACAGAACTCATGACTGACCGGTAAGGGTGGACACAATGACAGGACTCTTGACTGACCGGAAAAGGTGGACACATTGACAGAACTCATGACTGACTAGTAAGGGGACACATTGACAAAACTCATACTGACCAGTAAGGGTGGACACATTGACAGAACTCTGACTGACCATAGGTGGACACATGACAAAACTCATGACTGACCAGTAAGGGTGGACACATTGACAAAACTCATGACTGACCAGTAAGGGTGGACACATCGACAAAACTCATGACTGACCAGTAAGGGTGGACACATTGACAAAACTCATGACTGACCAGTAGGGTGGACACATTGACAAAACTCATGACTGACCGGTAAGGGTGGACACATTGACAGAACTCATGACTGACCAGTAGGGGTGGACACATTGACAAAACTCATGACTGACTAGTAAGGGTGGACACATTGACAAAACTCATGACTGACCAGTAAGGGTGGACACATTGACAAAACTCATGACTGACCAGTAAGGGTGGACACATCGACAAAACTCATGACTGACCAGTAAGGTGGACACATTGACAGAACTCATGACTGACCAGTAAGGGTGGACACATTGACAAAACTCATGACTGACCAGTAAGGGTGGACGTATTGACAGAACTCGTGATTGACGCAAGTAAAGCTTTTAACAAGTAAGGGTGGACACGTTGACAGAACTCATGACTGACCGGTAAAGGTGGACACATTAACAGAACTCATGACTGACCGGTAAAGGTGGACACATTAACAGAACTCATGACTGACCGGTAAAGGTGGACACATTAACAGAACTCATGACTGACCAGTAAGGGTGGACGCATTGACAGAACTCGTGACTGACGCCAGTAAAGCTATAGACTGATAAGGGCGGAAATATTGAAAGAAATCACGATTGACTTCCTGTAAACCTATCGCTAGGTAAGGGCGGAAATGTTGACAAACTCACGAGTGACGCCAGTAAAGCTATCGATAGGTAAGGTGGCCACATTGACAGAATTCTTGACTGACGCCAGCAAAGCTAAGACTGGTAAGGGTGGAAATATTGACAGCACTCAAGACAGACATCGGTCAAACTATAGACAGGTAGGGGTGGACATAGGGACCGAGCTGATGACTGATACCAGTAGAGCTGTAGACAGGTATTGCTGGAAATATTGATGGAACACATGACTGATACCAGTAAAACAGCAGACAGGTAAGAATTGGCCTATTGACAGAACCCTTGACTGACGCCAGTAAAGTGAGGGCAGACCTGTTGACAGAACTCCTGGCTAATGCCAGTAAACCCGATAACAGGTAAGGGTAGATATATTAACAGAACTCGTGACTGACGCCAGGAAAACCCATACCCGTACAATGAGGATCCCCCACGCAAACAAATACAGAAAGAATCAGCAACAACAGCAAACATACAAACAATGCTTCCCGTTGTGCCATCATTATTGTGATGTTTATTTGTAGGTCTCTGATAAGAATCTGAAAGGTAATTGCCTAAACAATGCAGGATCAGCGTTTGTAGGTCTCTGATAAGAAGCTGAAAGGTAATTGCCTAAACAATGCAGCATCAGCGTTTGTAGGTCTCTGATAAGAAGCTGAAAGGTAATTGCCTAAACAATGCAGCATCAGCATTTTTCCAGCGCATTTGTAATAAAGCTAAAAGTGCTCACATGGAAACATAAGCAAGGCGAGATGAAAATTTCTGTATAACTGATGTCAGCTTGGAAGTTGCATGAAAGGAAGAAATGGAGAAAGCCTTGTGCTGACGACTCTTCCGAGCTGGCAGTTCTGAGAGAGCTGTATATGTGCAAAACCTGGTATGTTTTATTTTCGTGCTTTTTAGATGTGTGAAATGTAAACAAATCCAAGTAGACTAGTGCCACGTAGTTGTACACTGAAATGTTTTGTTGTTGTTTAAATGATCTTACAATTACATATTGTCATAATGTGCATTTTGTTTGTGTATGGCGCTAATGGTACACCATGCTCAAACATACCACAAGTTCAGGATGATATTTATAACGGAAGTCGAACTGGTTGTAACAGTGTCTGCATTACAGGCGCACTGTTTGACACCCATGTTTTGGCATTTTCTGTCTCTGATTGAACTGTTAAGTTGACTGATAGGTCAAAATAGTCCTGTTCCGGAAAAAAAAAGTATGAGAAGATAACTCATGCCTTTCCATTGCGAATAGTTACATTTTTTCTCAGTTTATGAGCCAAGCACATAGATGCAGAGAGTCAAATATTTTCTCTGTCCGAATGAACTGTTAAGCTAACTGATGGGGCAAAACTGCTTTGCAAGTACCCACCAGCAACATAATTATGTCTCATACAAACGGCGGGATCACTTTGCTGAACGCAAATTTTTAAAACAGGTAACCTCCTTTGCAGATTTCCGAACACGGTCTATTTGCCAAACCCAGCTGACGTCAGAAACATGCACTGCAGAGTGTCCACTCTGAACTGAATGTACACTCTCATTACCCTGTCACCAGATAACGACAGAAAGGATAGCATGTTTTAAATTGTAACAAGAGACAAAAATGTTCAAGGAAATTCTGGCACAGTGACCAGGAGACTCGTCCTAAACGTGGTCAGCAGCTAAGAAAGACAGGAACAGGAAAGCAGAATCACTAAAGAGAGTTTTTGCTCATTTTAACCGTGATTTGATATTCGTAAGTCTTACAGGCATTTCTCTGTAAAGGTTGAAACACACACACACACACACACACACACACACACACACACACACACACACACACACACACACACACACACACACACACAGAGTGTGTGTATGTGTATGTGTGTGTGTGTGTGTGTACGTACATGGACGGATAGGTAGAAATATATCCGTAAAAACTATTACAAATCATCCTCACGGTCATCCCCAAAACTGCTTTTTAGTAGGCCCTCGACCCATCCGGAATACGTGATCTACAAGCTGGAGAACGTGCAAAGGTCCTGGAAGGAGAGACTCTCCGACTGCTTCACCAACTGCTGGGCCTCCTGGATCAACTACTGCCGCACCCAGGCGGCCACGTGCCGCGGTGTGTGCTGCGGCCTGGAGAACGTGGAGGCCCCCGTCATGGTGCCTCCCCTCACCGACCCAGTGTCAATCTGTCCCTGGCCAGCTCCCAGGTGAGAATGAGAATGCCGAGGTCTCCATCTGTCTGTCCATCAGAAAGACGTTACTGGATTTGGTGCATGGTGACAAAAATAATGGCTGAACGTGATGCGGAGAGATTTCCTCTTTTGAACACTAGCCCTTGCACGACAACGTGTGGGCCCTATCTTGCTCCTATGAAAAGATGAGTTGGATTTGAAATGGAAGGAGGCTGAATAAGGCTCAGACTGTATAAACTTCGTCTTTGTTTTTGTTTAATCTTCGTGTGTGTGTGGGTGTGGGTGTGGGTGTGGGTGCGTGCGTGCGTGCGTGCGTGCGTGAGTGCGTGCGTGCGTGCGTGTGTGTTTCGTCTCTGTCTCGATTTGATGTGCAGTCGGGTTACAGAATTCGTCCAATTCTGTTTACTCCTGTCGGATTCGGAGGTGGAGACCTAGGCGCTTACCTGTCAGACTAGAATGAGTTTGTAGATGGTGGTGGTGGTGGTGGTGGTGGTGTGGCTAGCGAGGAGAAGAGGTGGGAGGGGAGGGGGAGGAAGATTGCGGATAACACAATGACCAAGGAAGCGAGCTCATCCCGTTCGTAGTTCAAATCTGACAAGGGCGATTTTTTGTTTTGTTTTCTCCTTTACCGCAAGACCTTTATCGGTAGTGTCTTTCACATGAGACCAAAAACTAGAGGCTCCGTGTGTGTGTGTGTACTTTACACACATAAAAGAATCGATGGCAACAAGACAGCCGTTTTGTGTGTTTTGTGTTGCTTTGTTTTTGTTTAGGTTAAATATGAAGTGTAGGGGTTGGAGGTCACTGCAGTATGGAGACATGCCGTCATCGGAGAGAGTAGCCAAAATTTCACTCGGAGAAATAGGCTGTGCGGTGAAGTTAGTAATTCGGCACAGTACAGTACGGTACAATGTAGTACGGTACAGAACAGTAAACTACAGCGCTGTGCAGAACAGACCAGTGCAATGCAGAGCAGAGCAGAGTTCTGTGCAGCTCAGTTTATAAGTTTTGAGTTATGACATAGCATTACATCGCTGCAATGTTTCCGTTGATTCACTGTGCATTCCTGTACACTGATTCTCCGTACATTCGTAGTGTCAGTGTTTCTGCACTGGATTTTATTGTGACCTGTCCCAGGGGCGGATCCAGTTCTAATGGAGGGGAGGGGGGTCAAAAATTAAGGTTTGGGTGCAGCGTTCGCAAAGTAAAAATGACGAATATGCAAAAGGCAGGGTAGGTTGCGATATGGGGGGGGGGACGAGGTAGATTTCTCTTTTTGTTCCGGAGTCTTTCAGTCCTATTTCCGTTGTTCACGATATTCTTGTGGTCGAATCCCACCGACTTTAATGTGAATTCAGGATTAAACTTTGATCAGTGTCGCGTGACGGAGTTTATCACTATTTACATAATTTGAGGGATAAGAAAACAGTAAAAGAGCATAGGCTATGTATAAATGTATATGCCTTCTCGAGTCCAAAGGGGAACAGAATGGGCGAATCGGGAATACCAACTGGGCTGTGGGCAAATCGGAAATAAGTTAATCAGAAATAGGCGAATGATCATTAAGCAAAGGGGCAATAGGCGAATATAAATGACACCTTTGGTCCATGTCAGTTACAGTCAGGGTTAACGTCCACGCCCATCAAAGATGTCTGTGGTGGTGAGGGTGAGATTTACGTCCTATTGGCCGGAGGTCCTTAAGAACAAGGTTTCCCAGACTGTAGTCTGTATAGTTCTTGGTGTTGCTGTTCCCAGTAGTGACTGGTCGCAGTCGGGTTGTTGGTCGTCTGCTCTCTGTGGCAGCCTCCTTCCAAGCCCACGTACAGTTCCCTTTCAGGACCACTGATATTCATCCACATGATCCAATTTTGCCCCCCCCCCCCATCTTCTCCCCCCTCCCCCCCCCCCCCCCCCCGCCCCCCACTCCGGCTGGCGACCCACAGGGCAGTTCGACCAAAGGCTGGACTCTGGAAAACCTCTTTGCCTCTTTTGACTCTCTTTGCCTTCTGCACCTCTTTCCTGCACAGTGGTTAAAACCAACTGTCTGTACCGGAGGATAGGAGAGAGTCTTACAGGAGCGTCATGGGCTGCATCCCTAGGGTGGGATGTGATTGGAGGAAGTCTGGAGTCTGAGGTCAAGGGTTGTCCTGAAAACCCATAGTGGTGCCAGGGGGGGGGGGGGGGGCGCTAAGGCTGGGCACCCATTGAAAAGACACTGACACCACACAACTTTACGATGGACAGCGACATTGGCTATCGTTATGTTTGGCACCAGTGGGAATCGAACTGAACTCAACTGACTGTGACGTCAGAGTTCTACCACTGAGACCGGCCGGGTACCTACTGTGTTTTTATGCACCAAGACAAGTTGTTGATGCATACTGAAATGTAAGGGGATAAAGGGCGTTGCTTTTATTTCTATAATATTTCTTTCTCTGTGTGTGTGTGTGTGTGTGTGTGTGTGTGTGTGTGTGTGTGTGTGTGTGTGTGCGCGCGTGTGCATGTGTGTGTGTTTTCTTCCCATTCTTGCAAAGGCAGCATATCACGATGCTGGACAGACACAGTCTTCAGAAGATGGTGTATCACGAGATATGTAAAGTGTTATTTTAATTTCCTGACTTCCTGTCGTCGTAAGCATGTTCAACAACAACAACAACAAATAACAGCATAGATGTGTATGTATGTAAGTATGTATGTATGTACATATTTTCTACCTGTCTCTCTATCTGTCTACTTGCCTATCTGTCCAAACACACACAAACACACACACACACACACACACACACACACACACACACACACACACACACACACACACACACAAGACACTTTGAGCAAACAAAGAAAACAAGTTTAAGATCTTTTTCCGCTGGGATAATTCTTTTTTTTTTATTAACAAGTGAGCTTTTACCGCAAACCCTTCTTCTGCTTCTTCTATCTTTCTTTTTCAGATGGGTTTTTGCCACAAAGGTCCTTCATCCTAAAGAAGACTGTGGCAGAAGCTTTTTTTTCCCCATCAGTGGTATCATTTCTTCCGAGGAGGTTACATTTTCGCGCAAGTCTGCCCGTTTCTTAGCAAGATTACACACACACACACACACACACACACACACACACACACCTCTACTGAAACCAGTTCAACGAAACTTGGTGGAAGATGAACCAGTAGATCTTGGTCGTGCGTATCCGAAATCAAAGGCAGATCAACAAGATCACGAAACAAACAAACAATATATTCAACAAGATCACAAAACAAAGAAACAAGCTAACAAGCCCCACCCACTGAATCGATTTTAACAATACGAGACGGAGTGACTGGTGGAGTGTAACAGTGAACATCCAAGGACGAAGCTATTAAATGTTTGTTCGGATCACAAGGGGCAGATCCAGATCAAAAGAGTGATCTCGGGGATTCGTTCGACGTACCCTTCTAGTTATGTTCAGTATTTTTTTTTTTTAATACCACATTGAAAACTCTGTTTTCCTTGCTGTAGGAAATTCAAGATCTCGACAAAAAGTACTCAACGCGTCAACCCCCATCGTCCAGATGGACCCCGAGTTCCACGCGTCGGTCCTCGAAGGGCTCCAAGTCCACTGCTTCGAAGGGCTCCAAGTCCACTGCTTCACGACAGGAGACCCAATACAAAGAATGTACCATTCCCTGCCACCGAAGTTGCTCAGCCCCGGTCATCCACAGTCATAGTCAACTGCCATCCGGCGCCAAGAAGCCGCCGGCCTTTCTGGACGTATCTTGTTCTAGTCTTTAATCTGGGCTCGGCGAAAGAGTTTGAACTGTCTGCGCCGTGTACAAAGAGGCCCTGTAGACTGTAACTGGCAAAGAGGAGTTAAGCTTTCATATCATGCCACACTTCAGTCGTGTTGTGACGCATCCCTGAAAAGTGAATGTGGCGACCTTCGGTGGTTGGATTAAAAACAGTCGCATGTGCAAAATTATCATCGCACTTCATTGTAAGCTTTGAAGATTTAACCAAACCAGGCCGATGAAAGAAGCGATGTGACACGGCATAACGGAGATAGTGCACTTTTAATTTGAATGGCCGCGGTTATTCTAACACCCATATTGATTTTTGACGTCGAATTGAGCAGGCGTGACATTTATTGACCTTACATTCGACGACAGAAGATGGATTCCGTTTCATGTAGCCCAACCGATCACACAGTAGCACGTTGATTATGGAATGGTCCGCGACAAGGGCAAATCACCCATCAAAGCTGAAGTAACTGTTAAGGCGCCAAGTCGAAATATTTGACATTCACTGTTTTTGGTAGTTTCTCGCATTTGTTCTGACTTATGATATAAATCATCTGGAGAGGAAGAGAGGTGGGGGTTGGGGGAGGGGGGGGGGGGGGGGGGGTGCTAAGAACTGTGGTGATCTCATATTTTCTCAGTTCAAATACGCAACCATTTCTCTGTGTTTTAAAGGCAGCTTCCCGAACCCATCTCCATCTGTTCTATTCCGGTGCTCGCAACACTTTAGACACCTATTTTTGTTTACACTGGGACAGCGGAATATTCCTACATTGGGCATAGCTGCACATTGTTAGAATAATGGTGGCCTAATGCAAATTACAACTCATACGTCGATTTTGGCCAGATGCCCAATCAAGTTTGGAGGGAAAAAAAGAAGCCTGATGAGGGTGAGAAACTCCTTAATTTCATTTCCTGCCACAGTAGGGACGGGGGGTGGGGTAGTGGTTGGGGTTTTGGAGATCAAGCTGGTTCGTATGTTGGTTCGTCCGAATTTTTGAGGACAAGTTTTGTTGTTGTTATTGTTATTGTTGTTGCTTGGTTGGTTGGTTAGATTCTTGATTCGTTTTGTTTTGGGGAAATTGTTTCATGGAAATGAATAAAATTTGGTTTACGCATGTTACAGGTATCTACCTTGAATGAATTTGAAAAAAAAATCCCCAAAGATTTATGTTTGGGAAAGTTTAGACACACACCATGTATGTGAAGATGAATACAATTTGGTGTGCACATGCCACAGGCAATTACCTTGAATGAAACTGAAAATTGTTCACAAAGATTTATTTCTGAGAAAGTTGAAGATACAGGCCATATGTGTCATACATTCCAAAAGAGGCGCAACAATTACAAACTGTCCAGGGAAGAGCTGCTTGCTTTGTTGTGAGCGATCATAAAGGAACCTGCAGTGTCAGCTAGATGCCCTTGAGTTTGATGCTTCAAGTCACGTCGCTGTTGAATAACATATTGGTGTATATATTATGCCTTGTGCCCGTTACAGACCATGCATGTGGATATTGCTGTTATGCCATATGCCCGTTACACCATACATGTGAATACTCCATGCAGCATCATATACCTTTGTCACAGACTTTCTCTTCATCCCACGGCCCCCTTCAAATACACTTTCCTTGCACACGCACGCATGTACATACGCATGCACACGCGTGCGCGCGCACGCACACACACAGTCACACACACACACACACACACACACACACACACACACACACACACACACACACACACACACACACACACACGTGCGCACGCACGTGCACACACACACGTGCGCACGCACGTGCACACACACATACACACACGCGCGCGCGCACACACCACACACACACACACACACACACACACACACACACACACACACACACACACGTGCGCACGCACGTGCACACACACACGTGCGCACGCACGTGCACACACACATACACACACGCGCGCGCGCGCACACACACACACACACACACACACACACACACACACACACACACACACACACAGAGGCGTATGTGTGTGTGTGTGTGTGTGTGTGTGTGTGTGTGTGTGTGTGTGTGCGCGCACACACACACACACACACGCATACACACACGTGCGCGCACACACACACTTATCTAAAATGAAACATTTTCTGAATCTCCAATCAACGAAATTATTGTTGTGAACAGACGTTAAATTAAATCAATCAATCAAATCAAATCAGCACACACACACACACACACACACACACACACACACACACACACACACACACACACACACACACACGCGCGCACGCACGCACGCACGCACGCACGCACTCTCTCTCTCTCTCTCTCTCTCTTGATGACCACATTGCCGATCTTGGAAAACGTATTTCTAAAAAAAGATTATCACTTATCTAAAATGAAACATTTTCTGAATCTCCAATCAACGAAATTATTTTTTCATCCACACATTTTATCACTCATTAATTATGCATCCACATTATGGGATAATTATGGTGAATCAAATTTGAAACAAGTCAGTTGTTTAATTCCTTGACAGGTGGTGATTATATAAAAAGTTTAGCACTCTTCCATTTAAAAACACTTCTTCAAGAAATGCTTAAGCAGGTATGATATGTTTAAGAGAATAGTTCCAAAGAAAATTATCCAAAACTTTGTAAATAATGAAAATAGACACGTTCACAAATTTTCATTTCCCAGACCCCGTAACAATCTTTACAAATCTATCTTACATATTCTAGAGGAACGACATGGAACAGTTTATCTTGGTTATGTCCTTCAAATCTAGCATTTAAATAAGCTGTGAAAAATAACTTGCTGAATAAATTGTGAACTAATGTATGATTATTCATATTGTTGCGGTCTCTCTCTCTCTCTCTCTCTCTCTCTCTCTCATATGTCTTGATATGCTTAGCTGGTATATCGCATATTGTTCATCACGTTTTTTATTATGATATTTGTTAGATGTTCCACTGTTTTCATTAGATTGTATATTTTTCGATTTCTACGTATGCGTTGCTTCGTGTTTCTTTCTTTCTTCATTATTGTATTAGATATCTAGGGCCTATTCTTTTTTTCTTCTTTTTTTTCTTTTTGTAGCGCAGGGTGAAGAAAAGCTGTAAAGCTTATTCTTTAACCCTCAATAAAGATACTTTTGACTTGACTTCACTCACACGCACGCACACATGCATGCACGCACGCGCGTGCGTGCACACACGCAAACACACAAACACACAGACAGACAGACGCACGCACGCACACACACACACACACACACACACACACACCATTCCGGCACACCAAATATTCTCTCTCTCTCTCTCTCTCTCTCTCTCTATGCATATATCATACCCCTTCTCCTCCCTACACATATACTATGTATGAATATCATCTGTGCACTTCGTGCTTCTGCCAGGGTCAATGAAAAATAAAAGCTTCCCATCACAACCGCTTTATCAAAATATATGGACAGCTGAGGGATAACTGCATGAACGGCTTTTTGAGAAGGAGGTCCATGCGTCCCTCAGGATCCATATCGTCATCTATATGTAGTCAAACGCTTCGGACGGCGAAGGTAGAAATGTTGGGAATAGCCTACAGCAAGTATGGTAGGCCTCTGTGTGCTCGTTTCCCTACATTTTTCATGGATTGTCGTGTAATTAATAATTATAGTTTTGGGTAGTGTATGAATGGTCAAGAAGAAAACAAAAAAGATGGAAGGGGAAGGTAAATATTAATGGCATCTCTCTCTCTCTCTCTCTCTCTCTCTCTCTCTCTCTCTCTCTCTCTCTCTCTCTCTCTCTCTCTCTCTCTCCCTTCGATAGGAGGATCACTTATTCCATATCTCTGTGTGCTGATTCTTATCTTCTTTGTAATCCATTTCTTTATTTTTGTTTGTTGTTTAAATCGTTTCTTTTTTTCCTTTTAAAGTTATCTATGCCTTAACTGTTAATGGATTAACTTTTTAATGTTGTGAAGATATGTGTTTAAAAAAAAAAGTTTTGTAAGTCTTAGTCGCTAGTCATACTAAGTCCATAACGGGGCAAGAGCTGGATGAAAAAAAGCATGTGTTTGCTTATCTGTTACCCTTGGAAATAAAGATTATCATCATCATCATCATCACATTTTACTCTCACATTTTAAATTCGTTACAGCTGAAGCAACATGTATTAGTAGCGACAGGTTACTTAAAATGGGACAAAAAATTTAAAAGAAAGGGTTTAAAGTGGAATGAAAAAGCTGTCCAATTGGGAGTGGGGAGGGGGAGGGGTGGAAGACAAGAAAAAAATGGTGAAAAAAAAAAAAAAAAAATGGAGATGCGGGGTATCGATCCCCGTACCTCTCACATGCTAAGCGAGCGCTCTACCACTTGAGCTACATCCCCTGTGATCTTCAAGCGAATTGTTAAATATATGTAATTTATACTGGCACGCACAAATTATCCTTGATCATCCTAACAGATCCACGTGGATACACTGCTCTGGCACGTTTGTTTATCTCACAAAAATTAAAAACGCAACTATTATGTGATTTAAATCCACTTCGGCTCGCTTAATCCCCAACACTGAGAAGCGAGATTTAGGGAGTTTTGACATTATGCACGGTGGCATTCTGAAAGTATTGAGTGCGCATGCGTCATGTAAAACCACATGGCAAAATGACGGACCGCAAAAGCAAAACACTGTTCGTGAGAAACTTGCCGTTTACAGCTTCCAATCAAAAATTAATCGAAACTTTTGAGGAAGTTGGACCGTTGAAGACTGCTTTTGTTGTCGCCGACAGAGGTAAGGAAACTTTGACTTAGGTTTGTTGCTTCTGGGGTATCTTGGAAGAACACATTCTCAAAGTAAGTTTTGGATTCTGAGTCTAAATACTTTTCTAATGTCGAATCCAGAATCCAGAAACCTATTATTCCTATAAACTCAGAAATTGTGCCCTCTTCTTATGGACTAGTTAACAAACGAGAGTCATCCGAAGGTAGACTCAACACCATCAGCCGGATCAGTGTATGATGGCCTACAGAGTCTCCAGACTCAAATTCATCGGCCTCATCAGGCCATGTCGCGGTCAAATTTGTTGCTCAGTCAAATCGGTTGCTGGCATACCAGTTTAGGCAAAAAATGACGTCATCAGCACGACGAGATATACACTAATGATACAGCTAGCATGCACTGCATGCAACTAAACCTGTTTTGGCCAACGAAAGTTGCCGCTTGAAGCTTTCGCAGGAGGCTTGTTACACTCACTATGGGATCAAGGCTATTAAGAGACTGAAGGGGGCCGATAGCTCAGTTGGTAGAGCGCCGGACTCGTGATCCTGGGGTTGCGGGTTCGAATTTCGGTATAGGGGGATTTTTCCCTCGGAGTTAACATTGGTTCTGACTATCCCCCCCTATAGTCGTTCGGATGGGACTATAAACCCGAGGTCTAGTCTGTGTCACATGCACTAAAGACCATACACGGACTCTAAAGATCCCGATGCTCATGTCCTAAGACGGGTGAGTACCGGCTACACGAAAATACACAATGCATACACATGGTCAACCTGATGACCGCTGAACATTACTGGAAGAAGAAGAAGAAGAAGACTGAACTTACACTTCATTTAAATGTAATTTCTAGGCCTTAAGCAGAAAAGCTTGAAAGATCAGTGGTTAAAAAAAAAAAAAAAAAATCTAACACAGCAACAGTATCATGCAGCATGGTTGAATTTTGTCACATCTTCTTCTTCTTCTTCTTCCTAAAATACTGGTTCACTCAAAAACGAGTAGGTCACCAGCGCGCATGTTAAAAAGTAAAATTTAAATATAATATATTCAAGAAGTTAAAAGCAATGGCCAAATTCAGGCCCAGTTAACAGTAAAATATCTGGGGAAGTAAAAAATAGAAAAACATCAATATGCAGATCTCAAAACTGTTGTATCAATTTGTTTTTTAAAAGAGATTGCATTTGTGGCAATCTTGATGGCACCCGGCAGTGAGTTCCACAGCCGTACAGAACTGGGATAAAAAGAATGTAAGTGGCTGTCAATATTTGATGCAGGTATGGTATAACACTGACCGCCACTCCTGGTGCTACTTTTATTCAATACTAGTTGTTCCATTGGAATATCAATTACTTTAGCTCTGCCTTTGAAAAAGGTGTTAAGTTTAATAAAAGCTCTTCTCTCTTCTAAGGGTTTCCATTCTAATTTCCTCATGTTCTTCCTAGTATTCCCCTTTTCTCTGATGTGGTTCCCTGTTACGAACCGTGCTGCTCTCTTCTGAATCTTTTCAAGGTTATCAATGTCCTTTAGATGGTAAGGATCCCAAACTGAGCAACCATATTCCAGTACTGGTCTAACCAGTGTTTTGTAGCAGTCGTCTTTAACCTTTTGGGGGCAGTCATTGATATTCCTGTGTAAGAAAGCTAAGATGTTATTTGCTTTCTTACATACTAAATTATAATGTTCTTTCCATTTGAGACGACTATCTATAATCACGCCTAAATATTTTGCAGCATTAGTTTCTTTAAGAATAGTATTATGGATAGAATAATCTGATCTAATTAGTGAGCGTTTGTTACATATACGCAACACTTGGCACTTTTGAGGATGAAATTCCATGTACTGGTATGAACTGTCAGGTTTTGTCACCTGTAGTAGCGGTGTGCTCCTGTTGTCAAGAAGTAAAGAATGTCATGTATAGTGGCTGAATGAGAATAAAGTGACTTGGGTGTGCATAATACAATAATATCTAGGATTTCAAAACCTAATTCAGTCTACCCCAAACTGTTCCAGTGTATTGCTGCTTGGTCAGTGTGGCTAGGGAAAGGCACATCATGGGTATGTCATGTCTGGCATATAGTCTCAGCCAGTACTTACTCATACTTATACCCATAGCAAAATTTCAAAGCAGAGTTTGTAGAGCTGTCTTCTTACTCTTAGTCAATGATTGCTGAGAGAGAGAGCGCCCTGGCTACCAAAGCTGGCAGAGCATTCCGATGTAAGATGGTAGCTTAGTACATTTACATACATGTATGAGTGTAAAGAGGGATGCTGGTGTTGGGATGTGCACCAGTAATGGTTGCTCTGTGTTTGATTAGTTTATTGGTTCATGAAATTTTTTGCCACAAACTTGTTATTTTTCTTCTGGAAGTGCCATTTGATGCAATGTTATCAGATGTACATAATACCTTGGATCTGCCCATCAAAGTTGATAAGAATGTATCTCGTTCTCAGACAGAAACATGATTAAGTTAACAGCAAAAAGAGTTAAACATTGCAAACAATCAACAACGATATGGGCATGGGATGATAATAAAGCTGAATTATTTGTTGAAAATATGCCCACAAAGTTTGCAACAGAATTTAATGATAAATTACCAAATGCAGATATTCAGACAATGAACAACCAGATTTAGAATATCATGCTGTGTTCTGCAGAAGAAACACTTGGAACATTAAAGTGTGCCATCTTTAGAAAGCAAGACAAATTTTGGTTTGATTATGTAGAATTACTAAAAAGAAAAAATACATTCTGAAAATCAAGCAGGGTTTAGACAGTGTCATTGTACTTTGAATCATATTTTGGACTTGATTTTGATATTTGTTGAGGAATTAACCTTTTTTTGTGTGCATTTGTTGACTTCAAAAGGTATTTAATACTGTTTAGGGACGACCGCTATGTGCTTAACTTTCGCAACAAGGTATTCAAGGTAAAGGTGTAACAGTGATTGTTAACAATTTAACATGCATGACAGAGTCAAGATCTGAAAGCGGAAAGCAACCTGGTCATTTTTGATGTTGTGTGGTGTCAGACCAAAAGAAAATGTTTCTCTTGTTCTGTTTTCATTTTATTTTTTCAAATATTGTCGTGAGTGGAGACTTGATGTAAGTACATACAAAAATGTAAATATTCAATATAAATAAGAATTGACAAGTTCATTTTAGATTTGAAGGCAACTGCATTAGGAAGTTGTTGATTGTTAAAAGACCTACAGGTTGTGTAGTCAAAGTGGAAATGCTTTAGATGGAAAGAAAGCTGTAAATGAACATGCATATCAGGCAATATTTTCTTTGATGCAGGCATCAAGAAATAAAAATTACCCTTGGATGTCATTCTTGATAATCAATTGTTGTTCCAGTTTTGTTGTATGGCTGTCGGCACGTGAAAATGTTTCTAATTCTATTGTAGAGAAAACACAGATGTAATACTTGAAGCAATTATTTTGACTAAAGAGAAATGTAATGAATTACTTAATATACTGTGAAACAGGAATGTCCTTTTCCAGTCCATTTCAAACTAAGGCTAATCAGATTTCAGACTTCTCATATCTGGCCCATCAGTAAACAATCTTCCACATTTATAGTATGTTATATAATTTGTATACCAAAGGGTAGTATCGATCAGACTGGATGGGTAATAGTCACCAAATATTAGATGATACAGGATTTGATTGTGTTTAGGAATTGCAGACGTTTTTCTAACAGAGATTATGTATCTTGAAATGTAACTGCCATTGTTAGTTTTAAAGACTGCCTTGAAAAGTTATGAAAGTGAGACATGAATACTGTAATTGATGAGTTTCATTTCATCATGGAGTGTCCCTGTTTTTCTAATGTATGCATAAATGGTTAATATCCAGAAGGATGATATTTATGTCTGAAGTCTGTATTCTTAATTTTCTGCAGATAAACAAGCTTTATTAACAGTGGGTGAATTCATTAAAAGTTGTTGTATCGCATAACACACTTGTAAATGAATGGTAGTATTTAACTAGACATTATTGAGGCAGACATTACATTAAATCTTGTTTTATTGTTCATTGTCTTGTTTTCTGAAATCCTCCACACTCCAATACAGCTCACACTCAGGAAATTTGATCTTTAAATATTTTTAATCTTGTGTATGTTGTGTGTGTGTGTGTGTGTGTGTGTGTGTGTGTGTGTGTGTGGTGTGTGTGTATGTGTGTGTGTGTGTGTGTGTGTGTGTGTTCCAGATTCTGGGAAATGCAAAGGATATGGATATGTTCAGTTTTCAATGATGTAAGTATCCTCTTTTATTTATTTGCCTTTATAATAAATGTTTAATGCAGTGTTTGTAAGCTTGAAAGCTTGTTAATTTTATGGATGTGTTCAGTTTTCAATGTTGTAAGTGTCCTCTTTGTATTCATTTACCTTTGTAATGAAGTGTTTGTAAGCTTGAAAATGTGCTGATTTGTAATGAATGTTTAAACTTTAGTGCAGTGTTTGTAAGCTTGAAAATGTGATAATTTTAGATTATTGATAATTGCAAAAACACATGTGATTTACTTAGATTTGTAGTAAATGTCGTATTTGTCAGAAACCTAATCAGAATTGCAACAGTAAACAGAATAGAGGTTTGAACAGAAGAGCTTTAAATCTGAAATTTAATCATTGCAAAAATCCTAGCACCAGCAAATGCAGTTTGGTATTTTTCTGATGTGAGAATCAGAACATTACCTCATCACAGACTGAGAGGAAAGCATATTTGTTTTCGTTTTGTGTTGTTCTGAATTCATTTGCAATTCACAATGTTCTTGACGCAATTTTGATAAACAATATGATGTAAATCACTCTGTATTTGATAGAAACATTACAATTTAGGGTGTGTGAAAGACCTCAAACTATGTACATTTTGTGGAGAAACTTAATACTTTTTGTGTAGATCTAGCCTGTTTTAATATTGTTTTAGTGCATTATTCATACAAAAAATAGTGTATGTCTTTAATGATAAAGTGATAAACATGACCTACGTGTGATTTTGTAAGTTGATAACATCTAACATGATAAGATACCCTCCCCTTACTTACTCTGGTCTTGAGCAGCTAAGCTGGTTTGTCAGATCTTGGTGTGTCACATTTTGTACTGATGCAGTTTTGGTTTTTTGTTTTTTATACACCATTTTATGGAAATACACTGGCCAAATTCTCCACGCTTCCAAAAAATGAACTTCTTAAAATAATGTTGGGTTTACTGTTGATGTGAATGCTATTTTCTAGTTTGTTTTTACTTGAGAGATTTTTGGCATTGTAAGATAGATGAACATGAATGAGACCTGCAAATGAAATTTTCTAAACTGTTAATGGCTGCAGGTAATTTTGATTACGTATAGATGGATATGTTTCAATAGGAAGCTTATAGCTTTTAATGGGACTGTTGACAGCAAAGAAGTTTTCGAAAAAGACCAGTTTTCCACAAATATTTTTTGAGTGTATGTGTGGGGTATCTCTTCCATAATCCCTCAGCCATTCATTCCACCATTGTACGCACAATCAGATTTGTCCTTTTGCTGCCCGAAGACTCCACAGGGGGCAGCTGCAGTAGGTTGTCATGAGATAACCCTTAACTCTCAACAGGTTTTCAGATTTTTGCATTTAGCATGACGGATGTTCTTTTCAGGTTTTTTAAGCGATATATTGCTTCAGATAACAAAAATGTTGTCTAAATACCCTAATTCCGGGAAGAAAACCATCGATCACTGGTGATCGAAATTCAAGGGAAAGAACTGAAGAGAGTTAAAAGAGGCTGCACACTGGTCAGGTCACATCGATGAAGTTCAGAGGTACTGGGCACCACCCAGTAAGCCCTGTACGAATCATTACAATTTTTTAGTGACCAGGTCGTCTTGAGTATGTATGCCTCTCTGGAGGGTGCCACCATATCCATGCAGTGATAAGTCTCCATCAGCTTACCAATACTGACGTCTTTGACATAAACTCACCATAGGCATAGACATGGGAACAAAGTTAAAACTGAGATCATTCAAGTGGTAGGCATGAGAAGCCACAGAACTTGAGGTTGTTTTTTTTCTTCTAAATGATGATCAGTGGGGGTGTTGAATATGATACTATAAAGCTTGGTTCTGGTCTGGGACTATTCAGGGCTGCACTCTGTGCTTCCTTTTGTAAAAGTGCTTTTGAGCAAAAAATAACTCTAATGTTTAAAGAGGTGTACTCCAACAGCCAGTTTCAAGTGAACATATATATGTGCTTTGGATATTGTTATATTAGAATGCATAATGTGCTTGATGATATTGGTAGGCCTGAATGTGTATTCTGTAGAAACTTCGGGGTACGGTTTATTCAGCTCTGTGTGGACAAGCAGTTGTGTGATATATGATTGTGGTTTCTTTGGGATCATCAGAGAGGATGCGGTGAAGGCCAAAGAGAGCATCACACGTTGTGATGGTAGGAAAGTCATCATCTCATATGCTGATGCCAAGAAAAACCAGAAGAAGAAACAGAAGAAGGAGGGAGGTGACAGTCCACAGGAAATCACTAAAGAGGAAGGCAGTAAGTCATAATCCAGTGGTGGAGAAACTCTTTGAAATGTATCCATATTCCATGGATATTCCTTTTTGTGTGTGTGGAATAGCTATTGCATGGGCATGTCACAATTTGTTTAGCTTTTTTTTTTCATTTCTAATCAAGAATGTTCATAGAGAAAGAGCTATTGGCATTCTTTTACCTCCTTAGTTTGTTGATTCAAATAAAACTTTATTTCAGTTATGATATGTAAGTCACCTCTTTCAGTTCAGATTGGTTCTGCATTCAGTTGTAAGCTTTATTTCTTTTTTTCTATTATGCAAGTTGATGCTTTCTGCTCAGTTTGTTATTTACACTCAGTTCTTACTTCTGTCTCTTGTTCTGCTTTTCCCAGTATGCCTGTGTGATTTAATTTCTCATAAAATCTCTACATCTGTTTCATTCTCTCTCTCTCTGTATCTTTCTCATTTCCTCCTAATCCATCACTTTGTGTAGAATTGCCAGAAGCAGCAGAACCAGTCCAGAAAAAACTCCAGAGAACTGAGCCTAAAAACAAAACACCAAAGCAGAAACCTCTGAAAAGATGTCGGATCATCCTCAGAAACCTGCCTTTCAAGGTAGGTCTGGCTAATGCTTGTACACTGGTTAAGGATTGGGCAAGGGAAGTGGTCACGAAGCAAGAATAAATTGTACGCTGCAAAGAGATGTTTTATTTCTATCTTTTGTTCGATGTTATTTTTGTTGTGGTTTTTGTGTTCTGTCTTCCTTGCCTTCTTTGTGGGTGTGTCATGTTATGACACCCACCCACACCCAGATGTATCCTTTCATACTCCGAGGACACGAGGAGATGTTTGTGTCCGGCCAACATGAGCCCACACATGGGTAGAGCTGCCAATGGTTCAGTGTAGTAGTTTCTAGAAGGGTTGTATGGGGCTGCTTTCTCATCTTCCGTTATCTCCTCCTGATGGCATTACTCCCCCACTTCTGGTTCAGCTCCTTCATTGTGGTGACACGCCCTTACTCACCGGTCACTCTCTCAGCAGCAGCAATCCACAGGGAGTAGTCGGCATCAGGTTGTCGTAGGGCACCTCACCAGAGGAGATGCTTCCCTGCTGTCGAGTCATTTTGGTGGTGCCTATCCTGATCCACCATACACAGGACACCACTCGGTACATTTTGTTTAACCAGAGACCCACTTTGAATGATTTTCTTCCTCTCGAGGGTGTGTACGCACACCAGTACAGTGCCCTTGAACTTTGATTTGAACTTGCCTTAGGTGTGGACATAGGGAAGAAGTTTCACTCTTTGATATATTTAGTAGCAGTTCTGATTCAGAACATGGAAGACACAGCCAACTGAGTGGGTATAGATGAGAATCATTTTATTTTCTCTTCTTCAGAAAATGGTTGTTAAGATCCTTTAGTGAGGGACATTTATGTACTTAACTGAGAACTTGCAAAACACTACTGTCCCTGGTCATACTGCTGACAATTGTTTGGTCTCATATGTATGATAAGGGCATTTCATGTTCCTTTGTATACAAAACCCTCACTGTGTTCCATCAATGACACCAGCAAGCATCTGCCACCACTGATATAATCTTCAGGCATGAAAAGATGTGGATGAGGGGGGAGGCTGACAGCATAGGCAGCACACAAAGGGCCACAGAACTTTGAAGACTTTCTTTTCAGAACAAGCAAAGTTTTATGACCTTGTCATTGGATCTGTCTCTGGAAGACTCTTGTGTGGTAATTGCCAGTCTGTACTATGTTGCTTTGTATGATGTGTACCTCAACCAGAAAGGAGAGAGACTAGCACATTTTTGTGTGTGCAGTAAATGCTGTCAGAATTTTGCTGATGCTGGAAGCAAAAAGCAAATCAGTTCCAAAGGGAAAAACTGAGGGTCCTAGCAAATCGTAAATAAATGTTAGCGAACCACCAAGAGAAACGTGGACAAACGAGTCAAAAGACAAGACCACGCCGTTTCGACCTCTTAGGTCTTCTTCAGGCAAGACACAAACAAATAGGACAATGAAAATGAACGAGTTTGTCACTTAGCTTGGATCTCTTCAGTGCAAGGAAGGCGTTGAGGGTCCGGGGACTGACTAACAGAATGAGAGCAAGGAAACAGAATAAGAATAAAGAAAGCAGAATGGGAGTAAGGAAAGCAGAATTAGAATGAGGGAAGTGTTCAAGATTGTATGCGCACGGTAAACAGCCTGCACATTTCATCCAGTCCTAAAGTTTCCTGCCCTTTGCAGCAGTATTGTCGCTTTCTGGGTGAAGGTGATGTCTGTCTTTGAAGCAAAATGATTGTAGAGTTTAGTGCTGCCATGTGACGTACTTGGAAATCACCATGAATAAGTTCTGTAACTAGAGTTGTCCGAGACTCGGGGATTAAGGTCTAGTTACCATAATTTTTCTTTAAGTGCCAACTGAAACAGATCAATGGTTAAATTACACTTACAGGTATTGAGATTGAATGAGGATGACATCATTTTTTTTTACACTTGTATTTATATTTTGCAGTTTTACAGTGATCCAAGAGGATGAAAGTAACTGTGATAATGCCAGAGAGTTTAGTTTTAGTTTTAGACAGGACAGTACTCTGCATGGACATTTCCTTCTCAGTAACCAGGGTAACACTGTCAGATTTAAGATATGCAGGCGCCTGTGGTGTTTGTTGGAAATTTGGAGCAGTGTACCCATGAAGTGAATAATAGGGTATAGTTTGTGCCCATTCAGTGAGCCCAAAGCACACTGTTGCCCAGTGAATATTCTTCAGTAGATTACTATTCCTCATCTAAGTACTGCCTTAAATCAAAGTGATTTCTTAAATGCTTGTCAGATATTTGACGCCTGTACGTATATATTTTTTGAAGAAGAAGAACAAGTGACATTCTTGTCTTAGTGATAATTGATATTTGTCATGTGACATTCAAGTTTCTTCCACGAGCAGTTTTTACTGTCTCTGGTTTGTTAAAATGAGTATAGATTTTCGCTCGAAATAATGCATTGTGTGTATGCACACTCAGACTTGAGTGGAAGAGTCAGAATGACAACTGTTCTTCTTCATTCAGGCTTTACAGCTTTTTAAGCTGTGGAATTTGCTTGTTTAATGGTCCTTTGCATTTTCAGAAGTTAACTTAGCTGTAACTGTGACTGATCTATCGCTACTATCATTAGATTTTGGACAGGTTTTAATTGCTGTTGATTATTTTTGTTTCTTCCTCAGTGCAAGGAATCACACATTAGAGCTCACTTTGAGAAGTAGGTGCCATTTCTGAAGTTGCAATCCCTCAAGAAAGGTATGTTGCATATGATACAACAAAAGAGTCATCAGGGAACATGTATGTTTATGACTAATGAAAATTTGTGTGGTTAAGTTAGTGTGTGTGTGTGTGTGTAAGTAGTAGTGTCAGTTTAGTTCAAATATATACTGCAAATTGGATGTTATCATGGGAATCCGAGGAAATGGGATGCCTCTATCTCTGCCTGGAGTGTCTAATGGATACTAAAGGTGCTGGGACATGTCAAATGGATATTGTCTAATTATGTTACCGGTAACTTGAGTAAGACTGTGTGGTCTCAAAATCACACACACACACACACACACACACACACACACCACACACACACACACACACACACACACACACACACACATTCAAAATCCCAACCAGAAACAAGCACACAAACTCCAAGAAAACTCAGCTTATCTTATAAGTTGTATTAACTCAATTCAAGCAGCGTTACCTGGAAGGAAATACATTGCGCACAAGTACTGATCTGGAAGGAAATTACATTGCGCACAAGTACTGATTTGTATTGGTGATTTCTGTGTGGTCTGCCAGTTCCTTGAATCGGGGGTTTGCCTTTGTCCGTACACAGACCTGCAGGCTGCACAGAGAGCTGTGGCAGGAATGAACGCTCAGGAGATCATGGGTGAGTGCCTCTCTCATGTAGTCACTTTGATGTTGATGTGTTCAACTACCTGTGACAGTCACACAGACAGAGTGAAGGCTATACTATATTGTGGAATTTTACTAATACAGCTGATCTCTCTGATGCATTAAATCCAGGTGGCTCTCTTAGGATGATCATCTTGCCGATTTGAAACTAGCCAGACTTTGACTGTGACTTGTGATTGGGGTGGCGCATTTTAGTTCACCGAAAGAGGTGTCTCTTTTTTGTGTGCAGATTTTTCTCTTTTTATAACAGACAAAATGATTCATTTGCATGGAATTTGACCTATATGAACAGTTAAACAAAAATTAAAGTTATAGACAAGTGGCAAGAGAGAGAGAGAGTTTGAGACGATGTGTTGAAAGTATCATACCAATTTGCCTTGTTTCAGAGGCATAGGATAGAAACTAAAACATTTCACTGGTGTATCTAACCTAGAGACTCAAGAGTGGCGTATGAATGAAAACAGTCCTTTGTGAGGAAATGACACAAGAGATGATAGAATTATGTATTAATGTTTTGGAATTTTGTGCAGCCAGATGAAAAACAGTAGGGGTAGGGTGGAGTGCAGGATGATTAATTCTGAAGAGGATGAATAGCTTTCCTTTATTCTTGCCTAGCATTTAAAGCCATATTCCAAGAGGGTGTAGAGATGTTCATCACTGACTGCGTACTTCAAAAGAATCTCAGTTTAGTTTAGGAAAATAGCTTTCTTTTTTCTTTTTTTTTAAAAGAAAAATAATGACGTGAAAGTTTTTCAGGGTGTAGTAATTCTGATGTTGGCATGAGCAGACCTGCCTACCCTTCCGTAATCGTTCCGTAATTTTACGGAAATTAACCCCCCATTACGGAGGTACGATTTTCCGTGCGAAATTACGGAAAAGAAAATTGAAAAACTACGCAAATTTCAGACTCGAAAAATTGTCGACTGCTAGACCTTTCCGAGACCGCAGAGTAACTTCCCTTGACTCAAGCCGAAACCACAGATAGTTCGGAACTTGCGATGGTCAATGTGGTGCTGTGGGCCAACACGACACGCCATCACATCTGTGCGCGCCATTCGAAGCTTTTGTTCAGCCATTGTAAGACAAAGTTTCAAACCGATTTTTTGCCGGCGATTGTGAAAATGGCGGAGAAATCTTCTAAACGTTTGCATGAAACCGATGACGAGGTTCGAAAACCACTGTGCCACAACGGGAAGAAGGCGAAGAAGCAAGTGTTCCGAAGTAAATACACGCGGACTTGGCCTTGTCATGGACCTGGATTTGTATACTCATTTCTGCTCGGTGTGCAATTCAGACTTCTCCATCGGACATGGGGGAGCAAATGACTGCAAGCGCCATATCTCGGGGAAAATGCACAAAGAGACAGCTGCGAGTGCCTCCAGTCAGAAGATCACATCGTTGTTTACGAAATCCAGCGAGAGCAGCCGTCAGACCCACACACGGAAGATCACCAACGCAGAAAGACTGTTGGTGAGCTGATCTGCGAAAACAACTTGTCCCGAGCTGTGCTGACAAGATAGTGGCGAAATGAAAGGTCCTTTTCATTTTCGCCACTATCTTGTCAGCACAGCTCAGGGACACACACACACACACCACATTTTTTTTTTTTTTTTTTTTTTTTTTTGGGGGGGGGGGGGGGGGGGGGGGGGGTTTTGTACATTAGGTTCTTCATCAGTGGTGTCATCTGTGGTGACTGCTGTGTAAGTTACAAACTGTCAAGTATATCACCTTTGAATTGACCTGAAACTCCTGTCCTGAGTCCGTCATCTGCCATCATCCCAAGGTATTTTAATTCTGCTTTGTTGTTTTTGTTTCTTTTTTACTGTTTATATTTTTTTTTAAAAATGTTAAAAATGTAGTTGGAGTTTTGTACACATTATTTGTTCAATGTTAAAAATGTAGTTGGAGTTTTGTACACATTATTTGTTCAAAAACGCCGTGTATTACGCGTCCGTGGAATTACTGAAGGAAATGCAAAATTACTGAAAATCTCTGTGGTTATTACTGATGAGCACAACATGAGGTAGCAGGTCTGCATGAGTCTAAGTTAGCTCTTGGGACTCTACGCTTAGCATTTACGTTTTATGTCACTTTCTGCTGGCTGCAGCTTCATGGCTTAACCTTTTTTGTTTGTTTGGTTGTTTGTTTTTACATTACACAGCCCCTCCGGGGTTGCGACCTTGCCGTGGTCGGAGGGCTTGCGCGGTCCAGTGATCCCTTAGGCTTTGCTGACGGGGCATCAATACTTGGAGATAGGCTGGTTTTTCACACTGCTGTAGGCCTGATGGTGAAGATGCTGTATGGCCTAAGCGTAACGTGTAAGGAGTTGATGCCCCTGTAGGGCTTCCCATGTCAGATAGGCTAAGGGTGAGGATCCTGACTAAGAGTAACCCGCCTTTCTCCTTTTCTAGTTTTCTGCCTTCTTATTTGGCCCTTTTCTATCTTCGTCTCCCCTTCAAGTCTTCTTTTCCACACTCCTTTCTCTCTGTGGTCTCCTTAAGATCCGCCGTGTTTGCCGTGCGTGCGACCTGTGTCGGGGGGAATGAGATCCTGGTGATTGAAGGGCCAGTGCTTGAGGAGGCCTGTGCTCTCAACACATCACTTTGGCTCGGACCTCTCCTAGACAGGGAGTACACTTTGGCCCGGGTGTACTAATCGGCTCCCCTTTTTGGGGTTGGGTCAAGACAGACAGTTCCCCTACTGGCCAAGTAAACCCCTGCAGTGCTCAGCTCTCAGTCCCCGGGAGTTGAGCATGATCAGGGGGGATAGGGTTGGTAGTTTCTGTTTGTCGTATATCTCTTCCCGAAGCCTGGAAGGGTCAAGACATTGTTTTCTTGGCCCTGGCCCCTTAGTTGGACTCCAAGGTGGGTGGGTAAGGGAGAGATGAAGCATAAATAAACACATATGGCTTTTTCTAAAAACATTCCCCCCAAAAGGAAGAGGAAGGCAGCATCCCCTATTTCAGGGGATTGTCAAACAGACAGTGATTCCGATACAGAAGTGAGACAGAAGACAGGTTTTTGGGCTTCCTGGCTCGTGATGGAGGGGACGGAGCAGGAAAGACCCCTTTCAGCTCTGAGCCCTTTTGCCATACAAAAGGGCTTTCAAGGTTATAGCAGGTGACCCTCGGTCCATCAAGAGGTTGCGGAATGGCTCGTTTCTAATTGAATGTAAATCACAAAAACAATCCGAACAGCTGCTGAAGGCAACAAAAACTTGTGGACAGGGAGATCAGGGTAACTCCCCACAAACAATGAATTCATCAAAGCGTGATTCGCTGCAGGGATTTATCTGGTGTCTCGTAGGCAGAAATTAAGACAGAGCTGGCATCCCAGGGTGTGACGGAGGTGCGCAGGGTGACGTAAAGAAAGGCTCAGGAGAGTGGCCACCAACACCCTCTTTCTGACCTTCTGCAACCCTGTGCTGCCTCCGGTCATCAAAGTCGGCTACCTGAATGTTCGCGTTCAGCTGTATGTGCCGTCCCCGTTGAGGTGCTTCAGGTGCCAGAAGTTTGGCCATGTCAGGGACCGCTGTTCTGGGCAGGAGGTGTGTGGTATTTGCTGCAGGCAACCCATGATGGCCGTGTCATGATCCGGCGCATTGTGCTAACTGCGGTGGCGACCATCCCTCTCTTCAAGAAACTGTCATCTTTGGATTCAAGAATCTGCTATTCAACGCGTCAAAACGGAAAAGAAGATCTCGTTTTTTGAAGCCCGGAAACAGGTTGTGGGCAGTCAGACGCCGACAGCTTCTTCCTACGCTTCGGCTGTAAAGAAAAATTCCCACAGTTTCTACTCGGTCAGTCTGCTGCCAGACTGATGACTTTACGTTTTCGAAGACTCTGCAAGTACGAACTGTCAACTCTGGTGGAAGCAGGTCCACCACCTTCCAACCCAAAATGACTGCCCCTGGTGGAGGCAAAAAATCCGCCACCCCTCAGACTGCCCAGCAGTCTACAACATCTGCTGCTGGGCAGATTAAAAAACCAGCAATTCCCCCTCGAACTCCTGTCCAGTGCCCGTACGGGCAAGGGAGTTCAAACCCAGTGTGGAGATGGTGGAGATGAGGAAGAAGCCTCCACCGTCTCCCAAATCCAGACCTCCTTCTTCACCTGTTGGCAAGTCTGCCAGCAGGTCTGAAGACCAACACAGTCCAGTACAAACCTCAAATAAATTTACACCTTTAGCACCAGACGTTGAAGAGGAGATGACCTGATCTCTCTCCTTTTCGCCCTCTGCACCATGGATAATACAATATTCCATTGGAATATCCGTGGACTAAATTCCAACTTTGAGGAGCTGCAGCTTTTGTGCCAATCTAAAAAACCTTCCGTCGTGGCTCTTCAGGAAACTCAAATTCAAAGCCAGAAGACCTTTACTCTTTCTGGCTTTAATATTCTTTCAAATCCTGCACAACCACCCACGTGGGACGGTCGGGCGGTGTTGCCCTTCTCATACACAAAACTCTACTGTATAGTCCTGTCGCTCTGTCTACCCCCTTCAAGCTGTTGCTGCGAGAGTTACTCTCCACAAGACTGTGACAATCTGTTCTCTTTATTACCTCCTTCTGTCCCGGTTTGTCGTCAGGACCTTGTCAGTCTGATAGAAGAACTTCCTCGGCCTTTTTTGCTGTTGGGTGACTTTAACGGTCACAATCCTCTTTGGGTAGTGTCCATACGTCATCCAGAGGTCTGCTAATTGAGGATGTCCTTTCGATTTAGATTTGTGTTGTCTGAACGACGGATCTGCAACTTACCTCCACTCTTCCATCAGGTTCACTTTCGTGTTTAGATTTGTCGGTTTGTGACCCCTCGCTGGTCCTGGACTATGAGTGTCTGTCCATGACGATCTGCACGAAGTGACCATTTCCTGTCCTTCTACAACCTGTAATAACTGAACATGTCTCTGTCTCTCAACATCTAAATTATAAGAAAGCAAACTGGATCTATTTGCAGCCACTAATTTCTAAAGAATTCCAGAACACTGACTTTCTTCAGAGTCCGGACCCAGCAGAATCACTGACAAACACTATGATCAAGTGTGCTAAAGTTTGTATTCCAGTGTCTTCCGATAAATTCAAATGCCAAAAACACCCTGGTTTGATTCAAACTGCCAACAAATTCCAAAGTTCGAAAACGGGCTCAGCGTCAGGTATACCAACGACCTTCGGGTCCCAACGCTCGAGCCCATCAAAAACTCCGTGCCAAATCGAGACACACTTTTAAAATCAGTAAACGTCGGTCCTGGAGAAGCTTCTGCTCCAGGCTGACATCGAAAACTTCCAAGAAAAAAGTGTGGAACATCATTAAGAAATCAAAGGGAAGAACACCTGTCCCACTGTGAACCATCTCAAGTTTTCTGACTCTTTAATAACAGACAAAAAAGCAGTTGCTAATCTGCTGGCTTCAACCATTGAAAAGAATTCCTCCTCTTCCAACAAATCGCCACTTTTGTCAAAAACAAGCCCTAAAAGAAAAATCACCCTGCAACTTTTCGTCCGACAACATGGAAGACTACAATCTTCCTTTCACGTTAACGAGCTGAAATCTGCCTTACTTCTTGCAGCGATTCTTCTCCAGGTATGGATGAAATTCATTATCAACTGTTGAAACATCTTCCGCAAGAAGGTCTGAACATACTGCTACAGTATACAACCATGTGTGGACCACAGGTTTCTTTCCACCCTCTTGGCGGAAAGCCCTTATTATTCCCATCCCCAAACCTGGAAAAGATCTTTCTAATCCATCAAACTACCGTCCCATAGCTTTGACCAGCTGTGTCTGCAAATTAATGGAGAAAATGGTCAATGCTAGGCTTATGTGGAAACTCGAAACCGATGGCCTTTTGGCGAAAGAACAGTGTGGTTTCCGCAAACATAGGACTACGTTGACCATTTGATTCGTCTGGAATCTACACTTTGGAACGCCTTTCTGAACAAACGGCATGCAGTGGCAATTTTCTTCGACTTGGAGAAGGCCTACGATACCACCTGGAAGTCGGGGTACTTCATGATCTCCACGATCTGGGTTTTCGAGGTCATCTTCCGCTTTTTATTCAAAATTTTTTGGCAGAACGACAGTTTCAGGTCCGGGTTGGCACCACTCTCCTGATGTCCACGAGCAGGAGTTGGGTGTTCCACAGGGGAGCATACTGTCTCCTGCCCTCTTTAGTATTAAAATCAACAACATTGTGAAATCAGTTCAGCAGGGTTCAGACTGCTCATTGTTGTGGATGATTTTGCTGTCTACGCAACTGGAAGCCTGTACCCGAGTGTCCAGCGCAGGCTCCAGCTTTGCGTAGATAAAATCCATCGGTGGGCAGATGAAAACGGTTTCACCTTTTCTCCAACAAAGACGCAGTGTATTCACTTCCATAATTTCCGTCAGTTTTTTCCAGATCCTGAACTTCAAGTAGGGAAATCTCCATTCCAGCTGTTAAAGAGGCCAAATTTCTGGGAGTCATTTTGACCAAAAACTTAACTTTCTCAGCCATATTAAAAACCTCAAAACTGCTTGCCAGAAAGCACTGAATATTCTGCGGGTCGTAGCGCACACCGACTGGGGCGCTGATAAAAAACTTGTTGCACCTCTACAGAGCCCTGGTCCGTTCCAAACTGGACTACGGTTGTGCTGTGTACGCTCCGCACGATCATCTTACCTCAAACTCTTGGACCCTATCCACCATCAAGGCTTCGTCTCGTCTTGGAGCGTTCCGCACCACCCCTGTCTACAGCCTGTACGCAGAGGCGGGTGAACCTTCACTGTCCAACCGCAGGCTGAAAACTGTCTTTGAATTATTACATCAGACTGTTCTCGGAACCAGAAAACCCTGCCTATGACTGTGTCTTTGACCCTCCGTTCCAAAGTAAGTTTGAAAACGACCCTAAATGTATTCCGCCGTTTGGTCTTCGTATGCAACCTCACGTGCGGAATGCAGGTCTCGACCTAGGTGTAGTATTGATTTTTCCAAGTTTCCGGATCAACCACACGTGGACCTTTTTCACACCAGAGATTCGTTTTGATCTTGCAGCTTTTCGCAAAGAGTCTACCAGCTCTCTGGGTACAAGCATTGTATGCTGAGCTCTGTTTGAAATTTCCATCCTGTCAAAAAGTTTTCACTGACGGTTCCAAGTCTGAAGATGGAGTGGCCTGTGCAGCCTATTGCCCTGGGGCTCCTTCTCAGATACTGTTGGAACATATTCATTCAGATGCTTCTGTCTATTTCTGCTGAACTTACTGCTCTGGTTTTGGCTTTGAAGATAATCTCACATTCTTCAAAGAGGGACTTTCTGGTTCTGTCGGATTCGCTGTCAGCTTTGGAGGCCATAGCTGGCCGCAACCTTCAACATCCAGAACATTTATTTTTTTTTGAACTTTTTAGTAAGTTGAAGGCGGACGGTTACAACATTACTCTTGCTTGGGTTCCTGGTCATGTTGGCATCGGCGGGAACGAAATGGTTGATCGTTTAGCCAAGAACGCCACAAGAGAGAAACTGTCCAACACTTATATCCCTGTTCAGATGTGAAACCCAAAATTAACGATTATGTGAGAGACCTCTGGCAGGAGGATTGGAACACACAGACGAATAACAAACTCTTTCAGATCCGTCCAAACCTTAAGGACTTCCTCCCATCTACGTCGGGTGGTCGTAAAGAGGAAACGGTTCTGTGCCGGCTGCACACCGGCCATTTTATTTTACCCATGCTTACCTTTTAAAGAGTGAAGAAGCTCCGTGGTGCATTCCATGTCATGCGCCACTCACAATGAAACATGTTCTTTTAGAGTGTGGGACTTGCACGATGTGAGACACAAACATTTTACGGCGGAGTCCATGAAGATCCTGTTCACGGATGTCCCGCCTGATGTGATCCTTCAGTTTTTGAGAGAGATTAACATTTTTCATCTGATTTAAGATTTTACGGAAGAAAGATTTTTAACAAAGTTTCTAGTGCGTTTCTAGATGTCTTTTAATGAGATGTGTGATAGTTTTTTTTTTTTTTGTTTTTTTTTTTTTCCCCAAATGACTGGTGAGTGATTTGTAACGTGGTGACAGCCCTGATGTGGCCCTTTGCGGTCGGCTGGGCTATAAGCAACATTATCTTATCTTATCTTACATTACACAGCAAGAGTTGTAGAGTGTGCATTGATTGTATTATGTAGGCATACAATTCTTCCTTTTGAGTTGAAAATGCCACTTTCTTAAAAAGAAAAAGAAAAAGGGAAACAATCTTTTGTCTTTGAAGTTACGAGTTGAGAAGTAGATGGAAGCCTAATGGAGGAATGTTGGATGGGTTTTCATGTATTGCAGGTCGTCCAGTGGCATGTAGACTGGGCAGTGGCCAAGGACAGGTTTATTGCTGGCTCCCAGCAAGAGGCTGATAAAGGTTTGTCTCCTTCACTGTCACTGTCTGGTGTCTGGCCTTGTAACTGTTGTTTTCAGCCCTCATGCTGCCTTTTTGGTTGGTTGGGGTGTAAGCAGTCTGACTTGACTTTAACTGGTGTTTAAAGACGTGAAGAGTTGATAGACTGGCAAAATGTGCAGCAAAATGTGCTGATGATGCATATTCTTTAAATATTCCTCTGTCTCTTCTAGAGGGATATAGATTCTTACAGAATGCGTGTTGGAAGCTCTTCGTTAAAAAGCTAGAGGCTTCTGGGTACTTTTTGTCCAACCCAAAAAATCAGCCACCACAGTATGATACTATTTTAAGAACTTGAATGGCTTATATCATGTAAAGTCATATACCTGTTTGATTTACAGACTAAATAAAATGCTTTTTAAAGCAAAATTTACTAATGACATGTGGTTGAAAAAATACCAAATATGCGTATACTTCTAAGATGTTAGGAGTTGAAAAATTTTTGCCAGCTTTATCTGAATCTTCCCTGGATGAAATGTTAAATAATTCCATACTAATATGTGACATTGGATACCATTAACTTAAGAGCCTGATTTTTATCTACCTGTAATGAAATACAGATGTTGTTATCTTTGTGTTTGATATTACTTTGGTTTATTTTGATTGTTGCTGCATTCTTTTCTTTTTGTGTGTGTCTGAGATCACGATGCGTGAATTAGACATTAAATTGAAGACTACATACACACACACTCTTTCTCTCACTCTCTCGTTCTCGTTCTCTCTCTCTCTCTCTCTCTCTCTCTCTCCTCTCTCTCTCTCTCTCTCTCTTCCCCCAACTCAGGTCATGTTAAAGCCTTTATCTTCATATTGATTCAATGCCTTCTTCCTTGTGCTGAACTCTGTGAAGTGATCTGAAGCGATCAAAGCTAAGTGAATTTTCGTTGTCTTATTCGTTTATGTCTCACCTGAGAAGACCTAAGAGGTCGAAACGCGTTGTGTTTTGTCTTGTGACTCATTTGTCCACGTTCTCTGGGCGGTTCGCTAACATTTACTTAAGATTTGTTTAGATTTCCACCTGCAGTCGTCTCGCTTTGCAACTAGATTCAAATTACTGATCGTTCCCATACTAATGCTTAATGGCACACATCCTGTGTCCATTGAGCCTAACAGCATGGAGAGTGGGTGATGTGAAGAGGGTTTCCTTTCTGAATTGCAACAAATTAATGGATCATGCGTGTTGTGTTTGTTGGTAGCATCTGAAGAGATGGAGAAAGACAACGTGTGCAAGATGGGAAACCTCAGATGAGGAATCATCAGGTAAACAACTCACTAATTATTCACATGCCATTATCGATTTTCTACACTGTCATCTGGTCTGTGACAGTTCTTTGCACATGCTCATATATATCTTTTTCCAGGAGCAGCTATGTACAGTCATATGTTCACAGTCAATCCCACACTCTGACAGATATCTCATGGCCATAAAACAAACTTGGATGCGTTGCAAATACGGTTTACAGGATTCTGCCAAACTTGTCGACATAACATGTACCAAATTTAGATATTAATCGTTTAGAGCACCAGATGAAACTGGAATAGTGCTTAACCCCTTCCCTGCCTGGAACGTGTAACGCACGTCCAGAAAGCAGCAGAAAACAGAAAACCGCTACGCCCCGAACGTGAGTGTCACGTCCTAACTTCGTAACAGAAAGCAGAAAAATCTACTTGGGAGACGACCCTCTAAATGTTCTCACCTCTTCTACTGGTGTCAGGAACAGCCCCTTTCCCTTCTCGCGAGCAGCCAGCTGACCACATGTTATGCAAATTGCGAGTTGAGAGGTCACAGCTGATAAGCAATAGTCAAGATGGCAGCTCAACCTAGCACTTCGTCGACGCGTCCCGTTTCCAAGCGTCACACTGCCCTTGATATTTAAGATGACGTATTATAAAGTATCAAGAGAGTGATGAAGAAGACCTTTGAGGATCGGATCCTGATACTACGATGAGGAGGAGACGGATGGGAATCAGCACTATCCACTTTTATCGGAGATACATGCTGGTGATGACGTGGCTTTCACTGTTCTGTACACAACACATCAGTAAAGAAAGCGCCGTCAAGTGGGCGACGAGCGGAAATTGCCGAACGCGTGCCGTGAACGAACACTGCACCCCCTCCTTTCTTGGCGAACGGGGTGGTGGACATGGTACGGGTTCAGAACGACGGTGAAGGTCCCCGTGGAGCGGCGGGGCGTGGCATGGGGCGTGGTCAGCAACGGCTGATCAAAGAATGGCAGTTGTTTTGACTGGGAATTCTGGTCTGCAAGTCCAACTGTGCCAATTTTCAGCTGTACAAAGTTCCAGTCTTCAGTTCCTTCATGACCAGAAACTGGTTTCAGGCAAGTAGCTCTTTTTTCTTTTGTTGGTTTGTTTTGTTTTGTTTTTGTTTTTACTACATGATTCTTCATTCCTTGACTATTCATTTTCTGTATTTCTCTTCTTTGCCCCATTTCCTACTGAAACTACAATTATGGCAAACAATGACTGTATGGATAGGTAGGACTGTGTGTGTGTGAGTGTGTGTGTGTGTATGTGGTGTTGTGTGTGTGTTGTGTAGTGTGTGTGTGTGGCGAGTGTGTGTGTGTGTGTGTGTGTGTGTGCTGTGTGTGTGTGTGTGGTGTGTGTGTGTGTGCACGCACGCACTCGCCTAAGCATTATTTATTCTGTATGCAAGTTTTCCATATAAGTTTGTTCATTTTGTATAATACAGAAGCACTCATCCACAGCAGTTTTTTTGTTTTGTATCATTGTGGTGTTTTTACATTCATGTGTTGTGTGTGATACTGTTAGTGTGTGTTTGTGCATATGTGTAATGTGTGTGTGTGTGTGTGTGTGTGTGTGTGTGTGTGTGTGTGGAAGCTGTTTGTGTGTATGCATTGTGTTGTGTGTGTGTGTGTGTGTGTGTGTGTGTGTGTGTGTGTGTGTGTGTTGTGTGTGTGCTCAACTGTGGGTCTGCTTACTCTGTGTGTGTGTGTGTGTGTGTGTGTGTGTGTGTGTGTGTGTGGTGGTGTGTGTATGTATGTGTGTGTGTGTGTGTGTGTGTGGAAACTGTATGTATGCGTGTGTGTGTGTGTGTGTGTGTGTGTGTGTGTGTGTGTGTGTGTGTGTGTGTGCTATAACATGTTATTAGTGTGAACCATCATCATAACAAACAAAACCAATATAGAATGATGTGAAATTGTAGACAAGAGTATAAGTAAGTAATCCACACAAAAATCTAACAAATAACTCAACAAATGGGTGAATAATGTACATGTTAGTGAACATACCGTGAAAAGCATGATTATGCCCCTTCTTACCCAACAAATAGTACCCCCATTATGAGCAGATTGTCATCAGAACAACATTCCTTGGATTTAATATGACTGTCGTGTGTTAGTGCTGATGTTGAACAATTAGTCACAACACTTTTTCATTGTTTACACTGATTTTATATGGTGCAATTGTTTATGTATACCTGAAAACTGTTCTTTTTGTAAAAACCACCAATATATGTATCCCTGTCCATCCCCTAATGGCTCACAAAACTACATTATTGTTATATAGCATCAAAGTTTGTAGTATAAGGAAAGAGAAGCCATAAAATCTAAGTCATATGTAAAGAAATACATAAGCAGTAATTGAGGTACTGAGCCTACCCCAAATTGTAAAATTATGCCCCTTTCTAGGAGAATTTGGGTACCCCCAGTACAGACAGATTGTTACACAGAGGGAGAATTATTGACAACAATATGAATCCCAGGTGTTTGTAATGTTGTTGAGCTAACACCAAAAGGTATTTTTGTTGTGTTTAGTGGTTTTTATGTGCTCAATTATTCTAAAACTCTCACATTGAAACCAAAAACAAAAACTGTTTATCACATGTTATTAGTATGAACCATCATCATAACCAACAAAACCAATATTGAATGATGTGAAATTGTAGACAAGGGTATAAGTAAGTAATCCACAAAAAATCTAACAAATAACTCAACAAATAAATGAGTAATGTACATGTTAGTGAACATACCGCGAAAAGCATGATTATGCCCCTTTTTACCTAAAAAATAGTACCCCCAATTATGAGCAGATTATCATCAACAACAACATTCCTTGGGATTTATATGACTTTCATGTGTTAGTGCGATATTCAATAAGTAGTAAGACCACTTTTTCAGTGTTTTGACTCATTCTGTTTGGCGCAATGTGTTTGTGTACACTCGAAAACTGTTTATTTTTGGTACAATTTTTAAATTATGTCAATTTCTGCTATACTAATTATCAACATAATCAAGCCATTTGATAGAACATTGTAGACAAATGCATAACAACAAAAATGCAAAAAATCAAGAGATCTGTCAAGAAATAAGTGAGGCAGTAACCATTTCATGAACCTACCCCAAAAAAGCTCAATTTTACCACGGCAGACAGATTTCAAATGTGCTATTATACTGTGGCAGTGAAGGGGTTAAGGGAAGCTATTAAGAAAAAAAAAAACAACACTAGATCTGCAAGTCTACTTGCACCAAGTTATGTAAAAAAATCTGGCAGTGGATGTAGTCTGATGTTTATTAGGTGGTGGTTGTATTTCATTGATGTTTAGGACATTGTCACTCAGTTGCACTTTGATGATGTGTAGGACATTGTCACTCACTTGCACTTTGATGATGTGTAGGACATTGTCACTCACTTGCACTTTAAAGATGTGTAGGACATTGTCACTCACTTGCACTTTGATGATGTGTAGGACATTGTCACTCACTTGCACTTTGAAGATGAGGATGTTGATCTGAACATTGATGCTGACTCACCACATCCTGGTCTCTGAAGTCATTGCCACTTGGTCAAAATCTGTTTTAAAATGTTCATTGCAGACAGTGCCCATGCTCAATTAAATTGTCTTTGTCAATTTTGGCAATGCTTGGGTGGTCAGAATCTGTTTTTAAATGTTACTTACAGTCATAGCCATGTCTTAGTTGTCTTTGTCAATTTAGCGATGCTTGGCCTGCTAAATCATCCGTAAATATGTTGTGTGGACTGGCCTTTATCACTGTTACTTATAATTTTAATTTTGCCAGTCACAGTTGATACAGGGAGAAAAAGAAGAAAGCTTATGTAGCAAATTGCAAATGACGGCTGCAGGAGTTACAGCTCATTCCTTAGAAAGTCTTAATGCTCAACCAATCCCAAATAAGCAATAAGGAAAGGAAAGTAGAGTCTAAACGCTCAACTATTCCCAAATAACCTGTATGGATAGGAATGATCATAATTTAATTACCATAGTGTATGTGTGTGTGTGTGTGTGTGTGTGTGTGTGTGTGTGTGTGTGTGTGTGTGTGTGTGTCTCCTTTGCTAGCAGGTCATTTCAGTTATACTGAACTCTGGAATACTGTCCTGTGCTTGCAGTATATTTCTGTCCTGCTGAAAAGCAGATCATGTTCTTTTTGATGGCAAACCTGCCACTGAGAGTAATTAAAATTATCAAGAAATAAGAGGCTTTCAAAATCCCATCAATTTTGTGAAATCTGTCGTAAGGAATATATAGATGCATCAAATAGTAGGAATATGTATCTTAAGGAATCTTTTATCTATTTCCAATGGGAGTACAAATGAAAAAAAACTGTTGATATATAAAGGTGGGAAAAAAATTTAATGAAGAGGAGAAAGGAAAAGGATGCTCTACGTTGCCTTCAGTCTCCCATATAGGAGGTACATTATATGATTGCAGGAAAGCAGAATTAATGATAAATTCAATAACAATAAGAATTAGGATATTCATGTTGAGGTGTATTTGTGTACCGAGTACAGTCTTGTGTGCAGTTTCGGAAGAATCGGATGAAAAACAGGAAGAAGCTGAAAGTGACAGCACAGGTCAGGAGGATAACCTATCATTTTCACACCACACTATACATGCACGCACACGCACCACACACACACACACACACACACACACACACACACACACACACACACACACACACACACACACACAAATACACAAGCACACACACACACACTAAACATGCACACACACACGCACACACACACACACACACACACACACACCACACACACACACACACACACACACATGCACACACACTTTCGAATTATATTATTATACATTTTGTTTATTTTGAAAATATCAATACGCATAAACCAGATTGATAGAGGAGAACAACAACAAAAGTTTTACAGAATACAGAAATGGCTTTTTATTGGAATGATGGGTAGGTAAACCTAGTTTACTTGTCTGTCTGTGTTTTAAACACTCCATGATAAAATTTATTCTCTCACCGCTCGTGATATTCATATCACACTCTAACTATTTGTGATTTTTTTTATGCCATATATGTTTCCTGTGTCAGTCAGTGGTTTATATTTACTGTACATAAATATATCAGTTTAATCCGTACATAATGATAAAATGAGCATTTACATGATATTCGCTTTGAAATGAACTTGTACACTGTCTGTAATAACAAGAATTATTACAGTTTTGCAGAACTTCTTATCATAAATATTTGTAGTTATTGTGCAATGATTGTTTTACATGACCATAACATTTGTGATTGTCTAGCAATGATTGTTGAACATACAGGTAACTACAAAGTGTTTCCCCACAACGAAATATTTTGAGTCGTAACACAGTTATGCTCACTTAATTAGAATTTGCTTTGTATAAAGAATGCCAGGCAAAATGCCATATGCTGCTGACAGATAAATTTTACGGACATCTAAACACTTTCAGAGAATATTATATTTTGATATGGATGATACAGATTAATCCGAAGTCATATCATCTTGTGTTTAATTAAAACAGAGACTGAGTAAGTAAGTTCATAGAATTCCATCTGTATTTTAAGTGGGTCACTGATTCTTATTTAAACAAAGTATATGTTTGAAATTTTAGTCTAATTCTTTTACGATCATCACATTTTCATATTTCCAGATTTTGCAGCCATAAATTAAAGAAGAATCATTATCAGCTAAAAAGGATCCTAAGCTGTAACAAAGATTTTAGCACACACTGAATCGTTAACAAATATGCAGCCTACACATTTGCATGCATGCAAAAAACAAACAAACAAACTTAAAACAATGAACACAGGTAGATGGATATATTATGATTGTAAAGGAAAAGAAATGTAAATGAAAAAATATGTGAGTATAGAAGTCGCCAGACCAAGAGACTATTAGACAATCAAATATGGTCTGTGATGGAAAAGCCATCAGACAGCAAAATATTCTGTGTTTTTTAGAAAGAACATCATACAGTTTGTGGTCTGTATCAGAGACCATATCAGATGGCGTACACCAGGTTGAGAGATACAGACTTTGCAGTTTTGGTAAGAAAATTTAGCAACACTCGGAGAGACACATGCATGAAGTGAATGAAACGTGACTGTGCTCCCAGTCGTCCCCTTTTAGCCCATAGTGAACTCAATTCTGGGTATGACAGGCTGGGGTTAAATTGAAAGACCACACAGATAAATACCTCTGGTTGAATAATGAAACCATGATCTCTCAGAGAGGCTAACCTCAGCACATTGCCCGGTGGATTTAGAGTTCCTGTTTATATTGTTTTTGATTGATATGAATATGTTTGGTTGGTGCAGATTCTGAAGAATCAGAGGAGGAGGAAGACGATGAGGAGGAGGACACCGATGACAAAGATGAGAGAATGAGCTGGACAAAGATATTGAAGAAGAAAATAAAAGAGGTTTGGATGATTACCCAGTTTCATTGAAAAATGTCATATCTAGCAGTGTCACTGTTTGTATACAAGCTTTAATATCCATGATTTCTCTGACCAGTAAAACACAGTTTAAGCCAGTGATATAGCACTCCAAGATAACTGGCATGTGGTGAAGGTCTACTCTTTAGATTGACAATATTTGTCAGTTTGACTTTATACCTCAAGTGCTGAGAAATTATAAAAATGAACACTTCAGTTGTTTCTGATGGAGCTGTAATGATCCAGTACAATGAGTATTTTCACCTGTATTCAAGGATAAAGGAAGTAATCAGCCAACTCTTGGCACTGCTTAACTTCTCTTGAATATGAGAAGTATTATGGAACAAGTTGGCTGCTCTCTTGCAGTGATTGTCAAATATCAGCATATCAACACCAGGAGCCTTGGATTGAGCTGGCAAGGAGATTTTGGAGAAGACAGGAACATTTTCTGTTGGAGTGTCTGGTCTCCACACTGTGGAACAGGGAAGGCTGCGCTGTGTAATGGCCACGTTATGTCGGTGTTTTTCTTTTTCTCCCTTTGTTTAAACATCATGCATTCTCTGCAATCTCAGACAGAAGGCAAATGCTATATATCTGTCTTTAGTGGTAACTAAAGTTTGAATGACAAATCGAACTGAACGTCAAGTCCTTCGGATGGGGACTATAAGCGAGTCGGACCCGTGTGCCTTCCTGGCCCCTGCACACGTTAAAGGAGTAGGGGGTTCCCCGCTGCCCTGGCAAAATTGATGTAGACTGAAGATAGCCGCCTGGATATTTCTTACCAAGCCACAAAAATCGTCACTTACTGTTGTCGTGTGCCATCGTGTACCGGTGGAAGTGGAGGACACGTAATAAACATCGCATGCATCCTATGTGAGAAACTGGAGGAATAAATGAGATAAATGAAACGATGTGACTGAGAAACTGGAGGAATAAATGAGATAAATGAAAATGAGTGACTGATATTTGAATGGTACGGGAAGCGACTGAATGAGCGCCAGTAGGCTGCTCTTCGGCCGGCTCTACCTGGGTAGGCAGCCGTTGAGTGAGTGAGGTAGTGTGTTATTGTAAAGCGTTTAGAGCTTGGTCTGTGACCGAGGATAGGCGCTAATAAGTACCCAATATAATAAAAAAAAACAAAAAACTCTCTCTTGTGACTGGAGTACCTCTGTGACACATCATATGCCTATTTTGAGGCAAAACTTTGTAAATCTTATTAACATAAGATAAGCCAGGCAGCCCCACAGGTTATTTCAGTTTTCTGTCCATAATGCAGGGTTTAAACAAGAAAGAAAAAGTATGTTAACTTTTTTTCGTAAAATGCTGCCGTACTGTAGTTGCACAATGTGTAGATCTGTTTTCATTAAGTTATTGCCAGTCTTGAGAGTAAGCTTTCAGAATCTTTCATGAAAACCCAGTGATCACTTATAAGTGGAATGAAAAGGGATCCAGACATATTTTTACTTTCTTGCACCCAAGAACTTTGAGTATTTTACTCAGACGAACTGAAAATTGAGTATGCAATGGTGCAGGGTTTTTGCTTTAAAATTGTACAATTATGGATCTTTCGTTGGTGACCACAACTCCACAAGACATACCATAGAGTTTTGTTAATTCATGTACTGTTTGATTCATCTGTATCCAGTTGTACAAGCTGTTTGTTGTAAATCGCATGGAGACTGTGTCTGTACTTTCTCGTCTGAGTTAGTCATTCCACCATTTGTTCCTTCCTTTCTTCTTATTCTTCTTTTTCTTTCTCTCTCGTCTCCTCTCTCTCTCTCTCTCTCTCTCTCTCCCCCCTTTCCCTCCATCTTCTCACTCTCTGATGTGGTAAGACATGTTGGATAAGTAAAAACAGTTAGTTATGATTTGCGAAAAGGTTGTGAGAATTTTTTCCACTGTAAGCTTCACAGTAATTATTGATTAAGAAAAAACGATCTGTAAAGTGAGTGATGTAAAGAGAGTGACTGTAATGGAGAGCATCCATAATCTACTCTGATTGTTAAGAACTTCAATTTAACATTCAGAAGTGGAGTTGTTATCCAAAATCTTGTCGCATCCAAACCAGCTCGATATCAGTGTATGGATGCATTTAATGCACATGAAGTTTGGTATGATGATGCATTCAATATATTAATTTTAATACAAGTTTGTGAAACATTTTCAGCTGTTGTACAATTTCTGAGATATTGTTTTAAAACACGTAGCACATACACGAATGAAAATACTGATTTGAGTTCATCCCTCATGTAGAAACAAAGAAACCATGGGCAAGGGAAACCAGGTATTGGAAAGGAGCATGGAAGCAGGATGTTTGAGTTGCTTTAAGTTTTGTTGGCTTCTCGGTGAAGGCAATTTCCAGGCCCGGTAAAATCATCCACTCTGCGACCTCCATGGTAAAAAAGTATGTGAAATGTTCTGTGTGCATTTCAGAAAAGATGAAGATGGCCAGGAAAAGTGATGTAGAGGAAGGCAGAACTCTGTTTATAAGGTGAGTTTGAAATAATAAAGTAATGGTTGATAGTACTTATAAAGCACCTACCTCAGAGACCACATATTTAAGCTCTTGACAGTCCCACACTCAATACAATGGGCTGCCTTCGTGGGTAGAGCCAAATGAAGAGCTGCATGCTGGCACTAAACATTGTTTCCCATGTTGTTCAGTGGAATATGAATCGCTCATTCCTTAGATTTTTCATGGAGGATGCATGCTATATGTGTATGAGTTGGCCTTCTCTTTCGAAGGTTGGTGATGGGTTTTTTATATGCGTTCAAGATGTTCTGCATATGTTCACGCATGTACCCTTTGCCTATTGTCTCATTCAAAGGAGTTTTGAGGGAATCCAATCAACCAATTTTAACTCTGAGGGGAAAATCCCTCTGTACCAAAACAGCCCAGTGGAGGTTTGAAACAGCAACCACACAATTACCATGATCATGCTCTGGTCCTTTAGGAACTCCATATTGACCTGTTCGAGCCCCAACTCCATACTGACCTATTCCTGCCCCAACTCCAAACTGACCTAATTCAGCCCCAACTCCATACTGAGCTATTCCAGCCCCAACTCCATACTGACCTATTCCAGCCCAACTTCATACTGACCTATTCCTGCCCCAACTCCAAACTGACCTATTGCAGCCCCAACTCCATACTGAGGCTATTCCAGCCCCAACTCCATACTGAGCTATTCCAGCCACCAACTCCAAACTGACCTATTCCAGCCCAACTCCAAACTGACCTATTCCAGCCCCAACTCCAAACTGACCTATTCCAGCCCCAACTCCATACTGACCTATTCCAGCCCCAACTCCATACTGACCTATTCCAGCCCCAACTCCATACTGACCTATTCCTGCCCAACTCCAAACTGACCTATTCCAGCCCCAACTCCAAACTAACCTATTCCAGCCCCAACTCCATACTGAGCTATTCAGCCCCAACTCCATGCTGACCTATTCCAGCCCCAACTCCATAACTGACCTATTCCTGCCCCAACTCCAACTGACCTATTCCAGCCCCAACTCCATGCTGACTTAATTCCAGCCCCAACTCCATACTGACCTATTCCAGCCCCAACTCCATACTGACCTATTCCAGCCACAACTTCATACTGACCTATTCCAGCCCCAACTTCATACTGAGCTATTCCAGCCCCAACTCCATACTGACCTGTTCCAGCCCCAACTCCATACTGACCTGTTCCAGCCCCAACTTCATAACTGACCTATTCCAGCCCCAACTCCATACTGACCTGTTCCAGCCCAACTCCATACTGACCTGTTCCAGCCACAACTTCATACTGACCTATTCCAGCCCCAACTTCATACTGAGCTATTCCAGCCCAACTCCATACTGACCTGTTCCAGCCCCAACTCCATACTGACCTATTCCAGCGCGGGGGCCGGATAGCTCAGTTGGTAGAGCGCCGGACTCGTGATCCTGGGTTGCGGGTTCAAATTTCGGTATAGGGGGATTTTTCCCTCGGAGTTAACATTGGTTCTGACTCCATTCCCCATATAGTCCTTCGAATGAGACTATAAACCGAGGTTCCGTGTGTGAACGCACGCATAACATCTTGCACACACGTAAAATCCCATCACCAACTTTCGGAAGAGAAGCCCAGTTTGGCCGTTGGTATGGATGACACGTGACACATAGCATGCACCTTCCCCGAAGATGGAGTATGGCTGCCTTAATGGCGGGATAAAAAAGGGTCATACACACAAAACTCCACTGCCTGGCTATACAGGGAGTGTCCGCAGGAGTATCAGCCTGCGTACGCAGAAAGAAAGAAGAAAGAAACCTATTCCAGCCCCAACTTCATACTGAGCTATTCCAGCCCCAACTCCATACTGACCTGTTCCAGCCCCAACTCCGTATTGACCTATTGCAGCCCCAACTCCGTTTGACCTATTGCAGCCCCAACTCCATACTGACTGTTCCAGCCCCAGCACCATAGGCATACTGACCTATTGCGCCCCAGCTCCGTATTGACCTATTGCAGCCCCAACTCCATACTGACCTGTTCCAGCTCCAACTCCATACTGACCTATTCCAGCCCAACTCCGTATTGACCTGTTCCAGCCCCAACTCCATACTGACCTATTGCAGCCCCAACTCCACACTGACCTGTTCCAGCCCCAACTCCATACTGACCTATTCCAGCCCCAACTCCCATACTGACCTATTGCAGCCCCAACTCCATACTGACCTATTCCAGCCCCAACTACGTATTGACCTGTTCCAGCCCCAACTCCATACTGACCTATTGCAGCCCCAACTCCATACTGACCTGTTCCAGCCCCAACTCCATACTGACCTATTCCAGCCCCAACTCCATACTGACCTATTGCAGCCCCAACTCCATACTGACCTGTTCCAGCCCCAACTCCATACTGACCTATTGCAGCCCCAGCTCCATACTGACCAGTTCCAGCCCCAACTCCATACTGACCTATTGCAGCCCCAACTCCATACTGACCTGTTCCAGCCACAACTCCATACTGAGCTATTCTGGCCCAATTATATATGTACTTTAGTCTTTTCACAACTTGTGTTTAAGTAATGCAGGCTAATAGGGCATTAATCTCACCTTCCTCTGATAAAGTCTGTACAGTTAACGAAAGAATTGCAAGAAAGGAAACCCTGATCCTGGGAAGTGGGAATGAATTACAGTTTCTTATTGCCAGCAACGGTTATATCGTGGATTACACACTTTGACACATACATTTGCATTTTTCGCTCATACATTATGGACACATACAAGGACACCCTTAAAAGCGATATAAATGAGCAGAATCATCGTTGAATATCTCTCATTGTGAACTTTCTCTCAGGAATGTTCCCTTTGAAGTGGAGGAAGAGGAAATGGAGGAGGCATCCAGGAGTTTGGAGACTTGGTCTATGTACGTCTTGTCATGGACAAGGTGACAGGACAGCCTAAAGGTTTGGACATTTCCCTTTGTATCTCTCAAACTAAACTTCCCTCTTCCTGTTTCTGTATCTCCTTCACAGTCTTGATCTAAGTTGTCCTGTTTTCCAGAGCTCTTGCTTTGTCATCCTGCTTATGTACAATTGAGACATGTTTCGGTACGTATAGAAACCTGATTCATTTTTGCTTATTTTCCTTCTGTCTTTTTGTCCTTGCAGTATGTCTGGTTTCACAGTGGTTTTTTTTTTTTTCTTCTTAAATGTGTCTGTGTCCTTTTGTCTGAGCACAGTTTACAATAAAGCGAGGAGACCTGGGCACAAAAACCAATCCTTTCAGAGGAAAGTTATAGAGGTTTTGAAAGATGTTTGTACCCTTGCTTTCTGTATCTATGTGTTCCTTGTGCCTTTATTTTGCACTCTCTACATCTCCGAATTAAGTCCTCACAAAAGAGAAAGGTGTGTGAGATGTTCAGGATCATTACCTTTGGGACAGTGAAGATGAATAGGAAATGTTGCTGTTGACCAGCATGGGCTCGATCTTCATTGTGACACAGATGGAGTCCTTGGTTTGGTACTAAAACGATACAGCAGTCTCAGAGAGTCATGTTAGGAACGATAAGTTCATTGTGATCCATGGTGCAGTGTGGTTGGCACTAGGCTGTTTAGACTGGCAACAAGCTGTGAACATCACGATAACTTGGTGGAAGAATAAAGCTTGATGTGATCAGTTGGATCATTATGAATGCTTCAAACCACTGGAAAATTTTAACTTTTGCAACCGATATAAGGGAGAGCCGTTAATGAGGAGAAAGGGGGGGATGGGGTGAGTTGGTCAGTGCTGCTTCGATGCAACACACACACACACCACACACACACACACACACACACACACACACACACACACACACACACACACACACACACACACAATACACAGCACACACACACACACTAACATGCACACACACACCACACACACACACACACACACACACACACCACACACACACACACACACACCACATGCACACACACTTTCGAATTATATTATTATACATTTTTGTTTATTTTGAAAATATCAATACGCATAAACCAGATTGATAGAGGAGAACAACAACAAAAGTTTTACAGAATACAGAAATGGCTTTTTATTGGAATGATGGGTAGGTAAACCTAGTTTACTTGTCTGTCTGTGTTTTAAACACTCCATGATAAAATTTATTCTCTCACCGCTCGTGATATTCATATCACACTCTTAACTATTTGTGATTTTTTTATGCCATATATTGTTCCTGTGTCAGTCAGTGGTTTATATTTACTGTACATAAATATATCAGTTTAATCCGTACATATGATAAAATGAGCATTTACATGATATTCGCTTTGAAATGAACTTGTACACTGTCTGTAATAACAAGAATTATTACAGTTTTGCAGAACTTCTTATCATAAATATTTGTAGTTATTGTGCAATGATTGTTTTACATGACCATAACATTTGTGATTGTCTAGCAATGATTGTTGAACATACAGGTAACTACAAAGTGTTTCCCCACAACGAAATATTTTTGAGTCGTAACACAGTTATGCTCACTTAATTAGAATTTGCTTTGTATAAAGAATGCCAGGCAAAATGCCATATGCTGCTGACAGATAAATTTTACGGACATCTAAACACTTTCAGAGAATATTATATTTTGATATGGATGATACAAGATTAATCCGAAGTCATATCATCTTGTGTTTAATTAAAACAGAGACTGAGTAAGTAAGTTCATAGAATTCCATCTGTATTTTAAGTGGGTCACTGATTCTTATTTAAACAAAGTATATGTTTGAAATTTTAGTCTAATTCTTTTACGATCATCACATTTTCATATTTCCAGATTTTGCAGCCATAAATTAAAAGAAGAATCATTATCAGCTAAAAAGGATCCTAAGCTGTAACAAAGATTTTAGCACACACTGATTCGTTACAAATATGCAGCCTTACACATTTGCATGCATGCAAAAAACAAACAAACAAACTTAAAACAATGAACACAGGTAGATGGATATATTATGATTGTAAAAGGAAAAGAAATGTAAATGAAAAAATATGTGAGTATAGAAGTCGCCAGACCAAGAGACTATTAGACAATCAAATATGGTCTGTATGAGAAAAGCCATCAGACAGCAAAATATTCTGTGTTTTTAGAAAGAACATCATACAGTTTGTGGTCTGTATCAGAGACCATATCAGATGGCGTACACCAGGCTTGAGAGATACAGACTTTTGCAGTTTTGGTAAGAAAATTTAGCAACACTCGGAGAGACACATGCATGAAGTGAATGAAACGTGACTGTGCTCCCAGTCGTCCCCTTTTAGCCCATAGTGAACTCAATTCTGGGTATGACAGGCTGGGGTTAAATTGAAAGACCACACAGATAAATACCTCTGGTTGAATAATGAAACCATGATCTCTCAGAGAGGCTAACCTCAGCACATTGCCCGGTGGATTTAGAGTTCCTGTTTATATTGTTATGATTGATATGAATATGTTGGTTGGTGCAGATTCTGAAGAATCAGAGGAGGAGGAAGACGATGAGGAGGAGGACACCGATGACAAAGATGAGGAGAATGAGCTGGACAAAGATATTGAAGAAGAAAATAAAAGAGGTTTGGATGATTACCCAGTTTCATTGAAAAATGTCATATCTTGCAGTGTCACTGTTTGTATACAAGCTTTAATATCCATGATTTCTTCTGACAGTAAAACACAGTTTAAGCCAGTGATATAGCACTCCAAGATAACTGGCATGTGGTGAAGGTCTACTCTTTAGATTGACAATAATTTGTCAGTTTGACTTTATACCTCAAGTGCTGAGAAATTATAAAAATGAACACTTCAGTTGTTTCTGATGGAGCTGTAATGATCCAGTACAATGAGTATTTTCACCTGTATTCAAGGATAAAGGAAGTAATCAGCCAACTCTTGGCACTGCTTAACTTCTCTTGAATATGAGAAGTATTATGGAACAAGTTGGCTGCTCTCTTGCAGTGATTGTCAAATATCAGCATATCAACACCAGGAGCCTTTGGATTGAGCTGGCAAGGAGATTTTGGAGAAGACAGGAACATTTTCTGTTGGAGTGTCTGGTCTCCACACTGTGGAACAGGGAAGGCTGCGCTGTGTAATGGCCACGTTATGTCGGTGTTTTTCTTTTCTCCCTTTGTTTAAACATCATGCATTCTCTGCAATCTCAGACAGAAGGCAAATGCTATATATCTGTCTTTAGTGGTAACTAAAGTTTGAATGACAAATCGAACTGAACGTCAAGTCCCTTCGGATGGGGACTATAAGCGAGTCGGACCCGTGTGCCTTCCTGGCCCCTGCACACGTTAAAGAGTAGGGGGGTTCCCCGCTGCCCTGGCAAAATTGATGTAGACTGAAGATAGCCGCCTGGTATTTCTTACCAAGCCACAAAAATCGTCACTTACTGTTGTCGTGTGCCATCGTGTACCGGTGGAAGTGGAGGACACGTATAAACATCGCATGCATCCTATGTGAGAAACTGGAGGAATAAATGAGATAAATGAAAACGAGTGACTGAGAAACTGGAGGAATAAATGAGATAAATGAAAATGAGTGACTGATATTTGAATGGTACGGGAAGCGACTGAATGAGCGCCAGTAGGCTGCTCTTCGGCCGGCTCTACCTGGGTAGGCAGCCCGTTGAGTGAGTGAGGTAGTGTGTTATTGTAAAGCGTTTAGAGCTTGGTCTGTGACCGAGGATAGGCGCTATATAAGTACCCAATATAATAAAAAAAAACAAAAAAACTCTCTCTTGTGACTGGAGTACCTCTGTGACACATCATATGCCTATTTTGAGGCAAAACTTTGTAAATCTTATTAACATAAGAATAAGCCAGGCAGCCCCACAGGTTATTTCAGTTTTCTGTCCATAATGCAGGGTTTAACAAGAAAGAAAAAAGTATGTTAACTTTTTTCGTAAAATGCTGCCCGTACTGTAGTTGCACAATGTGTAGATCTGTTTTCATTAAGTTATTGCCAGTCTTGAGAGTAGAGCTTTCAGAATCTTTCATGAAAACCAGTGATCACTTATAAGTGGAATGAAAAGGGATCCAGACATTATTTTTACTTTCTTGCACCCAAGAACTTTGAGTATTTTACTCAGACGAACTGAAAATTGAGTATGCAATGGGTGCAGGGTTTTTGCTTTAAAATTGTACAATTATGGATCTTTCGTTGGTGACCACAACTCCACAAGACATACCATAGAGTTTTGTTAATTCATGTACTGTTTGATTCATCTGTATCCAGTTGTACAAGCTGTTTGTTGTAAATCGCATGGAGACTGTGTCTGTACTTTCTCGTCTGAGTTAGTCATTCCACCATTTGTTCCTTCCTTTCTTCTTATTCTTCTTTTTCTTTCTCTCTCTCTCTCTCTCTCTCTCTCTCTCTCTCTCTCCCCCCTTTCCCTCCATCTTCTCACTCTCTGATGTGGTAAGACATGTTGGATAAGTAAAAACAGTTAGTTATGATTTGCGAAAAAGGTTGTGAGAATTTTTCCACTGTAAGCTTCACAGTAATTATTGATTAAGAAAAAACGTCTGTAAAGTGAGTGATGTAAAGAGAGTGACTGTAATGGAGAGCATCCATAATCTACTCTGATTGTTAAGAACTTCAATTTAACATTCAGAAGTGGAGTTGTTATCCAAAATCTTGTCGCATCCAAACCAGCTCGATTCAGTGTATGGATGCATTTAATGCACATGAAGTTTGGTATGATTGATGCATTCAATATATTATTTTAATACAAGTTTGTGAAACATTTTCAGCTGTTGTACAATTTCTGAGATATTGTTTTAAAAACACGTAGCACATACACGAATGAAAATACTGATTTGAGTTCATCCCTCATGTAGAAACAACAGAAACCATGGGCAAGGAAACCAGGTATTGGAAAGGAGCATGGAAGCAGGATGTTTGAGTTGCTTTAAGTTTTGTTGGCTTCTCGGTGAAGGCATTTCCAGGCCCGGTAAAATCATCCACTCTGCGACCTCCATGGTAAAAAAGTATGTGAATGTTCTGTGTGCATTTCAGAAAAGATGAAGATGGCCAGGAAAAGTGATGTAGAGGAAGGCAGAACTCTGTTTATAAGGTGAGTTTGAAATAATAAAGTAATGGTTGATAGTACTTATAAAGCACCTATCCTCAGAGACCACATTTTAAGCTCTTGACAGTCCACACTCAATACAATGGGCTGCCTTCGTGGGTAGAGCCAAATGAAGAGCTGCATGCTGGCACTAAACATTTGTTTCCCATGTTGTTCAGTGGAATATGAATCGCTCATTCCTTAGATTTTTCATGGAGGATGCATGCTATATGTGTATGAGTTGGCCTTCTCTTTCGAAGGTTGGTGATGGGTTTTTTATATGCGTTCAAGATGTTCTGCATATGTTCACGCATGTACCCTTTGCCTATTGTCTCATTCAAAGGAGTTTTGAGGGAATCCAATCAACCAATTTTAACTCTGAGGGGAAAATCCCTCTGTACCAAAACAGCCCAGTGGAGGTTTGAAACAGCAACCACACAATTACCATGATCATGCTCTGGTCCTTTAGGAACTCCATATTGACCTGTTCGAGCCCCAACTCCATACTGACCTATTCCTGCCCCAACTCCAAACTGACCTATTCCAGCCCCAACTCCATACTGAGCTATTCCAGCCCCAACTCCATACTGACCTATTCCAGCCCCAACTTCATACTGACCTATTCCTGCCCCAACTCCAAACTGACCTATTGCAGCCCCAACTCCATACTGAGCTATTCCAGCCCCAACTCCATACTGAGCTATTCCAGCCCCAACTCCAAACTGACCTATTCCAGCCCCAACTCCAAACTGACCTATTCCAGCCCCAACTCCAAACTGACCTATTCCAGCCCCAACTCCATACTGACCTATTCCAGCCCCAACTCCATACTGACCTATTCCAGCCCCAACTCCATACTGACCTATTCCTGCCCCAACTCCAAACTGACCTATTCCAGCCCCAACTCCAAACTAACCTATTCCAGCCCCAACTCCATACTGAGCTATTCCAGCCCCAACTCCATGCTGACCTATTCCAGCCCCAACTCCATACTGACCTATTCCTGCCCCAACTCCAAACTGACCTATTCCAGCCCCAACTCCATGCTGACTTAATTCCAGCCCCAACTCCATACTGACCTATTCCAGCCCCAACTCCATACTGACCTATTCCAGCCACAACTTCATACTGACCTATTCCAGCCCCAACTTCATACTGAGCTATTCCAGCCCCAACTCCATACTGACCTGTTCCAGCCCCAACTCCATACTGACCTGTTCCAGCCCCAACTTCATACTGACCTATTCCAGCCCCAACTCCATACTGACCTGTTCCAGCCCCAACTCCATACTGACCTGTTCCAGCCACAACTTCATACTGACCTATTCCAGCCCCAACTTCATACTGAGCTATTCCAGCCCCAACTCCATACTGACCTGTTCCAGCCCCAACTCCATACTGACCTATTCCAGCGCGGGGGCCGGATAGCTCAGTTGGTAGAGCGCCGGACTCGTGATCCTGGGGTTGCGGGTTCAAATTTCGGTATAGGGGGATTTTTCCTCGGAGTTAACATTGGTTCTGACTCCATTCCCCATATAGTCCTTCGAATGAGACTATAAACCGAGGTTCCGTGTGTGAACGCACGCATAACATCTTGCACACACGTAAAATCCCATCACCAACTTTCGGAAGAGAAGCCCAGTTTGGCCGTTGGTATGGATGACACGTGACACATAGCATGCACCTTCCCCGAAGATGGAGTATGGCTGCCTTAATGGCGGGATAAAAAAGGGTCATACACACAAAACTCCACTGCCTGGCTATACAGGGAGTGTCCGCAGGAGTATCAGCCTGCGTACGCAGAAAGAAAGAAAGAAAGAAACCTATTCCAGCCCCAACTTCATACTGAGCTATTCCAGCCCCAACTCCATACTGACCTGTTCCAGCCCCAACTCCGTATTGACCTATTGCAGCCCCAACTCCGTATTGACCTATTGCAGCCCCAACTCCATACTGACCTGTTCCAGCCCCAGCACCATAGGCATACTGACCTATTGCAGCCCCAGCTCCGTATTGACCTATTGCAGCCCCAACTCCATACTGACCTGTTCCAGCTCCAACTCCATACTGACCTATTCCAGCCCCAACTCCGTATTGACCTGTTCCAGCCCCAACTCCATACTGACCTATTGCAGCCCCAACTCCACACTGACCTGTTCCAGCCCCAACTCCATACTGACCTATTCCAGCCCCAACTCCATACTGACCTATTGCAGCCCCAACTCCATACTGACCTATTCCAGCCCCAACTACGTATTGACCTGTTCCAGCCCCAACTCCATACTGACCTATTGCAGCCCCAACTCCATACTGCCCGTTCCAGCCCCAACTCCATACTGACCTATTCCAGCCCAACTCCATACTGACCTATTGCAGCCCCAACTCCATACTGACCTGTTCCAGCCCCAACTCCATACTGACCTATTGCAGCCCCAGCTCCATACTGACCAGTTCCAGCCCCAACTCCATACTGACCTATTGCAGCCCCAACTCCATACTGACCTGTTCCAGCCACAACTCCATACTGAGCTATTCTGGCCCCAATTATATATGTACTTTAGTCTTTTCACAACTTGTGTTTAAGTAATGCAGGCTAATAGGGCATTAATCTCACCTTCCTCTGATAAAGTCTGTACAGTTAACGAAAGAATTGCAAGAAAGGAAACCCTGATCCTGGGAAGTGGGAATGAATTACAGTTTCTTATTGCCAGCAACGGTTATATCGTGGATTACACACTTTGACACATACATTTGCATTTTTCGCTCATACATTATGGACACATACAAGGACACCCTTAAAAGCGATATAAATGAGCAGAATCATCGTTGAATATCTCTCATTGTGAACTTTCTCTCAGGAATGTTCCCTTTGAAGTGGAGGAAGAGGAAATGGAGGAGGCATTCCAGGAGTTTGGAGACTTGGTCTATGTACGTCTTGTCATGGACAAGGTGACAGGACAGCCTAAAGGTTTGGACATTTCCCTTTGTATCTCTCAAACTAACTTCCCTCTTCCTGTTTCTGTATCTCCTTCACAGTCTTGATCTAAGTTGTCCTGTTTTCCAGAGCTCTTGCTTTGTCATCCTGCTTATGTACAATTGAGACATGTTTCGGTACGTATAGAAAACCTGATTCATTTTTGCTTATTTTCCTTCTGTCTTTTTGTCCTTGCAGTATGTCTGGTTTCACAGTGGGTTTTTTTTTTTCTTCTTAAATGTGTCTGTGTCCTTTTGTCTGAGCACAGTTTACAATAAAGCGAGGAGACCTTGGGCACAAAAACCAATCCTTTCAGAGGAAAGTTATAGAGGTTTTGAAAGATGTTTGTACCTTGCTTTCTGTATCTATGTGTTCCTTGTGCCTTTATTTTGCACTCTCTACATCTCCGAATTAAGTCCTCACAAAAGAGAAGGTGTGTGAGATGTTCAGGATCATTACCTTTGGACAGTGAAGATGAATAGGAAATGTTGCTGTTGACCAGCATGGGCTCGATCTTCATTGTGACACAGATGGAGTCCTTGGTTTGGTACTAAAACGATACAGCAGTCTCAGAGAGTCATGTTAGGAACGATAAGTTCATTGTGATCCATGGTGCAGTGTGTTGGCACTAGGCTGTTTAGACTGGCAACAAGCTGTGAACAATCACGATAACTTGGTGGAAGAATAAAGCTTGATGTGATCAGTTGGATCATTATGAATGCATTCAAACCACTGGAAAATTTTAACTTTTGCAACCGATATAAGGGAGAGCAGTTAATGAGGAGAATGGGGGTAGTGGGATGAGATTGGTCAGTGGCTGCTTCGATGCAAGCAAACTGGATAAGGAAGAAATCAAATCAGATCAAATCATGTTGCTGTAAGCCCTGCCACATTAGCAGAGGAGCTGAAAAAAAATTATTTGTCCCCATCCAGCAAAAAGTTTGGGAGAGGAAGAAAATCGTCATGATTATTTTGAAATTATTCTGCCGAAGTTTGATGAATACATTATTCTGAAAGGAAATGTATTTCATGAAAGAGCCAAATTCCATGCAAGAAAAGGAAACTGTAGTGTATAAACTGTATGATGATGCTGAATTCTGAAGGGGAAAAAAGTTCAGTTTCTTGTAAAACTCTTCAGGAATGTCGTACTGTTAAAGGGATATAATCACGCAGTGATCCACCTACAGGATCATTGTATTGTGCCAGAGATATGCTCCCAGCAACTCATGTATGATCAGCAAGACTTTTTAACAAGATGGGGGTGCGGTTGGGTGGCAAGCAATGCCGTTCAGACCAGCAGCGAGCTACAGATGATTATTATTGAAAGTCAGCACAACAGTATGAATAATAACATTTGTGATCAAAAACATCGGCGGAAGTGGCAGCAGCAACATTGATGCAGGGTCTTTGCTGTAGAGTGGCCTCAGGATGACCTGTTGTGATAGTTCCTTCTGGACTGCAAGGTGGTATGGATGTGAATGTGTATTGGGGAGGCAGAACGAGAAGCCTGGGAGTGATTCCACTGAAGGGACAGTGTAAATTGGACAGCACATAAAAAGGAATGGTTGAGAGAAAAAACACAAACAGATGTTGTACCAGTGCGAAGGATCATAGGAGTTTATATTTTAACTATTTTTCTGGTGTCCCACCTTCTGTGTTCTCTCAACTGCTTTATGCTCACAGGTAAAAAAAAAAAATCTAAAATGGAAAAAGATTCATGAAATGATCCTTTTTTTTCAGATCTCTTTTTCTGTGGGTCCCTACTTTAAATGAAATGTGATCAGCTGTGTCAGTCAGTTTGTTGTTTCATCTTTCCGATTCGTTAATCTGTGTGAAATTGTGTGTTGGTCAGGGACGGCCTTTGTGCAGTTTGTGGACAAAGAGTCTGCAGAACAGTGTCTGGCCAAAGCACAGGGATCTGACAAGGTGAGATTGTCGCCATGTGTTCTGTGACCTGCAGACATTTACAATATTCCTGCCTGTTAAAACCGCTTGTAGGATTTGTTGTGATGAATTCCGAATTTCATCTGCTATTTTAAGGGAAAGAGCTGTATATGACAGCCTAAACAATTCAGAGAGCTGTTTGATTTTTAGTTGACAGTTTATGAGGTCTGGTTTGATCAGGTTTTCATCAAAATGTCAGTGGCCGCATAACTTGCATGTCTTTATTTCAAGTTTTCAGGTTGGTCTTCGTCCTGTCAGTGTTCATGCCTTTATCAGTTTGTTACTGCAATGGTGGGGTGATTTCTGAAAATGAAGTGATGGTTTGTGTGTGTGTGTGTGTGTGTGTGTGTAACTCTGTGTGTGTGTAACTGTGTGTGTGTGTGTGTGTGTGTGTGTAACTGTGTGTGTGTGTGTGTGTGTGTGTAACTGTAAGTGTGTGTGTGACTGTTAGTGTGTGTGTGTGTGTGTGTGTGGAAGTTGTGTATGTGTGTGTGACAACATTTTTCTCACATTCATGAATAAAGGATGTTACTGTGTTGATTTATGTGTGTACCTGTTAAATGTGGTGTAATTTTGTGCATGTGCAAAATTGTGCAGATAAATTCATTATATCATGCCTTATGACTACTTAGTTTTAAAGTATGTGCATCAGGGCTAGTTTTGCTGTCAGACTGTCCACAGCAGTGTTAAAGTAGACAGAGAATTTCTGTGTCCCATTTCCTCACTGAGTATCCTGATACCTGCTGTGTGTTTTTTCCCCCCACAAATTTTCTTTTCTTGAAGAATTGAATTGCCAAGATTTATTAAATTCAACAATTTTTGATTACGAACTAAATGATTGCGCAATTAAGAATGAAGTCAAGGATGGACAAGATGGCCTGGTGATTGCGTTGTTAGAAGATCTAGGTTTGCGATAAAAAAGTTTGTTCAAATAGGAACAGCATGAATATTATTTTGATGAGTGTCATGTAACCGTATGTTGGAAAGGGTTAGGTAAGTAACTTATGAAGGAAAATCATTGTCGTCATCATCACCATACCTTTAATGTTTATCATTTTTCTGTCATGCATTTTTTTGTCATTTGTGTCGTATATTTTCAATAGCACAGTGTTGTGTGCAGGATGGAGCCATAGTGGTTGGAGGGAGACGGTTGGTTGTGGCGCAAGCTGTGAGCCGTACACAGGCACAGAACCAGAAAGCAGAAGTCAAAGAGAAGAAAGACAGTCGGAATCTCTTCCTTGCTAGAGAAGGCTGTAAGACTTGGTCGTGGAGTGTAATGTGTTTTGTTATGCTGCGCAGTATTGTGCAGTATTTTATGTGTCACAGTGTGTTTGATTGTATTGTACTCTATTGTGTTGTGTGTTTTTTTGTAATGTATTGCATTATATTGTAGGGTAAATCGTCATTTACCCATTGTTTGGCGCTTGAAGCCTGCATGTGAGAGATTTAGGAGATGAACAAGGCTCTGAGATACTCTCTCCTGTCCATCTTTCCAGCAGGAAGAAGCTGATTGGCCAAACTACATGAGGGGTTATGTCGACATTGCATTGCTAGGTGGGCAGGTTGGGCTTACAGCTTTGGAGGACAACTCCGGTTCCAGATCCGGAAAGATGGAGCCTGTCGGGCAGGCTGTTTAGGAGAAGGCAAAGTCCAGTTTCAAACCCACAAGGTGCTGAGCCATGCTGGACAGACTCAGCATGTGAAGGCCGGGGTCAAGGTCATGTTAGCTTGTTCAACAACGGTGGCCCAGCTTGTGTAACCGGCCCCATGCTGCCAGCGACAGGTTTTGAACCAGAAGCCAGCAGGAGGAAACTGATGTGAAAGGAACAGTCTTGTCGTTGCCACAGCTGTCACAGCCCTGTAAGCCACAGTGAAGAGCCCTCTGTGATTCAAGTGGGTTTGATTGGTGCACAGTAATCTTCATGCAAAACCTTGGCAGTGCAGGTGGGAATGAAAGTTTAGTAGTGATGGAGAAGGTGGCAGACTGGTTGATGAGCTATGATCAAGGAGCATCTCACCAAGAAAGAAGGGAAAAAGAAGAAAATGGACATGGTAACAGTAGAGTGCCAGGCAAGATTTAAATGACAGTGACACCTCAGACAGGGTTCCCAGGGTCCTTACCGGTCCTTACAGGTCCTTACATTTTGAAACACCTCAAGTAAGGCCTTACAAGTGCTTATATTAGCATCAAGCCAAGGTCCTTACAAGTCCTTATGACAGCCAACAAAATTGTCGATGGCAAAATGCTGTTTGGAAAATCTCGGAAGCAAGCGGTACTTACTCTGAAATCTGCTCGCCAATGGGTTCTGACAAATGGCCCTAGCCTAGCAGACAACTTTCAGCTTGGAAGTTTTGATTTTTCTCAAGGTCTCGTTCTAGTTTTGCATGGTCTCGTTTTGCGGGAAGACTCGATACTTACATCCATCATTTTCCAGTCTTTGCTCAAGGCAATCGAAATGCCAGGAAAGTGCATTTCAGGATCTTTGGGTAAAAACAAAAGCAGTACAAGGACTGGTTGCTGAAGGATCGCCGAAACAAACATTATGCTCGATGTTCTGTGTGCGAAAGATCACTGCATTTGGCGTCGATGGCATGTAGGGTTGTGCTAGACCATATTCATAATATGGGAGGTGTGGAGGGAGTTGTCATTGACAAAAAAACTCCTTGTCTCAGCATCAGGAGCCTGGGGACGATATGACAGATACCTTGCTGAACAGAGGCAAGAGGAGGAGGCAGCTGTGGAAAAAGAGAAGAGAAAGAGGTTAGGAGAAGAACTGGTCAACCTGAGGAAGAAACATAAATGCACCAGTGATGAGGCACGTCATCTACTTGAAGAGGCTGACCGTCTAAGCTTCCAGTCTCAGGAGCAGAGAAGTTTCAGTCTGGATTGAACGATCCAACACTCTGCGTTTGTTAGCTAAGGACAGAAAAAATGAAGCAGAGAGAGTTCAACAGGACATCATAAGGGTTGAAAAAGAATGGAAAAAATGCTGATTAAGGCCAGTGTATGTGTGTGTGTGTGCTCTTTTTTTTCTCTCCGACATATATTCAGGATCTGAAAGTGCCTATGACCACTAATAACAGTTTTGTTTTTGTTTTTGTTTCTCATTCTCAGTGTCATTTTTTTTTTTTACTTATCTCTTCTGTTGTGAAAGATTGACATTCAAGTATCAGCTATGACTGTTAGGTTAAAGTATCAGCTGGTTTTAGTTTTAGGTGTGAAAAGAGTGGATTGAAGTGGAAGACAAGAGACTGAAGACATTGTTCTTACTGAAGACTGAACAAGGGAACAAACAGTTTTCAGTGTGATTGGATTCTGCAGTACAGCAGCCAAGTTGTGTTGGGTGTATGCTGTGTTTGGTGCATTTCCATGAAGAGATATACAAGTACGTTTTGTAATATATATGCTGCTAATGTTAATGTAGAGGTCCTTACTAATTTAGAAAATGGTCCTTATAGGTACTTACAAGGTCCTTACTTGGCATAAGCTCAAGTCCCTGGGAACCCTGCTCAGAGATTGTCAGTTCTTATTGCGAAGGAACTAGCCTAGCTTGGTATTGACATTGCTGACTTCAGCAAGTTTAATATGCAGATCAATGTTCTTGATTGAACAGATTGCTTTCTGTATAGTGAATAGTAAAAATTGCAGACTTCCAAGCATGGCTTTATGATTAAAAGTTCCATTGCAAGTAAACTACAGAACTTTCAAGTCAGATGCTCCGACTGTCCTGTGTCTCTCCAGTTTTCATTATGTTACAGCCAGGCCCTCACTCTTATCAGTGGATTTGTCCCACCCTGCGAACTCACCCTGCCACAGAAGCGTTTTACACAGGGTTGAGAGCTTTCTTTGTGGAAGTTAAGAGCACAGACAAGGTCCTCATTATGGGCCGGCGACTTCAGTGCCCAGGCAGGCAGAGAGGCAGAGACTGATGTATTGTAGGGAATCCTTTGCCAGTGCACTTGGACACTGTAATGGCAGCCAGGAGGATGGTCTGAGGGATCTGAGAGATCTGCGCAGAGAAGGGACTGAGCATCACTGTACTCTTTTCTGGCAGAGAACCCTCCTAAGACAACCTGGAGACATCCACACTTGAAGCATTGGCAGTATTTTCTCATAAGATAGGAACTGAAAGGAAACTTTCATTTCCTTATCAGGCTATCCATGAATTTTACCCAGTCCCAGCAGACATCTGAAACCAGACCCCAGCCAGCCGCCAAGACCGCATCATCACCACACGATACAATGTCCAGTCCACCACTGGAAAATCTGTAACAAATTACTGGTCCGCAGTGGACTCGGTGCCTCACACGCAGACACAAACTGTAAGTTACAGGCCCTTCACCTTGCCTGTCAGACCGTTGGACTGAAATGTAAGTCTCTCCTGGCTTCAGAACATGAGTTAGGAGGTGAATTTTAAAGGGTTGTGTGAATTAGTTTTTTTTCTTCTTTTTTTTTCTTAATGACTTGTGAGTTGACTTCAACTCGGCGTCAGCCCTGATGTGGCCCTTTGCGGTTGGCTTGGCTGGAAGCAACATTACCTTACCTAACCACGGAACACGAGCACAGATCAAAGTCTCCAGATCAAAGTCTCTCCAGATCAAAGTCTCTCCAGATCAAAGTCTCCTGCTCGACTGTCAGTGCACAGCATATCGAACAGCTTTGATTCTGCAACTGCAACAAACCAGCGCAAGTCCTGTTTTACATACTTAGAGAAATCTAGTCTCCCAGAATAAATTGCCAGACCGAAGATTCTGACTACAGACTAAACATCTGTCTGAAAGTACAGAACTCTTAAACCCGGAAGACTGGAGATCACACACTGTCAGTGATGACCTGAATGTTATCTACTTACAAAAACGAAAAAAAAAAAAAGGAAGGCAGATGGACCTGTAACTCCTATTCAAATGGTCCAGCCAACCTTTCACTGACCAAAGCGACACAGCGTGCACACACAGTTGGTAGACATCTATACCAACCGAGCTGAAAACGGAAAGCACACAACATGATGATCAGTAGAAATGAAAGAATGGAGAGGATGTGCATAGAGAAGTCCAGAGTGTGACTGTCATGTCATGAGCACCTAGTTTGCCTTGAAGGTCCTTGTATGATGCTAACCTGGGCCCGAGGATTGTGCCCTGTTAGTGGCTCAAGAAAAAAGGCCAATGAGTTGTGGGTGAAAATGCAGTATGTTGGCACTAGCTTTTTCGTTTGTTTGTTTTGTTGCTGTTGTTGTTTGTTTTGCTTTTTAATAGATAACATCTCAGGATCCATTCAGAAGTATTGTTCAGCTTGATAAATTGTTGTATCCTGAGAGGTTGAGATTTGAACTTCTAAGTTTTGCTAATGCCCTTTTCTCTGTGTGTGTGTGTGTGTGTGTGTGGATACATTTTTTCCCTGTAAATATTGATTTTTAAGAAAAGGGAGATGATCCACATGGCAAATATGACATTCTCTCTCGCTCTTTCTCTCTCTCTCTCTGTCTGTCTCTCTCTCCCTGTCTCTCTCTCTCTCTTCTTTTTTTTTAATCCCAAGGCTAGATATGAAACAGGACTCCTTGAAGAGATGACCGTTACGTTACGTCTTATGTTGTAATGATAATTGTCAAATGTGAGTGTTGATTGTGAATACGATGTGGTGTTGATGCTGTGGGATGGATATGATGATGGGCAGTGATACGTGCCGGAACACAAGCTGCAGCTGGGGTATCACAGGAGGACATGAAGAAACGAATGAAGGCAAGTTCATCTCAAACATTGTCTGAATGCGTCTCACTTGTAAGACTAAAAAGTACAGCTGACAATTCTGAGATGTTTGTCATGAACTAATAATGATATGTTCATTGTTGTTTTTGTTCTTTGTTGTTTCGGTTGATTAATGTCATCAGTTTATTTATCTCGTAGCTGTCCATACAAATACCTTGTTCTTATGTAGAATGGATCTGGCCTTAATGATTAACCCTCTGCCTACCGCATGACTTTGTGCTATATGACTATGAGAATACCATGCCAAGAGAGGTAACTCCGCAACACATACACACTTGCCATAAAGAAACCTCAATAGAAAATTTGTTTTTAACTTATCTATTCTGTAAAGGTAATGAAAAAAATTCAAAGACATCACTCCATCCAAAACAGCCATTTCCCCCCACATATAGTGAACTGGTACACGAGGAAAAAACAAACAAACGAACAGACTGTTAAACTGAAGGCATCACATACAAGAAGATTTGTCTTCAACTACTGAGGGGAAAAAATAACAAGAACAGATTACTGAATACTGGGCTTTAGATTGTGATGGAATTCAACAAAAATGTGCTTTTGCACAAGTGCACTGAGCACCCCCCCCCCCCTTCCCCCCAACACACACACACACACACACACACTGTGGTGATGATGTACCTCTTGTCCGGCTCCTCTTTGCTTTTTGATAAACAGGCAGTTTTTATTTCAGGCCAGAGTTTATGTTCATCCTTTTCTGCTTGCTTTTGTGCAGCAAATAAATTTGTTTCTCGTTAAAAGTCTGCCAAAATTCTTCTGAAATCAAAAGGCTAAAGGTGATTGCTCCTACAGGCAAATCGTGGGACACACCCACTGACTGACCCGGTTTCCTGGCTATCAAAACAAGGGAAACTTTTGGGGGGCTTCACTTCTTGTAGCCAACCACTCCAGTCAAGAATTAAAGAATCTCTAGCAAGTTTTGTTTTTCGAATTTTCTTTTTTTGGGGGTCTGGGCCCAGCAGCAATGGGTTATTCGACGCCGTCATTATCATCGCCTGAATCATTATTGATTCCGGCCTCAAAATCAGTCAGCAGTCGATCTTTATTCATAACTAGGTCAAGATTGACGTCCGAATCGTCTTGCTTCAAATCTTCTTCAAGAGTGTAGCCCGCAAATACGCTCTCTTCATCAATATCACTTCAGAAAATGAATTCTGCGAGTTGCATAGTTACTTGATCCGCCATTTTCCCAGAAAATCTTCGCGAAAAAAAGCCGAACTTTGAAAATTCACAGCAGTGAAACTACTCCCCCAAAACTCATGCAACAAAAACCAAAATGGCGTCCAGAAACGGAAGTACCGGAAGACTCTTCTGTCGCAATTGCATTCTGGGATATGCGATGGTGAAAGCGAAAGTCGTTGACCGAGTATTCAGCGGTCGATCTCGGTCGATCGGTATTCAGAAAGATGAAATCTCGCGGTCGATCTCGGTCGATCTGGTAGGCATTGGGTTAAGATGTCCGAACAAAAATTACCGAACAAAAATTACAGAACTGCGTTAAATCCTGTTTCTCAATATGCCGTCAGTATTCGATCAGTCTCTTTGGCTGATCTTCACAGAAGACCTGAGTCACATCCATTTGTGGGATGTTATCTTTAGTGTCCTTCCTTTTCTTGACATGGACACATGTTTCCTTGACTGCTTCAGAAAATCTTGATTCTATATTTGTCTTGTTTGTATTTATTTATTTATATTGATATTGTCAAAGGGTAGTATCGACGCTCCTTGTGCTTTATATCATTTAGTGTTTCTTTCTGATGTTCAGAACTCTTTTCTTTTTATAACACCAAGTCCGGGTGACATTTTGCCTTCAATTGGTCTGAAAGTTTTACTTGGTCTCCAAAAACTTAGGTCTCTTTCTTGCCTTTGATGTTGTCAGTATCTGGCACCTTTCAATCATCTTCAGCTGCTGTAATATAGTGTAATGTAATGCAATGTAATGTAATGTAATAAAGAGAGTGACTATAACTGAGAGCATGAAATGACTGTGAAAATTGTTCCACAGTAAACATGACAGTAACTCAAGAAACAATATGTAATGGGGGTAATGTAAAGAAAGTGACTGTAACAGAGAGTTAATAACTTTCATTTGTCATTCAGAATTTGGGTTGCTGTTGTCCAAAATGTTGCACATGCAAACCAGCTTGATTCAGTGCCTTGATATATTTGATGCAAGTAATACATCAATTTTGATGTCTGGCATTTTCGGCTGGTGCACAGTTTCTGATCCATTGGTTTCAAGCCATTTGCACAAACACAAACGAATGCTCTGATTTTGGTTTGTCCCCCATTCCCAGAGAAGGGAAGAGAGGAATGCCAATAATTTGTAATGGAGAGCAGGGACTGAATCTATCGGAATATCTCAATATTTTAGGCATGGTTGCTTTTATTCCCTTTATTGAAGTAGAAGTAATCCAGGCATGCTGTGTATGTTTAATAGGCCAAGCACATGATGCATCTAAAGGGTAGCCTAGAACTGAATTTGCTCCAGAGTTTCAGATGTACATTGGGAGACAAATCAGAACATTTGGCATGGTAACCTTGTTCTTAGAAAAACAAAACAAAACCTCCTTCTCTACCCCTCCTGCCGTCCTTATCAAACATCTACTGAGAAAAAACAGTTTTCCCTCTCCAGTCACTTTTTTAAAGACAGATTTACCTGACTAAACTGTAGCACTATTTCCCACCTATGGGTTTGTGTTAATGAAGGTGCAGAGATGAAAGACAATTCACAAATGGATGTGGTGTATGCCTTGGGGTGGGGGATGGGGATGGGGATGGAGATCAGCAGAGATGAAGGGAATAATGAGGGATAGGATTTAGCGCCCTTCTGCTGTATGTGTGCTTCGATATTCTTATTTCAAGAGCATATCTACACCAAGTAGGATAGGCGCTTGCTTGGACGAGTAAGTATTTCTAAAAACTTACTTCAGTTGTAAAATGACATTTAAGGCATTTTGAAAGCTTCAGTGTAAAATAGGGATGCTAAACACATGGAGTGGAAGCACATAAGCAGTAGTTTACTCTAGATTGGAAAGGAAGTTTTAAAACCAAATTTACAAAATGTACAATAAGTTAATAATTATTTTTGATTCAACAGGAGGAGTTAATGAAGAAGGTATTTCTCTGGTATTTTTCAAAGTCAGAGATCAAGTCTTGCACACTCATATGCGCGCACACGCACACACACACACACACCACACACACACACACACACACACACACAACACACACACACACACACACACACCACTCTTCTCTCTCTCACACGCACACATGCACACTCACTCATCACACACACACACACACACCACACACACACACACACACACACACACACACACACGTACACAGAACACACACACACACACACACACACACACACACACACACACACACAGAGGGACAAATAACGAGTGAAACATAAACTGCGTTACATTTTCTCTTCCACGATAGAATATGAGAGGAAGAATTTAAGAATTAGCAAAGGAAGAAGTAAAGAACGCAAACTTTCTTGTTCAGAGTATAAATATGAATGTGTTGCTATTCTCCTTATCCACAGATCGAATTAGCAAAGCGAGAGAAGTTAAAGAACGCAAACATCTTGTGTCGTCCACGACGATTATGTAATCCACAATCTGCCACTTCCAAGATGTGAAGCGAAGAAGTCTAAAGAAGTCACATCTGTCGTCACAGTATGAATCCAGCAATGCCACCAAGGTATTGAATCATATGTTGCCCGCAGCTTCAAGATATTCCATCATTCAGTTGCAAACAGCAGCATCGGCAGACTTACATCACAGGATCTAAATATATGTTTGCCCACAGCTTCACAAGATACCACACAGTCGACCACTCACCTCTCTCCTGCTTCTCTCTACTATCTACGTCTACTTCTCTCGATCTCCACCACGACTCAACACTCCATCACTCTCTCCTCTCTCTCTCTCTCTTCACCTCTCTCTCTCCTCCTCTACTCCTCATCTCTCTCTCAGCTGGAACCTGTATCATTTAGCTGTGATAACCACTCAGTCGTAATGCCCACGGTGAATGCGTGGCCTATAGGGACGGCCTCCGAGTAGGGTTTTTAAATATCAACCATGTTCTCAACAAATTAGATCAGTTATCGTCCATTATATATAACTCTGGCCGACAGTTTCACATATTTTGTTGTGCCGAATCACGTTTATCGAAGAATATATCTGATGCAGACGTATCTATTCCAGGTTACAACACCGTGAGACTTGATCCCATTCTACCAAAACAAACTGGTTTAATCCTATAATAATCAGTCAGTCTGTTACGTATAAACGTATCATATCGTTTGAAAAAACACAATGTAGAAATGTATATGGGTCGAAATCAATCTAAAAAGAAACAAGCCATTATTCATTGGATTCATTTACAGAAACCCCGCCGAACATATAGAATGGGTCAACAAATTTAATGATATGCTTGAAGATGTAACACCAATGACAATGAAATCATCCTTCTCGGTGATTTTAACATTGATCTTTTAAAGCCCAATCATCGATGGATCCAAACAGTTGAGAATTTTGGACTTCATCAATTAATGAAACGCCCACTAGAATACTACTCTCCGCTTTCTGAAACACTGATTGATCACATTTATAGCACACACACAACAAAACATGTAGAAGTGTGTTCTCCACCTTGTGGCTGCAGTGATCACCTACCTGTTTGCCTTACTATGGTTCAGGAAAGGCACAAAAATTCCCAAGCCTGGACACAAAGTTATTACCTATAGATCTTTTGCTAACTTGATAAAGACGCATTCTTTTTCGACTTAGCTCATTCATCTTTACCAAACGTGTATCAGGTCACTGATCCTGATGAAGCATTTCAATTCTGGCACAAGTCATTTACTTATATGTATGACAAACATGCTCCCTTTATAAACAAAAGAGTTAAACATTCCCCCAAGCCTCCTTGTTGACTGATGTCATCCAAGATGCGATGCGTGAAAGAGACATGCTGTTAAAAAAAGCAAAACAATTTCAAGATTTCAAAAAACAACGAAATAAAGTTACGGCAATGTTACGTTCAGCGAAAAAGAATACTCCGAGATCTGTATTGGAAGGTTCTAATAATTCTAAGTCGATTTGGAAAGCTATTAACATTCTCACAAAAAAGAAAGTCCATAAAATGTCTGCCTCTATTAAAGGGCTTTCAACTGATGATTTAAATCACCATTTTTCTAATAATATCTTCCTCAACTATAACAAATGATAGGTCCTATTTAAATAATCTCGAGCTACTAAAAGAATTTTGTTATTCTAAAAATATAACATCAGACGCTGTCGTTCCTCCTATTATGGTGTTTTGACGTTTACGTTCATCTTACACAACTCAAGCAGACAGGTACACGTGGCCTTGATAATTTAGATGGTAAGATTCTTAAATCATGTGCTCCTATCATCACAGATTCTTTAACTTATTTGTACAATCTCTGTCATTGACAAAAGCTATTTTCCTTATATTCTTAAACAAGCCAAAAAATTGTTCCTATCTATAAATCTGGAGATGAAACTAACCCATCAAATTACAGACCATATTTCAATATTATCAGTCCTGTCGAAACCTTTGGAGAAACATGTCTATAAACATCTAATGTCACATGTTTCGGAGAACAATTTGCTTCAATCCCAATCAATCAGGATTTAGAGAAACCATTCATTGCCACACTGCTTTAACTAACCTAGTGGAGGATTGGCTCGTTAATATCAATGACAACAAATTCACGGGAGTATTGTTCGTTGACTTGCAAGCTTTCGACATCATTGACCATAATTTGCTGCTACGTAAGCTAGCCTTATATAGACTTTCCGACGAAACTCTTTCTCTTCTTACATCTTTTCTTTCTAACCGCATCACAAGGTTTTCTTGGGTAACCAACAATCCAAATTCCAGACACAAACATCTGGTGTTCCCCAAGGAATCCGTTCTTGGTCCACTACTTTTTCTCTCTATATTAATGATACTTCCCTTATACGTTACGGGAGGCATATGTGAACTGTTTGCAGATGATACGTCTATTCATCGAGCCATTCTAATTTGAAGCAATTATCTACAACTCTGCAGAACAAGTTAGTAACTTAATTGATTGGACTGAGCTGAACCACATGTCTTGAACGACCAAAAAACTAAATACATGATAATAACTTCGCGACAAAAACGCAAAAAATAACCTTCAGTCTGCCTTCTATACACATAGGTAGTACAGTCATTCATGAAGTTGATACACACAAAGTTCTTGGTGTTACTATCGACAATAATCTTTCCTGGTCACCCCATATTGATAGTTTATTGCAAACGTATTTCCCAAAAGTTATTTCAACTTTTAAAAATTAAGAATTTCCTCGATGTTACAGCTCGAAAGAAATTCTTTCATGCATTTATTTCATCATCTATCGATTATGCGTCAACACTCTATATCAATGCAGTGCAAACACATTAAGATATCTAAACAGGATTTATAAACGCTACTCTGAAGTTAGTACTTTTAAAAACTACCAGTTTGATGACTGAAGACTACTTTAGCGCTGGAGATCTTTCCATTATCGTATAAACTACAGTTTAACAAAGCCGTTGTAATGTATCGAATAATGAACGGATTTGCTCCCTTGTACACTAACCACAAACGATTTCCGCGAAATCAATCAAGATACACGAACAATATTGTAATGAGAAAACCCAGAATTGATCTTTTAAAAACAAGTCTCGCCTATTCAGGAGGGGCCCTTTGGAACTCCTTACCAAATTACGTGAAAGATAAAGAAAGCATTAGCTCGTTTAAATCAGCTTACAAAGCATTTCTCTTCAGGCACTAAAAACTTTTTAAAAAGTACACTACATATTTTAAACATGATATTTCTCTTCATGCATATAATGCGAAAGAAAGAATATAACAGACATTGTGACCATTGTTATGTTTAAACAGTACTGTACAGATTGCTGATGTTGTCATAGATCAATTCCTTCATATGTGCGTGTGTGTTGTGTGTGTGTGTGTGAGCGCGCGCACGCGCATATGGATGCTTGCATGATTTTGTCTTTGCTTTTGTAGTATTAGTCTGTTACTTCTTACAGTTTGCAAGTTGACTTAGTGTATTCACTTTTCCTCTTTTTTGCCATATTGACTTGTGTGTTGTCCATGTGCTTTTTTTTTTCTTCTTTTTTTTTTCCCCCAGGGCTGGTGAAAAAAAGCATACGCCATTTGCTTATCTCATTACCCTGGTAAAATAAAATTTCGTTCGTTCGTTCGTTCGTTCTCTCTCTCTCTGTCTCAAACTCACATACACACACACACATTCGAACTCACACACACGCACACACACACACACTTCTTTACAAATATGGTTATCTCTATTGTAACTTCATTTCAACCTTGTAACTGTTCCAACCATCATGATAACGTTAGTCATTATGCACTGACCATATTCACTGAACTTTGTGGTGGTTGTTGTAATATACGCTATCACAGTCAAATGGTTAGAGTGTTAGTCTGCCAAGCAGAGAGTTGTGAGTTTGAACCAAGCATGAAATCAGATTTTCACAGCTTCAAAACCTTCTCTGTCCACCCAGCAGAAAATGGTTACCTGATTCATGCCAGGAAAGCTTAAGGCAGCAGAAAGAAAGGGATGTTGTGCCCTAGAGAGCATGGACCTCTAACAGTTTACTGCCCCTCTAGCCATTAGAGAATGGAATCCTCAACTTGATCACTGTTGAGCATTGTTAATGTCTTCTGCTGTTGCCATCTCATGTTCTGATATCCCTCAAGAAGCATTACTCAGACCTGCCAACCATTACGCATTTCGCGTAATTTATTACGCCCAAGTGATAATTCTTACGCCCTTACGCATTTAGCAAAAAAATTACGCATTGAAAGTTTTCAACAACAACAAAAAAAACAAAAAAAAACGGACGAAAAAATCGGCTTATGTACAGACACGCACGGCGCCGTGCGTATAACCAGTGATCTTCAAGAAGCGTTTCCGGTCATGCGCAGTTCGTTTCACCATCTTTACCATTCAGCGAAGTTGGCGTCTTTTTGAAGTTTTAGCTACGAAAACGTCGAAACGTGGAGTAGAAAGTTTTGGACAAGATGCGAAAAAGAAAAAAACTTGGTCAAAAGTTCCGAAAAGAATACTCGGAAAAGTTCCCCTGCATACGACCTTCGGCTAAAGGTGTAAATTGTGCACGGTGTACCACTTGCGAGTCGGACTTCACAATTTCCAATCGCGGGAATGTGGATGTGAAGCGTCACCTCGAGTCACGCAAACACATCGATTCCACTAACGCGCCGAATTCTTCCAGCGTCAACACTTTTTTCAGACTGTAGACACCTCAAAAGAGGATGAAATTAGGAAAAGGGTAATTGGGGCTGAAGCATTGGTGGCCAGATTTTTCGTCGAGCACAACATCGCTCTTAGCGCAGCCGACCATGCATCCCAGCTTTTTACAGGAGCGTTCTCAGATTCGGAGATCGCCAAACAGTTTAAGAGCGGTCGAACAAAGACAACACACATTGTAAGGACCCTTCTCATGGAAGGCTTAACTGCTGCTGCATCTCGACTGCAGAATGGACCGTTTGTGTTGGGGACTGATGGAAGTCAGGAGGGGGGAGGGGACAAATTCTTTCCTGGGGTGGTGCGATACTTAGAAAATGACACAATCACCACTGAGCTGATAGCCAACCCCACATGCACAGAATCATCAACAGGGGAGAACATTTTTTAGGTTATGTATTTTCTTAATTTCATGTTCCCAGTTTCTCCATCTTCAAACTCCCCCCCCCCCCCCCCCCCCCCCCCCCTCCTCAAGTTCAAATCTTTGCCAAGTCATTACTATCAAGACAGTCGAGTTGTTGACCTGCGCTTGTTTTTTTCCCCCACTATTAGATAAGATTGTTCGTCTATGTGTATTTGTCTGACCTTATTCAAGTTTAAAAGGTTGTGCCAGTCTTGAATAAAAGTTACTTTGTGTTAGGTTTCCTTATAAAATGGGAGCAAACGTTACCCCACTTGTTTACTGTTTATTGTTTACTGTTCCCTGCCTCATTTCATTTCCAATTTTTTAGGTTGTTTCTGGCGCACTATCAAGCCTTGGTGTGCCATGCCATGATGGTTTAGGGGATTTGTGTGTGTTTCCAGTGTATTCTACATTTTCATAATTTGTAGAGATTTCTTGCGACACTTAAAAGAAAAGCTTGTTTTTGAAGAAAAGTAAAGTTCACAAAAATTGTGTGAACAATTTCATCACATCGTGTTTGTTTGAAAAAAGGTAAATGTCGCGCTCGATTACTCTTAGCTCTCAGAAATTACACATTTCTGCCTCACTGAGCTTCAATTCTTACTCATTGGTCTCTTAGGGGGTTGGCAGGTCTGATTACTCCATTCCTGCTCAACATGGCCACACAGTGCATGACCTCCAGAAATCCTTAGTAGATAGTTTGATCTTTTGTTGGTATGACTGAAGTAGTGGGAGGATTCTCAGTCAGTGGTTTCAGAGTGCACATTCACTCCATAGTACATGACACAACTTGAATAGCAAACCAGTAACAGTTGATTACATTGATTAATTTGAGGAGAAGTCAACCAACCTGCGTTTGTTTGTGGGCCACAGGGGGGAGACATGAAGGGAATGGTTTTTTTTTTATAGTAGACCCTTTTCCTGCATCTTCAAAGGATGCTGTGATTATTTTGACTTTTGGGACACTGGTGATCAGAAAGATAAGAGATATCACAGCAAAAATACAGTCATTGTTGGCTTCAGATTTTCTGAGAAAATAAATTCTAAAAAGTAAGCCCAAATTTAGGTGTTTAAAGATGATTTCTGTGATTTGAATGCATTGTTCTGACAGTACACAGTGATGTTTAAGAGAAGGTGTGTTTACTTGGAAGGTGTTACTGTGACACCAAATTGTGGTACAGTATATCCTTCCAAGAGGTTGCTGTGTTTATTTGGAAGGTGTTACTGTGACACCAAATTGTGGTACAGTATATCCTTCCAAGAGGGTGCTGCACAGTTAAGTACAGTGCAGCAAAGCACAGTACCTGCATTACTGCATCAGGCACCACATTGAAGACAGTCCCGTGCAACACAACTTGTTACATTGTACTACACCGGAGAGCAGTGCAGCTCGGGTTCCTTTGGATGCCAGTGTGTGGAGTATCTCTGAGATGCCTGTTATAATCTTACGACAGTGCCGAGTGATGCGTGACTTGGCAAGAACCAACCAAGCTGGCGTGGCCAAGTCGCTGGGATACGCCTTCGTCAATTTCTCTACACACGAGCATGCACTGAAGGCTCTGCGAGACCTGAACAACAGCACAGTGTTTGGGGACCACAGGGTATGTTTGCTGTGTTACTCTGTGAGAGTGTGTGTGTGTGTGTGTGTGTGTGTGTGTGTGCGTCTGTGTGTGTGTGCGTGTATGTTTGTCTTTCAGGCATAAGAAGTGTGCTGTGTTTGATGGAATTCCGCTGATTTAGCTACCTCGGGAATTATTTTTGAGATCGGTATAAATCCATTTTGGCACGGTGAGGATGGGATGGTGAGATTGGCGTATGGGGTATGCATTTATCAGGCTTTATTTTAGCAAGCTAGAACTCCGACCATAGATTTCATTCATAACCAATTCATTCTCAGATATATGAGATTATCTTCCATTGGATGTCCCCCTGCCTCTGCCTTTTGTACTAGACCACATTGAAAAGATAAGTGCGGCTTCCTGATATGTAAGGGGAAGTAATTGCTTATCACTGGAAGGTGCCATTTGGTGATTATGTCTAGCGCCATATTGTCTTTTCCTGTTTGAATTTGTCAAGATGTTCTGTGGTACTGCTGAAAGTGAGAAAGTTTTGTCCTCACAGGTCAATAACTTTGTGAAAAACAAGTGTGACAGTAAGTGGCTGCAGAAAGATGTCAAGGCAACGAGTGTGTCGCATAGTAAAGACACAGTCGTAAAGTGAAGATCAGAGTGGGAGATTTCTGTCTGCAAGATAAATCAGGAGTGCCAGGCCATCTGCACATTGTGCGACAACGTGATCAGATATGGCATGAAGAGCAGAACAGTTTTTAAATGTCATGTGGTGGTTGGAAGTTACGTCATGAGATTGAGAACCAGATAGACAGTCGTTCATCAATATGAATGTATTGCTAGGAAGCATCTCATCATTATTTTAAGTCACAGTTGTGAGCTTTACAGTGTTGTCTTTTTTGGGGGGGAGGTGGGCGGTGGTGGTGGTTAGATTTGTGAAGAATATTTCAAGAGACTGCTGCACGGCATTTTGTGAAAACATGATTAAAAAGGAACTACTTATACCACTACAATACATACATGGACAAATACATATACTTATGAACGAGGGAGTCTTTTATTGGGAAATGATTTGATGCATGTTTACAGAGTTTTTGCTTAGGGGTTTAAATGTATTATGTGTTTGTGTGTATGTGTTTGTTTTTATTAAACATCTTTCAACAAATTGTGAATTAGATGGATGTGTAGTCGTCAGTTGGTCGGATAATATAAAAGACTGGACCAAAATGACCATGCCAGATCTCCTCACGACAGCTACAAACAGAAGAGCCTCGAGAGGAACGCCGGCTGCCTCATCACATCCCCCAACGACCCCAGCGGTCAGGGGAATGACTGACTGACTGACTGTAGTCATAGCTTTTTTCATTTCATCGTTTTATGTTTGTTCACTGTATGTGGTCTTAGATGTGTGAGTGTGTGTGTGTGTGTGTGTGTGTACTCTGTATAATTTGGACATGTATTTGGATGTCCTCTCACTATGTTCCCCCAGAGGCCAATTGTGGAGTTCTCTCTAGAGAACAGGAAGGCTCTGGAGGCCAAACAGAAGAGGCTGGAGAAGAGCAAGGTGAGTGGGACATGTTCCTGCTTGTAGAGACAAATTGGCTTACCTCAGATGTTTTGCACTCACAAGCTCCCATCTTCACAGACCTAGAATTAATTTCCCACGAGAGTCCTTTGTACTAACTTGGGCCACACACTTATGTATAAATGAAAAAAACAGAAATGCTTTATATGACTTACAGGGAGGGGGGGATGTCAAACACTTTTGCGCATGCACACAGGCATACGCACATGCATGCACACATGCACACACACAGACACATGCACACAGACACATACACATACACACACATACACAAACACACAGACACATACACGCGCGCGCACACACACACACACACACACGCACACACACACACACATATACACACCACACACACACACACACACACACACACACACACACACACACACACACACACACACACATATGATCTCTCAAGAAAATAGTGGTGAAAAAAGCTCTTACCTTCATTTTATATGAATTGGTCCACCTGTTGACTTCATGTTCTCTCTTTTTTGACTTGTCACATTTTTGTTTTTCACCCCCAATATTTTGACTAGGGTTTCTTGTATTATGAACCCCCTAAACATGGAAAATCATTTTTTGTAACCAACTTTGGGGGCCAGCGTAAAGGGGGTTTGCAGTCATGTTCAACGTTCAGGATTCAGTGTCCATATCAGTACAGCTCTGTTCAATGTACAAGTATAACAGGACTACAGGTGATGCCAACGTTTCCGATTGATGGTAATGTCGAGCGAAATAACTATTGACAGTCGGTTGGTCTTCAGCTTTTGTTGTCAGAATCTTTGGTATTCATCCAGTCACTGTTGATGGCAGTGTTGAAATATATGTGCAGTAGTGTTGCAATATATGTGCAATAGATAATGATATTGAAACTGAATCAGACGATTGGTACAGAAAGAAATTAGCAATTGAAAAGCTGATTTTTAGAAGGAAACAAATGGCCACTTGAAAACATAAAGAAGATATCTGTGGCCTGTCAGCAAGAGCAGAAATAACAATAAACCATTTGCAGATGAGCTGAAAGCAGATGTGACTATTTGCTTTTTCTGTGGATTTGACATGGTTGAGCTGGTCTGATTATTGGCAGAAGATTTAACGTTTTGAACCAGGCATATATTTCGTAACTTTGATCGTTTTACAGTTTTACATATCTAATCTTTTTAACTTAATCTGTTTGATAACTTTGATCATTTTTACCATTTTGTACTGCAACGCTTAAAAGGTTGTTTTGTTGGTTTTTTTTTTAATGTGATTATTGATTGATTTTGGTCCTGTCAGTGAACTTGGTGTGATTTTGTGCTCATAGGCCCAGGCCGCAAAGAAACAGCAGGAAGAAGAGGCTGGTACATCCAAACCCAAAAAAGCAAAAGTGCAAGCAGACCGGACCCAGGATCACATTGCAAAGTCCATGCACCGCGGAGCCCCTAAGGGCATGCCTAAGAGGTTTGGTCCCAAAGTGCGACACAAGAAACGTGAGCAGCCACAGCCACAGGCAGGCAAGAAGCAGAAGAAAAGACAGCAGAAGATGAACAGACCCATTCGGCAACCTGAGCCGAGGGTGAGTGCTAAGGTGTGTGTGTGTGTGTGTGTGTGTGTGCGTGCGTGCATGCGTGCGTGCGTGCGTGTGTGAATATGTATGTGTATGTATTTCAGACCTGTTTACTCTTACGATTTTGCCGTAATTTTTACGGGAAAAAATCGAAATTACGGGAATTACGGCCAAAAAAAATTATTACGGGAAAAAAAAAAAAAATCTTAAACGCAAAGTTTCTTTTGCTACGATTCCGGTCAAAAGGCAAACAGCATTGAAGCGTTTCCCAGCGTGCCTTGCGTCTTATCCTTTGCAAAGATGGCGACGAAGCGAACACGCGCGCACACGGCTGGTTCATCCAAATGTTCAAAAGTTGCAAAAGTTCGGCAACAGTTCCGTGAATCATACCTGAAGACGCCTGGAATACAGAGATCGTCACTTGGCGAAGAGTATGCCTTCTGTGGTTACTGTTCATCGGATTTTTCTATCGCGCATTCAGGCCAGTATGACATAGAGTTACACTGCAAAACGAAAAAACACCTGAAGTACGTTGAAACGAAGAAAGATGCCGAGTTCTCACAGAAACTGACATCGTTTTTCACGACTGAAAAGAAGAATACCAAAAAGGAGTTCGATGATTTGTCTGTCATAAGGGCAGAAGCAATGGTAACGGAAACCTTGGTGAAAATGAACGTGCCATTGTCTGTGTCTGATGTTATCATTGTGGTGTTTCCAAGTTCAAGAAGCATGAACTTGACTTCAGAGTGCCTGCTAGCTGAACAACATATAGTGACTTGCAACATTAGTATACTTATAAACAGTATTCAAGAGTGGCTTCTTCATCATAAAGTGATTTGTGTGTATGAAATACAAGGATACTCCCACTCCAGTTGTGGTGTTTACAAGTTCAGGCATGAAACAGACTTGAGAGTGCCTGGTAGCTGAACAATTTGAAGGTAACTGGTAAGTAAAGTGTTATTAAAAATTAAATACTATAATTGTATAATTAACCAAAGTCTTGTTATTATGGTATAAATGCTTTACATTTGATATACATGTGTAAGTGCAAAAAGTCGCTAAATATTGCGATTATGAAAATTACAGTTTTTTTTTCTGAAATTACAGGTTTTTTTTATGAGACATTACAGGTACACGAAATTGGGGTAAACAGGTCTGGTATTTGTTTATGTATGTGTATGTGTTTTTATGTGTGTTGTATGTATGTATGTACAGATGTGTTTGTGTGTATGTGTTTGTGTCTATGCGTTGTGTGGTCATTTTGAGTGTGTGTGTGTGTGTGTGTATGTATGTATGTGTATTTGTCATTATCTACTTTCTTGTGGTTGTATTCTTTGAGCATTTCTATCATGCGAAGGCTGAACAATTCAAGCTTAGCCCTCTCTCCCTATTCCCCCCTCCTTCACCCTCCCTCCACCTTCCCTGCACCCCCCCCCCCCCCCCCCCCCCTCCCAAGTCCTGGTGGTCTCATGTGTGTTTGTGAAAAGGGTATGTTCGCGGAAACATAGATCACTTTGGTAACAAAAGAAAAGGAAGGGTTGTGAAGTCCTGTGCCTTGGCTCTGTGAACCATGGCCTATCTTAGGAATCATCCAGCATGCATGCATGCTGCACATGTAGTAAACAGATGACACAGGGTGGTGATGGTTTATCACCTGTAGGACAGGCATTTCAATCGCAGGATAAACCGGTTAATGGTGTCGTTAGAAGAGGCATTAGCGAGGGCACATACGTCAGGGTTTTTTTTTTTTTTTTTTTAAACGACAGAGCATGTATTCAAGCAACTAGCGAGGGCACATGCCTCAGGGTTTTTTTTGTTTTTTTTAAACGACAGAGGATGTATTCAAGCAACTGTAAAGCAGAGGCCATGACTGGTCTATCTTAGGCTCTGCAAACCTCAGGGGAGGTGTGGTGAACAGAAATGAAAAGAGAGAAAAAATGATGAAGATTAATATTCTTTAGATAAAGATACTTTCTTAATTTTTATTTTTATTTTTTTTTTAATGATTGAATTGTTTTACTTTTCTTCTCAGGAATGTTTCCCCGGATAGAGTACGGATTAGTAGTCAAGTTTTTTTGCTGAGAGGGACGCAGGCACAGTTTTTGGTTGGTTTGTGGGTTTTTTGTTTTGTTTTTGTTGTTGTTGTTGTTGTTGTAAGTCAATGACATATTGCAGCAATTGAAAAGATTTTGCGGCTGGTTGAGGCCGAAACTGGGAAAGAAAACTTAGATATCTGTGAAGACCAGGGAAGTTTGTAAACGGATATTTTGTGCAACACTTATGCAGCCAAACTTGACAAGAAAAGGTAGGTTTGAGTCCATGAGGACCTGTTGATGTGTTAAGTTGAAAACATGTTTGTGTGATTGTATGAGATCATAGTGGAAAGAATTTTATGTAAATAATGTAGAACCAAGGTTTAGTAAAAAGATGAACTGAGCGAGTGTTTCTGCTGTTGTGAACAGTTGTAGGGAGGTAGCGAGAGCAGGAAAAGGGAAAACACTTGAATGAAGATGGGGTCATGCTTAACAAAGAAGAGTTATTTGGTGAAAGGGTGAACCTGTTCTAACTGCTTCACTGCACACGATAAGTATATGTTGCCCGCAAGTTTAAACAGTTCATATAGGTGGAACTGAGGGACCAGACCAGCATTGAAATGAGTAGAGGGCTTGTCAGCCAGTCTGCCAGTCATGAGGTCCCACCGTTTGTTGGGTGGGATAAATGTTGCTCCGTCCAGTCCCCACACAGGCACCTGATTCAGTTCAGGAAGGTTAAGGGTGTGGACAGAGAGGGTCGGGCTCCATCTTCCATGATGCTGTGATCCAGACAGGGTGAACCTGTAGCAGTCTGCTGTCCCCCACAGCCATCAGACTATGAGATTTTAATCTTTACACACATAAAAAGATATGCCAGGCAGAGCTAAGTGATTGTACACGTTATTGTCATTTCAAATACGTAAGCATCAGTAGCATGTTTGGCTCCTGCAAAATTCATGCCTATCTAAATCCACCCAAATTTCACTGACCTAACAGAATTCTGAAATACTCTGCAGACCTAATGACCAAGTTGTGTATTGTGTGTTGCAGATGATGAAAAGGAAAAAGAGGAGCGATGTGACGGACAGCGTGGACCGGCTGATCAGCAAACACCAGGGGAAGAAGAGTCGTTGGTTTGAATCCTCCTAGAGGTAACCGACAACTGGCTTCACACAAGTCCACACATGATCACTCATGACAGTGGACAGGCAGCCTCCATTGTTATGTGGCCCAGCACTGAAACCATTGTGTACCAAAGGCTGGATGCACAATCGGGCATCAGATTATCAAGGAATGTTCAAGAGAGAGAGCGAGAGAGATGGCGACAGTACAATGAATAGCCGGATCTACATTTGTCTTGCTTGGGATTTGTCTCGGAGCTGTTCATTGGGGTTCCTTTCTTTTTTAATTACACTTAAAAAAAAAAAAAAGTTCCTTTTTTGTTAGGAGTTGGTACATATTATGGGATGCAGAGCATGATGTTACGGCAAAAAAAGGTCACACGATAGGTGTATTCAACCTCCTGTATAGTGATTCTTTTTTGTTACAGCCAGAGGAGAGAATCTTTGGTTCTTTTCTCCTCCTCTTTAGTATATGGTTTGATCAATTTTCCCTCTCTTTACCATCACCGTGGGTGATGAGGCAGATAGATCTAATCAATGACCCACCATGTTTGACATTAAGTGCAGGTTTCTTAGGGAAGGGGAGAAGGGCGAGAGAACAGAGGGCTATAATACACGCTGCATGAAGTTCAAATCTTGTTTGTTCTTTACATGAAACAATGCCAGTATCTAGCCTGTGCTTGGTACTAAAGAAGGCACAGTCCAGTGTGATGTATGTTGATGAAGCAACTGAGTAGTCGGTGCTGATGGATGAAAACTGTGATCGCAGCTCTGAATAGATGGAGATCATGAATAGAGTTTGCTAATGTGTTTGTGTGTATGTATGTGCATGTGTGTGTGTGTGGTTTGTGGCTGCTTTTAGACTGATTTTCCTGTTAGTGACAAAGTGACTGGCAGTAGGTTTGTGGACCCTGTTGTAAAGTAGTGTTCTGAGGCTGGTCTGACAGGTGAAGTGTAGGAGTGCACATGTTAAAGTCTAATGAGATTATGCCTTTAAATACACATGTGTGCGTTCTTTATGAGACTGTTATTTTATGCAGATACAAAATTTCGGTTATTTTGATGCTGTTACTTTCTTTCGCATATGAATCTACATATGTGTGTGTCAGTGCATTCAAGTGTGTGTGTGTGTACATGCAGTTGCGTATGCAGGTGTATGTAAGGCTGGATGTCAGATTTGTCTGATGCATTTGATCTGTAACTTGAGTAATAAAGATATATGATTCAGCCAAAGTATGTCTTTACATATGAGTGAGTGTGTGTGTGCATGAGCTCGTGTGCATGCACTTGTATGCTGACACTCTTGTTGACAAGTGTGTGTTATAATGTTGCTTGCCAAATCACTGACAGAGCCGGTGTACAGGATATGTATGAACAACATCAGTAAGTTGTTGTGTGGTTACACAGTTGTTCTGTCCAACACACTTGACCTCCCAACCCGCAAGTCTGCGAAGCTAACTGCTGCACCATGGCAGTTGGTAATTTTAAGGAGGATTGAATCAAATGTTGTACACACAAATCAGAATATAACCCAGGCATGGGAATTGTCAGCGAAAACGCTGATTTCCGCGGCAGTAAAATTTGCTTTCCGCGAAAACGAAATTGCGTCCGCGAAAAAAAAAATCTGGGGTACAAAAAATATAAAGCACCGGTTTTAGCTGTTGCTGAACTAGTCTCGGCTGGCCTAGACCAAGTTATACTAACGCGAGCGTTATCTCGTTCTCTGTTCTCGTTCTCGCGGAAGTTTGGGTATGGACGATCGAGACTATTGCGGAACGCGAGCGTACTGTGTTTGCGTGCTGCGAACGCCTGCCTCAGTTACCCGAATCGCCAGCAACAGCAGCTATTAACTCTCGCGGGCAGCCCAAATTTGTGAATGTCGTGACTTTCTGCGCATGCGCAAACTTTGAACAGGCGTGTTTTCAACATGGCGTGCCTTGGTCGTGTGGTAAACTTCGGCGATCCGTTCTTAGACAAGTGCCCAAATAAATGGAAAGGGGAGTGGATATATTTGTAGTTGTGGAGGTGGAAATCAGAGATGTAGTAAAGAAGGAGCGCCTTGGGACGCGCTTTCGCAAGATAAATATCAGTGGAGCTGCACGGTGTATTGTCTGCAACAAAGACGTATCTTACGCCAGTCGTGGTGTTTCAACACTGACTGACCATCTCCGCTCAAAGAAGCATCTGGATAAGTGTGCGTCTCTGGAAAGTAATCAACGTTTGCCAGGTAAGATGTACTTCAAGTATTATACTAGTTATCCGCTTGCATGTGTGTAGCAGTAAACAAGGGAGCTGCTTGTATGACATTCTTCTCAGTGACAGCAGTAAACAGGGGAGCTGCTTGATACTATGACATTCTTCTCAGTGACAGCAGTAAACAGGGGAGCTGCTTGTGTGACATTCTTCTCAGTGACAGCAGTAAACAGGGGAGCTGCTTGTGTGACAGTCTTCTCAGCAGTAAACTTCAAATACCTTCCTGTTTTCTCTTCAGAGATGCTTGCCTCAGCTCTAGAGGTAATGCCTGGTGCCAGTGTCTGTAACCAGTTTCAAGTGAATGTGTGCAGGCTTAACTTTTCTTTTGTGTGTGTGGGGGTGTTTCTTGTTTGGTTGGTTGACCAGTTGGTTGATTGGTGATTGTTTGGATTGGTTGGGTTGGTTGATTGTTGTTTTGTTTTTGTTGTTTGTTTTGTTTGTTTTTTGAGCCTGTGTGATCTTTGTAGTCAGCTGGAGATAAACTCATAGAACTGAATAAAAACATTTTGTGTGAAAATTGTTTTTGTTTGTTGTTTTAATGCTAATTTACTTCATTTTTTTTTACGTTCTTAAATCCATAAAAATGAAGTCAGGATAGCCCAGATTGCACAGATTTTGATCTTGAAAAAAAAAATTTTCCGGGGGGGCCCCCTAGATTTCAGAGTTTTCACTTTCAGTCAATTCCCATGCCTGATAACCATGATAGAAAAGCCAGTGAGCGAGAGCATATCAAACACAAACAAAACTGTCAATTCTGACTCCAGGGTTGGATTACGAGGAGCAGTTGTCGAGGTATGTTTTGATAAGGAAAAACAGTTTACATAATTTGCACTGGATCGTGTAAATTATTATCAACGCCACTCATATGTATGCGACATTATGTTCAAGTGTGTGTGTGCGTGTGTGTGTGTTGTGTGTGCGCGCGCGTGTGCTGTGTGCGTGCGTGTGTATGTGTGTTTATGACTTGTGAACACAGAATAATGTTGTGTGCGTGTGTGTATGTGTGAGTGTGTGTGTGTGCTGCTTATAAAAATTTGTTAGATGTTGAATTTTTAAAACTTGAAAAGCACCCTGTAACCTACCTTGTTAGGATGGGCGATATAGAAATTGTCCTCATTATTATTACATACCTTAGCTGTATAATTAATCCAAGCGTAGGCTTACAGTGGGGGGGGGGGGGGGGGGGGGGGGTCAGGGGGGGTTGTCGAACCTTCATTGCCTACTCGAGCTGACGTTAACATAATTGACGAATCTGATGCAGGAACTCCAGCAAGCAAACAAAAACAACAACAAAACAAAAAGACGAGAAAAAAAAAGAAAGGGGGAAGGATGGGGAGAGAAAAAGCGCAAAGTGAAAGATATAAGAGGAAAAAGAAAAGAAAAGAAAAGAAGAAAGGGAGGGGCAGAGGGGAGGAGAAAAGAAGTGGAACGTGAAAGATATAGGCTAACCAAGATAAAATGGCGCTCGATGTGCGGGTTGCTGACCGGTGTATTGTTTCTCTATTCCCCACACTCTCATCCCTACCACCACCACCCTGTCTCACCTTCCCCACCCTGTTCCCCCCATGTGGACTGAAGGCCCAGTACTACACTCCAGCCCCAAGTACAGCCCAAAGCGCATGAGCTGCCGCACCAGATGTTCAGAAGATAAGTTCAGCGGTCCCACGTGTGTTGTTCCCCTGTCTGCGAATGGTTGATTCAGCGTGTTAACAACTGAAGAAACTGAGAAAGTACTGACTGAAATACATCCAGGTGTGCATAATATAAATCCCTTCCTTTTCCCCCATCTTTTCCCACCGTCTAATATCACTTTTAGTGAACAGACGTTAAACAGAATAACAACAACAACGACACACACACACAAACACACACACACACACACACACACACATATACACACAGAGAAAGAAAAAGAGAGAGGAGTGGGGGAGGGGGAGGGAGGAAGCGAGGGGCGGGAGAACTTCTATTAATGCACCTTATTGACATCAGATTCGTTTTTTACCGCTCTGTCGTCGGTGAAGAGACTTCATGATAGCGATGTATAAGAATACAGAGACAAAAACGATTGATGATAATCAAGATAAAATTAACGTACATCTACATGTAAAGCAGCACAACTTTGCGTATAAAGTAACAAAATAGATATTTGTGCTTCCAAAGTACCGAACTCGTCATAGTTAAATATACAAATCAATCAATAAAGACGAAGCTAGGTTTTGTTTGTTTTGTTTTGTTTTGTTTGTTCGTTGTTGGTTTTTTTTGTTTTCGTTTTACCATCTACAGAGTTTGCAGACAACCTGAGATGAATGATGTGACGATGACTATTAATCCAACCCTCGTGATCTGTTCAGCTCCTGATGTTTCTGCTTCTAAAACCAGGAACATGGCTTCAAAAATCATGTATTCTTGGAGCGCAGTGGTGGCCAGGGATGGGCAAGGAAGCATGACAGTCCACTGTGCTCCAAGTGTTGGTTCCTGGCCAGCTACACTGAAAGAGAAAAAAAATGGACAGATAGATGAAAAGACAGACAGATACTGATAGGTAGGTAGATAGATAGATAGATAATTAGGAAGATAGGTCGATAGGTAGATAGAGAGATAATCAGTTTAACTGAGGGCACTTCCACAAATAATACTGTACACTTATTAACAGAAAGCCATGCGTTTTCAAACGCGGGAACGACACACTTTGGCCTTGAACACCAATTTTGTAAGATTACTGCGGGAGAGAGAGAGATACGGAATGTTTAATCATGCTTTGGCTATTGCCCTTCATGACGAGGTGTGTACTTGTCCGATCTGACACTCATAAACAATTACATTGTTCACTAAAATGTCTGTCTACATTGATTAATAAATGTTTTAACATTGAGGACAGTACATAAGGTTCTGTAAATGTTAAACCTCTCACTGTTGTTGATATAGAAATTCCAATCATGCCATCTGCACAAAAATAATCTTTCTGTAAAAGTTTTCAGAAAGTCGTTAATTTCCTCTACGCCTTGATTCAGCCATACATGTCCAAATCAAAACGTAAAAAAATTAACAGCGAATATCAGGTGCCCAGTTTTTCTTGTCACTCATAACCAAGTCAAAAAGCATGCTGTAGGTTTTATAGGGTAGTCTACATCCGTCCATTCTTGGCTGTTCTTGCCAGAGAGAGAGAGAGATAATGTTGCTTATAGCCCAGCCGACCGCAAAGGGCCACATCAGGGCTGTAATGCCAAAACTTAACAAACATTATAGCTGAGTTTACACATATAGGGTATCTCTTTGGTTCTCCATACATCATGTCATTAGGTATTCGCATTTCTACTCCAAAAGTCTTTGAATAGCAAACAAGTACATCTATTTGCAATTGAGTACAGCATTGTCGAGTCCCAATACTTCTGCACCATACTGAACAAGACACTGAATATGTGAGTCAAATAATTTTAAAAGGCAATAATGGTAATAACACTTCAGTTTAGATAACATTTGTTAATAAGAAAAAGAAGAGTGAGAATAAGTTCGGTTTAAATAGCTTTTGTAAACAACAACAACAACAAAAACTTAAAAGAAAACTCAGCAATGTTGAAATATAATTTGCTAACTATTTACAAACATACTCAACACGCTCAACAATCACGGGCTCAATAATCCTGTTCTACATCCATCTTTCTCAGGCAGCAAAATAACCCCCTTCCCTTTCCTATGATGCTTTTATCCATTTTGGCCTTTAGCTGCAAAGAAGCAGCTGTACTTGATAGTGATGACACTAACAAAGCACGGGAGAAAGAAAAAAAAAAAAAAAAAAGCACGGGAGATTAGATATCCAAATTAAAACAAAAATCATTTAAATAGTCGAAATGACTTTTGGGGGATAAAATTACTTTGTTCATTCTAAAAAAAACAAAAATCATTTAAATAGTCGAAATGACTTTTTGGGGATAAAATTACTTTGTTCATTCTAAAAATTTTCGATTTAGGGAATCTGGTTTCACCTTTCAGAAGGCAGAGGTTGGTGACTGACCGAGTGCAAAAGTGGTGTCCTTGTGATCTCATCTGCTTTCTGTCTGTCTCCACGCTCAGACAGCTCTACACAGTCAGATAGTCCTGCATCATGTGACAGGCTGGTCATGGTTCCACGTGATCCTACTGACTGGTGTTTGAAGAACCAGGATGGTGCGTGCGTGTGCGTGCGTGCGCGCGCGCGCGCGTGTGTGTGTGTGCGTGCGCGTGTGCTTGTGTGTGTGTGTGTATGTGTGTGCGTGCATGTCAATGTGTGTGTGTGTGTGTGTGTGAGTGTGTGTGCGTGTGTGTGTGTGTGTGAGTGTGTGTGTGTGTGTGTGCTCGCGCATGCTTGTGAGTGCGTGCGTTGTGTGTGTGTGTGTGTGTGTACGCGCGCGCAAATGCTTGCTCTTTGGTTCAAACTGTCCTGTCAATGTATTACTGAAGATTCCAAACAAATGTTGAAAGTGAATTCCCTGCATTCGGCAAAATGCCCCCCACCCCCACAAGCATTCAAACCGACAGATATATTCTATTGGATGCTTGCGTTGCAGAAACAACAATAAAGCATATTTCCAGCGTGGAGGATGGAAAAAGGAGACGTTTTAGCACTGCGGTAAAAGCCAGTTATCAACAGTTCAGAGGAGATTGAACTTCTGCAGACTGACATCTTAGACAGCAATTTTCTATAATAACCTAACTGAAGGGGAAAAAAAAACAAAAAAAACAACCAACCTTGCAGACAGTCTACAGGCGATAGCAGTATTACATCACCAGAACAAGCTGCGATTATCGCAAGCGTCGTGGCCATTCAAAGAAACGAGCGAGAACCCGTGGAATTTATTATCATCTTCCCTGCAGCGTTGCGTTGCTCCCATCAAATCCACCTGTCGCCGGCTCTTGAAGGTATAAATGCTACCAGACATTGTTGTGCTCGTCATAACCATCCCCGGGCCAAGTGTCCCGCCTTTTGACGACACTTCGGACACCCAGCCATCGCAGTGCTGCCAACTGCGGGCTAAAAGACAGCGTGAGCATGACGAAGGTCGCCCTGTGGCCCGGCCTGCTCCTGGCGCTTGCTGCCCTGTCATCTGCGGCTACTGTTGCTGCTGAAGAGGACTGGTCATCATGCTTGGATCGCAGTGAAAAACAACTGGGCAACCAAACGATGCCTGAACCAGAGGCTGAATCAGAAGGGTCTGAGATGACGGAGGAGGCGAAACAGAAGGCAGAAAAGCAGAAGAAACTAAAGAAGGCAGAGAAGCAGAAAGAACTGGAGAAGGCGCAGAAGGAGCTGGAGAAGGCAGAGAAGCAGAAGGAACTGGAGAAGGCAGAGAAGCAGACGGAGCTGGAGAAGGCAGAGAAGCAGAAAGAACTGGAAGAAGGCGGAGAAGCAGACGGAGCTGGAGAAGGCAGAGAAGCAGAAAGAACTGGAGAAGGCAGAGAAGCAGACGGAGCTGGAGAAGGCAGAGAAGCAGAAAGAACTGGAGAAGGCAGAGAAGCAGACGGAGCTGGAGAAGGCAGAGAAGCAGAAAGAACTGGAGAAGGCGGAGAAGCAGAAGGAACTGGAGAAGGCAGAGAAGCAGACGGAGCTGGAGAAGGCAGAGAAGCAGAAGAAACTAAAGAAGGCAGAGAAGCAGAAAGAACTGGAGAAGGCAGAGAAGCAGACGGAGCTGGAGAAGGCAGAGAAGCAGACGGAGCTGGAGAAGGCAGAGAAGCAGAAGAAACTAAAGAAGAGCGAGAGAAGCAGAAAAGAACTGGAGAAGGCAGAACGAGAAGCAGAAAGAACACGGAGGAAAGGCGGAGAAGCAGAAGGAACTGGAGAAGGCAGAGAAGCAGACGGAGCTGGAGACAGAGCAGAGAGAAGCAGAAAGAACTGGAGAAGGCAGAGAAGCAGACGGAGCTGGAGAAGGCAGAGAAGCAGAAAGAACTGGAGAAGGCGGAGAAGCAGAAGGAACTGGAGAAGGCAGAGAAGCAGACGGAGCTGGAGAAGGCAGAGAAGCAGAAAGAACTGGAGAAGGCAGAGAAGCAGACGGAGCTGGAGAAGGCAGAGAAGCAGACGGAGCTGGAGAAGGCAGGAGAAGCGAAGAAGGAGCTGGAGAAGGCGGAAGAAGCAGAGGAGCTGGAGAAGGCAGAAAAGCAGAAGAAACTAAAGAAGGCAGAGAAGCAGAAGGAGCTGGAGAAGGCAGAGAAGCAGAAGGAGCTGGAGAAGGCAGAAAGCAGAAGGAACTGGAGAAGGCAGAAAAGCAGAAGAAACTAAAGAAGGCAGAGAAGCAGAAGGAGCTGGAGAAGGCGAGAAGCAAAGGAGCTGGAGAAGACGGAGAAGCAGAAGGAGCTGGAGAAGAGAGCAGAGAAGCAGAAGGAGCTGGAGAAGAGCAGAGAAGCAGAAGGAACTTGAGAAGCGGAGAAGCAGAAGGAGCTTGAGAAGGCGGAGAAGCAGAAGGAACTGGAGAAGGCGGAGAAGCAGAAGGAGCTGGAGAAGCAGAAGGAACTGGAGAAGGCAGAGAAGCAGAAGGAGCTGGAGAAGGCGGAGAAGCAGAAGGAGCTGGAGAAGGCAGAGAAGCAGAAGGAACTGGAGAAGGCAGAGAAGCAGAAGGAGCTGGAGAAGGCGGAGAAGCAGAAGGAACTTGAGAAGGCGGAGAAGCAGAAGGAGCTTGAGAAGGCGGAGAAGCAGAAGGAACTGGAGAAGGCAGAGAAGCAGAAGGAGCTGGAGAAGGCGGAGAAGCAGAAGGAGCTGGAGAAGGCAGGAGAAGCAGAAGGAGCTGGAGAAGGCGGAGAAGCAGAAGGAGCTGGAGAAGGCAGAGAAGCAGAAGGACCTGGAGAAGGCGGAGGAAGCAGAAGGACCTGGAGAAGGTGGAGAAGCAGAAGGAGCTGGAGAAGGCGGAGAAGCAGACGGAGCTGGAGAAGGCAAAGAAGCAGAAGGAGCTGGAGAAGGCGGAGAAGCAGAAGGAGCTGGAGAAGGTGGAGAAGCAGAAGGAGCTGGAGAAGGCAGAGAAGCAGAAGGAGCTGGAGAAGCAGAAGGAGCTGGAGAAGGCAGAGAAGCAGAAGGAGCTGGAGAAGGCGGAGAAGCAGAAGGAACTGGAGAAGCAGAAGGAGCTGGAGAAGGCGGAGAAGCAGAAGGAACTGGAGAAGGCAGAGAAGCAGAGGAGCTGGAGAAGGCGGAGAAGCAGACGGAGTGGAGAAGGCAGAGAAGCAACGAGCTGGAGAAGGCGAGACCCCGACATAATCAAACAAAGGCCATAGACGTGGAATGGCAATCAAAACTTAGGTCACCATGAGAGCAGGGCTTGAAGAGCCGCAGAATTTGAGCCATTTTTTTTAATGCTAGGCTAATTGATGAGAATAAAGATGATGAATATGACGCCACAGATTACCATTCTAGTCTCAAACTGCAGGGCAGGGCTGTGTTCTATGCTTACTTTCTAAAGATATCTTGGCGTCAACCAGGCCCGAAAGATACAGACACCTGCAGTGTTAGTCAGGAAATTTGAGCAATACTCTCAGAGACTCATGCATTAAGTGGATGAAACTCGACTGTCTGTGGCCCTAGTCTTCCCAGTTGAGCCCATTGCAAACGCAATTCTGGTTAAGAGCCGGTCGGGGCAGAAAAATCCCACAAATATATGACTGATGGGAATCGAATCCACGACCTCCCAACCAGGAGTCCGCGACGCTAACCACTTTGACACAGCGGTTGTGTGTGTGTGTGTGTGTGTGTGTGTGTGTGTGTGTGTGGTGTGTGTGTGTGTGTGCAGTCTGGGGGGGG
>CM031610.1:28688209-28745709 GCA_018398815.1 Conus ventricosus | reverse complement strand
ACTGATTGTAGTGTAAGTGAATATGGCGCGGAGCTGATCGAGTGTACTCACAGACATGTACATTTGAAATCGATGGGTGTATCCTTGAAAACTGTTGCCAGCCTGTAGCCGGAGAGTATGTCCAACTCATTGACTGATATACATCTTTGTCTTAATCAGCATTTCGGTACATTTTACAAATACCGTCGGGATGTCCTCCAGTTGCGAATGGCATTTTTCATCGGCCGACAGATGTCAAAGCTTAAGCTGAAGAGAAAGATTTCACAGGGATGAAATCCTATGCTGGGCTAGTTCTTATATTTCTGGCATCGAGTGATGGCATTGAACCAATAAGGCTCCTAAAAAAAAAGGACTGGTAGGGTTGTTCACTTTGAGCTGTATTCACTAATTTTAGGATGTCAACTTTTCGCAATGCACCCAAAACGCCTATATGGACTATGATGTTTTGTGCATGTTTTATTTTGTGGCCTATGGCCACATGGTCAGCAGACGAAACCAATGTAATCAGAGTGGTGTCCCTTCAGGCGCTGCGGCTAGAACGATTCTTCACTCGTTTTTATGAAAAATGCCTGGTGGACGACGAATATTTTCACGTATTCAGCCTGGTTCGGCTTATCCATCGTCGACCAAAAGTTGTGGATCATCGGGAAGGTAAATTTAGGAGATGATAAATCTTTATGTAGAGAGTATGCAGTGAGTACAGCTCCGAAATTTGGTTGAAACCTGAATCCGTGAATCGCTAAGAAACCGACAGGGGAAAGAAAGACCTGTACCAGTGTGTTGCACTGTCGGCAGTGAATACTACATCCTGAATGGGCTGAATTGGGACCGAACGTTCTTGAACGTGGAGTCAACTTTCCTAACACTCAAACAGTAATGGACGATTTAAATCGATAGCAAGACCAATGTTCAGAAAAAAAAATAAAAGGCAATGAATGAACAGTAATCGAGTCATAATCAATGAGCCATTGTTCTAATACCGAAAACGAAACTCGGCAAGCAGCATAACATGATTAAACAGTAAATTGAAGGTCGAGTAACGCATGGCATTCTAGTGCTGCTGTCTACTTTACATCTCCCTCCTTTCGCCCCCTAAAATCAGTTCACCGCAGCAGGGGTCTACCGTTGCACCCATCCCTTTCACCCTCTTCCAGTACTGTAGTATAGAACAGTGAGTTTTCTTCTTGTCTCTGCCAATATCAATGCCACACCCCTTCTTCCACGCTCCTCTTCTCTCCCTCTGCCTGCTGGGCAGCATCAAATTCTCATCTTCACCCTCCTTTCTGTCTAAAAAAAAAAAAGGGACAGGATGAAACTGAGCATGAACAGAGAGGGAGGGGAGAAGAGAGGGGAGAAGAGGGGAGGGGTCCCCTTCTCTGTCCACACACATATTCCCCGCACACACCATCTGTTGCCACTGGGGTGGCTGACCCACTCAGGTTTCCAGAGCATGAACTTATCAGACAGAGAGAGGGATGGGTGCTGCCTGACCTACAGGCCAGTTTAGTTTGCTGCCAGCAACAGGCAGAGCTTGCAGTTTGCACGTGCAGTTTGCAGTGTAGCCCTGTGACTTGCTCTTCTCTCACTGTCTCTGCCCTGCTCCACCCAGAGAGAGAAATGAAGAGGGGCCTGGAGGGATGTACTGTTGCTTTGACCAGTTAAGTCACTGTTCTTTTTGCCCCCTACCTCCACACCCGAGGGTGATGTGGCGCAACCACACATGAATGGAGAGAGGTCGCATGAGTGGAGAGAGACCTGAGGAGAGGGATAGGTGGACATGGACATTTAATTGGCTGATGTGAATGGACCAGTGTCAAGTCCATAGACATCAAGGGAACCATTCAAAGTTAGGGCTGCCAGCAGAGGGTTTCTGCACCATTTTTTAAAAACTCAAATCATATAACTAATTACTCAGGTTTGGTCTGTGTTGAAGATAAGAAAGTTACAGGTACTCAGTTAATGTGTGTGTACTTGGAGACAGAAGTTTGAACTAGGGCTGAATATTGGTTGTTGAAGAAGGCCCCTTATACAATCGCTTCTTAAAATTTGAAATGCAGTTTGGCATTTACATTCATTTATCAGCCATTATTTGTCTGATTTTAAAATAGTGGGGCATGTTGCTGGGGGCTGTTGCATTGGCTGGTTTCCTAATTGATCTCTCTGTTTTGGCCATCAGAACGAGTATACATGTGATCACCAGCCTTCAGCAGCAGCAGACTTTGGCAGATTCAGTTTTATGTGCTGTCTGAGGACTGGCAACACTTCAATGGTTGATGTTTTTGGGTTTGAGCTGCTGGTGAGCATTATTTTGGGGCAGAGGATGGTGTCTATCCATCACTCATTCACAGGTCAGCAGTTAAATAGCTGATGTTATGCCATCAGTTGGAACAGGGCAGGTATAATATCAACTCTAGATTGCTGATTCATGTGCAGCTTCCATCAGACTTGGTTTTTGTCAGGATGGTTTTCACCGTCTGGAATGCAAACTCAACAAAGCAGTTTGACTGGATAGCCAAGGCTGGAGATCAGGCGTCCAAAATCCGAGATGGTGGCAAAGATTGCAGATTCCTTTGATGAGAATTGTAGTGGACTATCATCACAATCTTGGGGATACTTGGGCAGGCAAACTGATGACTGCAGCTTCCTGATGATTCTATGGTATGAAAAGTTTTTTTTTGTTTGTTTAATGATGGACAGTTCATTGATGGCAGTTGGCTGTATTAATCAACAGTATCTCAGACTGGTAAGTTCCTGTTGATCAAGGTGAAGCATGGTCAGTGCTGATGTTCTGCCAGGGACAGGATGGAATGCTATGAGGTTCCATGGGACTGGACCTTGCTTGCAGACACATTGCAGCTTTTGATGGAGTCAGCTACCGCACCAAACCAGAACAACATGTGTGTTGTCTGTGGTTGGTTTTCTCAATCCTTGGATAGCTTAAATGAACCTTCACCGGCTTCTGTTAAAGAAAGGATTTGGGTACAAAGGTTTTTCTCCCTTGCTAAGGTATGTCAACACTGACCACAGACAGTTCATCCAGGATTGTAAATTGTAGACGCAGTGCTTAAAGCCCTGTATCTGTTGGCATGGCTAATCATATTTTCTGCATTATGTGGTTGCTGATTGGAAGATTCTTAGGTCAAGGCTATGCAGCTTATGTTAAGTCTTCGTGTGTGTTTTGTGGAGATGTTTACCAGACAGGCAATCGCTGATAGGAATCTCCTTTCCAGACACATTGACAATGTCAGATCACACTTAATACTTATGAAGTTGTTTTTTTGCCAGAGTCTGGATGGAGCAGCTTGAACAAATCTTCAAGCAATAGAGATTGCTAGTGTAGTGAAACTTTTGGCAACCGAACAATTTGAGCTTGTTCTCAATTTTAGCATAGTTCTGTACTGATGGCTCTAAGGATTTTGTCCTGGAAAACAGAACCTTCTACTGCATTACTAGTTTTATATGAAACTTGCTGGCATTGAGTAAAGTGTGATGTCCTTCTTGGGATCAAAGCAGGTAAAGCTGCTTTGATGCAGTTCTTAGTCTTCAAGCTCACATTGTTTCCATACTCATAGGGGAATTCTGTGCCCTCTTTCACTGGTTTCAGCAAGTTTCTCATCATCTTGATAGTCTTAGCTGTAGAATGAAATTTGCCAAGGATGTATTTGTACCTAGCACTGTAGCTGGGTCTGAAGTGTCTTTGGCAAGGGAGGGCCTAAAATAGTGAAGAGCTTTCAGTTCCACTTTGGCAGGGTCAGGCTTCAGTCCATTTGTGGTTAGAAGTGACCAAAAAACTTTGTTTTCTGGGCTCAGAAAGTCGGCCTCCCGTGGTTCTGCTTCAGGCTCTTGAATTTTGCTCTTTTAAGTGCTGCAGGGAGATTGCATACTATTTTATGTTGTTTTATTTGTTTGTGCGTGCATGCAAAACATAATGACATTGTCATCCCGATAACAAGAATGGAATGCCAAGAAGGTCTTCAAAAGATTCATACAGAGTACACAGTTAATGTTGTCACTGGTGTCGGGGTCTGTGCCACTGAATTACACAAGTGTAAAAATTCAAACAAGTATACTGATGCAGATAATAAGTAGAATTTAAAATCTACATCAGTCGCACACCACTTCCAGAGAAATGCAAGGGGCTAGCCACATGTGCAAGGCACGTAAAGATCTATGAGAATACTAAAGCAGTGGTTTCATTCCAGTGCTGTGAAAAAATGAGCCAAGAGTCCTAGCCTCAAAGCAAAAAAAAAACCTTGTGATTTGTTTATTCATGTTTGGCAGATACAATACTTAAAACTTTTAAAGAAAAACACAAATAACCAGGATTTGACAGCTTCGAATTTGTTTGAGTTCAGAGCTTTGTGCCCATTTCTCCAGATCGTCCTATATGCCTTCTGACCATGACACATCAAGATTCAGTGGTTTGGCAAATGGATTTGTGCACTGATTAGAGGTTAGATGCCACTTAAATAAGGGCAATGTCATTTATTCTGGAACTGAAATCAAGGAAAGGAATAATTCTCTGATGCTTTAGACTTGTAGGCTTATACTGATAGCAAAAAGAGTTAGCTATCTTTGACAATGGTAACATTCTTGCCATGGCATTCCCTGCCTTATTCCCTCCTTTCTCTCCTTCCCCTCCCTTTCCATCCCCACGTCTCATGACCCAAGTCTTTCTCCCCTCACTTGATTTACACACCAGGTAGGATAATGTTGCTTATAGCCCAGCCGACCGCAAAGGGCCACATCAGGGCTGTACACACCAGGTGGCCTGTGGACTGGGTAACTTTGAAAACATCTCATCAGTAGATTGCATTGATTGAACTGCAACGGGACTGTCTTCACTGAATATGTGTGTGTGTATGTGTGTGCGCGCGCGCGCGCGCGTGTGTGTGTGTGTGTGTGTGTGTGTGTGTGTGTGTGTGTGTGTGTATGTGTGTGTTTGTTTGCATGTCTCTGTGTGTGCATGTGTGTGTGTGTGTGTGTGGGCGTGTGTGTCTGTGTGCATGTTGGTGTCTATTTGTGTATGCATGTGAGCATATATATGCACATGCATGCTTGTATGCACGCTTGTTATTCTTGTAACAAGTCTGAATGTTAGTATTTACTGCTAAAAAAATTCATGGTTTATTCCATGATGTATGCTCGTCTGTTAATACTTAAATACTAGCTAGTGTTGGCAAATAATTTGTAATTGTCTTTTGTATAGTGTAAAGATCCGTAAATCTATGTATGCATGCGCATTCATATATACACTCCATACATCTATTTTAAAAAGCAAACATTGATTAGATAAGGCTCTCAGAATCTGTTGACATTGTATGTATTCATTCACAGGCTGATTTGTCTGTGCTGGCATCACATCTGTCTTGTATACAGATAAGTTTTTAGCATGTTCATCTCTCTTGCAGCCATGCAGGGGATGAGCGAGAGCCTAATCTGATCCCATTGGCCTCTATGGTGGTGTTGCCAAAACATGTGGTGCTACCTGAGATCCCATGGATGGCAACGTGCACTTTGAAATCATCCTGTACCTGCTGGGCCTGGTCGTCATGGGACTGCAGTACGTCAACCTCTACAAGACTGTGTGGTGGCTGCCTCATTCTCATGCCAACTATGCCCTGGTCTGTAGGAAATTTGCCGTGCATTGATTTTGTTGACTGCATTTTCTCACTGCATATTTTGGGGGTAGAGTGTAACTTCCTGTAACTGAGTAAGCAACAGCATCATGACTGATTGCTTTCGTTAATGTGTAAGTTTTGTGAGTTTCATTTTGATGCGAACCTCACCATGTATTGATGTAGGTGGTGTGTACGTTTTGTCTTCAGAGGATTTGATCCCATTTTTGTCTGAAGCCCAGTGACAATTTAAGTTAGCAGCTTGCCATGGCTGAAGTCATTTCCTTCATCATGGTGACTTGTAACTGGGCCACAGAGATGTACCTACTGCAATTACCAGTATGAACTGTAATCCATATTCTGTGTCTGTTGCTATTTGGAAAGAAATTTAAAATGCAGTTAAAGATTTCTTCGTATTTACATGTCCAAATATATGCCTTTTCTTCTACTGTGTGGAACATCAGGAATCCCCCCCCCAAAAAAAAAAAAAAAAAAAGAAGAAAGAAAAAAACATGTGGAGAGCGGTTAGCTCATGCAACTCAACCTACAGGAATACACGAGTGGTCTCCCTTGAGAGACACAAATTCACTTCACTTCAATACAAATCAGTTTTCTCCTTTTACCTTGTCGTGGACACATCTGTCTCCCAGTGCAAGCGCTTGAACATGGATCAGCCATTATTTCTCTTGAAGAGTTGACGCCTTTCCAGTTGGAAAACTTGAGAGAACTTCTTCGCCTTACGCCTTCTCTTCAGTCTCCTTCACTGCAAGGCTCTTTGGTGCAACAAGACTGGTGTTTCTTCGCTCCCAGTTATCAGAGTGTGTCATTCCTGTTGACTAGTGGTTGCCTTGTTGGACCAGCATGGAACCTGTGTCTTCTGCAGTGGCTACTTTTCATTAGCTCCTTGCCGCTCGTTCAAGTGTTGGCCATCTTCAACATAGCGTTCGGTGTTTTCTCTTCAGTACGACAGTCAGCCAGTTTAGGCAAGAGTGGTGACCTTGCTCCACTGCTTCGGTCATGGTCCCGGGTGTGGCAGAGAAGTCCAGCGTCTCCCCTCAGCATGCTCTACTACCCCTACCCCCGGGCAAGCAGTTTTGGGAGAGCGGCTGTCTTCTTTTTATCCATGCCGGTCTCAGAAGAACAGCACCCATGCGAGTGGCACCGGCTTGGACCAAGTGGGGGGGTTTACTGGTGCAACTGGGTGATCCCCGGCCCGGTTAATGTGAGCAAGGAGGACAGGTTCCACTCAGACCAATTTCAAGGTAAGGTTGGTATGGATGCGTGCTAACACGAGTCTGACGATGACCTGTCTAAGCCAGGTGCTTATCGTCTGGGTCTTACAGTGGCACCAAGACTGCCACAACACAGGCACAAGTCACAGAGTCTTGACTCTGACCTCTGGAGGAAGGCCTTCAGCACTCTGATAGGACAGTTAACATGCTCCACGAATGTCTGGGCCTGCTACCAGACAATGAAGGGGCCAGCGGAGGAAGCTTAAATCATCAGAGGACCACTCTTTGGGCTAGGCCGTTTTGGCTGGAAAAGTCGGGCACATGGACAGGGATATCGAGCCATCATTATGCCACTGAAGGGACCGTGGGTCCATGAAGAGGCATGAATCTCACTGACCCTGCATGCTGAAGCCAGGGTACTCAGAAGCAAGTTTTGAGAGTGAGATTCCTGACAGAACATTCGGTGATAGGTCCGAAATACCCCGAGGCCAGATACTCCAGGACAGAGGGATGGCTCTATTTAGGACACCTTTTTTGTCTCGGGAAGCCCAGTGCCCAGTGTCTAATGTCAATATCTCTGTCCATAACTTGGCATAAGCTGGGAGGTCTTTGCATTAGCAGACCCCTCAGAGTACTGGCAGATCTATAAAATGGGTGATGTCCTCGACTGCGGTGTCTGCCAGAGAGACAGCAGACAGGAAGCACCATTTGGAAATTTTTTTCCACTTATTAATATTATCATACACCAAATTGGATTTGATGTCCTCCATTGCGGCCTCCGCTGGAGAGACACCTGACTGGAAGCACCATTTGGAACAAATTTTCTTTTTATCATTATACATCTTCAAAGTGTCTTTGGTCAGCCGTGGTCTTCTCCATGTATGATGGGCAGAAACGTCTCTGCTTAGAGAGAGATCGCTGGATATAATAAGACTGCCATAGAGAGATGAAGACATGGGATTAGCATGCCATCTATGCATCTGTGGCTAAATCAGCAGATCTTTCCGAGAAGGGGGAGAGACTGGAACCGTCACCAGTAGTGAAATAAGATTTCTCCAGCTCTCTGACCACTTCAGAGTAGAAATCAGAATCAACAGGCATTTCTCTTTCAATGCTTTCTCAGGTTTGCTGGAGTGAAGGGGGATGAGGGAAACGCATAAGCGAACATCCCTTCAAAAGAAATTGACAGACGTCCATAGCTAAGACTACTGGATCTGGTACTGGTGATTAAAAAAAAACTGGAAGTTGATTGTTCCACCTGGTTGAGAACAAATCCACATGTGGGGTTACCAGACACTGAAATATTGAGTGGAAGACCCTCTTGTTAAGCATCCACTCGGATGGTAACACCTGATCTTTGCTGGACACCCTCCGGGGGGTTGCGACCTTGTCGTGGTCGGAGGGCTTGCGTGGTCCAGTGATCCCTTAGGCTTTGCTGGCGGGGGCATCAATACTTGGAGATAGGCTGGTTTTTTCAAACTGCTTCTAGGTCCGAAAAGCCAAGATGCTGTCTGGCCTAAGCGTAACGTGGTAAGGAGTTGATGCCCCTGGTAGGGCTCCCATGTCAGATAGGTTAAGGGTGAGGATCCTGACTAAGAGTAACCCGCCTTTCTCCTTTTCTTGTTTTCTGCCTTTATTAGGCCCTTTTCTATCTTCGTCTCCCCATCAAATCTTCTTTTCCACGCTCCTTTTCTCTCTGTGGTCTCCTTAAGATCCGCCGTGTTTGCCGTGCGGTGCGACCTGTGTCGGAGGGGAATGAAGATCCTGGTGATTGAGAGGGCCAGCGCTCTCAACACATCACTTTGGCTCGGACCTCTCCTAGACAGGGAGTACACTTTGGTCCGGGTGTACTAATCGGCTCCCCTTCTTGGGGCTGGGTCAAGACAGACAGTCCCCCTGCTGGCCAAGTAATCCCTGCAGTGCTCAGCTCTCTGTTTCCCGGGAGTTGGCATGATCAGGGGGGATAGGGTTGGTAGTTTCTGTTTGTCGTATATCTCTCCCGAAGCCTGGAAGGGGTCAAGACATTGGTTTCTTGGCCCTGGCCCTTAGTTGGACTCCAAGGTGGGTGGGTAAGGAGGGATGAAACACAATAAACTAAATATGGCTTTTTCAAAAAATATCCCCCCAAAAAGAAGAGGAAGGCAGCATCCCCTATTTCAGGGGATTTCGATTACTGACAGTGATTCTGATACGGAGGTACGACAGAGGACAGGTTTCTGGGCTTCCTGGCTCGTGATGGAAGGGACGGAGCAGGAAAGACCCCTTCAGCTCTGAGCCCTTTTGCTATCCAAAAGGGCTTTCAAGGTTTGGCAGGTGACCCTCGGTCCATCAAGAGTTGAGGAATGGCTCATTTCTAATTCAATGTAAATCACAAAAACAATCTGAACAGCTGTTGAGGGCAACAAAACTAGTGGATAGGGAGATCAAGGTGGCTCCCCACAAACAGTTAAATTCGTCGAAAGGTGTGATTCGCTGCCGAGAGTTAGCAGGTGTCTCGGAGGCAGAAATCAAACGGAACTGGCGTCCCAGGGTGTGACGGAGGTGCGCAGGTGACAGTAAAAAAAGGTGCGGAAAGAGTGGCCACCAACACCCTCTTTCTGACATTCTGTAACCCTGTGCTGCCTCCGGTCATCAAAGTTGGCTACCTGAACGTCCGTGTTCAGTTATATGTTCCGTCCCCATTGAGGTGCTTCAGGTGCCAGAGGTTTGGCCATGTCAGAGACCGCTGTTCTGGGCAGGAGGTGTGCGGTGGTTGCTGCAAGGCAACCCATGATGGGCCGTGTAAAGATCCGCACATTGTGCTAACTGCGGTGGCGACCATCCCTCCTCTTCACGAAACTGCCCTCTTTGGATTCAGGAATCCACGATACAACGAATAAAAACTGAAAAGAAATCTCCTTTTTTTGAGGCCCGCAAACAGGTTGTGGGCAGTCAGACGCCCACAGCATCTTCATATGCTTCGGCCGTAAAGAAAGTTTCCACTCGTCAGTCTGCTGCCAGACTGATGAATTTATCTTTTCCAAGACACTGCAAGGAAGAACTGTCAGCTCTGGTGGAAGCAGGTCCACCACCTCCCAACCCAAAGTGAATGCCCCTGGTGGAGGCAAAAAAATCCGCCACCCCTCAGACTGCCCAGCAGTCTACAACATCTGCTGCTGGGCAGATTAAAAAACCAGCACTCCCACTCGAACTCCTCTGTCCAGTGCCCGTGCGGGCAAGGGAGTTCAATCCAGTGTGGAGATGGTGGAGATGAGGAAAAGCCTCCACCGTCTCCCAAATCCGACCTTCTTCACCTGTTGGCAAGTCTGCCAGCAGGTCTGAAGACCATCCACAGTCCAGTGAAACTCAATAATAAATTCTCTCCATTGGACGCAGACGTTGAGGAGGAGATGACCTGATCTCTCTCCTTTTTGCCCTCTGCACCATGGATAATACAATATTCCATTGAATATCCGTGGACTAAATTCCAACTTTGAGGAGCTGCAGATTCTGTGTCAATCTATAAAACCTTCCGTCGTGGCTCTTCAGGAAACTCAAATTCAAAGCCAGAAGATCTTCACTCTTTCTGGCTTTAATTTTCTTTCAAAACCTGCATAACCATCCACGTTGGGACTGTCGGGCGGTGTTGCATTGGAATATCCGTGGACTAAATTCCAACTTTGAGGAGCTGCAGATTCTGTGTCAATCTATAAAACCTTCCGTCGTGGCTCTTCAGGAAACTCAAATTCAAAGCCAGAAGACCTTCACTCTTTCTGGCTTTAATTTTCTTTCAAAACCTGCACAACCATCCACGTTGGGACTGTCGGGCGGTGTTGCCCTTCTCATACACAAAACATTGCTGTATAGTCCTGTTGATCTGTCTACCTCCCTTCAGGCCGTAGCTGCGAGAGTCACTCTCCACAAGACTGTGACAATCTGTTCCCTTTATCTTCCACCTTCTGTCCCGGTTTGTCGTCAGGACCTTGTCAGTCTGATAGGTGAACTTCCTCGACCTTTTTTGCTGTTGGGTGACTTAACGGTCACAATCCTCTTTGGGTAGTGTCAGTACGTCATCCAGAGGTCTGCTAATTGAGGATGTCCTTTCGGATTTGGATTTGTGTTGTCTGAACGACGGATCTGCAACTTACCTCCACTCTTCCACAGGTTCACTTCGTGTTTAGATTTGTCGGTTTGTGACCCCTCGCTGGTCCTGGACTATGAGTGGTCTGTCCATGACGATCTGCAACGGAAGTGACCATTTCCCTGTCTGTTTACAACCCATAATAACTGAACACGTCTCTGTCTCTCAACATCTAAATTATAAGAAAGCAAATGGATCTATTTGCAGCCACTATTTCTACGGAATTCCAGGACACTGATTTTCTTCAGAGTCCGGACCCAGCAGAATCACTGACTAACACTATGATCAAGTGTGCTAAGCTTGTATTCCGGTGTCTTCCGATAAACTTCAAATGCCAAAAACACCCTGGTTTGATTCAGACTGCCAACAAATTTCCAAAGTTCGTAAACAGGCTCAGCGTCAGGTGTACCAACGACCTTCGGGTCCAACGCTCGAGCCCATCAGAAACTCCGTGCTAAATCAAGACACACTTTTAAAATCAGTAAACGTCGGTCCTGGAGAAGCTTCTGCTCCAGGCTGACATCGAAAACTTCCAAAAAAAAGTGTGGAACATCATTAAGAAAATCAAAGGGAAGAACACCTATCCCACTGTGAACCATCTCAAGTTTTCGGATTCTTTAATAACAGAGAAGAAAGCAGTTGCTAATCTGCTTGCTTCAACCATTGAAAAGAATTCCTCTTCTTCTAACAAATCAGCCACTTTTGTCAAAAACAAAGCCCTAAAGAAAAATCACCCTGCAACTTTTCGTCAGACAACATGGAAGACTACAATCTTCCTTTCACGTTAAACGAGCTGAAATCTGCCTTACTCTCTTGCAGCGATTCCTCTCCAGGTCTAGATGAAATCCATTATCAACTCTTGAAACATCTTCCGCACATAGGTCTGAACATCCTGCTACAGGTAACAACCATGTGTGGACTACAGGTTTCTTTCCGCCCTCTTGGCGAAAAGCCCTCATTATTCCCATCCCCAAACCTGGAAAAGATCTTTCTAATCCATCAAACTACCGTCCCATAGCTTTGACCAGCTGTGTCTGTAAATTGATGGAGAAAATGGTCAATGCTAGGCTCATGTGGAAACTCGAAACCGATGGCCTTTTGGCGAAAGAACAGTGTGGTTTCCACAAACATCGGACTACTGTTGACCATTTGATTCGTCTGGAATCTACACTTCGGAACGCCTTTCTGAACAAACAGCATGCAGTGGCAATTTTCTTTGACTTGGAGAAGGCCTACGATACCACCTGGAAGTCGGGGATACTTCATGATCTCCACGATCTGGGTTTCGAGGTCATCTTCCGCTTTTTATTCAAAATTTTTGGCAAATGACAGTTTCAGGTCCGGGTTGGCACCACTCTCTCTGATTCCACGAGCAGAGTTGGGTGTTCCACAGGGAGCATACTGTCTCCTGCCCTCTTTAGCATCAAGATTAATAACATTGTTCAATCAGTTTCAGCAGGGTTCAGACTGCTCATTGTTTGTGGATGATTTCGCTGTCTACGCAACTGGAGGCCTGTACTCGAGTGTCCAGCGCAGGCTCCAGCTTTGCGTGGATAAAATCCATCGATGGCAGATGAAAACGGTTTCACCTTTCTCCAACAAAGACGCAGTGTATTCACTTCATAATTTCCGTCAGTTTTTCCAGATCCTGAACTTCAAGTAGGGAAATCTCCTATTCCAGCTGTTAAAGAGGCCAAATTTCTGGGAGTCATTTTTGACCAGAAACTTAACTTTCTCAGCCACATCAAAACCTCAAAACTGCTTGCCAGAAAGCACTGAAATTCTGGGGGGTCGTAGCGCACACCGACTGGGGCGCTGATAAAAAACTTTGCTGCACCCTACAGAGCCCTGGTCCGTTCCAAACTGGACTACGGTTGTGCTGTGTAAAGGCTCCGCAAGATCGTCTTACCTCCAAACTCTTGGACCCTATCCACCATCAAGGGCTTTGTCTCTGTCTTGGAAGGGGTTCCGCACCACCCCTGTGTACAGCCCGTACGCAGAGGCGGGTGAACCTTCATTGTCCAACCGCAGGCCCGAAACTGTCGTTGAATTATTAATATCCGACTGGGTTTTGGGAACAGAAAACCCTGCTATGACTTTTGTCTTTGATCCTCCGTTCCAAAGTAAGTTTGAAAACAACCCTAAATGTATTCCGCGTTTTATCTTTTGTATGCGCCTCCTCACGTGGCGGAATGCAGGTCTAGACCTAGGAGTTGTGTCGGATTTTTTTCCCAAATTTCCGGATCAACCTCCGTGGACCTTTTTTTAACCAGAGATTCGTTCGATCTTGCAGCTTTTCGCAAAGGTCTAAACCCGCTCTCTGGCGTACAAGGCTTTGGTATGCTGAGCTCTGTTCCAAATTCCCACCTGTCAAAAAGTTTTCACTGACGGTTCAAGTCTGAAGATGGAGTGGGCCCGTGCAGCCTACATGCCCTGGCGCTCCTTCTCAGATACTGTTGGAACATTATCATTCAGATGCTTCTGTCTATTCTGCTGAACTACTGCTCTGGTACTGGCTTGAAGATAATCTCCCCATTCTTTGAAGAGGGACTTTCTGTTCTGTCGGATTCGCTGTCAGCTTTGGAGGCCATAGCTGGCCGCAACCTTCAGCATCCAGAACTTTTACTTTTTTTTAACTTTTTAGCAAGTTGAAGGCGGACGGTTACAACATTACTCTTGCTTGGGTTCCAGGTCATGTTGGCATTGGCGGGAACGAAATGGTTGATCGTTTAGCCAAGAACGCCACAAGAGAGAAACTGTCCAACACTTATATCCCCTGCTCAGATGTGAAACCCAAAATTAATGATTATGTGAGAGACCTCTGGCAGGAGGATTGGAACACACAGATGAATAACAAACTCTTTCAGATCCGTCCAAACCTTAAGGACTTCCTCCATCCACGTCGGGAGGTTGTAAAGAGGAAACGGTTCTGTGCCGGCTGCACACCAGCCATTCGTATTTTACCCATGCCTACCTTTTAAAGAGTGAAGAAGCTCCGTGGTGCATTCCATGTCATGCGCCACTCACAATGAAACATGTTCTTTTAGAGTGTTGGGACTTGCACGATGTGAGACACAAACATTTTAACGGCGGAGTCCATGAAGATCCTGTTCAGGGATGTCCCGCCTGATGTGATCCTTGAGTTTTTGAGAGAGATTAACATTTTTCATCTGATTTAAGATTTTACGGAAGAAAGATTTTTAACGAAGTTTCAGGTACGTTTCTAGACGATGTCATTTAAAGAGATGTGTGAAAGGTTTTTTTTTTTTTTTTTTTTTTTTTTAAATGACTGGTGAGTTGATTTTAACGTGGTGACAGCCCTGATGTGGCCCTTTGCGGTCGGCTGGGCTATAAGCAACATTATCTTATCTTATCTTATCTTTGCTGGACAGAGTGTCTGCCAAGACATTAAGTGTCCCTGGAATGCTTTTTTTTCCCCAGTTCTCTTACCTCTTGCTTTTGTCTTAGGAGAAGAGATCTTCAAATCCATGCAAAACAGGACCGACACTGTCAGATCATTCATTTGTCTGGAATGGGTTTCCCCCTTCATTCTTCAAGTATGCTACCACTGGCGAGTTGTCTGAGCATACTGTGACCGTCTTCCCATTCACCAATGGCGAGGAGTTAATAAGACCACTCGCATCTCTAAAAGATTTGTGTGGTCTGAGAACTGAGTTTCCAAAAGCTGCATTCGAGGTAGTCTCGGAAAAGGTGGGTTCCCACCCAGCCTCGCTCGTGTCCACATGAAGAGAAATCTGCAACAGAACGCCCAAAGTCATCCACCCTGGACTCAGCCATGTCTATAGGGCATTGAAGAATGACGGGCCCAGAGGAATAGAGATGCCCAATCTGCTGTAGTTTGGTTCCAGACCTCACTTCAGTGCCCACTGTATGGGGCAGAGATGAAGATGGCCCAAAGGAATCAGATCTAAGACAGCTGAGGACAGACTGACCAAAGTCTGGATGCTGCAGGGCGTTGAAACTGTGACTGGGAAAGGGATAGGATGAAAGCAAACATCATTCCTGCTCTCGGCACTAGAAGACACACAAGGTTTAGGACAATCTTGAAGTGCATCCTGAGGTGACAGAATCTCTGGGAAGGAGTCCTAAAAATCAGAAGACGTTGTGCCCAAGAGAGTGTCTTCTCTGCCCCGAGTCTGGCAGCCATACCAACTTGAAATCTGCCATGAAGAGCCTCTCCACCAGGAAAAAACTATGAGAATGGATCGTGTATGCCTTTTCCTTCCTTTTTCCCCCTAATGTGAAGATTGATCAGATAGGGAAATGCGAAAGAAGCCGGTGACTTCTTCCTCCTGAGACCAGAGTAAATATGACTTCTAAGAGAGAAACAGTATTTCCCTAGCAAAGTATTGCATCATAGAAACACCATTGTATGTGAGGTTGGAAGAGACATCCGAAGACCAGGCATAGATGACAGGTTAATTCCATGGAAAACTAATGTCATCCTGAAGAGGCCAAATACTCTTGAAGAGGCCCAATACTGATCTACCTCTGATTCTTTGGCACCAAGGAAAGGAAGACTACAAACTGATGAGCGCTGAAGAGTGCTCTCCCTAAGTCACCTTTCAGGAAAAAGAGGCTGTAACTGAGGGAATGCAGACCTGGATGGGTTTCTGTGTCAGGGACTGGTCCAACAGTGACGATTATTAATAGGGGAGTCGAAAGGAAATCCTTACATCTTTGGACAGAAATCTCTTCCCCTCAGAGAAGATATCAGGGCACATGAAGTCTGGGCTCTATCCGCCAGTCTCACCCTCTGGCAGAATATTGTGGTTTCTGACATATGTCGCTCAGCAGGATAGAAGACGATGACCACTTTTGGCAGGTCCTGTCTTGGAGAGATGTGACTAAAGACATGGAGGCTCTGTTTCGGTGAAGTAGTTGTGGCAGGCAAGGCTACCTTCCCCAGTAACTTCCTCATTTTTGGCTGCACAAGTTGTAAGTTAAAAAAGAAAAAAAAGAGAAATGGTCAGCAGAAATTTTTATGAAAAGGAAGTTTTTCATTTGTATAAAGTCAGATAGCCATAGTTTTTGAACCTGCTAATGTTCACAGAGACAATAAAGTCAGATAGCCATAGTTTTTGAACCTGCTAATGTTCACAGAGACAATTGTAACCTTGGGCTTTGGGGGCTGTGATGTAGAAGAGACGTTCACAGTTATTGTTCAAAGCCATGATTCGAGTATATCGGCCCACACAGGACTTACTCCAGCGGGACCCCATCACTGGGCGAGAAGGCCGATAAGAATGAAACTTGTATGTGCAGCCTTAGTAGTGCCTGGTAAGATATACTTACCTGTCCAAACAGCTAGAACTCCCTCCCACCTCCCCGCAGTTGGGAAAAAGGGAGAAAACTGACTTGTATTGAAGTGAGTGAAGTCCTGTCACTCAAGGGAGACCACTCATGTATTCCTGTAGGTTGAGTAGCACGAGCTCCCCACTCTCCACATGATTTTTTGTTGTTGTTGTGGATTCCTGATGTTCCACATAGTAGGAGAAAAGGCATTTGTTTAGACAGGTAAGTATATCATAAAACTACTTTTAGAAAGAAAAATCCTGTGTGACATTATCTAGACGTAACAGAAATCAACTCTTTCATATCGTATAGCCAGAATTGTAATTGAATGTTTTTTTATATTGTTAGGATTGTTTTCAATTTTGTTAAGCTCAAAACAGTAGAGTGTAATATTTTTGAAGTCACAGTAAAAAAAGAAAAAAAAAAAAAAAGACAACCAAAAAATTTGTTTACAGATTCAGGGTACAGTTCACTGACTTTGTAGTCAGTTCTGTTCATTTCCTTACAATGCACCACATTTGTTGCAGAATTTCTACCTGATTGACCCATACCTTGTGTCCTTTCTGGCTGTCATCATGAGTCGACGTTTGGTCATCTGCTTTGTTCAAGAGGTGTGGATGTCTACCCTCCATTTTTTCCCCTTCTCTTTCCAGTTTGCACTGGTTGTTTTTTCTGGTTTTTTTTTGTATGTGTGTGTGTGTTTTGTCTTTATAAACTTTTATTTTTCTTCTTCATGGTTTCATGATTTTAAGGGTGGGTTTGATGTAGACAGTAAAAGTTCCCCATGTGGAAGCTGGGTACTCTTTAAATGTAAGGGGTATCCACACCTTTTGGAAGTCCTTGTTATTAATTTCCTTGGGTTTTTTTTTTTTTTTTTTTCTTTCGTGCTCTATGACTCCTTTTGTATAATTTCTGTCTTTCTCTAATGTCATCCCTACAGGAAGTCTTTACATGTTTTTTTGTGTGTGTTGTAATTCATAACTTGTCAGCTGAAACTGCAAGCATAATGTACTATTCAATCGTTTCGGCCTGTCCTGCAGTCCACAGGTTTTCACCAAGCTGATGGACACTGCCATGATGGCCGTCAGGCACAGGATGAACTCCTTGCCATCAATTTGTCTGGATGACCTATAAAAAGAAATGCTCAGATTCTGGAAATTTTTGCCAAGGACTCTTCTGTCCTTGAACAACTCTTTTTTTTTGCTGGGGTTTTCTGGTGAACCTGGAGAAATGGAACATTATTCCTTCTCAGAACTTCTTTTAATCAGGGCATGCACTTCCAGACGGATTTGAGCCTGGTTCATCTTCCTGACGCAAGGGCCAAGAAAATCCAGTCATACAGCTGCAGAGATAGTCCTGCTTGGTCTTCTCCATCTCCAGCTTTTTCAGTGGTACCAAGTGTTCTTTGGGCTCAGACAACAACAGATTGATACAGCTGCAGAGATAGTCCTGCTTGGTCATCTCTATCTCCAGCTTTTTCAGTAGGTACTGAGTGTTGTTTGGGCTCAGACGACAACAGATTGGGATACTCGGCTGCCCATAACCCAGCCCATTGTGTCTGCACTTCAGCCTTGGCTGGACCTGTTTTGGTGAAAGTCTGGAGCTCCTCTCCTGCGCCCTGTGTCTTGCACATGATTTGTACTGATGCGAGTAGATCAGGTTGTGTGTATAGATAGGCAGTGGAGTTTTGTGTGTATGACCGTTTTTTTTTATCCCGCCATTAAGGCAGCCATACTCCATCTTCGGGGAAGGTGCATGCTCTGAGTAACATATCATCCATACCAACAGCCAAACTGGCCTTCTCTTCCGAAAGTTGGTGATGGGATTTTACGTGTGTGCAAGATGTGCGTGCGTTCACACATGGAACCTCTGTTTATAGTCTCATTCGAAGGACTGTATGGGGAATGGAGTCAGAACCAGTGTTAACTCCGAGGGGAAAAATCACCCTGTACCCAAATTCGAACCTGCAACCCTAGGATCATGAGTCCGGCGCTCTACCAACTGAGCTGTTCCGGCCCCCAGGTTGGGGTTCTATCTCTTCTCAATTCCTGGAGACCAGAGGGAGTTGATCAGACTATGCTAGAAGTGACAGACCTTATCAAAATTCTACAGATGAGGGCAGTTTTACTTGCTATTCACAAATTGACTCTTTCTGAAAGACAGGGCTTTGACTTTATGCATGGACAACTCCACGGTCGTGGAATACCTGAAGTATCAGGGAGGCACTCAATCCTTTTACGGCTTGGCAGTCTCTCTTCTCTTGTTCTGTTAGTCCGTGAAGATTGTGCTGCTTGTGAGAGACATTCCCTGGCAGCTGAATGTCCTTGCAGACTCTCTCTCTAGGAACGGTTAGGTCCTTCCGTTGGACTGGATTGTAAGCGAGTCTGTTTTTCAGGTCCCTTTTTGATGATCTTAGGAAGAGTGTATGCGGCATGTGGAAATTATATGTATATGTGTATATACATGCATATAATTGTGTATGTGATATCTTTTCTATACTGTTGTAAAATTTGTGTGTGTATCTTTTCCCCTCTGTTTAGCTATGTTTTCTTTCTAGCATGAGGTCTTTTTATATCATAGTATCAAGAAAAGTGTATAAATGTATTTTTCCTTGCATTTTTGTATTGAAGTATGTTGGGTTTTTGTTAATGTTTACATCCCTGAGACGTAGTTTCTTTTTTTGTTGTTCCTCATCTAGAACTACCAGGTTCCCTTATCAAGAGTTTTATGTGTGCAACTGGTTTCAGTCTCATTGCTAAGGTAGCCACTTTCCTTCTTCTCTATGATGTCTAGGCATGACACCAGAGTTTGTGCGTTTTATTTTCAAGTCATCTCAGCAGCACATGGTGGCTCACTTCTTTCTGGAAGGTTGAGTGGGATTGACGTTTGCGCAAGATTTTTCATTCATGTGTTAATGCACAGGGCCTCAGCATTAAGTCTCATTCAAAGGGTTAAGAGGCTTTGATTCTGCTCAGTTATTTCCTGTATGGAGAAAATCTCTTCCAACATGGTCTCCTCAAGTCTGAATTGAACCCCCAGACTTGGAACAAGAGTCTTGACTCCTTTCTGACTAGACTGGCCAGGCCCCACAATGAATCCATTCTGTCTGAAAATGTATGTGTGATGGAGCCGCAGCTGTGTGTTCCTGGGAGTGGTGTGACGGCCGTTTTTGATTGACATGATGTGGGCAGGTCCTGGTGTGCCGCCTCAGCAGTGGGCCAGTGTACTGGCTGCTGCAGATGGTGCGTGTGACGATGGTGGTCTGCATGATGGTGTTGCTAGGCTACACAGGCTACTATGTCATCACTCAGCATTCCCCTCTGTACTCCCTGTTTCTGGGTTACCCGTAAGTACTGGCCTGTGAAGTTGGATCCATGTCTTTTTTGTTGGTGATAGTTTTTTTGTATGTGTATGATTTTGTGTTTGTTTTTTTTCAACTGTTTCATGGATGATACCATACCATTTGAGATGATCCACAGGAATTGAGAACATGATTTTGTTTTTGTTGAGTTTATTGTTGAATTTATAAGAGGGTAATACTGATGGATTTTGTGAAGATTCATTTGTGGTAAGATTTTGCATGACAGTGCTGTACTTAGTCTCATGCCTGCTGTCAGTCATGCTTGGTATTTTACACAGACATGTAGAATATGAGTTAAAAAGATGAGAGTTATTTGCTCAATCGCGCTTGTATGCTCTATGGCACATCCATAAAGTAGACAACTGTTTTGTGTTTTCAGTAATATTGGTTTGAGCCTGTACAGACAGAGGGCTGGTTTTGGAGCTATTGGAACCAGAAATTCCCATAAATACGTGTGGCAAAAATGGCCATGACTCCATGTATGTCAAATGATGATGGCACCGTGGAAGGATCCGTAACCAATTATGGAATCATGAACTGTGACTAGTCTTGACATGATGCGTGTTGTCTACAGATCATTGAGGGTTCCCATGACCAAACTGTGCGCTCTGTGAGACTGTCATGTCTGTTAAAAAGTGTGCTGTTGGTTAGTGTGCTGATGGGGATGAAGCAGTGTCTTCCTGTTACCAGTTCCCTGATGATAACCACTGCTTCATTCTGGGTGCCTGCGTAATGTTTCTTGTGGAGTGGTTTAAAGTCCTTGAAAGAAAGTTGTGGTAAGACATTTCAGTGGGTGTCAGTTCGAATTTCACATGCTTTGGCTCATCAGTGTGACTGATATTGTCCCTGCATCACTTTCTTGTATGTATTTATTTGTTACTAATTTTTGTTTGTGAAGCTGCATTACTGTAAACTTCAGAGGGCTTTTAAGTGAAAGGAAAAGAGTGAGATAAGAATTTTTGCTCCTGCCTAACTCTTCACTGTTCAACAGAGGATAAGCCAGGTCTGTCTGCTGGATTCTTTACCTTGCTGGAAATAGAATTATGTTGTACTGCAGTCATTTTCTACCTTTGGGGTCACCATCAGTTTTTCTGATTGTCCTTGGTTTGTGTTGCAGACTGGCCACCTATTTAATCCTGTTTGGCTTTACAGTCAAGCCGTTGTACACACGTTACCAAGCATGGCCTCGTCCTGTGGCTGGCATAGAACGACCCAACACCAAACACAGAGGCAGTGCCAGAGAAAACAGCCCCAGAGTGCATCGGCATCTCTGTCTTCCATACTGGCATCAAACATTGACAAAGACCCGCTTCTCTTTCACAACTGCACGCTGACCCCAGACGTGGTGCGTGAAGAGGTGGAGATCTTCAAGACCGACTTTAACGATCGCATGAAGCAGGTCCTTTTCAACTCCATGTTGTCGGCGTACTACATGACCTTTGTCCCTCTCTGCTTTGCGCAGGTAACGATTTGCTTGTTTGTTTTTGTCTCAGCACCTTTCCAGTTTGTGTGATTTGAATTTGGAGATGTGTTTGATGGAACTCTCCCTCCCCCACTTCTTTGTTACAAATTCTGTTGTTTTATCTTCAAGGCTGCATGGATCAGGCTTTAACTGACGTACAGAGTATGGTCATCTTCATCCTATGCTATCTTTCACTGTGGGAAGGAAAGTTGAAAATCCTCGGCTCAAAAGTATAATCATCCTTGTGTCCTTACAACATATATGAGACAATTATACTATGTCATGCTGTTTCTGAAGTTTGTGACAGGTTATGATCAATACTAACATTAGATTTGGGCCTTGAAAAACTAGAGTTGTTCATAAGACTTGCGGCACTTGTGTTTTTAAAAGGTATATCATGGTTTTTAAAGTGGTCAAGATACATCTAGTTCTGTTGACAGGTCAGCCATTTAAGATGTTCACGGAGAATCTGTGTCGGTGAGAAAAGGTTTGCATAGGAAGTTGCAGTCATTAAACAGAACAAAAGGGGCAGAATTTATCGCCTAGCTGATTTAATGAAGTTGGCATTCGGAGGGGCTGTTTAATTCTCATAGGCTCTTGAAACTTGTAAGCTGTTTTTGACAAATGAACTTTTTGAATAGCGCATGATACGCCTTTATCACCCTACCAGCACTGACAGTTTCATGGAGTGAAAGAAATGAGGAAAGGGGTGTAACTGATGGGGTGTGGTTGATGTGTATGTGTAGGTGCAATCCTGTGTTAAGACTGCATTGAACCTTTTCTCTCTCCTGTAGATCATCACATTTATTTGTTTACGTATGTAGCCTTTGCTGCGCTTGACAGAACTGTAGAAATTTTGGGGTTTCTATTTTTCTGACCATGCTTTTTTCTTGATATTAACTCTTTTTTTTAATTCAATCAACTGTTGTGCTCTGTGTTAGATGCTTGATGAAAACTTTTAACAAATGAAAATGGATTGCACAAGTTGGTAAACCAAAGCTCTTATATTTTACTGACATTGAGGCACAGAAAATTCTGGTCTGTACTTTTGTTTTGTTTGTTTGTTGTTGTTTTGTTTCCCCATATACATACAAATATACATATATACATCAGCCCTGATATGGCCCTTTGCAGTCGGCTGGGCTATAAGCAATATTACCTTACGTTATACGTGCATACATATACACAAATAATTGACAGGCCTTGCCTGCCAAAACCTTCTAGTTCTTTTGAACCAGATGAAGTAAAGATATCTCGAATTTAAGTATATGTCTTTTTTTGAAAAGTAGGAAAAGAAACAAGACTGAACTTGCAGATTGGAGCCTATTTTGCACAGTCTGAAGTCTGTAAATTAGAATTTGTGTCATATGCTTTGAGCAGTGTCTTTGCTCTGCTGGTCCAAATTTTTTTATAGTTAATGCAGTTTTAAGGCACAAAAAATGCTCGCCCATCTGCTAGCCATTGGCGCTCTTCTCTCCATTTACAGTGCTCCATACAGGGAGTAGTTTATTCCATAGGGGCCTTTTAAATGAGTATTTATCCCTCAACCTCTAGCCAAAGGTTTGCTATTGTCGAATATTGAAAGTTTGATGAGTTGGCAGAGTAGTTCATAGCTCAGACCTGGTCTTTTGCCTGAGAAGTGACCTGTCAGAAAGCAGTTTGGTGAAGAATGAAATGGTGTTAAATTGGCATTTGCTTTAGATTTGTTACGTCTCTTTGGAAACTGTTTTAGCTGTGTACGGTGTTGTATGACAAAGATCAAGCATCTTCCTTCCTTTTCCCCACCCCCTCTCCCTCGTTCTCCCATGTTCCCCCTGCACAGACATTCAACAATTCAGTGTTTTACTTTGTCATGAGAATGCTCAGAGCACACCATTTTTTTGGGGGGGGGGGGTATGCTTTCAAAATGTTTGTTTAGGCATAAGAATGTACAGCTTAGCTTGGACATTACCTTGACAAGCATTTCTTTTGTCCATTTGTCTATGGTCCAGCAGACTGTTCAAAACAGTTGTGACACATGCTGGGTAAGTGGTAATCCACTGTTGTTTTGATTGGAATCTCTTATGTTCACATGCTTGTTTGCCATTGTGCTTTAAGTATTTCTTTCAGTTCAGATTTCACCCACTCAGATTCAGCAGATTACCAGTTTCTGTAAGTCACTGGACACAAAACACACCGGATGCACAGCAGAGTGATTAGACGTGAGGAATGTTATAGAACCAAGAAATGTTAATCTTGTTGGAGAGACATTCTTTGAGGGCTACAATGTTATGATCATTACATTCTGTTATTCACTTCCGTTATTCACTTCCAGATCAGAAACTGGAATCTTCAGGCTGGTGCCCAGATATATCTAAGATTAGTTTGTTCTTCATTGTTACGCTGTGACAGTTGAATGAAAAGTAATTGTGTTTAAATATGTGTGTAAGCGCGCGCATGTGTGTGTGTAGTGTGTGTGTGTGTGTGTGTGTGTGTGTGTGTGTGTGTGTGTGGTTGTGTGGCTTTACTTGTTTGACTTGTTAGTGCGTCACTTTATGTGTGTGTGTGTGTGCGCATGTGTGTACATGCGTTATGAGTGAGTGTGTTCTGAGTATGTGTGTGCATGTTGAAAGGGAAGGGAGGGGGTTACATTATTTATGTTTCTTTGTTGTTGTGCGCTCCGTTGCCTTTTTCCGTCCAAAAGAAAACTCGGCGTAAGCTTTTATTGACGTGAGTGCTTTTGTCAGTCTACTCCTTTTGTTTTTATATTAACACTTGCAGTATGTGAAAATATGGGCTAACACTTCTTTCCCCCAAAGAGTTTTGATGGGAGGGTAGATTTATAATTTTGAAAGTCCAAAGCTGCCAGCCATCCCGCTTTCAGCAGAATTTATTATGCTCAAATGCTCGTCATTCCGCTTGATGTAAAAGAAATTTTGCTCTTTAAAAAGAAAAAAGAAAAAAGTTTGTTTATTCGCAGAGTTTACACATCTGCCGTTCCTATAGCCAAAGAGCAGTTCGGAAACTTACTTCTGGTTCAGCTTCTTCTGCCGTCATCATGTCGAAACGGCTTGCTGGACCAATTAACCCTGAGGCAGTAAAGAAGAAAAAGAAATAAGAACAGAGGTGCAGATTCAGGTGGCTTTCAGCGGTCATGATGGGAGTGCTGCTGATCCCAGTCAACAATTCGGTCTGTGTAAGTGTTCAGCCTTGTCGGGAAGAACCTTACAAATTTTCATCCCTGGGTCAAGACTCTACAGGGGCGCTGGTGATCCTGAAGTGCAAAAAATGAGCCAAGTCATAAGCTGAAGCTTAGTGACAGTGTGCCTCAAAAGGAATTTCTGACAGTTGAGAGGAATACATATGCTATTGCATCCACACAAAACAATCACATTCCAGATGCTTTATTTTCTATCCTTCTGTTAGATCGAATCACAGTCTCTGCAGTGAATTGGCTGAGACTGTGATTCGATCTAACAGAAGGATAGAAAATAAAGCGTCTGGAATGTGATTGTTTTGTTGTGGATGCAATAGCATATGTATTCCTCTCAGCTGTCAGAAATTCCTCTCAGTTTTCAAAAATATTCTTAAGTCTCTTCAGTGGTTGGCAGGTCTTCAAGTCGTTTCGATCAAGATTTCTTTGAAATAGATTTTCAGCCAGCTGAGAGGAAGCAGGAATTGCTCCAAGTGGGGTGTACACCCTGTCCTGAGAGGACTCTGCATGCTTGTTGATTCGGCTGCTAAGACAGATCGGTCATTACATGTAAGATGTGGGTCTCCATGACCAGTAGGAAGGGCCCATGGCTTGCTTCCGTGCCCGCACTGTAACTTTCTGCGGAAGACCACTGAATAATGCACAGAACTCTCTGGGCTTTTTCCCACTCCTGTTAGTTTTTCAACGTGTTTTTTTTTGTGTTAAAACCTGTTCTCTCTTTCTCACCTATTTTTTAAAAAAATTAGTTAGTAGGGATGCCTTTAAAGGCATTATTCCCATGCTCTCATTCTGGCTCTCATTACCCTGGTAAAATAAAATTGTGTTAGTTCGTTCGTCCCCTTCCCCAGTCATGATCGACCCAGAAGAGGCAACTGGCGGGAGCAATTAGTATCCAGTTGTCATGAGGCAACCAGTCAGAGGAGACACTGCACTGCATGGTAAATCACTTCAGTGGTGTTCAGTGAAGGTTCTGTGGTCCAGCAGTAATTGCTTAGTGGGAGAACAAGTCTTGGTGGGCAGCCTCCCGTGGGGGGTGCCACCATGTTTGTCAAGTGAGACCAGGGAAGGGTGGAGAGGAAATCCACACTGAGGTCAGCAGCAGAGCAGGCATAAAGAGCCAGAGTTGGACACCTCTCTCTCTCTCTTTCTCTCTCTCTCTCCTCTCTCTCTCTCTCTCTCTCTCTCTCTCTCTCTCTCTCTCACACTCCCCTCTTGGATGGGCTGGATGAAGACTCGGATCGGGGGTGGGGTGGGGGTGGGTAAGGGCAGTCGGAAGAAGTTTAAGACTACAGGAGAATATTTTCTGAAAAAGATGTAATGTCTTGATTTCCTTTTATGCCTATGCATTTAAACTTGTAGGTCTCAAAGTCCTTGTTTAGAATTAACTGGACTGGAGCTGTTTGTGGGACTACTAGATTAGGTGTAGAACAATGCTTTCAGTAAGAAAGGAAAAAAAAAAAGGCTGTTCAGGAAAACGGATTCTGCCCATGTTGAGTAGTAGTACATCACAATTCGTTTCATTGTGTTGTTGGAAAAGCAGCTTTTATGAGGGAAGGGTAGTTGCAGGATTATTTTAACCAAGTTTGATAAATTCTGAAGAATTCAGTTTCCAAACTCGGAGCAATTTAAGGTTACATCTCTGTTAGAATTTCGTCACAAATGGGGTATCGTCAGATTAACTAGCCATCTTGAAGTGATGCAGAGATGAACTACAATATAGCAAAGATGTCATAATCTTCAGTAATTCGTTTCGTAGATGGGCCTTTAATGCAGAATGCAGAGTTGCTGATTCATGCTCATGCACTTGTCACATATACAGCTTCATTCTCTGTTTCGTTAAAGAGGCATCCATGTACTTTATGCCACATGCTCTACACCTAGAGGTCACAGTGTGTAGGGTTACAGCAAAAAGACAGATAAATCGATAAATAAATGAATAAAGATTAAAACAGATGAAAGAAGGCACCATGAATGATACTTGAAAGATACCTGACATTCGCATTAACTCGGTGTGCTGGTTGCAAAACGCACACACTCACACACACACTTTTTCAGGTCTCTTGTCTGTTTCTGCATTTGTCAGTAAACAGATATCCATTCGATACATTTTGTGAAAAGACATACGTAGAGCTACTACAGGTAGTAATATTATTACAACTACTACATGCATGTACATACATATGATACACGCATGTGCAATGTTGATGTATATCAGTATAGGTAATCTGTTGCTGTCATGACACCTGAGTGCATTTCTCCCTAGAATGAGTATTGATGAAATTACATTTCAGCTTTTATGATAAGTATGTTGCCAACAGCAGTGTGAATATGATCATACACCTCTGCTGCCGTTTTTATGTTCACTTTTCATACTGCTTTGTTTTCATTGTTCATGTGTGCGTTGCTTTTCTATTTTCACATTGCCTCAGTATGTTTTCTTTGTTTTCTTCTGGTTTATACATATAATTGTGTTCTTTTTCTTTTTCTTATTCTTTTTTAAAAGATGACATTCAATTTTCTTCTGAGTCTCTTTGTCTGTCTGTCTGTTTGTCTCTGTTTGTGATCAAGACCAAACTTTCACTGGTCATTTCAGTGGTTTTGAAAAAAATTGATGTGTTATCCTTTTTCTGTGCATATATATATATATTTTTTATCAAGCAAATCAGTTTCCATTGATGTGATGATCATGTCGCTCTGCTTCTCACTTTGTATGATGTGATGCAGGTCGTCCTCTTTAAAGTTCTGAGCCTATCTGCATTCAGTAATGATGTAACTTAATTTTAACAATTTGGTTGTTTTCATAAATTTCAGCTTTATTCACCATACAAGTTTTAATTGTATGTTGCGTTCACTTAAAAACATTTTAGATCAGCCAATTTCATTCCTTTGGTTATCAATCCATTTTTACACACATATATGTTATGCCATAGTCCAGTGTATCAGTACCATGGGAGTAAACTCCACTTGACAACACGAAGGCAAAAGCTCAGTTGACCTTTTTTTTTTTTTTTTACTTTTTAAGAATTTTTTTTTCTTTATCTTAACAGTAAAATGTACCCAAATTTTAGACACAGTGTCTTGTCCTGTACTCTGTTTGTCTGTGTCCTTGGCGGTAACTAACCCCCTCTCTTTCTAAATTTTGCTTCATTTTCCGCCCTCTGTCCCTCCGTTTTGAAACTGTACCCAAATTGTTTGGGTGTACCAATTCTGATTGAGCGAGTGAAGAAAAAAAGTAACGGCGCACAGGACTTGTGGTTGTTGGACTGTTCAGCCATGGCTTGAAGTGGCACAGCACTTTTCTCCTGTTTGATTGAATTTCTTTGTGCAGTTAGTTTGTTTTTTTTGCTCTCAAGGAGATCTACTTTATTGTGGCTACATCATAATACTGCTTTTGTAATAACTTTTTTTTTACCGTTGAGGATGGAAAAACATTATCGGAGGCAAATGTTAAGTTGAAATCACCCAAGCAGATGAAAATAATGCAGATATTAATGACAGTAAGTCAGTGTATCAGTGGCAAGGTAAAGGGGCTTTGAGAAAGGGGAAGGGGCAATGGGAGAGAAGGAAAAGTGTCTGTGGACAATGAATGATGGGAGAAAAGACAAAACAGTTTCAATTTGCATTAAAAAAAACAACAGTATGTCTTTCATTGCTAAACAAAATGGTTGCATGTAAACAAAAATGTTTTCATTCGTCAAATTCTTTCATTACGGTAGTATCTGACTTCACAAAAATGAATTAGTGAATTGAAATTGTTCATTTTGCTTTCAGAACATACCTTTGTACATGCCACACATTTCTTTTGGGTTTATTTTGGGCGAGTTGAATCTTTGTCTACTTTGGTGCAGGAAAATAGGGTTTCTTTTTTAGATAAAGGTTTCAGGTTTTAAGATGGTTTTCCTGGACGTTAGTGTGGCTGTGTGTTCTTGGTGAGTCGAGTCTTCAGTAGCGTTCCCTCTTGATAAGGTCACTTCTGGCCCATGTATAATGGAAAAGTTGCTAGAGAATTAAAGAAAAACCCCGAGGTATATTTATGAACAGTTAGTGATATCATGATTGTGTTCAGTAACGTTAATATGTCAACTTTGCATGTGAACTACAGCATGATACCATGGTAACAGCGTAGGGTAAATTTGTTAGTTTATATCCTGTAAACTGGAAAACTTGTCAACTTTGCATGTGAACTACAGCATGATATTATGGTAACAGTGTGGGGTAAATTTGTTAAGTTTATATCCTGTAAATTGGAAAACTTGTCAACTTTGCATGTGAACTACAGCATGATATCATGGTAACAGTGTGGGGTAAATTTGTTAGTTTATTTCCTGTAAACTGGAAAACTTGAATGTGACGGAAACATTTTTGGTTTCATTTACTCGCTTATGCACATGCGCACACACCTATGCAGTCATGCCTGCACAGTGAGCACTTCAGTGGTAATTGCCGGTGAAAATACTGTTTGCCAAAGTGGACATTTTTTTTTTGAGCCGCTGATCCCAGGGGCCTGTTTATTTTGCTGGACAGGCAGCTAAATAAAAACAGAGCTTGAATCAGAGTGGAAAAAAATATGTACAATAATTTCCCAGAAGCATGTGCGTCATGGTCAAATCAGATTTCAAACCCTTGGCATAGTGGCAGGTTTTTAAAAATAAATCACTGCATTACGTCATGTTACGCCTACATTATACTCTTTGGTTTCTTCACCAATTCAAGGACTGATGTTGATCTTCATCCTGTAAACAGACAGCACTGAAGCCAGCCATGATTGAATTGTTATGATCTTACGTTTAAGCCTGCTACCATGGGGGAAGCCAACAGAGTAATATTTTCCTCTTCAATAAACGAACAAAACTACACTCAGATGGTGTGAAAAATTTACAAGGTTCTGGTCTTGTCAGCTTTAGTAGGTGTAGATGAAATGAAAGCCTGTCTTGAGGTTTTGTTTCAAGTGCACCTACATCATGCATTGTTGCTAGTTACGTTTCCTTGGGACTGGTGCCGACGTGGTTGTTGACCAACAGGGGAGGGTAGTTAGTGTTTGATGGACTAGGTTTGCAAAATTCTTAGTGCAGGCACTGATGCACACCAATTTATATCATTATAGGTAAGCACGTAGATTTACACCAGTTAGGAACACAGAATGTAACAAACATTATTTTATGTAATGCCACAACGCTGCAGTATGGTAGGTAATTCTGAAACTGAGCATGGAATGAAAGTCTTTAAAGCAGGGAGAGGAAGGAAATGCAGAGACACCACACCAAGAAATAACGGCAGAAGCAGCACTCTCGGTAAACACTCGGAGATCAGACCGATGCGTAGAGTATGTTGGTTCTGTTAAAGCAGAAGAGATTTCCTGCCATGAAACAAATGTTTATCAGATTTGGAGCATGTGTGGATGTTGCAAAGACTTGGAGAGGAAGTGTCTTTGTGGTTTGAAATACGGAATGAAGTGTGACTGCAGCAGACGGCGATGGGGGAGGGAGGGGTGTAATGACGGATGCATTATCTGACAGATACTGACTATTACATTGCACTGCAAAGTGGCCTTTTCCCGACTCCAGTCCTGCTGTGTTTCAAGCTGATCTTATTCAGGTGGTTTTTGCTGCAGTTATATTTTGTGTGCCTTGCATTTTTTTCAGTAGTAGAGAAGTTGGGGGGGGGGGGGGGAATCTGAGGAACCAAGTTTGTGTACTTTTCTATGTGTGTGTGTGTGTGTATGTAGTGTGTCGTCATCAGTTTAATGTCCTTCCACTATAGTGATTCAGACAGTTTATGTGTGGTGAATGAAGTATGCAAGTGATGAAGTGTATTATTCCATTAACGATAGAATATGACATCCTCCCTCCCCCCCCCTCATCCCCCATCCCTCTTCGACCTTGACAATTTTAACTGAGAAGTGATAAGATCTACAGATAAGGACCAGTTGAACTATTTAACAAACACTTACAAACTGAGTCAAGAACAGAGTAATTGTTTAAAATATATGGTAAAGGCAATGAAGTTGATCCACCAGTGTAACCATCAGTACCCGAATGTCTTAGCTCTCTTGCTCTTGGGCATTGAATCAGCAAATGACTGACATTTAAGGATTTCCCACACATACATTTAACATTTGTTTTCAATGCGTTCAAACGGAAGAATCTGTGGATTAAGCTTTCAATCTCCCTAGATGAGGAGGAGACTTGTTTGAACGTTTTCCCATTGTACCCATCACTAAATTTTACACAATTGTGATAATATTGAATGTCTGAGTTCATCAATGAGGTTTTAACTTTTTCTCTTAATGTTGAATTTATAATTGAAAAACATTCATTCATATCTAAGGGACCTTTGAGTGGTATTGCATAATTGTGTGTGTGTGTGTGTGTGTGTGTGTGTGTGTGTGTGTGTGTGTGTGAGGGAGAGAGAGAGAAGGGGGAGAGAGAGAAATCCAAGGAGTGTTATATGAGCGACAGTGAGGACAGCCCTCATGTGGCCACTGCAGTTGGCTGGGCTATAAACTTCAGAGAAAGGATGGGATGGGAATGAAGGAGCAGAGTCTAAAGATTTAGCAGAAAGCTATCGTTTGAGTGTGAATTTAAAGCTTTCTCTTTCCAGGAATGTATTATTACTTCCCAAGAATGAGATGATGGGCTATATTGCTCAAGATAGACAAAAGTTACATTCCGTTGTTTTCTTATGCAGCTACATGTTACATAATAGAAAAAGTTACATTCCGTTGTTTTCTTATGCAGCTACATGTTACATAATCAGAAAAGTGTGAGAACTGCGCCTTGGGATTAGTGTCTCCTTTTTGAGATTGTATGGTCCAACAAGAATATTTAGTGTGCTTGCATTTTTGTGTGTGTGTGCTGTCCCATCTTCTGTGCCGCCTTGGTGGCAGTGCACCCACGCTGCTCATTCCAACACCCCATCCACAGCCACAGCCCAGCCCGGTCCGCAGCAGCCCCGGCATCGGCACTCCACATGGAGCAGGCAATGTCAGGTTGTCAGGAGGCAACTGATTCTGTCGAGTCACTTCGGTGATGTCCAGTGGCACCTGTTCTGATCCAACAAAAGCCGGACACCCCCTACTATGCCCCATACTGATGACAACAATTGCTTAGTCGCTGAGCCGATGTGAGTGAGCTCTCCATCCAGAGGGCTCCACCACATCCGTCCAACGACAGCCTCAATGAACTTGCCGATAACGGTGATCTGACGGAATCAAACCAAGGCCACAGACGTGGAGAAGACATCGAAACTGAGGTCACCATGAGAGCAAGGCATGAAGAGCCACAGAATTTGAGACTTTTTTTTTTTTTAACGCTGATCGATGAGAATGATGAAGATGATGCTATGGATTTCCCTTTTGGTCTGAGACTGCATGACAGGGCTGTACTGTATGCTTGCTTTCATAATATATCCCAGAGTAAACCAGGCCCGAGAGATGCAGGCACCTGCAGTGTTGGTCAGGAAATGTGAGCAACACTCGCAGAAACGCATCCATTAAGTGGATGAATCTCGACTGTGTGGTCCCAGTCTTCCCAGCTGATCCGGTATCAAACTCAGCTCTGGGTAGGAGCCAGTCGGGGCAGAAAAATCCCATATGACTCTGATGGTAATCGAACCTACAGCCTCCCAGTCAGGAGTCTGCAACGCTAACCACTTCGCCACGGCGGCTGGTTAGTGGGCTTGCATTTTGCCTTTAAGGGTGTTTGCTACTCACAAAATGGATGACAAAAAGTTACCCTGCTATAATAGAAAGAAATATTGTCATTACCATTTCACCTAATTTTATGTTTTTTGTTGCTAAAAGATTTTTCTTTGGTATATCTCTTTTTCTGGTTTGTTTTGGTGTAACTGCATACCACAGATATTTATAATGACCAGAACTTTATTGCAGATATGTGTGTGTGTGTGAAAGAGAGAGAGAACTTTGGAGTAAGTAAAATATGAACAGATCTTCACATGAAAGAGTTCAGTATACTTCTGGCAACATTTCATATCACAGATACAGAAAAAAAAGAGAAATTGTTGAAGACAGTGTCACAGACAACAAGCAGGTTTGTTTCCCAAAATGTCAGTTTCTGTTTATAATACTTATCATAATTCAATTTTTCTGAGGCCAACAGTTAGTGGCAGAGTAATTATGATTGCTGGTTTGTATGTAGTACATACGAAAGTGATGCAAGTAAATGTGCCAGTTTGGTTTTTGCAGTTGAAATGTTTACAACATAGTGTTAAAAACTTATTGTGTTGGAATTTATGAATTCTTTAACGATACTCTTTCAGGTCCGTTCAAACCTAAAAGAGTTCCTCTCATCCACCTCTGGTGGTTGCAAAGAAGAAACGATTCTATGCTGGCTGCACACCAGCCATTCGTCTTTTACTCATTCATACCTTTTAAAGAGTGAAGAAGCTCTGTGGTGCATTCCTTGTTATGTGCCACTCACAATGAAACACATATTGTTTTAGAGTGTTGGGACTTGCATGATGTGAGACGCAAATATTTTACAACAGATTCCATGAAAACCATGTTCAGAGATGTTTCATCTGATGCGATCTTTGAATTCTTGAAAGAGATTATCATTTTTCATCAGATCTGAGGTTTTATAGTGGAAAGATTTTTAACAAGGTTTCGGATGGGTTTTTAGAAGATGTATTTTAAAGAGTTGTGTGAATGAATGACTTGTGAGTTGATTTTAACATGGTGACAGCCCTGATATGACCCTTTGCGGTCGGCTGGGCTATAAGCAACATTATCTTACCTTACCTCCAGCGGTCTCTTTAGCATGGTTATCGACAAACGCAACTTATGGTTGCCAACAACACTTACAGGTTACAAAAATTATTTTACATTTATGTAATACTTGTTTGTACGATTCCTTTCCCTCGGTCATATTTTTGACACATACAAGTGAATAAAAAATCATTTTACATGTATGCGATACTTGTTTGTACGATTCCTTTCCCTTGGTCATGTTTTTTTGACTCGTTATTGATGTGATGGCGGTTGGTTGCGTGTTGTTTCAGAACACACTGTATTACGACACATGGTGGGTGGGGCAGCACGTGTGTTTGACCTGGCTGAGCACCTTCCTCATGCTGATCACTCACTTCCTGTCCCCACGCTACTTGGACCTGCTGCATCGCAGTGCCCTCCACCTGGGCCGCTGGCAGAGGGTAGAGGGCAGGCATGTCCATGTGCCCTACAGCGCGTGAGTCATGCTGAAATCACCCTGAGATTACATGTGTCTGTCAGTGTTGTTTGAAATTCTGTGTGTATGATTAGCGTGTGTCGTCTGTGTAAGTGTTAGAACGGAGACGTCAGGTTTTAAATAGTGTCTGATGTTGAGAAGAAATCTTTGTTTTGGAATTAGGGGTTATTCGTGTGTGTCACACACCCCATGCCAACTAATTGTACATAGTATGTATCTATTAAAAAGAAAAAGAGACAAACAGTGGTAATAGAATATTCAGAAACTTTTTGAGTTTACCAGCTTTGTCGTCTTCATCTGTTAAATCCACTGATTTAAAGTGAATATTGAATAATTCAGCAGTAAGTTTTCAAAAGCCTGGAAAGTCTTCTCAAGACATGTCTATTCAGTATGGTCATTTCTTCCTTTATTGAAACCACACTTTGCACTCACTTCTGATGAAGCAGAGCATTACTTAGAATTTTCTCAATTCTGCCGTTACTTTGTTAGACATCAATATTCATCTTTACGATTTTGATTACAAGCACAAAATATGTTTTCATCCATGGCAGAAAGTGTAAATTTATGTATATCATGAACGTAGACTTTGGCAGTGCAGTATAAGCGAGTGGGGTTTATGTAATATGGCATGAAGCGTGATGTACATGTTTCAGGTGGTCTGAGCTTCAGGTGTGGCCCCAGGGGGCACTGGTCAAACATGTACGTGGTCTCTTCAAAGCGGAAGGGGTCAATGTCACTGCCGAGCCTGGAAACAGCATGCACACACGATTCTATGTGAGTGGGCTACGCCAGTGCATTACGTATACACAGATGTATACATGCATTAATATTCACGTGCCTGCATGTTACTTATGCACACACTGACCTGCACACAAACACACATGCAGGCCATGAATACTCATCGAGTTAACAAGTAAAGTACCTGATATTATTCTTGGAAGACAGTTTGTTTTGTAGTTTCTTATAGGTGTAGAAATGTTGCAAGATCTAATTTGCACTTTCTTGATTGCCACATTAGAAATGATTTATGTATGTAGACAGATTTTCGCTTACGTTTGCCATATTAGAAATGATTTATGTTTGTAGACAGATTTTCGCTCACTGAACTTGATGACATGAATTAACAAGTGTGTGCGTGTGTGTGTGTGTGTGTGCGCGTGTGCCTGCATGCGTCCATATGTGGGCAACAGTTTCTGTTCCACCAGCCGTTACATGTGATGACGTGGTTGCTGGGTCTGGCGGGGATCCTGGTGCTGTACCAGTTCTTCCGGCTGGTGCAGAGCAGTCACTGGAGTCACGTGCTGTGTCTGGCCTTGATGCTGTTCTGCAACTTCTACACGGTCTTCAAGCTGCTCAGGGACTTCTTCATCATGAACAAGACCTACAAAGACCACGACCCTGCTGCAAACACCCAGTGACCAACTCTCTTCTTGGCGCACACATTCTTCGAGCATCCACAGAAAGTGCTGAGTAATGATTTTGTGAAGTGTTTGTAAGTTTAGAAGTGGGGAGGTCTCTTTGTACAGGCACAGAATGAAGCTCTAGGAGCAGGCAGTAGAGCTGGGTGAAAGCTAGAAGTGTTTAATGACCACATGCTGCTGTTTTTTTCACTCCATCCCTCTCCCCACCCCAAATCAAAAGGTCAGGAAGACAAAAGCATTTTTCAACTGTTTCTTGTCCCAAATTTTTTAAGCTGGATGCAAGAATGAATATCGCAGAGTGCAATGTGTTGCGTATGAATGATTTATTCTGTTACCATATTCTTTCGTAGTTTTCAAGTTCTCTGCTGTACAGTTGATGTGCCGTAGAAATGTGCCTAGAAATATTTCATTTATTATGAAGTGCAGGTTTTACCTGCTGAGAGTGAAGTCTATGGTGCTTTCTTCCACGTCATCAAAATCTCTGTAAGGAACAGCAAATAAGTTTAATTAAACAGTAAGTTTCAGTGCTAACATGTAAAGGGTTATTTTAAAGTATAAAAATTTTATCAGCTAGCAGTTTTAAAGTAATTTTCAAATTGGCGTGGCGGTTAGTTTATCCTTTAATTACAAGTCACAAATAATACTCAGATTAAAAGCTACAATTAAAATTTGTTCGTTTGTTTGTTCAGTACAGAATCTTTATCGTCTACAGCCAGTTTTCCGAATCGCAATCCTAGCTGTTACGCGAGACTAACATGCCATTTGTTACTCCCAAGTTCTGTTTCTCACAATTAAATATGCAAAATTGCGTTTAATTGCGTGGTTGTCTGCACCATAGACTTGGTTTTTGACACAACGTGGTTTTAGGCGCTATTTATACCCTCAACTAAGTCATGGTCAATCCAAGCCATTCAGGGGGCATACGCTCAGACCATCCACCACTGCTTGATCACTCGCCAATTACCAGTGCTGCCTTTTTCACCTCATTCCACCTCTTTGCTAATCAAGAATGTTCACCCAAACCCTCATCCTTACTCACTCTGAATAATGGACACATTATGCCTCGGTCGTGCGATGGGCCTCCTATCCATCGTCCTTAACTTTCTACGCACAAAGTACTAGTATCACTGAGTTGGATGTCAGATGGGCCCTATGCATTTTCACTCGTAGCAAGGTGTGCAAGACTTGGCCATGCCAAAACCGGGTCGATCATTTCAGGAGACGTGCTAGTGACAGTAACGTGGAACAATACAATGCTTTGCCATTGAAAGACTCGTGTGGCCATGAAAACGCTTTTCAAGGTCAGTCTTTGCAGCATTCAAGCGTGGGATGTTAAACGATTAATATTTTTAAGACGGGAGTGATAGAATTACTTTTCTTTATCAACGCTTAAAGAAATTGCGTAGACGGGAAGTAAAAAGTTCTGCAATCCTAGTTCCATATTGATTAAAGTGATGATTGAATTATATGTTTGGTGTTTAATTTCTTGATTGGGTAGCGTATTCACAGACTTGTTAAGATGTTAATTTTTTCATCTCAGGTTCCATTTTTGAATTTTGTTTTATCGTTCCGCTCCACCAATTTTTTTACTTGCTTTAGACGACAATTTTCCAGCCTTTCTCACCCAAGCCTATGTCAGAGGGGCAAAACACGGCACAGACCTACAGCAGACTGCTTGACACCGCCAATTAGTGATAGTGCGTGCACATTTTACTCTGTGGCACTCGCGACTTTTTGCTAGATCAAGAATGTTCCAAAACGCCTCATCCTTTCTCCCCTCGAAATAAAATGGAATCTTTCAGCGTCTGCGATGGTGCCATCTTCCAATCGGAATACGTTATGACTTCCCACGCACACACGATCATCCCACGTGATTCTGGATGCCAGAGTGCGCCCATTGCCCTTGTTATTCCCGTGAGCAGTGTGCCATGCGAACGTGGCTTCAGCCTCCAAAACCGGGTCAAGACATTTCAGCGGTCGCTGCTGAGTGACAGTAACGTGGACAATACCATGCTGCTTGCCATGGAAGGCCCGGACTCGTGTGGCACAGAAAACGCTTTCCTGCAGCGAGCTGCTCTGCACTTCAGCGGTGTTAAGGCGCGTGATTCAGAGCTGTTTTGACGGGAGTGAGTACAGTTTACTTTGTTACGCTTTTTTCAGCGCTGACGCAAATTTTGCGGAGCTGCGTTCTTGACGCAAAAACTAAAAAGTCAGTGGAACCCCTGCATCTCATTTAATAAAAGGTGATAGTTGGGATGAATAATAGGCTATGTGTAGGTGTCAGTTATGCTTGGGTAGAGGGTGGTCACTCGAGCAACAAACCGTTTTAGCTCTGTTGCATTCTTCCACTGCTTTACATAATGTGTTTGCTTGATTGTTTTAAACCTGATTCCAGCTACCAAATTCTTGAAAGAAAAGAAAATTAATATTCAGTTTCAGTGACTAATACATTTCATTTCACTTTTTTCCCTCTGATTTTAGCACAGTGACTATAATGTATTTATTCAGTTTTTGTCCCTAATAATTTCAGGAAAAATAATTATGTGTTATTGTACATGAGGCTACTAGATGTACATTATGTGAGCCCGATGCTCAGCATTGTCTGCTGCAAGAATTAACTAGTACTGTTCATAGGTTGCTATGTAGATGAGCTGCAGGTGTGCCTTAGGACTAGCTTAGAGATATAAAATAAAAGTTTAGGTGCAAAAACAGAGCTGGCCATTTCTACAGGGCCAGGAATCGGGTTTGGAATCATCAGATTTGCATGAAGACTTGTGCTGGGTCGCACTCTGGGGACATCTTTGTTCTCAACTTGAAAGCAGAACTTGGCTGTATGTCGAGATGATCAAGTGGGGTCTGACATTAGCGTCGGTGTTGCATCTGAAAGTGTTACAGGCAAGATGAGGAATGGAAAGAAAATGATGCAGTACGAGGCTTAAATAGTATTAACTAGATGAGCCCGGAGTAGTGATTAAATAGGATTTGAGCATTTGTTTCTAACCTGATGAGGCTTATTTGTTATGTACATGTGTACTGGGTATGCTGTCGGTGCGTCTGGTTGAACGGCGGACTCAAGTGGCAGGTTTTCCCATGTCGGATTTCTTTTGCCCAGCCACTTGTTACTTACTGGGTGGACACATTCTGAGCGACTACTGAAGATATTTGCCCCATTGGTCTCTTAAACTGCTTTAGGGAAACTAATTGTTATGAATTATACGAAATGTAATAGATCTAGAACTGGTGGTATATGTGTAACTGGTGGTGTATATATATATAGTGCTTGTTTGGTATGTCTGTAGGGGCATGTTGGTGTGTATGCATTTTCAAAATGGATAAACTGGTGTTTTGTTCAGATGAGATGTTTATGGAGTAAGATTAAGGTTTTTCTTTTACTGGTTGAGCTATGAATTTATTGTGAAACAATGTGGACAATTCCCTTGGCATGTGCAGAGAATGCAATTAATGGCCAAGGAGAAGATGGCTGCTTACTTTTACCCGATTTTTCAACCACATTGTTTGAAGAGGGACAGGCTCAACATAAGTGGATGCTATGCTAGCAAGATGACTAGGCTTTTGTGTTAAGTCGCAAATCATTGAAAGATGCCGAGTCATAAAAGCCACAAGTAAGATGACCAGACCTGTGTGTTAATAAGTTGCTAATTAAAGATGTTGACGACGTCATAAAACCCGTTTTGGTTTGCTTTTTCTACATTCAGGGGGGTTTTTTTGGGTTTGCTTTTTTGCTGAATTTTTTGTTTCAGTGCATTTTGGTCCAATTTTTGCTTTTGTGTCTTTATTATCTGTTTTCATTGGGTGAAATGAGAAATGTTTTGTTTATGTGGAGTGGATGTTGAAAATCGGTACACAAGAAACTTTTCCATATTGGATTTAAACCTTGAAGAGTTCAAATTTCAGTAAATTTACTAAGAAAATGATTACTAAATTATCTCCTAATTATCAGTGGGCACGACTGCTTTGCCGAAATCAGATGCGAACTGATGTTGGTGTGACGGATGTGCGGTTATTCTCACTGTTGTTTTGTTTATTCTGTGGTGTACTTTGGTCCCTTTTTGCCCTTGTGGAGGAGGCTAGCGTGCGTTTTCATTGGCTGAAATGAGAAATTTTTTGGATTGGCCTATGAATAAATTGTGGGAGTGCATGTTGAAAATCAGTACACATAGAAACTTCTCCATATGTAAAGATGTGCCTTTTTTATTTATCTGTTGCATTGATTTTGTTGTTTTTCAAAATGCTGTCCTTTTTCTTATGGAAAATTGTTGAAGCTAAACAGATGTGAAATAATGTAATCAATTTTTTGATCAAATTAGATTGATTCCATTGCAACATCCATGTTTAGCCCTGGGGACCGATCAAGTTGGATCTGGAAAGAAAAGACTGACAAACCAACATACACCAGAACTCCGTGCCGTTTTTTTTCTTCCAAGGGGCATCACCTGGAGATTGGACTGCTAATCCAGCAGAGCGTGATCAAAGTTGTGAAAGTTCTGACTGAGAAAGAAGCAAGTGTCAAGGTGTAGCCAGCTTCAGTGACAGGGAGACGACTCACCATGTGCCAAAGGATAGATCATCTGTTCAGCTGGAGTTCGATTTCAAAGCAATTCACAGAATTTTGTGCAGAGTGCCTTGTTTTGCTCTTACCACAATTACTGAGAAAATTTGAGTGTGATTACTTGGACTTGCTGCATACATGGAGAGCTGCTGTCCAATCTGTCTGGTCCGTGATGGATCCACATCTGCAGTGGCATCCTTTCTGAGGGTGGATGACAGTCAGTCCTGGTCCTAATCTGTTGAGGCGCTATCTACCTGGTAGGGGCGTTTCCTGCAATTGACGCCCCTATGAACTGTCCTGCTCCCCAAAGGTCATGGGAATGTGTCTAGTTAAAGAAACATCTGGTCTGAACTTGAAGAAACCGACCATGTGATATGGAATAAAGAATTCCATAAGGACTGTGTTGTGCTGGAGAAAATTATGACGGAGAAAATTATGACCGAGAAACAGATCCTGAAATATTTGTGCTGCGAAACATTTCTTGCGAGGGATTGTCTGGGGGAAAAAAGATCTTGACTGAAGAACTCTGAAAGGGTTTTTTTTTTCTTACACAATGTACAATAATCATTTGTATGAAAGATACGACTTTGTGTGTAGTGGTTCTTCTGGACAATTTAACTGTTAACTTCCGATTGGGTCAAAGATAGAGACTGTTTAGACCCAACCTTTTAAACTACAAGTGATGTTGAAAAAAAACAAGTTAAGTTAGTGCTATTCAGCACACACAAGAAAAAAACCCCATTTTTTTCAACATCACTTGTAGTTTAAAGAGTTGGGTCTAAACAGTCTCTGTCTGTGACCCAAACAGAAGTTGACAGTTCAATTTTCCAGAAGAACCACTGTACACGTAAAGTCGTATCTTTCATGCAAATGATCATTGAAAGAATTTCTTTTTCTTGCACAAGGAACAGAGTTCTTCAGTCAAGGTGATTTTTTTTCCCCAGACAATCCCTCGCAAGAAATGTTTCAGGATCTGTTTCTCAGTCATAATTTACTCCAGCACAACAGTCCTTATGGAATTCTTTACAGTCGGCTTCAGATGAATTCATATCACACAGTCGGTTTCTTCAAGTTCAGACCAGATGTTTCTTTAACTAGACACATTCCCATGACCTTTGGGGAGCAGGACAGTTCATAGGGGCGTCAATTGCAGGAAACGCCACTACCAGGTAGATAGCGCCTCAACAGATTAGGACCAGGGCCGACTCTGTCATCCACCCTCAGAAAGGATGCCACTACAGATGTGGATCCATCACGGACCAGACAGATTGGACAGCAGCTCTCCATGTATGCAGCAAGTCCAAGTGATCACACTCGAATTTTCTCAGTGATTGGTAAGAGCAAAACAAGGCACTCTGCACAAAATTCTGTGAATTGCTTTGAAATCGAACTCCAGCTGAACAGATGATCTATCCTTTGGCACATGGTGAGTTGTCCCCTGTCACTGAAGCTGGCTAACACCTTGACACTTGCTTTTTTCTCGATCAGAACTTTCACAACTTTGATCACGCTCTGCTGGATTGTCCAATCTTCAGGCGATGCCCTTTGGAAGAAAAAAACAGCACGGAATGCATGTTGGTTGTCAGTCTTTTCTTTCCAGATCCAACTCTGATAGGTCCCCAGGGCTAAACATGGATGTTGCAATGGAATCAATCTAATTTGATTAAAAAATTTATTACAATATTTCACATCTGTTTAGCTTCAACAATTTTCCGTAAGAAAACTGACAGCATTTTGAAAAACAAAAATCAATACAATAGATAAATAAAAACAAAGGCACATCCTCACATATGGAGAAGTTTCTATGTGTACCGATTTTCAACATGCACTCCCACAATTTAACTTCATTGGCCAATACAGAAAATTTCTCATTTCAACCAATGAAAACATAGATAATGAAAACGCCCGCTAGCCCTCTCCACAAAAGCAAAAACGGACCAAAATACACCACAGAATAAACGAAACAGAGTGAGAATGATAACCGCACATCCCTCACACCAACATAATTCGTATCTAGAAGTTGTCACATTTCAATTTGATTTCGGGAAAGCAGTCGTGCCCACCGATAATTGGGAGATAATTCGTAATCATTTTCTTTGTAAATTTACTGAAATTTGAACTCTTCAAGGTTTAATCCAAGTATCAGTTTTTAACTTCAGTTTATATATCTACAAGTCTACCTATTGCACCAAAACGTCCACAACATCCTTTTTTTTTTTTACAACACAGCATTTCAAGCCACATGTTGGTGCATTTATAAGTTTTTTTTTTTCATACATACAAAAATGTTCAATATTGTACAATGGACAATCCATAGTGAACAACGGACAGTGTATTACCAAGTAGTCAGTTATGCATTGTAGAATGTTGGGTTCAGTTGTTCTGTCCACATGTGATTATACATCCTACCCCCAGATACCCTGAAAAACTGCAGCCATCAAAAGTTAGCAGCAGGGCTTAAACTCAGGGCTTAAAATCCTCCTCGGATCCGAGAAATTCCTCGGGAAGCCAAAAAATTCCTCGGGAAAAAAAGTCGATTTCCTCGGGGGAAAGAAACCGATCTAAAACGCCCCAAACGCGTCCGCATTCGCATATGGTTCTGATTCGTATTCGGTTCAAAGTCGCAAACAGCCATTTCGCACCGGTAGCTTTAGGCGCCTAATCTATCAAGATGGCGACTGTGAGAATCATCGAACGTGGAGAGAAGTTTGACGAAAGCGGGATCAAAAACAAATGGAGGTGGGAGTGGACTTTAAAGTCCGTGAAAGTGAGGTCAGATCCCAGATCCCGATGAATTCGAGCGGATCGGTCAACATATTCGAAAGGTTGATGTGCCAGGCAGTGCAAGATGTGTACTGTGCACCACAGACATCGTCTTTCTGCAGCTTGGCTGTGCTTGTCGTAAGAGGCGACAGAACCAGCCCCTCTCAGATTGCTTAGTTCCACATTCCAAACGTTAGTTTTGAATTTTGATAACTGTGTCTCCACCAATAACCATTTTGTTTTGTCTTGATAACCTGTTGGTCTTTTTTATGCTCTTTTCACATGAAATGTGTTGATATAAATATCATTTTAGATTTAGATGTTTAAGACCTTTGTCTTGTCTTTGACAGTGGATTGAATATCTGTATGGATGTACCTTTTCTGCATTAAATCTTGCACTTTTTCTGTGCAATTTTTTTCCCAAAATAGGGCTCAGAATGAGCCAGAGTGCACAGATTTTGTTCTAGATTTTCAAAATTTTCTGGGGGGGCATGCCCTAGACCCCCCTAGCAGGGCGTGCCTGCTTCGCAGGCACGCATTCGTGGCTTCGCCACTTCAGAAATTTTCCTCTGATTTTTGGATAGACCATTTTAAGCCCTGAAACTCCGCTATTTGAAACACAACCTAGTTAAGTCACTCCTACATGGTAACTTCAGAAGTTGACCAAGGTTATGAGGCACACCAAGACCCCATCTACACATTGGAGAGGAAAATCATTTTCCGCTTGCACACTGGGCATTGTGGTCGGCTTGCCCACCTCAAGAGGATAGGAGCCGGAGACTCAGCCCTGTGGGCAAGCTGACCAGACATCCGCATATGTCCTCCAGGACTGTCCCCTCAATGATGAGTGTGAGCCTGGCCAGACCTCAAGACAAAACTCCGGGGACTCCCAGCGATCACCACTGGCGCAGCCGAGTTTGCTGCCACCCTTGGAGTCCGGTTTGTAGCTGCATAGCTGGCAAATGTTGATGAAGAAGAAACAGTCTCCCTCTGGCTCCCACAGGAAATTTCACCTCAAAAATACTTGAAGTGGGGGTATGGATGGGGGAGGGGGGGGGGGGGCGAGGCTCTCCCTCTACTCAGATTTCAGACGCATTTCAAGAAGAATATTATACACACAAAAGGGCCAAGCCAAGTTCACAATACCTATGATCATCAGTTCTCTCCCTTTTTATTTCATCGGCTGAATGAACAAATTTGGTTTCAATTCATTACGCATGTCACTTGCTGCGTTCAACGCCTAGCCATGGAGATGTAGCAGCAAAGATGAATTGGAAGGACGAACTTCACACGATCCTGATCCAGGTAATCATTGGCCGCTGTTACGATGATCACATTGTGGATAAATGGTGCAGTCTGTCCCTCTCACCATCGATACTAATTCCAGTGATCGTGTTCACGTCATGATCATCTTGGTGAAAATGACCGCATTCCCATCACATCTTTCAGTTCAAACGTGGTCAAAGATTGCATTGTGCCAGCACACACGGTTCCCGAGCACAAAGGGTAGTCGCCCATAGCCACTGTTGCTCGAGCAGTGGAGATGAATTTGATGTTTGAAGTGCGAGGATCTTAAAGAGTGCGAGAACAGGTAACTGTATGATACCGGTCTGCTTGCAACTGGGTTCTGACGTCCAGTTCAGTTATCAATTTGCCTGGCAATCCTAGAACACTACATCTCTCTTCTGAGGGAAGTCACTGGAACGCTGCAGATTTCTCCAGCTCAGTCAGTTGTGTGCTGTGGCCTGGTTCTCAGCAAACAATTTCCCTGTGCACTCTGCAAAGTTTTGTCATCCGTCTATCCCCTCTGTCTCCTCCCTAATTGTTCACTGCAGCAATGTTTTAGCAAGGCCGTGGATCTTTACGAAACCATACCATGTAGTTTCCCGAGCCGACGTCAGCAAATCCTATGGTTGGTGCACTTGTTCATCGACGATTTGATCCACGTATAGATCCATGTCTCCGCTTTACCTTATCAATCCATGTCTCCGCTTTACCTTCATCAATCTATTTAGTATTAATAACACGAGGTAGCCGAACATTGCAGGTTTTAGCCTTTCTTTCATAGTTTGCAGCATGTTCTGAATACACTTCCTTGTAACTGTCATGCAACATACTGGCTCACAACAGCTTTAATGGAGACAGCATATTGTGTGTGCGCATGATAAAACTTACTTCATCGCAGCCGTTATAGCATGTTACATGTTCAGTAAATGCAACTCCTGTTTCAAGTGTTTGGCCACCCATCAGGCTTGGCCATAATGAATTCTGCTCTGTAATTTATCCTATTTGCTCTGTTCAGTCCTTGATGGCCGAGCCGACTCCAGTCTGCGCCTAAGCTAATTTTGTCTTCTCGCCGACTTGGGTGCCAGATTTGTCTTTCAGCATTAAATGATTACCCTCATTTCCCCACTAATGATTCATGCCTGTCTGAAAAAAGTCAATCATCATCCTACCCCTCCCTGAAAAGGAAAAAAAAATGTAGACCATCAAAACAGAAACAAAACTATTTCTGTAAGTTTTACTCACACACACAGAACCTCATTTGAGCAAGTCTGGTTCCAGCCTGTGCAAGAACATTGACCGTTGGTCTGTGTATGTGCGCGCGTCAGTTTTTCAAGTAGTCTTTGTACTTGGTAGTCACCTTGGTTTGCAAAGATACGAATGGTTCAGGGTCATCAGATAAATGCTTTTTGTAGGGTGGCAAGGTGATCCTACCTGCCAGGTCCCTGTACTGCCCACTACACTGCGAAGACCAGTTGTAAATATAACAGAACTAGTCTCTGTCCAACAGCTGTTCTTGGTGAATGGGACAAGCCTCTGGGTTCACAGCCTGGTGTTCATTTTCTTGATCAGTTCAGCCACGGAGGGCTGGTTGTCGTAGCTGGGGCCACTGGGCTCCGACTCCCCCCACTGCTGTGAGCTGACCGTGGACGTGTTGGACAGAGTGTAGCCCACTTTGAAGCGAAGAGGTTGCGGACTGGCCTGAGACCCCTCACAGCTTTTGTGCTCATCCTGGGGCAAGACTTTCCTTCCATTGACAGTTACAGTCGGGGTGGACTGGGGTGAAGGCGCCCCTTTAGACACCGTAGCTGGTAGGGCGACGTTGCCCTCCGACCTGTGGACAATGCGTGCGGGTTGATCGGCAGGAGGCTGAACATCACCGTTGTTCTTGGCGTGGTCGTCGTCGCTCAGCCTGATGCGTACCTCCTTGGCCTCCATGGCGCTCGTGATCCCCGGCTTTCCTTGTGGTCCACTTTACCAGTGTCGATGTTCTCATAGGCTCCATCTGTCCACAAAAAGGTTTGCACAGTTTACACTCCTGTGCATGGATGTTTTGTGTCCTCTGCCTAACATTATGCCTTTTATGAGCTGGCAAAACTTGTGTAAATTAGATTTAAATTGCATCTAGAGGCTGGTAACTTGTATAATGTTAAGAAAGCGCTTAAAAAAGGTCCATGCATGTTTGGATAACACATGATCAATTGATTGGTGTATAGGAAATGATATTGGATTGTAAGATTTCAATTCTACGATTCATAAATGTTAACACTATGCTGTTCATGTTTCAATTTTTTTGTAAAAAACAAAAAACAAGATAGGTAATTTTTGCTCCCAGGTGAGACAGCTGTATGCCTTTAACTCCTTACAAATGCTGTTTTTACATGAACTGACTGGCTCAAGTGCAGACACAAAGCACACAGACCAACCAATCAAGTAATACTGCTGGCAACACCAATATGCAAAGTACAACAGCAGACTGAAAAAAAATCAGAACAAAGGAAGATACAAAGCTGTTTTGTGTGTGGGTTTTTTTCTATAAGCCTCTTTGTCTGCATTTGTGCGAAGCAAAACTAGTGCCATAAGCAGCATTCATTTTGAGTCATGGGTATGTTACCGTCTCACCATGGAAGGAAATTTCTCTGTTACTATTTGCCTCCTCCTGCCTCAATAAGGATTTTCATTCCATCATTCAAGTGTGCCGCTAATTTTTAGCACAAGGCTCATTGTAATGTTTCCTTATGAAAGATATCTGTAAAAGTATTTATAAACGGAAGCATGCTGAAAAATCGTGGTAATATAAGTGCACATAACTGAACAGTGAAGATGGGTGAAGAGGGCACGGATGAGTGAAATGAAACTTAGCTTGAACCACAGATCCGATACTTTTTTTTTATATCACACTTCAATCAAAACCAAGAACAAATTACCAATATACATTGTAAATGTACCAGTTACGGGTATGTCAAACATTTATTTTCATCTTCATGCTGAATAATTTGATCAGCGACAATTCAGAAGGTATACATAACTCTGCTTTTCATGGTGTAATCAATAAGAATTCACCAAGTTTCTTCCAAAAACTGAAAACTTAGGGGGGGGTTACCCTGTTGACAAGTGAAGTGGTTATTTTATAACATTACAAAAGGCACATTTGACTGCATGATGGAATATCATTTCATTTGCATGTGAAATAATGGACGGCAATTTTCTTTCCTTCCATTTTAACCTCCACCCTACCCGTCTCGACCTTCACACAACCGACTTTCTCTTCCACAACCCTCTTTCCACAAAGGCCATATTGGTGCTTGATCCCCATCCTGGAGACGTTATTAGCCCTTACCAAAGCCACTGTGGACAGTCACTTCAATAAAGAGACAGTCACTTCAATAAAGAGAGTCCTGACATGGCCCTTAGTGGTCGGCTGGGCTGTAAGCAACATCAATCCCAAGCCACAAACTGTGTATCCTTACCCATAACTTTGTGGTTCTGTTTGCCCTCTTCAGCAACATGGAGACATCGTTGGCCGTCATCTTTAACCTTGCCACTTTGTCACGTTTTCCCACCCAAGCTTGGGGACCCTGCTGGCTTTCTTTGCCGATCTTGAGACGTTCATGCCCTTACCCCTTTTTTAGAGGCTGCCTGCCTCTGTCCTGCAGGCCCTGTCCTTGAGCAAGGTTGTATAGCAGCGTCTTCCATAGCCTGACACCATAATGGTCCTTTTCCCAAAACGAAAACCCTTTCCCCAGACTGAAAACCCTCCACACGTCTTCCCAGACATAAAGTCCCCTCTTGCACAGTGTGAAGGTCCTCTGTTAAACTTTATGTCCAATGAACTGCTTCCATGATCCAGAGACCCTTTTCTGTAGCATGATAAACCATCTTACCTGAAGACTGTCATGCACAATGATGGTGGTGCTCATACTGTGTTTGTTGGCAACGCTGTTTTTGATCTTAAGTTTAATTTTCACAATCACCAAAAGCTATGATGCTGACTGCATATATGCAAGCACACACTTTTGCACATGCGTACAGAGCGCTATAATGGTGGCTGTACTAACCCGAGTCCACGGTTGAGGAGGTGAAGGCGGTGGTAGTGGTGGCGCCATTGTCAGTGGAGGACTTGCTGCGTTCTGTCTTGGTGACTGCCCCACTGTAGCCGGCTGCAGGCAACAAACAGGTCACAAATTATGCCAGCTAGCACGTGCAAGTCGGTGACATTCATCCACCAAAACCACTTTGCTTTACTTCACCCCTTTTAAAGTTTGTAAAAAACATTTGCACCTACATTTCTTTTTGTAAGTCTACAACACTTGGGAAATGATGATGCATGCAGTTTGGACAATGTGCAAACATGCAGTGTGCACACCAAGTCAAGATCAGTCAGGACAGATATCTGATGTGTGCAGGAGATCAATTATCCAATTACAGCAGATATAGGGTGGATGTTTGAGCCACACAATAGCAAGAACTTATGGACACTTTAGCACAGCAATTATGAACAATGATTACATCCATGTAAATAAAAGAAAAATCTAGGCGTTTTGAAGAACCATTAAATTCACCACCAGCACTGTATAAACAAATGTCAAGCCAACATGAATTACGACGTCCAATGAATAGTAGAAAACTTTTTGGCATCATATACTTTACGTGTCGGACCATAGCATACAACGGCAGTTAGTCAGCTCTGCCAGGACGAAGATTTTGTGGCAAATGCAGTAATAAGATAGTCACGTGACGCCTACCCTACTTCCGCCATGTGCAAAGGCCGAGGTGACTTGTTTACCTCATTCTTCTTCGGCCTGCCGTCCAACAAGATAAGTCTTGTGCTCTGTCTACGCCTTCTTCTGTCTTGTGTACAGATTGCTGTGTTTGCTTGATTTGCTTATTCATATTGTGGCTTGCACTATAGACCCTGGGTACATTTGACGTGTGAGGCTTTGGTAGTGGCGAGGTATTCCTTAATTACTCTATGCGATCGGCTGCACTCCGCTCGCGACTGCCGCCATTCCTGGTCGTGATCGAGTTTGGGTCTTCTTCCAAATTCCTTCCCGCATGGGGGCCCCTTCGGTTTCCCCCCTGTGACCCACGACACACACCCTCCCTCCTCGTCCCCTTCGGCCCATGGTTGCGACTTCCTCGCACCCCATCGGATTTTCTACTGATCTCATTAGCGCTGTGTCCCGGTCTGCCATTATCTCTCGACCGGTCGTGTCAGCCATCTTGCCTCACCACCTTGTACCTGGGATACTGCGGAGCTTTCTCTCCGTCGGCCCATCCACAGACGCACTGTCTATGCAACTTGTGTAGATCGCTCGAGTTTTCCTCGCGATCTCGCATCCCGTTAATTTTTACTATCCCGCACTTTACCGTGATTGGGTTCTCCCCCATCCTCGATTGAGGCTACGGGATCGACTGTCCTCTGATCTGTTTCCCCATCTTGGGCTTTTATTTAGGTGCGCTAGCACTAGGTCGATCGATTTACGCATTACCTTCGATCGGCCGATTTTCCCCACTTTGTGTTTGTGCCCGCGTGCAGCCACCACGTGCGCACGAGGAGCGTCTTTACTCGGTGGCGGGGTTGTGGACAGTCCCTGGGACGCTTAAACTGTGTATAGCTCTGGTCTGGGACGCAGGCACGGCTTCGCCCGGACCTGCGTCACCCAGACCCCCCCCCCGACGGTCGACCTCTCCCAATCGGCCGTTGGAACTCTCCCCTAGGGTACTGGACGTTGCGGGGCAGGAAACCTCCCTTCGAGCCCATTGCCACCATCCCCCTTTGACCTTTCTATGAAGACCACATTTCTCCTCGCCCTGGCTTCGGTCAGACGGCGAAGTGAAATCCATGCCCTCAGCCCCAGAGACGTGGCCTTTCACAGGGACGGCTCGGTCTCCCTGAAGTTCCTCCCTGAATTCTTAGCTAAGAACCAGGAACCGGGCTCTTCCTCCCCCTCCCATCGTCATCCGCTCACTCGCGGATATCCTCGCAGTCGAGAACAGGGGGGGGGGGGGGGGGGGGGGGGGGGGGGGGGGGGGGGGGGCATGGACCTGTGCCCGTCCAGGTGCCTTAGATACTACTGGGAATGCGGGGGCGCGCGCATCCCAGAGACGCCTCCTCATCTCCATTAACCCAAATAATCCTAAGGACATCTCGGCGGGCACCATCTCCAGATGGCTGTCCAGGACGGTCAGATCTGCCTACGCCCAGGCATATAAGGACCTCCCTGCCATAGCCCCCTGAGCTCATGAGGTCAGAGCGCTGGCCACCTCTGCGCATTCCAGCATTCTGTCCCCGTGCGCCATCTATTGGAGGCAGCCTTCTGGCGTTCGGAAAACCCCTTCATAAACTTCTATTTGAGGGATATCCGAATGAGCCGGGCTGATGGTTCAAAAGGGATCTCTTTTGTGGCGGCTAATGCAGCTATTTCCGTTCCGCCATCTAACCTCAAGAACCATTAGGGCACTGCCCTCCTCCGATTCCTTTAAATTCTGCTATGGTCTGACATGGTAAAGTATATGACGCCAAAATGGGGAGTTTTTCTTATACTCCCTGTTTGGCTAGTATACTTACCATGTCAGACTCTAATGCCCGCCCTCCTTCCCCTCTAGCGCCACGGTTCTCGGGTTACCTTAGTGTGGCCTCAGAAGAATGAGGTAAACAAGCTCACCTCGGCCTTCTGCGCATGGCGGAAGTGGGGTAGGCGTCACGTGACTATCCTATTACTGCATTTGCCACAAAATCTTCGGCCTGGCAGAGCTGACTAACTGCCGTTGTATGCTATGGTCTGACATGGTAAGTATACTAGCCAAACAGGGAGTAAAAGAAAAACTCCCCATTTCTTTTGCAGAGCTTGAACAGGAATTATCATTGACGGCTGGACATTGTCCCACAAACATTCTCTGAAGACAAAAATACTGATGAGGTCAAATTAAAGTCTTGTTTCAACAGTCATGAATAGTTTGCTACAATTCAGCAACATTATAAACATGTAGTCACGTTGTTTACAGCACAGGCGACCACGGGGGCCATATTGAGGTTGCAAGCATGTTAAAATCAGAAGATATATATGTACAAATTAAAATCCAATTTACGATCCAAAAACAAATCAAACTTGGGAAAAAACCTGTAATCTTCTGATATTGACAATCCACTTGTCAATCAAATAGAATAAAATTCCAATTAAAAAAAAAAGACAAATTCATCTAGTAGAACATCTCTGAAGATGGTGGAAAATAGTCGCCTAATGTATACAATACTTAGACTACTGTGCTTGGTATAAAAGATCAGTGCAGGCTACAAACATATTCCCTAAATATACGTAGATCGTTGTATTTTAATCACTGTTCAACGACACTTCAGAGGTTACCTTCAAAATTTCGCCATTTTTTACAGTAACGGGAATCTTGGTCGAGTTCACACACAAATCAACCAGTATTTGGAAAAAAAAAAAGGGCATTGACGAAGACGAGACAAATCAAACTGACATTATACACAGTAAGAATGTAGTTACAAGAATCTGTAAATCCATCTCGACAGCACCTTCCGCTAGTGAACAGTGCCAAAAACTATAACTACAGCAATCGTGCAATCCACACAAAATCAAAACATCCACAATCCACTGCCTGTTAATGTAAACAGTGACAGATGCATATTCTTAAAGAATAACAAAACATATGTCCACCGTAAACCACCGACAAGAACCGGCCAACTTTTAATAGTGTTAAATCGATGCTATTTGCAAGCATTTTTTTTTCATGAATGAAACCTTTATTATACTACATTATATTCTAGCGTTATATTGTTTACTGCATGATATACTATACATTGTATATATTATATACTAAATTATACAGTATACTATATAGTATGTACTATATCATTATACTTGTTATATTCTAGTGTTGCAAGACGACTACTGTTATGAAGTAACAGCAGCAGAATCTTCATTCAAAACGAATACCCACTCACTTCCCCACCATCAAAAAAAAAAAAATTAAGTTTGAACAATTCTTTAAAAAATGCCTTAAAAGGCAAAGCACAAAATTGTTTAAAATGTCACCATCAAACGGATTAATTTTAAAAAAAAAAACCCTGAAAGCAAGCCACACACACACCGCACACATGGTTACCACTGCATGAACCAGGCAGTACAGCCAAATGTGGGGAGAAACCAAAGACAAACCAGTGTTGTATTCCCCGTTACCTGGAATACCATAACGTTTTTCACCCTTTCTCCAGAAAGCAAATGGTCGGCGCCGACTACCTGCTGTGCACTCCTCATACTTTTCTTCGATTACTCCTTTCTAGTCATCAATTCTTCTAAAAGAGTGAATGATCATGCAAACATATGAATTAAAAAAAAAATGAAAAACAAAATGTCTGTCTTATGTTTGCATGTGAATGTACATTACATCAGTTGACATCACCCTCCCACCTCACTCATCCTTTTCTCTCGTCAGCTTTGCTGGAGACCCCCAAATATCCCCCCCCCATCTTCTTTCCTGCAGAACGACAAGAGGAAATGCTTTCAGTCCAGAGCAGAGCTGCAGACTCCATAATTCTGATTTCAATGGACAGAACACGCACCACTGAACATATTCATGGAAAAATGCTCAGCAAATACAGAGGGTTTATAAGCAAGATGTGATTACATTAATCCTGAAAATGGGAGTGGGAAAAGACCAATCAAAACGCCAACAAAACGAGGGAAAGCAGCCTGCATACAATGCAAAGCTTTTTTCTTCTTTTTTTTTTTTGAATTAAAAGAATCACAATGTTGAAGCAACAGAAGCAATGAGTAATCTGCATTGCCAACTGCAGTCTTTTCAACAAGGTAATATTCTGCAGATTGCAATATGTCTTAAAGAGAAAGCACCATGCTGGCACTTGACTTCGATTCCTAAACTCATCACCAACACACTGAGCAATTTAGAGATTCATTCTGTTAATAGTCCAAGAAACTGAGAACAGATTCATATACAAGCTTTGAATTTCCAATCTTAAAGGTTGTCAACAGTAAATCAATTAGTGTATGTCGTGTAACTAAATTAAACTTTATCAGCATAGTTGAACACAAACTTCTAGTCATGCATCCTGGGGCGACTTGTTGATAGGAGTCCGAGCCCGAGAGCACAATCTTAAAGGACACATGCTAGCTTAGATGATCACAATGTCTACAGATAACATCCAAGATGACAGATTATAAATGTATATTTTCACATGAATTACTGTCGTTCCCATCTTTCTCCGTTCCTCGCCTACAACTCTTAAGGTTGATGGATGGTGAGATTTTGTGACCCTTTTCAATCCGACCATTAAGGTAGCCACATTCAGTCTTCGAGGTATACTTCCAATTCAACATTGTTTAAAAACCATCACCTGTGATTGAAAGTGTAACCAATACCAAATGGTGGCTCATGCACTAAGAGAAAGAAAATGCAGACAGAGCAATGGTGAACCAACAATCAAATAGCTCATGAAGTGGGGTGGTCCGGTATCCAAGGTGACTGACCAGAACTTTCAGGGGAAGGTCCATTTTCCTGGAGATGAGAGTAGGAGAATCAAAGAGGACCGTGTCAACGACCGGCTGCACAACAGGGCTGGGGTGCACAATAGCCATAGTCCACTCCACAATGTAATGCCAGGAAGACTTACGTGGGAACAAATGCGGCAAATTGCAGGATCTCGCAGCGAGCACCAAGGCAGGAAGCTCAAGCGGGGATCAAAATTGTAATATCAACAGTAACACCGACACGTACAAATGTAGACACCATCACCTAAGGATATGCACCTTGATGGACAATTGAATGTTTCTGATATCGATGTAGGAGAAAGATGACATCTTTACAGCAAACCAATGATTTTGTACTGCCATTTCAAACGGAAAAAGTTACCTGTGTAATGACTGATGCAAACATGCACTACCCCCCATTCCATATATCCCTCGCCCACCTCTACCTCCATCAAAATAACAGTTGAAACATGGAAAGAAAATGGTCAAGCAAAAAAACCGATTCCGAAGACACACTCAAACAAGAAAAGTCCCAAAGAATCCATTTGTAGTATGAAATTATACTGAAAGCAATGAATCATTCTCATGTACTGACTGACTGAAACCAATTATTGTCAGATTAACTCATGTACACACACACACACACAGCCGCATGCTATCCATGTGTCCAGAATAGACGGCCGCACAGACAACGCTGAATGCAAAAACTGGCACATGAGGGTTGTGACAAAGAAAGATCAAAGCAATGAAAAGGTGGTGAGTGGGGGGATGGATTATGGGTGGGGGGGGAGGGTGTTATTGCTGCGTAACACAGAATTCAGGTGAAAAAAAAAACCGCCAGCACATCAAGCACACACTACTCTACCTTTCTTCACATTAGCTGGAAACAAGACGCATACAAATTCTGCAGATTATTCACCACATCGAGTTTCTGTAGGACTCTGATATGAAATGCTCTGTGTGTGTGTGTGTGTGTGTGTGCGTGTGTGCGAGCATGTGTGTGAGCATGTGTTTCATTGTGTATGTGTATGTGTGTGTGTGTGTGTGTGTGTGTGTGTGTGTGAGTGCACACTGAGCATGAGCAGTGTGGTTTAATTCCTTGTACAATCTGAAGCAAGTCATCACATGTTGAAACCCATTTTTAATGACGTCATTTGATAAACATTCCCCAAACTGTCTGGCTGAATATGACAACACTCAACAAAGCCCTTAACACACATTTTTCTGTTTGGCTACACATGGGTGCTACGTCTCACTAACCTGAGACTCATTAGAACTTATTCAGTAAGAAGCAAGTTCAGTTATTATCTAATCAAAAAGATCACTACAAACATGATGCCGACAACTCGGCTTTCTCATTCTCACGGGTCATTGATTCTTCACTCACTATAAAGACAGAAATTAACACCTGATAACCTAACTACTTGCGACCACAATGGAAAGAAAAAGCAGAAAAAAACTACACCAAGCAAAGAAACATTTTACCCGAGCGTAGAAAAAAAAAAATCAGTTCTAACCCACCACGTCAGTTATACCAGCTACAGCTACGCCACATGAAGTGCGAGATGATATTCCTCTAGACTTCAGAATATGTCGATACGAGGAGTGTACAACAGGTTGATATTGTAGTCAGCTCAGTCCTAAGACCTGAGATAGGCCCTATACCCCAAACAGCACAGCGAACAGGGACATGGATATAGTCACAACTTTAGCTGAGAAGACGCACAGGGATGAAATGAAACTGAAACCCACTGCTTCAGTAAATTTTGTTTTCAATCAAAACGACTCGACAGTTTCAGTCTTTATACCGAATGGAGATACATACACCCTGAGAATTACGCTCCTACAAATAAAATCAGAGCTTTTGGTGGGAAGAAAAAGAGATTGAGAATTGAAGACACTGTTTATCTTGTTCACGGTTTCAAACCACAGAAGGTTTGTTTTTACTTTGTCTTCAATACTCTGTCCAAGTCACAACACAGCACAGACCTCAAAAGTTAAATAAAAGAAAGAAAATTTGATGAATGAAGACAGTAAGGCCTAGACAGACAACTGATCTTGTTTTCATTATGGATTACTGATCCTATTAATATTAATCTATCTGATTAGGGCAAACTGGTTTTTACATGGAAACTGAATTCAGAAGTATCCAGGGATCAGACAATAGAATATGTACACGGATGCAGGCACAGGACAGAAGGAACACAGGCCACACCATCATACTCCACACTGATTCAGCTGCTGAATGATCAAACTCGGTAGCTTGACGTTTCACACACCGTCATCTACTGTCACACAGAAACAGTCATGCAAACCCCCCCCCCCCCCCCCCCCCCCCAAAAAAAAAAAAAAACAACTAAAGAAACTTACCACTGCGGCGCAATGAATGATAAGCTTATCTACAAAAAATGAAATGAGCACCCAGGTATAAATGACTTACCACTGGGACTAGGGAGTACTGACCATGCCTATCTACATGAAAAAAAATCAGGTACACAATGTCAACAAAAACACCGACACATGGATTACTTCTTACAGTACTGACACTGCTCATCTTTCCCACGTACTTCTATCATGACAAACTCGTCAGGTCAAGTGTGGCATGATGTGTCTGTGATGTTTACAATCTATCATGACAAAACTCGTCAGGTCAAGTGTGGCATGATGTGTCTGTGATGTTTACAATCTATCATGACAAACCTCGTCAGGTCAAGTGTGGCATGATGTGTCTGTGATGTTTACAATCTATCATGACAAACCTCGTCAGGTCAAGTGTGGCATGATGTGTCTGTGATGTTTACAATCTATCATGACAAAACTCGTCAGGTCAAGTGTGGCATGATGTGTCTGTGATGTTTACAATCTATCATGACAAAACTCGTCAGGTCAAGTGTGGCATGATGTGTCTGTGATGTTTACAATCTATCATGACAAAACTCGTCAGGTCAAGTGTGGCATGATGTGTCTGTGATGTTTACAATCACAAAATTTGGGTGGTTCTGTTATGAATCGCACATCATCTCGTTTGTCCTTGATTCTAAATCTAGGGCTTCAATTGTGACTGTGCAAAATGGATTTTTCATTCAGCACAGCCATAGGAAAGAAAACACGCTCTCATGCACACACAAAGCTAATACACGAGAGTGCATTTACTCCCCCCCACCCCCACACACACACATGCATAAATGTGCACGCACACATATGATATGACATTCCCTTTAGTTATCTACACGAAATGGGTGGAGATTAAGACGGCAGACAGAGGGGTGTGTGAGTGAAAGAGAGGAGAGAGAGTCTGGTGTGTGTGTGTGGTGTGTGTGTGTGTGTGTGTGTGTTGTGTGTGTGTGTGTGTGTGCGTTTCTATAACTTAAAAATTGCAAATAAGTCGATCCCTGAAAGTTAAAAAAAAACAAAAAAAAAACCCAACCAGTTGGAACCATCCGTGAAACCAAATGTGAAGGCCAGATCAGTCGTCATTACACAGCTTTTCCTGTGTTTGAAAAAGAGCTGGTAGCCAGACGTCAATACTCCGTGTTACTATCGTAACGATGCTAATGTACACACCAGGCCCACTGCACCTACCTCGGGTGTTGCTGAAGGTGGATTTGTCATCCAGGGTACGGCAGCAGGGCAGAGCTCTCCGCCAGGCGTTGCGTGCCTCCTTCTTCAGCAGGCAGTAGAACACAAAGATCCACAGACCCTGCACGTGACACGCGTCACCACAATTGGACATGGCGCACCAAGTTTTCGGTTCTGCACAGATGTGCTCTTCTCCCCTACCCTGCATCCCCCCCCCCCCCCCCCCCTCCCCTTCTCCTCTCTGTCTCCGTCTCTGTCCACAAAATGTGGGCTCGCAGTTTCAGAATGAAAGCTTATTCAGAAGAAGAATACAGATACATTCCCAAACGGAAAACAGGCTCACAACACATCACTGACCAGGCTTACTACACTACAGAATCAAGATTTCCATGGACCCAGGACCGTGCAGTAGCATACCGGCCAGCAGACCTCAGCCCACGTTTTGACGGCTTGTTCCATCTTCCATGCCTTGACTCTACAGCAGTGACGAATCTAGCCCAGCAGAGCTGCAGTTAAAAAACAAAACAAAAAAACCCGAGAAGAATCGGGAAGACAGCGGCAGAGAGAGAGGGTCTAACCTACAAGGATGACATGGATACGACTTGAGAGAGAGAGAGAGAGAGAGAGAGAGAGAGAGAGAGAGAGAAGAGAGAGAGAGAGGCAGACAGACAGAAAGAGAGAGAGAGAGAGAGAGGGGGGGGGGGGGGCCTGACCTGCAGCGAGTTGAAGATGGCGAAGAGGTAGTAGAAGACCACGCTGGCGCGGTCGATGGCGAAGAGGGCGAAGACCCAGGTGAGCCCCAGCAGGATGGCCACGCCGATGGCCCCGCGGAGCTGCTGGGCGGTGGTGAAGGAGTCCGACTTGTT
>CM031610.1:28668209-28685709 GCA_018398815.1 Conus ventricosus | reverse complement strand
AGACCAGGTTGGACAGAGCCAGCGCTATGCACAGGTTCACCAGGATCTTGGACGGGTTGTCCCGCCGCAGCTTCCTGCAGGACAGTGGGCCCCCCAACTCACGTTAAAGCAAGGAGGTGGTGGATCATTCGGCTGTTTATATATATATATATATATATATATATATATATATATATATATATATATATATATATATATATATATATAAAAATTAGAGTTAAAAGACCACTCAGAAGTCTAAAAATGCTCAACCAAATAGGGAGCGACATAACAGTTTAAAATAGGATTTAAAAATGGATTAAAAATCACCCTACAAACTTGTTTCGAGCAAGTGCTCTCCTCAGGGTATGTACAACATGGGCACGCTACCAGTGTTATATAGATTAGTGTGTGGGCGTGCGAGCTCCGAGCGTGTGGCACGTGGCCTGTAGATTTTTTCTTTTTTGGGGCGCGTTCAGGGGGGACGTGCCAGGGAATGGTGCATTGACAAAGATTTCCATTTGTGCCTGCAATTATTAATCATTTCTACTTTTAGAGTTCAGGGATGCTAGATGGGGTTTACATAATATCAGCCACTTTTCTGTAGTACATAAGTTGCATTTTTTAGAAATGTTTGTATGGTGTTGCTCTTTTTATAATTTTCCATGATATGTTGTAATCTATTTTATCTTTAAGCTTCCAAATAGATTTACTTAGTTCTGTTTGGTTTTTATATTTTTCATTTTTGAAGGACTGTTTATGGTTTGCATATCTGGTTTTAAAATGGTTTGCCGCGATCCCTATGTATGTTTCTTTATCACCGTCTGTTGTTACCGTAGCTTGGTACACAATGTTGCTGTAGAGACATTTGTTGTTCAGAGGGCACTGGTCTTTTTTGTGCAATTACAAGATAACCTTTCGTCACCCTCTTTGGTTGTATTGTTTTTGGTTTTGTTGGAAGAATCAATTATGCTTTTAAGGTTGGGCATACACGAGTACGATAGCTTGACGGTGTTTTTATTGAATATTTTAGATAGTACATGTTCTTTTGGGAATGTTTTAAGGATTCTGAGGAATTCTTTTCCTACGTTGGTTTTTATTCTTCCATCATATGGAGGTTGTACCATATAATTTTTCTTTTCCTGTTTTTCTTATTGCTGTTCATGTTATTATCTGGGTTATATTGTAATTTGTAGTTGTAGCCACTTTTATTCAGCGCCTCTTGGTATTCGGCTGCTGCACTGTTAAATTCTTTCTCATTGCATGACAGTTTAGATAATCTTTTGTTATGCCATTAGGTATGGTTTTTAAAACAGAGGGTGGATGGTTACTTTTGATGTCTACGCAGACAGGTGTGTCATTGGGTTTTTTGTATGGTTTGTATGTGTGGTCCTTAAGGTCTAATGTTATGTCTAAATAATTTACTATTTTTTTGCTGGCTTCTACTGTGATTTTTAGGTTGTAGCTTTGAAAGCATCCCTGAACTCTAAAGTAGAAATGATTAATAATTGCAGGCACAAATGGAAATCTTTGTCAATGCACCATTCCCTGGCACGTCCCCCCTGAATTGAATTACTTGACTATGTACCTTCAGAATAAGTTTTCTTCACGACAATGATTGCAAATGAAAAATCAGACTGAAATAGCAGTTGTCGAGTCGAGGTCACTCACCAACTCTGGTGGAAGATCACATCGGTTAGAGGCACAGATGCTATTTCTGTTATGACTACAATTATTTTTTTCCCTTTTCTGACAACAATGCATCCTTAACTAGTTAAACGTCAGTATGACATTCAGTAGAGAAACAGAATCTAGACTGGCATGAAACAATGTTCTCTGCGGGCTCGAATAGATTTGGTGAATGGGAACAATTCATTTTGGGTACATGAGCATTGAAATTTTCTCTCTCTCTCTCTCTCTCTCACCACCACACACACACACACACACACACACACCACACACACACACTATCGTCTAATATCACATATGTGAACAGATGTAAAACTGTAGTACTACTACTACACACACACAGAAACCCAGCCGGACTAACAAATCTGACATACTAGCCCATCCTTAAAATAAAATGAAAACTACATAGACACAAGTTTCTTGGGTTAGTTGAAGCTACGAAATACTAGCATACCCATTCGCGCAGCCTCGCCAGTTCTAAACATATCGGTTGGCATGGGCCGTTAAACTCTCAACTATGATTGGCTGACCCTGTCAGTCACAAGCCCCGAATCAGTCGAACCCAGCATGCGACTAGCCAAGCTTCAACACATTAGCATTTAAATGGTTTAAGCTACACAGCACTTAACATTTAAATGGTTTAAGCTACACAGCACTTCATAACATTTAAATGGTTTAAGCTACACAGCACTTCATAACATCTAGCTGTGGGCAAATACAGCCAGGCCCACGGACGCCCAGGCAAGGAAGGCAGTCTACTGAACTCTTCCAGAACTTTACATTGGTGTAATTTTTGCTAGGAGAGAGAGAGAGAGAGAGAGAGAGAGAGAGAGAGAGAGAGAGAGAGAGAGAGACAGACAGACAGACACAGAGACACAGACAGAGAGAGGTGGGCGTGGGGAGGTGGATGGAGGAGATGGTGGGAGAGAGAGAGAGAGAGAGAGAGAGAGAGAGAGAGAGAGAGAGAGAAGAGAGAGAGAGAGAGAGAGAGAGAGAGAGAGGTGGCAGGGGAAGGGGGTGGGGAGGAAGGAAACAGGAAAGTTGGCTTCTGAGCAACAGAAACAAATCCTTCATCTTTATATCAATAAAACACAAACTGTGGTTTTTTTTCAGCTCGGTCAACCTGTATGGAATCAGTGCCTCTCGTACGACCTCAATTATTCATAAGTTTACATTGAAGCAATAGCACGAACGCAAGTCATTTACAATGTTAAGCTCCGTCTTTCAAATCGATCGAGACGAACCAAACCAACTACGAGAGCACCGATATGCACGTTATACAAAACTACACCATGACATCAGATTCCAAACTGAAAACCACAACGAAAAACCCTTAAGAAAAACGCATGCAAAACAACAACATGCAGCACCAACATGTACAGAAAGAGGGTCGGGGGTGGACGTGTAATCACCACCTCTGTGACAAAGCTTACCATGCATGTTAAAATAAAAACAAAATCCTACACCACCATTCCATCACCACACATCGTCACCGGTCTGAGAAAATCATTCAACTAATTCAACCCCGACAATAAGAACCAAAAAAACCCCAAAAAAACCAACAACCCGTCGATGGCTTGAGAATGTTTAGTCAGGCAGAAACCAGTAACCACGTGCAGCAACACCAACGACCATGTGATGTCAAATGCTAAGGTTTGGGGCAAACGAGGGAAAATTAATCAACCCAATTTCCCAATACCAACCTTTCTCACATCTTTTTTTTCCTTTTAAATTCAAACTGCGCGCTGCAATTGGCAGAAACTGAAGCAGTACTGACAGACTGGAAGGTTGGCCAACGTAGATCACATAACGCAAGATATCTACCTCGGGCAAGGGGGTGAACAATTCGAATGGTCAAAAGGCGGCGACGAGGCTCAAAGTAGGGGTAAGGTTGGTAAAGGTGTGGTAAGAGCACTGAAAACAGTCTCCCCCGAAGCTTTCTCACGTTCTGATCAATACCCCACTTACTACACCCTACCCAGGCCTAATCCTGCAGTATCATGGAGAACGAAACCTAGCCATTATTTGAAAAACAACAACAAAACCCATAATTTTTACTTAATCTTGGTTCAGGTTTAATGCCGTGTGCAAAAACACAACCATACTTTAACGGTTCGGCCGCTGTTCGCAGCTGCCATTAACACAGAAATCAGGATGAAGGAAATATAGGAACAGTACATTACAAACTTTCCGAACAATTTTTAAAAAAGTTATGATTCACACGAACTTCGTCCAAACCTCTACCCACACAGAACCCCAACACGTCGCGGCCAGCTCCTGTGTAAACCACTGGCGGCACAAGCTTGTGCGAATGGGCAGTTAAAACTGTGCATTGAAATGCCCGTCGCCATTCCGGAATGTCACCATTCGCATGCACTTGCATTTTAATGACGCAAACAAAACGGGCAAGAAACGTTCAGCATAACTTCTTTCTAAACGAATTACACTGGAAACATACACAAGGTTTGGTCACAGTTGACTGAACATCGCTTATAGTATGTGACCCATAATCACAGATGCAAGGGAGGCCCATGTACAAGGTCATAGGGCGATGATACCTTAAAAAGAAGAAAAAAAAGAAAAAAGAAAAAGAGGGTAGGATTATGGGAGAGGTTCAAAAGTTAGGAAAATGAATAGGTGCATATTTTCGGTAAAATACCCTTTCTCAAGCAGACGATTTGAAAGTAAAATATATGGTTGCAGGTAGGGAGAGAGGGTTTGGGTTGGTTGGGGGTAAAGGTGGGAATGTTACACAGCCACCGTTATTCATGGATGGGAGGCGGTGACCATCTGTAATTATAATACAAACAGCAGCAGCAACAGCAGCAGCAACTCTACCACCAAGACCATCAACTATGCACACACAACGAAGCAGCATGCATTTGAGCAGTGATAAAACAACTGATAAACAACGAGAGCGTCAATGAACGACGGAATAATGTATAACTCACATACAGCAGCACAGTGAAGACGCAGTCTGACAGAGTAAGGGAGAGCATCAAGCCGTATTTCAAGTTATATCCAGACCCCGTCTTCGTGAACTTTGGCCAAACCACCACAAACACGTCTTGATGACAATGTGGTAACTGTTGTACACAATGCCGAGTGTGCATCTATCCCTTCCAGTCCTTTCACTTACACACACACACACACACACACACTCTTACAGACTCGCTCACCAATCATAAGAATCAGATGGCATTTAATAAAGTACACAAGGCGTATCTTAAACACACACTCGTACACACACACAATAACAGGAATTCTTGTCTTTGCTATCAAGCACAAAATTAGCCCCCCCCCCCCCCCCCTGACTTTCCAAACATACTAATAGGCTACATCGTCCTTTGGGAAGATTGAAATGGGAAGATTGAAAATAAAACTGATTTCACCGCGGGTAATGGGGGGAAAAAAGCACCCCTTTATGTTGATCAAGAGACAACGTGTGCGACCCAAAGTTCCCACATATGGACAGATTTCCTCTGAACCATCTGTTGCACATTTTCAATGGCCAGTGGCCGAAAATCACCACATTCTTGAAGACGGTGGATAGGTTGGTTCGACATAAGCCTACGAGCACATGTTGCTCGTTCCCTGTCGACACTGATGACTGGTTTAGGAATGTTGTTTACGTAGAATGGGTATACTATGCCACACATGGAAAGGCCTCTGCTTCTGTCCGTCTCTCTCTCTCTCTCTCTCTCTCTCTCGACAGACCTATGTCCCGTCACTTTCTCTCCCATTTCTGTGCCGGGGATTTGTGCGTCTTTGCAAGAGCTCATGTATACGTATGCACGTGTGATTTTTTGTTCTTGTAAGGTATTCACCGATGTTTTCGAAACCATAGTCCGTGTACAGGCCTATACTAAAATGTCCCATAAAAAATCGATCATAATAACAGTTGATTTTTTTTTTTCGTAGATTTTCTTGTTTTGCGGTCGCACACGTCTACCCCTTGATCAACGTTGGTAACGCTGACCCTTCAGGTGGTAAATAAACCAAGTTAAGCACAGGTCAAACTATACGACAGATGTGTACATGACAGAAAATGGCACAAAGCGAATGGAAGGACGGAAAGGTAACGCTGGACCTACGGTTCACTCAAGGACCAACTGCCAAAGGAATTCCTGAAAAACCAAACCAACACACACACACCAAAGAATCATTAAAAATAAAGAGATGAGCACACACAATCCAAAAACCCCGAAAACAGGTTAATCAACTTAGATACCATTGATAGAAGCCATCTAATGCTCTATTTCAACCTACCTCCCGCCTCTTCACACACACAGACACAGACACGCGCGCGCGCGCGTATGCACGTGCGTGCGTCGATGCTTGCATCACTCTGTCATATTTTAAAGAATAAGAAAGAAAACGCCCGAACAACAGGCCTGCAGCCTTTAAATCGGTGCATACTGTATGGATTATCTTTTTTCAGACATGCGAAGACACTTACCAACGCACGTCGTACACCAAGATATCAGAGGCAGAGGGCGGGGTGGGTGTGGGGGTGGGGGTGGGGAAGGGGTGGGGAAGGAGGCGGTATCAACAAAGACACGTCAGACGTGTCACAAAAAGGCGACAACAGGCTGAAACCGGCCACATAAAGCTGGCACTCTTTTCAGCCCGCACACCCGAAAATCTCAAATGACAAATACATTACTCGCCGTCTCTAACCCTTAACCTGGTCATGTGGCATCTGAGACAGGTCGCCTTTTGTTAGATCAGTATTAAGACGGACCGACTAAACGTCTCTTTACCGATGTCCAGCACATACACAATACATTTTTTAAATTTTTTTTTTAGCGTTATTACTTTCACAGCCATGTCAGCCCCATCACCTTACACCCAGACCTCCAAGCTCTCCGCATGCCACAGTCACTACTTGGATACTCTTGGCTACATGGTCACGATGCCACAGTCTGCTCCTGTTCTGTCTCCAAGGATTACACACCGCAGACCCTGTATACACGTACATGAGCGTTGAGAGGGGGAATGAGAAGCGGAAGGGGAGACGGGTAGGACGGGGAGTTGGGGAAACGCTGGGGGTTGGGTGGGGCAGGTATTCGTTACCTATGGTGACCATGTTCCGATCCAGACTCGTGTGTGTCCCTTCTGGAAGACATTGGGCTACACAAGGGATGGACAAACATCGGGTCATTAATATGGTCATTGCCAAATTCAAGGAATCCCGACACTTTCGCCCTGTGGAGTCTCGTCCCTTGGATTTTCGCGCGAGCGTTATGAGTGTCGGCGATTAAACTATGCGAATGCCTTCTCAGAGGTTACTCTCTAGTGGAATCACTGAACACACGAATACGCGGAGCGAAAGTCCGCGGGGAGGGAGTCCACAGGGCGAAATCCACCAGACCAAGCGGCTTTACTTAAACAGACAACTTAAGACTTTGTCCTCATCGTCCCATGACAGTAGTTCACAGGCGGTCCGTGACAGACACTTGGGCAGTCGTGCGCACCGGGCCGGGGCAGAGGTGGTTTTATCACTCCGTTCCAGTCCTTTACGCTGTCCATCCATGATTTCTTCCTCTCCATCCGCCTCCGAGGTGTGCGCCCTTCATTGTACCCTGTAAGATGGTCTTGGACAGGAGTCATGGCAAGATACGTTCCACTCTCCACTGTTGGCTATAGGATGGTCTTGGACAAGGCAGTCATGGCAGAGATACATGTCCACCCTCCATTGTTGCCTATGATGGGGTCGAGAAAATGGCCTAAGCCTTAGACCCGATGTCATGGCGAGATACATATCCACCCTCCACTGTGCCCTGTAGGATGGTCTTGGACAGGGAGTCATGGCGAGATACATGTCCACCCTCCACTGTACCCTGCAGAATGGTCTTAGATAGGAAGTCATGGACCCGACATGTCCACCCTCCACTGTACCCTGTAGGATACTCTCGGACTGGGAGCCATGGCCGAACATGTCCACCCTCCACTGTACAACTGCAGGATACTTTCGGACTGGGAGTCACGGCGAGACATGTCCACCCTCCACTGTACCCTGTAGGATACTTTCGGACTGGGAATCATGCCGAGACATGTCCACCCTCCACTGTACCCTGTAGGATACTTTCGGACTGGGAGTCATGGCGAGACATGTCCACCCTCCACTGTACCCTGTAGGATACTTTCGGACTGGGAATCAAGGCGAGACATGTCCACCCTCCACTGTACCCTGTAGGATACTTTCGGACTGGGAGTCACGCCGAGACATGTCCACCCTCCACTGTACCCTGCAGGATACTTTCGGACTGGGAAATCATGGCGAGACATGTCCACCCTCGCACTGTACCCTGTAGGATACTTTCGGACTGGGAGTCACGGCGAGAATGTCCACCTCCACTGTACCCTGTTGGATACTTTCGGACTGGGAATCACGGCTAGATATGTCCAACCTCCTACTGTACCCTGTAGGATACTTTCGGACTGGGAGTCACGGCGAGACATGTCCACCCTCCACTGTACCCTGTAGGATACTTTCGGACTGGAGTCATGGCAGACATGTCCACCCTCCACTGTAGGATACTTTCGGATTGGAGTATGGCGAGACATGTCCACCCTCCACTGTACCTGTAGGATACTTTTGGACTGGGAGTCACGGCGAGACATGTCCACCCTCCACTGCACGCTGTAGGATACTTTCGGACTGGGAGTTATAGCGAGACATATCCACCCTCCACTGTACCCTGTAGGATACTTTCGACTGGGAGTCACGGCCAGACAGCCACCCCCCACTGTCCCTGTAGGATACTTTCGGACTGGAGTTAAGCGAGCATGTCCACCCTCCACTGTACCTGTAGGATACTTTCGGACTGGGAGTCAGCGAGACATGTCCACCCTCCACTGTACCCTGTAGGATACTTTCGGACTGGGAGTCACGGCGAGACATGTCCACCCTCCACTGTACCCTGTAGGATACTTTCGGACTGGGAGTCATGGCCAGACATGTCCACTCTCCACTGTACCCTGTAGGATACTTTCGACTGGGAGTATAGCGAGACATGTCCACCCTCCACTGTACCCTGAAGGATATTTTGGACTGGTAGTCACGGCGAGACATGTCCACCCTCCACTGTACCTGTAGGATACTTTCGGACTGGGAGTCATGGCCAGACATGTCCACCCTCCACTGTACCCTGTAGGATACTTTCGGACTGGCAGACACGGCGAGACATGTCCACCCTCCACTGTACCCTGTAGGATACTTTCGGACTGGCGAGACATGTCCACCCTCCACTGTACCCTGTAGGATACTTTCGGACTGGGGAGACAATGTCCACCCTCCACTGTACACTGTAGGATACTTTCGGACTGGGAGTCATGGCGAGACATGTCCACCCTCCACTTACCCTGTAGGATATTTTCGGACTGGGAGTCATGGCGAGACATGTCCACCCTCCACTGTACCCTGTAGGATACTTTCGGACTGGAGTCATGGCGAGACATGTCCACCCTCCACTGTACCCTGTAGGATACTTTCCGGACTGGCGAGACATGTCCACCCTTCACTGTATCCCTGTAGGATACTTTCGGACTGGGAGTCATGGCGAACATGTCCACCCTTTCCCCTGTACCTGTAGGATACTTTCGGACTGGAGTCATGGCGAGACATGTCCACCCTCCACTGTACCCTGTGGATACTTTCGAACTGGGAGTCACGGCGAGACATGTCCACCCTCCACTGTACCCTGTAGATACTTTCGGACTGGGAGTCATGGCGAGACATGTCCACCCTCCACTGTACCCTGTAGGATACTTTCAGACTGGAGTCATGTCAGACATGTCCACCCTCCACTGAACCCTGTAGGATACTTTCGGAATGGGCCGGCAGACATGTCCACCCTCCACTGTACCCTGTAGGATACTTTCGGACTGGAGTCACGTGGGGACATGTCCACCCTCCACTGTACCCTGTAGATACTTTCGGACTGGGAGTCATAGCGAGACATGTCCACCCTCCACTGTACCCTGTAGGATACTCTCGGACTGGGAGTCACGGCGAGACATGTCCACCCTCACTGTACCCTGTAGGATACTTTCGGACTTATGAGTCATGTCCACCCTCCACTGTACCCTGTAGGATACTTTCGGACTGGAAGTCATGGCGAGACATGTCCACCCTCCACTGTACCCTGTAGGATACTTCGGACTGGGAATCACGGCGAGACATGTCCACCCTCCACTGTACCCTGTAGGATACTTTCGGACTGGGAGTCATGCGAGACATGTCCACCCTCCACTGTACCCTGTAGGATACTTTCGGACTGGGATCAGCCAGACATGTCCACCCTCCACTGTACCCTGTAGGATACTTCGGACTGGGAGTCATGGCCAGACATGTCCACCCTCCACTGTACCCTGAAAGATACTTTCGGACTGGGAGTCATAGCGAGACATGTCCACCCTCCACTGTACCCTGTAGGATACTTTGCGGACTGGAAGACATGTCCACGCTCCACTGTACCCTGAGGATACATTCGGACTGGAGAGTCATGGCGAGACATGTCCACCCTCTACTGTACCCTGTAGGATACTTTCGGACATGGAAGTCACGGCGAGACATGTCCACCCTCCACTGTACCCTGAAGGATACTTCGGACTGGAAGTCATGGCGAGACATGTCCACCCTCCACGTACCCTGTAGGATACTTTCGGACTGGAGAGTCATGCCAGACATGTTCCACCCTCCACTGTAGGATACTTCGGACTGGGAGTCTATGCGAGACATGTCCACCCTCCACTGTACCCTGTAGGATACTTTCGGACTGGAGTCACGGCCCAGACATGTCCCCCCTCCACTGCACCCTGTAGGATACTTTCGGACTGGGAGTTCATGCGAGACATATCCACCCTCCACTGTACCCTGTGGGATACTTTACGGACTGGGAGTCATGGCCAGACATGTCCACCCTCCACTGTACCCTGTGGATACTTTCGGACTGGGAGTTTATGAGCGAGACATGTCCACCCTCCACTGTACCCTGTAGGATACTTTCGGACTGGGAGAACAACATGTCCACCCTCCACTGTACCCTGTAGGATACTTTCGGACTGGGGAGTCAGGCCAGACATGTCCACCCTCCACTGTACACTGTAGGATACTTTCGGACTGGGAGTCATAGGCCAGACATGTCCACCCTCCACTGTACCCTGTAGGATACTTTCGGACTGGGAGTCAAGGCGAGACCCACCCCCCACTGTACCCTGAGGATATCTTTCGGACTGGGAGTCACGGCGAGACATGTCCACCCTCCACTGTATCCTGTAGGATACTTTCGGACTGGGAGTCAGGCGAGACATGTCCACCCTCCACTGTTCCTGTAGGATACTTTCGGACTGGAAGACATGGCCAGACATGTCACCCTCCACTGTAACCTATAGGATACTTTCGGACTGAGGCGAGACATGTCCACCCTCCACTGTACCCTGTAGGATACTTTCGGACTGGGAGTCATGGCCGAGACATGTCCACCCTCCACTGTACACTGTAGGATACTTTCGGACTGGAGTATGGCGAGACATGTCCACCCTCCACTGTACCCTGAAGGATACTTTTGGACTGGGAGCATGGCAGACATGTCCACCCTCCACTGTACCCTGTAGGATACTTTCGGACTGGGAGTCATGGCCAGACATGTCCACCCTCCACTGTACCCTGTAGGATACTTTTCGGACTGGAGTCACGGCCAGACATGTCCATCCTCCACTGTACCCTGTAGGATACTTCAGACTGGGAGTCATGGCGAGACATGTCCACCCTCCACTGTACCCTGTAGGATACTTTCGGACTGGGAGTCATGGCGAGACATGTCCACCCTCCACTGTACCCTGTAGGATACTTTACGGACTGGCGAGACATGTCCACCCTCCACTGTACCCTGTAGGATACTTTCGGACTGGAGAGTCATGGCCAGACATGTCCACCCTCCACTGCACCCTGTAGGATACTTTCGACTGGAGTCATGGCGAGACATGTCCACCCTCCACTGAACCCTGTAGGATACTTTCGGAATGGCGAGACATGTCCACCCTCCACTGTACCCTGTAGGATACTTTCGGACTGGGTCGGGGGACATGTCCACCCTCACTGTACCTGTAGGATACTTTCGGACTGGGAGTCATAGCGAGACATGTCCACCCTCCACTGTATCCTGTAGATACTTTCGGACTGGCAGTCATGGCGAGACATGTCCACCCTCCACTGTACCCTGTAGGATACTTTCGACTGGACAGGCATGTCCCACCCTCCATGTACCCTGTAGGATACTTTCGGACTGGAGTCATGGCCAGACATGTCCACCCTCCACTGTACCCTGTAGGATACTTCGGACTGGGAGTCATGCAGACATGTCCACCCTCCAATGTACCCTGTAGGTACTTTCGGACTGGGACACGGCCAGACATGTCGACCCTCCACTGTATCCTGTAGGATACTTTCGGACTGGGAGTCATGCCAGACATGTCCACCCTCCACTGTACCCTGAAAGGATACTTCGGACTGGGAGTCATGGCAGACATGTCCACCTCCACTGTACCCTGAAGGATACTTTCGGACAGGGAGAGTCATGGCGAGACATGTCCACCCTCACTGTACCCTGTAGGATACTTTCGGACTGGGGGAAATCAGAGTCCACCCTCCACTGTACCCTGTAGGATACTTCGGAACTGTAAGTCATGGCGAGACATGTCCACCCTCCACTGTACCCTGTAGGATACTTTCGGACTGGAAGTCATGCCCAGACATGTCCACCCTCCACTGTACCCTGTAGGATACTTTCGGACTGGCGAGTCATGGCGAGACATGTCCACCCTCCACGTACCCTGTAGGATACTTTCGGACTGGGAGTCACGGCGAGACATGTCCACCCTCCACTGTACCCTGTAGGATACTTTCGGACGGTCGGCGAGACATGTCCACCCTCCACTGTATCCTGTAGGATACTTTCGGACTGGGAGTCAGGCGAGACATGTCCACCCTCCACTGTATCCTGTAGTATACTTTCGGACTGGAAAGTCATGGCGAAACATGTCCACCCTCCACTGTACCCTGTAGGATACTTTCGACTGGGATCACGGCGAGACATGTCCACCCTCCACTGTACCCTGTAGGATACTTTCGGACTGGGAGTCATGGCGAGACATGTCCACCCTCCACTGTACCCTGTAGGATACTTTCGGACTGGGAGTCATGGCAAGACATGTCCACCCTCCACTGTACCCTGTAGGATACTTTCGGACTGGCAGACAGGCCAGACATGTCCACCCCCCACTGTATCCCTGAGGATACTTTCGGACTGGGAGTCATGGCGAGACATGTCCACCCTCCACTGTACCTGAAATACTTTCGGACTGGGAGTCATAGCGAGACATGTCCACCCTCCACTGTACCCTGTAAGGATACTTTCGGACGGGAGAGTCATGTCGAGACATGTCCACCCTCCACTGTACCCTGTAGGATACTCTCGGACTGGGAGATCATGGCGAGACATGTCCACCCTCACTGTGCCCTGTAGGATACTTTCGGACTGGAGAGTCATGCCGAGACATGTCCACCCTCCACTGTACCCTGTAGATACTTTCGGACTGGGAGTCATGGCGAGACATGTCCACCCTCCACTGTACCCTGTGGATACTTTCGGACTGGGAGTCATGCGCGAGACATGTCCACCCTCCACTGTACCCTGTGGATACTTTCGGACTGGAAGTCATGGACAGACATGTCCACCCTCCACTGTACCCTGTAGGATACTTTCGGACTGGAAGTCATGGCGAGACATGTCCACCCTCGACTGTACCCTGTAGGATACTTTCGGACTGGGAGTCATGGCGAGACATGTCCACCCTCCACTGTACCCTGTAGGATATTTCGGACTGAGTCATGGCGAGACATTCCACCCTCCACTGTACCCTGTAGGATACGTTTCGGACTGGGTCAGGCGAGACAGTCCACCCTCCACTGTACCCTGTAGATACTTTCGGACTGGGAGTCAACGCAAGACATGTCCACCCTCCACTGTACCCTGTAGGATACTTTCGGACTGGGATCATAGGCGAGACATGTCCACCCTCCACTGTACCCTGTAGGATACTTTCGGACTGGGAGTCACGGCGAGACATGTCCACCCTCCACTGTACCCTGTAGGATACTTTCGGACGGGAGTCACGGCGAGACATGTCCACCCTCCACTGTACCCTGTAGGATACTTTCGGACTGGGAATCATGCCGAGACATGTCCACCCTCCACTGTACCCTGTAGGATACTTTCGGACTGGGAGTCACGGCGAGACATGTCCACCCTCCACTGTACCCTGTAGGATACTTTCGGACTGGGAGTCATGGCGAGACATGTCCACCCTCCACTGTACCCTGTAGGATACTTTCGGACTGGAGTCATGGCCAGACATGTCCACCCTGCACTGTACCCTGTAGGATACTTTCGGACTGGGAGTCACGGCGAGACATGTCCACCCTCCACTGTACCCTGTAGGATACTTTCGGACTGGGAGTCATGCGAGACATGTCCACCCTCCACTGTACCCTGTAGGATACTTTCGGACTGGAGTCATGGCGAGACATGTCCACCCTCCACTGTACCCTGAAAGATACTTTCGGACTGGGAGTCAAGCGAGACATGTCCACCCTCCACTGTACCCTGAGGATGCTTTCGGACAGGGAGTCATGCGAGACATGTCCACGCTCCACTGTACCCTGAGGATACTTTCGGACGGGAAGTCATGGCGAGACATGTCCACCCTCCACTGTACCCTGTAGGATACTTTCGGACAGGGAAGGTCACGGCGAGACATGTCCACCCTCCACTGTACCCTGTAGGATACTTCCGGACAGGGAGTCACGGCGAGACATGTCCACCCTCCACTGTACCCGTAGGATACTTTCGGACTGGAGTCATCGCGAGACATGTCCACCCTCCATTGTACCCTGTAGGATACTTTCGGACTGGGAATCAGCGAGACATGTCCACCCTCCACTGTACCCTGTAGGATACTTTCGGACTGGGAGTCATGGCGAGACATGTCCACCCTCCACTGTACCCTGTAGGATACTTTCGGACTGGGAGTCACGGCGAGACATGTCCACCCTTCACTGTACCCTGTGGATACTTTCGGACTGGGAGTCATGGCGAGACATGTCCACCCTCCACTGTACCTGTAGGATACTTTCGGACTGGAGTCACGGCGAGACATGTCCACCTCCACTGTACCCTGTAGGGATACTTTCGGACTGGGAGTCATGGCGAGACATGTCCACCCTCCACTGTACCCTGTAGGATACTTCGTCGGGAGCTGGGAGACATGTCCACCCTCCACTGTACCCTGTGGATACTTTCGGACGGGGAGTCATGGCGAGACATGTCCACCCTCCACTGTACCCTGTAGGATACTTTCGGACTGGGAGTCACAGCGAGACATGTCCACCCTCCACTGTACCCTGTTGGATACTTTCGGACTGGGAGAGTCATGGCGAGACATGTCCACCCTCCACTGTACCCTGTAGGATACTTTCGGACTGGCAGACACGGCCGAGACATGTCCACCCTCCACTGTACCCTGTAGGATACTTTCGGACTGGGAGTCATGCGAGACATGTCCACCCTCCACTGTACCCTGTAGAATACTTTCGGACTGGGAGTCATGGCGAGACATGTCCACCCTCCACTGTACCCTGTAGGATACTTTCGGACTGGGAGTCATGCGAGACATGTCCACCCTCCACTGTACCCTGTAGGATACTTCGGACTGGAGTCACGGCGAGACATGTCCACCCTCCACTGTACCCTGTAGGATACTTTCGGACTGGGAGAGTCATGCCGAGACATGTCCACCCTCCACTGTACCCTGTAGGATACTTTCGGACTGGGAGTCATGGCGAGACATGTCCACCCTCCACTGTACCCTGTTGGATACTTTCGGACTGGGAGTCATGGCGAGACATGTCCACCCTCCACTGTATCCTGTAGGATACTTTGGACTGGGAGTCATGCGAGACATGTCCACCCTCCACTGTACCCTGTAGGATACTTTCGGACTGGGAGTCATGGCAAGACATGTCCACCCTCCACTGTACCCTGTAGGATACTTTCGGACTGGAGTCATGGCCAGACATGTCCACCCTCCACTGTACCCTGTAGGATACTTTCGGACTGGAGTCATGGCGAGACATGTCCACCCTCGACTGTACCCTGTAGATACTTTCGGACTGGGAGTCATGCGAGACATGTCCACCCTCCACTGTACCCTGTAGATACTTTCGGACTGGAAGTCATGGCGAGACATATCCACCCTCCACTGTACCCTGTAGGATACTTCGGACTGGGAGTCACGGCAAGACATGTCCACCCTCCACTGTACCCTGTAGGATACTTTCGGACTGGGATCACGGCGAGACATGTCCACCCTCCACTGTACCCTGTAGATACTTTCGGACTGGGAGTCAGGCGAGACATTCCACCTCCACTGTACCCTGTAGGTATACTTTCGGACTGGGAACACGACGAGACATGTCCACCCTCCACTGTAGGATACTTTCGGACTGGGAGTCACGGAGACATGTCCACCCTCCACTGTACCCTGTAGGATACTTTCGGACTGGGAGTCATGGCGAGCATGTCCACCCTCCACTGTACCCTGTAGGATACTTTCGGACTGGAGTCATGGCGAGACAGTCCACCTGCACTGTACCCTGTAGATACTTTGACTGGGAGTTTACGCGAGACATGTCCACCCTCCACTGTACCCGTAGGATACTTTCGGACTGGGAGTCAGCGAGACATTCATCCTCCACTGTACCCTGTAGATACTTCGGACTGGGTCATGGCGGACATTCCACCCTCCACTGTATCCTGAAAAATACTTCGACTGGATCATAGCGAACATGCCACCCTCCACTGTACCCTGAAGATGCTTTCGGACTGGCGAGCATGGCGAGACATTCCACGCTCCACGACCCTAAGGATACTTTCGGACGGAGAGTCAAAGGCGAGACATTCACCCTCACTGTACCCTGAAGGATACTTCGGACAGGGAGAGTCATGGCGAGACAGTCCACCCCCACTGACCTGTAGATACTTTCGGGCTGAAAAGTCATGCGAACAATGTCACCCTCCATTGGACCCTGTAGATACGTTTCGACTGGAGAGTCATGCGAGAATGTCCCCCCCCAACTTACCCTGTAGGATACTCGATGGGAGTCATGGCCACATTCAGCCTCAGTATGAGGAAACTTCGACTGACAAAACATGTCCACCTTCACGTACCGTGATATTTTGCTGGGCATCGAACATGTCACCTCCCGTACCCAGAGCATTTTCGGACTGAACACGCGAGACATGCCAACACGGGACCCTTAATACATTCGGACAATGAGAAGTCATGGCAAGACAAATCCACCCTCCACTGTACCTGTTTGGATACTTCGACTAGTCATCGCACTTCAACACCCTCACTACCCGATACTTCGACTGGGAGAGCACGAGACATATCACTCTCCCTGTACCCTGTGATACTTTCGGACGGGAGTCAGGCGAGACTGGTCGACCCTACGGGTACCGGTAGGGAAGTCGATGGTAGACAGTCACTCACTTCTGTATAGTACTTGATGGGAGAGTCTGCAAATGTCACCTCCACTTACCCTGTAGAACTTACGGATCATACAACATGTCCACCTACTGTACCCGTTGGATACTTCGGACGGGAGAGCAGGCGAGACATGTCCACCTGCACTGTACGTAGGTACTTTCGGCTGGGAGTATGGCGAGACAGTCACTCACACTGTACCCTGAGGAAAACTTTCGGA
>CM031610.1:28660709-28663209 GCA_018398815.1 Conus ventricosus | reverse complement strand
CCACACTCTCTGGCAGCACTAAACTGTTGATGTCCTCCTGCCCGGGAGAGATCGACTTGGGCTGGATTTCAACCTGTGGGGCATTCCAACCAGGACCAAACTGTAGGCCTATCACCTCCTCTCCTCCGCCACGCCACTTATTCCTTGTCTCCTCCATACACACGGGTTCACCCTACCGGCAACGACTGTCCACTTGCCATTACGAGGAAACCCACCGGAGAAGACGCGGCATGGCTGCCGGGTCAGTTTAGCGTTTATTTACACACACACACACACACACACATACACACACGCACTTTTGTTCTTCTGGACAACATATAAGCTGAACACACACACACACACACACATACACACACACACGCATACACACACACGCGCGCGCGCACACACACTCAACTTCTGGTCAATATGTAAGCTGAAGACAGGGGAGGAGAACGAACTTCAGAAACTGCCGAGAGGAGACACGCACACACACACACACACGCGCGCGCGCGCGCGCACACACACACACGCACGCGCGCGCGCACACACCACACACACACACACACACACACACAACACACACACTTACATCGCCAGGCTTAAAGGCGTTGTCGGTGGCACGGCGGGCGGTGAGGCTGGCGCCCCGGAATGTGTCCGAGTCGACTGCCAGGGCCCCTACCGCCAAGTTGGGCGCCGTCATCAGCAGCTGACCCTCCGACCCGAGCTTCCCTTCCGCCCCAAGTCTGTCCGCGACAGCCAGCAATCTGGAACGAAGGACGGTGAACTGAAGGGCGTGGGTTATAGGTAGAAGCGGGCGAGTCAGAGAGCGAGTCAGAGAGCGAGTTTATCTTAGACCAGTCAGATCAATTAACTCGTTTTTTCTTCTGTCCCAACTTCTGTGCCACCTCGGTGACAGTGCACCCACGCCGCTCATTCCGACACCCCGTCCACAGCCACAGCCCGGTCAGTCCCCGCCGCAACCCCGCCACCGGCAATCCACAGGCAGCAGTCAATGTCAAGTCGTCAAGAGGCAACCCACCGGAGGAGACACTGCACTGCTGCCGAGTCACTTCGGTGGTGTTCAGTGGCGCTTGTTCTGATCCAACATACGCAGGACACCGCCTACTAAAGCCCCCTACTGACGACAATAATTGCCTAGTCGATGAGCCGGCGTGAGCGAGCTCTCCCTCCGGAGGGCGCCAACACGTCCGTCCAACGACAGCCCCCCCCCATGGACTGGCCGATACCGGTGACCCGACGGAACCAAACCAAGGCCACAGACGTGGCGAGAACATCGAAACTGAGGTCACCATGACAGCAGGCATGAAGGGCCACAGAACTTGAGACATTTGTTTTTTATGCTGATCGATTAGAATGAGGATGATAAAGATGATGCTACGGATTTCCATTTCGGTCCGAGACTACATGACAGGGCTGTACTCTACGTTTTCTTTCACAATATATCCCGGTGTCAACCAGGCCCGAGAGATACAGGCACCTGCAGTGTTCGTCAGGAAATTTGAGCAACACTCTCAGAGACGCGTCCATTAAGTGGACGAAACTCGACTGTGTGGTCCCAGTCTTCCGAAATTGAGCCTGCAGCAAAGTCAACTCTGGGTATGAGCCAGTCGGGGCAGATTATGAAGTGGGCGAGTCAGAGAGCGAATTCATGTTAGGCCAGTCAGATTAATTGTTTTGTCTCGGCTGCAGTTGGCACCCTGCGCGCCCACAATTTTTTTTTTTTTATAAATTTTTTTTTTACAAATAACACAAATCGCACCTTCATTTTTTTTTTTTGCTGCTTTCGCCTCCACGCTTCAGTGCTAACACCGCGTTCCCACTGTCGGAGTGAAAGTTGTGCGTGAAAGTTCTGAGTGGATCGTGGATCACTCAGGAGTGAAGCGACAAAGGGCCCTTTCACTCCAAATAGTGGGAATGCATTTGGGTGATCGGTTGTGAGCGATCTATTTGGGGAGCTGACCCAAGCATTTCCTGTGGGCCTCAGACTGTGGCTGGCAAGGCTCGCACGCAACCGAAAATTTTCCCGCGGTATGCAAATGGACACGATGAATGCAGTAGGTGCCACTTGTGTTTAAACATGTTTGAACACAAATCTCGACCACGGAGGATCTGACCGTGCACAATCACTCAAGCTGGCTAGGAGTGAAAGGGTCGGTAGTGGGAATGCTACTGCATTCATCGAGAACTTTAACGAATTTAGCCCAAAAACACGATCACTCTGTCATTTCGCTCATAGTGGGAAGGGGGTTTAACGAAGCGAAGCCAATGACACTTGCAAGTGGAGAGTAAAATCTTTCGTTATTAAAAAGGGGGGGGGGGGGGGGGGGGCACTGTTCGTCTCTGTCATCTACGATGAAGGGACACTGAACAGACACCAACGCTTCATCCGTCAAAATACCGAAATCGAATATTGGAATCTAAAGCCACCTGTGTGTCTTTGTTTCGTTCGAGCCTTTTCTTTCTGCAGCTGAAAGGGTCTTGATTTGTGTTGGGTGTG
>CM031610.1:28645634-28659709 GCA_018398815.1 Conus ventricosus | reverse complement strand
GGGTGTTTTTTTTATTTTTTTAAACTTTTTTTTTAAAATTTTCTTACCATACCATTGAGATGATCCCAGGAATTAAGAACATATTATTTTTGTTGAGTTTTTTTATAAGGGTAATATGAGGTTTTGTGGGATTCATTGTGTAAGATTTTGCATGACAGTGCTGTACTAGTCTAGCCTGCTGTCATTCGTGCTTAGTATTTTACCAGACATGTAGAATATGAGTTAAAAAGATAAGAGTTATTTGCTCAATGGCGCTTGTATGCTCTAGGGCACATCAATAAAGTAACAACTGTTTTGTGTTTTCAGTAATTTTGGTTTGAGCCTGTACATACAGAGGGCTGGTTTTGGAGCTATTGGAACCAGAAATTCCTATAAATACGTGTGTCAAAAATGGCCATGACTCCATGTAGTAAAAATGATGATGGCACCATGGAAGGATCCGTAACCAATTGTGGAATCATGAACTGTGACTAGTCTTGACATGACGGTGTTGTCTACAGATCATTGAGGGTTCCCATGACCAAACTGTGGCGCTGTGTGAACTCACTCACTGTCATGTCTGTTAAAAAGTGTGCTGTTGGTTAGTGTGCTGAGGGGGATGAAGCAGTGTCTTCCGGGTTACCAGTTCCCTGATGATAACCACTGCTTCATTCTGGGTGCCTGCTTTTAGTGTTTCTTGTGGAGTGGTTTACAGTCCTTTAAAGAAAGTTGTGGTAAGACATTTCAGTGGGTGTTATTTCGAATTTCACATGCTTTGGCCATCAGTGGGGACTGATACTTTCTCTGCATCACTTTTTTTTGTATGTGTTTATTTGTTACTAATTTTTGTTTGTGAAGGTGCATTAAACTGTAAACTTCAAGGGCTTTAAATTTGAAAGGAAAAGAGTGAGATAAGAAGTTGCCCCTGCCTAACTCTTCACTGTTCAACAGGGGAAAAAGCCAGGTCTGTCTGCTGGATTCTTTGCCTGCTGGAAATAGAATTATGTTGTATGCAGTCATTTCTTACTTTTTGGGTGACCATCAGTTTTTCTGATTGTCACTGGTTTGTGTTGCAGACGGGCCCCACCTATTTAATCCTGTTTGGCTTTACAGTCAAACCGTTGTACACACGTTACCAAGAAAGGCCCCGTCCTGTGGTGGCATGAAGACCCAACACCAAACACAGAGGCAGTGCCAGAGAAAACAGCCCCCAGAATGCATCGGCATCTCTGTCTTCGATACTGGCATCAAACATTGACAAAGACCCGCTTCCTTTCAACCAACTGCACACTGACCCCAGACGTGGTGCGTGAAGAGGTGGAGATCTTCAAGACCGACTTCAACGATCGCATGAAGCAGTCCTTTTCAACTCCATTTGTCGGCGTACTACATGCCTTTGTCCCTCTCTGCTTTGCGCAGGAATGATTTGCTTTTGTTTTTTTTTGTCCCTTTGCACCTTCCAGTTTGTGTGATTTGAATTGGAATGTGTTTGATGGAACTCTCCCTCCCCCCCTTCTCTGTTACAAATTCTGTTGTTTAATTCAAGGCTGCAATGGGTCAAGCTGTTAACTAACGTACAGAGTATGGTCATCTTCATCCCATGCAAACTTTCACTGTGGAAGGAAAGCTGAAAAAAAGGATCCCCGGCTCAAAAAAAATCATCCTTGGTCCTTACAACATATATGAGATGTTATACCATGTCCAAAGCTTTTCTGAAGTTTGTGACAGGTTATGATCAATAAATAACATTAATTTGGCCTTGAAAAACTAGGTTGTTCATAAGACTTACGGCACTTGTGTTTTTAAAAGGTATAACATGGGTTTTTTAAAATGGTCAAGATACATCTAGTTCTGTTGACAGGTCACCATTTAAGATGTTCACGGAGAGTCTGTGTCAGTGAGAAAAGGGTTTTCATAGGAAGTTGCAGTCATTAAACAGAACAAAAGGGCAGAATTAATTGCCTAGGCTCATTTATTGAAGTTGGCATTCGGAGGGGCTGTTTTAAATTTTCATAAGGGTCTTGAAACTTGTAAGCTGTTTTGACAAATGAACTTTTTGAATAGCGCATGATACGCCTTTATCACCCTACCAGCACTGACAGTTTCATGGAGTGAAAGAAATGAGGGAAAGGGGTGTAACGATGGGGTGTGGGTTGATGTGTATGTGTAGGTGCAATCCTGTGTTAAGACGCATTGAACCTTTCTCTCTCCTGTAATCATCACATTTTTTTGTTTACGTATGTAGCCTTTGCTGCCTTGACAGAACTGTAGAAATTTTGGGTTTCTATTTTCTGACCATGCTTTTTTCTTTATATTTAACTCTTTTTTTTAATTCAATCAACTGTTGTGCTCTGGTTAGATGCTTGAAAGAAAACTTTTAACAAATGAAAATGGATTGCACAAGTTGGTAAACCAAAGCTCTTATATTTTACTGGACATGAGGGACAGAAAATTCTGGTCTGTACTTTTTTTGTTTGTTTGTTGTTGTTTTTTTGTTTCCCCATATACATACAAATATACATAATAAACATCAGCCTGATATGGCCCTTTGCATCGGCTGGGCTATAAGCAATATTACCTTACGATTATACGTGCATACATATACACAAATAATTGACAGCCTTGCCTGCCAAAACCTTCTAGTTCTTTTAAACCCAGATGAAGTAAAGATATCTCAAAATTTAAAAGTATATGTCTTTTTTTGAAAAGTGGGAAAGAAACAAGACTGAACTTGCAGATTGGAGCCTATTTTGCACAGTCTGAAGTCTGTAAATTAGAATTTGTTTTCATATGCTTTGAGCAGTGTCTTTGCTCTGCTGGTCCAAATTTTTTTTTATAGTTAATTTGCAGTTTTAAGGCACAAAAAATGCTCGCCCCATCTGCTAGCCATTGGGCGCTCTTCTCTCCATTTACAGTGCTCCATACAGGGAAGTAGTTTATTCCATAGGGGCCTTTTAAATGAGTTTTATCCCTCAACCTCTACCAAAGGTTTGCTATTGTCGAATATTGAAAGTTTGATGAGTTGGCAGAGTAGTTTCATAGCTCAGACCGGGTCTTTTCCCTGAGAAGTGACCTGTCAGAAAGCAGTTTGGTGAAGAATGAAATGGTGTTAAATTGGCATTTGCTTTAGATTTGTTACGTCTCTTTGGAAACTGTTTTAGCTGTGAACGTGTTGTATGACAAAGATCAAGCATCTTCCTTCCTTTTCCCCCACCCCCTCTCCCTCGTTCTCCCATGTTCCCCCTGCACAGACATTCAACAATTCGTGTTTTACTTTGTCATGAAATGCTCAAGACACCATTTTTTTGGGGGGGGGGGGTAGCTTTCAAAATGTTTGTTTAGGCTAAGAAGTACAGCTTAGCTTGGACATTACCTTGACAACCCATTTCTTTTGTCCATTTGTCTAAGGTCCAGCAGCTGTTCAAAACAGTTGTGACACATGCTGGGTAAAGTGGTAACCCCACTGTTGTTTTGATTGGAATCTTTTATGTTCACATGCTTGTTTGCCATTGTGCTTTAAGTATTTCTTTCAGTTCAGATTTTCACCCACTCAAAAATTTAGCGATTACCAGTTTCTGTAAGTCACTGGACACAAAACACACCGGATGCACAGCAGAGGATTAGACGTGAGGAATGTTATAGAACCAGAAATGTTAATCTTGTTGGAGAGACATTCTTTGAGGGCTACAATGTTATGATCATTACATTCTGTTATTTACTTCCGTTATTCACTTCCAGATCAGAAACTGGAATCTTCAGGCTGGTGCCCAGATAATCTAAGATAGTTTGTTCTTTCATTGTTACGCTGTGACAGTTGAAAGAAAAGTAATTGGTTTAAATATGTGTGTAAGCGCGCGCATGTGGTGGTGGGATGTGTGTGTTGTGTGTGTGTGTGTTGTGTGTGTGTGTGTGTGTGTGCGTTGTGTGGCTTTACTTGTTTGACTTGTTATGCGTCCTTTATGTGTGTGTGTGTGTGCGCATGTGTGACATGCGTTAAAGAGTGAGTGTGTTCTGAGTATGTGTGTGCATGTTTGAAAGGGAAGGGAGGGGTTACATAAATTTTTGTTTCTTTGTTGTTGTGCGCTCCGTTGCCTTTTTTCCGTCCAAAGAAAACTCGGCGTAAGCTTTTATTTCGTGAGTGCTTTTGTCAGTCTACTCCTTTTGTTTTTATATTAACACTTGCAGTATGTGAAAAATGGGCTAACACTTCTTTCCCCCAAAGAGTTTTGATGGGAGGTAGTTTATAATTTTGAAAGTCCAAAGCTGCCAGCCATCCCGCTTTCAGCAGAATTTATTTTGCTCAAAGCTCGTCATTCCGCTTGATGTAAAAGAAATTTTGCTCTTTAAAAGAAAAAAGAAAAAAATTTGTTTATTCGCAGAGTTTACACATCTGCCGTTCCTATAGCCAAAGAGCAGTTCGGAAACTTACTTCTGGTTCAGCTTACTTCTGCGCCCTCATCATGTCGAAACGGCTTGCTGGACCAATTAAACCCTGAGGCAGTAAAGAAGAAAAAGAAATAAGAAAAAGAGGTGCAGATTCAGGTGGCTTTCAGCGGTCATGATGGGATGCTGCTGATCCCAGTCAACAATTCGGTCCCGTGGGAAGTGTTCAGCCTTGTCGGGAAGAACCTTACAAATTTCATCCCTGGGGCAAACTCTACAGGGCGCTGGTGATCCTGAAGTGCAAAAAATAGCCAAGTCATAAGCTGAAGCTTAGTGACAGTGTGCCTCAAAAGGAATTTCTGACAGTTGAGAGGAATACATATGCTATTGCATCCACACAAAACAATCACATTCCAGATGCTTTATTTTCTATCCTTCTGTTAGATCGAATCACAGTCTCTGCAGTGAATTGGCTGAGACTGTGATTCGATCTAACAGAAGGATAGAAAATAAAGCGTCTGGAATGTGATTGTTTTGTTGTGGATGCAATAGCATATGTATTCCTCCAGCTGTCAGAAATTCCTCTCAGTTTTCAAAATATTCTAAGTCTCTTCAGTGGTTGGCAGGTCTTCAAGTCGTTTCGATCAAGATTTCTTTGAAATAGATTTTCAGCCAGCTGAGAGGAAGCAGGAATTGCTCCAAGTGGGGGTGTACACCCTGTCCTGAGAGGACTCTGCATGCTTGTTGATTCGGCTGCTAAGACAGATCGGTCATTACATGTAAGATGTGGGTCTCCATGACCAGTAGGAAGGGCCCATGGCTTGCTTCCGTGCCCGCACTGTAACTTTCTGCGGAAGACCACTGAATAATGCACAGAACTCTCTGGGCTTTTTCCCACTCCTGTTAGTTTTTCAACGTGTTTTTTTTGTGTTAAAACCTGTTCTCTCTTTCTCACCTATTTTTTAAAAAAAATTAGTTAGTAGGATGCCTTTAAAAGGCATTATTCCCATGCTCTCATTCTGGCTCTCATTACCCTGGTAAAATAAAATTGTGTTAGTTCGTTCGTCCCCTTCCCCAGTCATGATCGACCCGAAAGGCAACTGGCGGGGAGCAATTAGTATCCAGTTGTCATGAGGCAACCAGTCAGAGGAGACACTGCACTGCATGGTAAATCACTTCAGTGGTGTTCAGTGAAGGTTCTGTGGTCCAGCAGTAATTGCTTAGTGGGAGAACAAGTCTTGGTGGGCAGCCTCCCGTGGAGGGTGCCACCATGTTTGTCAAGTGAGACCAGGGAAGGTGGAGAGGAAATCCACACTGAGGTCAGCAGCAGAGCAGGGCATAAAGAGCCAGAGTTGGACACCTCTCTCTCTCTCTTTCTTCTCTCTCCTCTCTCTCCTCCTCGTCTCTCTCTCTCTCTCTCTCTCTCTCTCTCTCACACTCCCCTCTTGGGATGGGCTGGATGAAGACTCGGATCGGGGGGTGGGGGTGGGGGTGGGTAAGGGCAGTCGGAGAGAAGTTAAGACTACAGGAGAATATTTTCTGAAAAAGATGTAATGTCTTGATTTCCTTTTATGCTATGCATTTAAACTTGTAGGTCTCAAAGTCCTTGTTTAGAATTAACTGACTGGAGCTGTTTGTGGGACTACTAGATTAGGTGTAGAACAATGCTTTCAGTAAGAAAGGAAAAAAAAAAAGGCTGTTCAGGAAAACGGATTCTGCCCATGTTGATGTAGTACATCACAATTCGTTTCATTGTGTTGTTGGAAAAGCAGCTTTTATGAGGAAGGGTAGTTGCAGGATTATTTTAACCAAGTTTGATAAATTCTGAAGAATTCAGTTTCCAAACTCGGAGCAATTTAAGGTTACATCTCTGTTAGAATTTCGTCACAAATGGGGTATCGTCAGATTAACTAGCCATCTTGAAGTGATGCAAGAGATGAACTACAATATAGCAAAGATGTCATAATCTTCAGTAATTCGTTTCGTAGAGGGCCTTTAATGCAGAATGCAGAGTTGCTGATTCCAGCTCATGCACTTGTCACATATACAGCTTCATTCTCGTTTCGTTAAAGAGGCATCCATGTACTTTAATGCCACATGCTCTACACCTAGAGGTCACAGTGTGTAGGGGTTACAGCAAAAAGACAGATAAATCGATAAATAAATGAATAAAGATTAAAACAGATGAAAGAAGGCACCATGAATGATACTTGAAAGATACCTGACATCGCATTAACTCGTGTGCTGGTTGCAAAACGCACACACTCACACACACACTTTTCAGGTCTCTTGTCTGTTTCTGCATTTGTCAGTAAACAGATATCCATTCGATACATTTTGTGAAAAGACATACGTAGAGCTACTACAGGTAGTAATATTATTACAATACTAACATGCATGTAACATACATATGATACACGCATGTGCAATGTTGATGTATATCAGTATAGGTAATCTGTTGCTGTCATGACACCTGAGTGCATTTCTCCCTAGAATGAGTATTGATGAAATTACATTTCAGCTTTTATGATAAGTATGTTGCCAACAGCAGTGTGAATATGATCATACACCTCTGCTGCCGTTTTTATGTTCACTTTTCATACTGCTTTGTTTTCATTGTTCATGTGTGCGTTGCTTTTCTATTTTCACATTGCCTCAGTATGTTTTCTTTGTTTTCTTCTGGTTTATACATATAATTGTGTTCTTTTTCTTTTCTTATTCTTTTTTTTAAAAGATGACATTCAATTTTCTTCTGAGTCTCTTTGTCTGTCTGTCTGTTTGTCTCTGTTTGTGATCAAGACCAAACTTCACTGGTCATTTCAGTGGTTTTGAAAAAAATTGATGTGTTATCCTTTTTCTGTGCATATATATATATATTTTTTATCAAGCAAATCAGTTTCCATTGATGTGATGATCATGTCGCTCTGCTTCTCACTTTGTATGATGTGATGCAGGTCGTCCTCTTTAAAGTTCTGAGCCTATCTGCATTCAGTAATGATGTAACTTAATTTTAACAATTTGGTTGTTTTCATAAATTTCAGCTTTATTCACCATACAAGTTTTAATTGTATGTTGCGTTCACTTAAAAACATTTTAGATCAGCCAATTTCATTCCTTTGGTTATCAATCCATTTTTACACACATATATGTTATGCCATAGTCCAGTGTATCAGTACCATGGGAGTAAAACTCCACTTGACAACACGAAGGCAAAGCTCAGTTGACCTTTTTTTTTTTTTTTTTACTTTTTAAGAATTTTTTTTTTCTTTATCTTAACAGTAAAATGTACCCAAATTTTAGACACAGTGTCTTGTCCTGTAACTCTGTTTGTCTGTGTCCTTGGCGGTAACTAACCCCCTCTCTTTCTAAATTTTGCTTCATTTTCCGCCCTCTGTCCCTCCGTTTTGAAACTGTACCCAAATTGTTTGGGTGTAACCAATTCTGATTGAGCGAGTGAAGAAAAAAGTAACGCGCACAGGACTTGTGGTTGTTGGACTGTTATCGCCATGGCTTGAAGTGGCACAGCACTTTTCTCCTGTTTGATTGAATTTCTTTGTGCAGTTAGTTTGTTTTTTTTTGCTCTCAAGGAGATCTACTTTATTGTGGCTACATCATAATACTGCTTTTGTAATAACTTTTTTTTTACCGTTGAGGATGGAAAAACATTATCGGAGGCAAATGTTAAGTTGAAATCACCCAAGCAGATGAAAATAATGCAGATATTAATGACAGTAAATCAGTGTATCAGTGGCAAGGTAAAGGGGCTTTGAGAAAGGGGAAGGGGCAATGGGAGAGAAGGAAAAGTGTCTGTGGACAATGAATGATGGGAGAAAAGACAAAACAGTTTCAATTTGCATTAAAAAAAAACAACAGTATGTCTTTCATTGCTAAACAAAATGGTTGCATGTAAACAAAATGTTTTCATTCGTCAAATTCTTTCATTACGTAGTATCTGACTTCACAAAAAATGAATTAGTGAATTGAAATTGTTCATTTTGCTTTCAGAACATACCTTTGTACATGCCACACATTTCTTTTGGGTTTATTTTGGGCGAGTTGAATCTTTGTCTACTTTGGTGCAGGAAAATAGGGTTTCTTTTTTAGATAAAGGTTTCAGGTTTTAAGATGGTTTCCTGGACGTTAGTGTGGCTGTGTGTTCTTGGTGAGTCGAGTCTCAGTAGCGTTCCTCTTGATAAGGTCACTTCTGGCCCATGTATAATGGAAAGTTGCTAGAGAATTAAAGAAAACCCCGAGGTATATTTATGAACAGTTAGTGATATCATGATTGTGTTCAGTAACGTTAATATGTCAACTTTGCATGTGAACTACAGCATGATACCATGGTAACAGCGTAGGGTAAATTTGTTAGTTTATATCCTGTAAACTGGAAAACTTGTCAACTTTGCATGTGAACTACAGCATGATATTATGGTAACAGTGTGGGGGTAAATTTGTTAAGTTTATATCCTGTAAATTGGAAAACTTGTCAACTTTGCATGTGAACTACAGCATGATATCATGGTAACAGTGTGGGGTAAATTTGTTAGTTTATTTCCTGTAAACTGGAAAACTTGAATGTGACGGAAACATTTTTGGTTTCATTTACTCGCTTATGCACATGCGCACACACCTATGCAGTCATGCCTGCACAGTGAGCACTTCAGTGGTAATTGCCGGTGAAAATACTGTTTGCCAAAGTGGACATTTTTTTTTTGAGCCGCTGATCCCAGGGGCCTGTTTATTTTGCTGACAGGCAGCTAAATAAAAACAGAGCTTGAATCCAGAGTGGAAAAAAATATGTACATAATTTCCCAGAAGCATGTGCGTCATGGTCAAATCAGATTTCAAACCCTTGGCATAGTGGCAGGTTTTAAAAATAAATCACTGCATTACGTCATGTTACGCCTACATTATACTCTTGGTTTCTTCACCAATTCAAGACTGATGTTGATCTTCATCCTGTAAACAGACAGCCTGAAGCCAGCCATGATTGAATTGTTATATCTTACTTAAGCCTGCTAACCATGGGGGAAGCCAACAGAGTAATATTTTCCTTATCTCAATAACGAACAAAACTACACTCAGATGGTGTGAAAAATTTACAAGGTTCTGGTCTTGTCAGCTTTAGTAGGTGTAGATGAAATGAAAGCCTGTCTTGAGGTTTGTTTCAGTGCACCTACATCATGCATTGTTGCTAGTTATCGTTTCCTTGGGACTGGTGCCGACGCTGTTGTTGACCAACAGGGGAGGTAGTTAGTGTTGAGACTAGGTTTGCAAAATTCTTAGTGCAGGCACTGATGCACACCAATTTATATCATTATAGGTAAGCACGTAGAATTTACACCAGTTAGGAACACAGAATGTAACAAACATTATTTTATGTAATGCCACAACGCTGCAGTATGGTAGGTAATTCTGAAACTGAGCATGGAATGAAAGTCTTTAAAGCAGGAGAGGAAGGGAAATGCAGAGACACCACACCAAGAAATAACGGCAGAAGCAGCACTCTCGGTAAACACTCGGAGATCAGACCGATGCGTAGAGTATGTTGGTTCTGTTAAAGCAGAAGAGATTTCCTGCCATGAAACAAATGTTTATCAGATTTGGAGCATGTGTGGATGTTGCAAAGACTTGGAGAGGAAGTGTCTTTGTGGTTTGAAATACGGAATGAAGTGTGACTGCAGCAGACGGCGATGGGGGAGGGAGGGGTGTAATGACGGATGCATTATCTGACAGATACTGACTATTACATTGCACTAGCAAAGTGGCCTTTTCCCGACTCCAGTCCTGCTGTGTTTCAAGCTGATCTTATTCAGGTGGTTTTTGCTGCAGTTATATTTTGTGTGCCTTGCATTTTTTTCAGTAGTAGAGAAGTTGGGGGGGGGGGGGGGAGAATCTGAGGAACCAGTTTGTGTACTTTTCTATGTGTGTGTGTGTGTGTATGTGTGTGTCGTCATCAGTTTAATGTCCTTCCACTATAGTGATTCAGACAGTTTATGTGTGGTGAATGAAGTATGCAAGTGATGAAGTGTATTATTCCATTAACGATAGAATAATGACATTTCCCCTCCCCCCCCCCTCATCCCCCATCCCTTCGACCTTGACAATTTTTAACTGAGAAGTGATAAGACTACAGATAAGGACCAGTTGAACTATTTAACAAACACTTACAAACTGAGTCAAGAACAGAGTAATGTTTAAAAATATATGGTAAAGGCAATGAAGTTGATCCACCAGTGTAACCATCAGTACCCGAATGTCTTAGCTCTCTTTGCTCTTGGGCATTGAATCAGCAAATGACTGACATTTAAGGATTTCCCACACATACATTTAACATTTGTTTTCAATGCGTTCAAACGGAAGATCTGTGGATTAAGCTTTCAATCTCCCTAGATGAGGAGGAGACTTGTTTGAACGTTTTCCCATTGTACCCATCACTAAATTTTACACAATTGTGATAATATTGATTGTCTGAGTTCATCAATGAGGTTTTAACTTTTTCTCTTAATGTTGAATTTATAATTGAAAAACATTCATTCATATCTAAGGGACCTTTGAGTGGTATTGCATAATTGTGTGTGTGTGTGTGTGTGTGTGTGTGTGTGGTGTGTGTGTGTGTGTGAGAGGGAGAGAGAGAGAAGGGGAGAGAGAGAAATCCAAGGAGTTTTATATGAGCGACAGTGAGGACAGCCCTCATGTGGCCACTGCAGTTGGCTGGGCTATAAACTTCAGAGAAAGGATGGGATGGGAATGAAGGAGCAGAGTCTAAAGATTTAGCAGAAAGCTATCGTTTGAGTGTGAATTTAAAGCTTCTCTTCCAGGAATGTATTATTACTTCCCAAGAATGAGATGATGGGCTTATGCTCAAGATAGACAAAAGTTACATTCCGTTGTTTTCTTATGCAGCTACATGTTACATAATCAGAAAAAGTTACATTCCGTGTTTTCTATGCAGCTACATGTTACATAATCGAAAAGTGTGAGAACTGCGCCTTGGGATTAGTGTCTCCTTTTTGAGATTGTAATGGTCCAACAAGAATATTTAGTGTGCTTGCATTTTTTGTGTGTGTGTGCTGTCCCATCTTCTGTGCCGCCTTGGTGGGCAGTGCACCCACGCTGCTCATTCCAACACCCCATCCACAGCCACAGCCCAGCCCGGTCCGCAGCAGCCCCGGCATCGGCACTCCACATGGAGCAGGCAATGTCAGGTTGTCAGGAGGCAACTGATTCTGTCGAGTCACTTCGGTGATGTCCAGTGGCACCTGTTCTGATCCAACAAAGCCGGACACCCCCTACTATGCCCCATACTGATGACAACAATTGCTTAGTCGCTGAGCCGATGTGAGTGAGCTCTCCATCCAGAGGGCTCCACCACATCCGTCCAACGACAGCCTCAATGAACTTGCCGATAACGGTGATCTGACGGAATCAAACCAAGGCCACAGACGTGGAGAAGACATCGAAACTGAGGTCACCATGAAGCAAGGCATGAAGAGCCACAGAATTTGAGACTTTTTTTTTTTTAACGCTGATCGATGAGAATGATGAAGATGATGCTATGGATTTCCCTTTTGGTCTGAGACTGCATGACAGGGCTGTAACTGTATGCTTGCTTTCATAATATATCCCAGAGTAAACCAGGCCCGAGAGATGCAGGCACCTGCAGTGTTGGTCAGGAAAAGTGAGCAACACTCGCAGAAACGCATCCATTAAGTGGATGAATCTCGACTGTGTGGTCCCAGTCTTCCCAGCTGATCCGGTATCAAACTCAGCTCTGGGTAGGAGCCAGTCGGGGCAGAGAAAATCCCATATGACTCTGATGGTAATCGAACCTACAGCCTCCCAGTCAGGGTCTGCAACGCTAACCACTTCGCCACGGCGGCTGGTTAGTGGGCTTGCATTTTGCCTTTAAGGGTGTTTGCTACTCACAAAATGGATGACAAAAAGTTACCCTGCTATAATAGAAAGAAATATTGTCATTACCATTTCACCTAATTTTATGTTTTTTGTTGCTAAAAGATTTTTCTTTGGTATATCTCTTTTCTGGTTTGTTTTGGTGTAACTGCATACCACAGATATTTATAATGACCAAACTTTATTGCAGATATGTGTGTGTGTGTGAAAGAGAGAGAGAACTTTGGAGTAAGTAAAATATGAACAGATCTTCACATGAAGAGTTCAGTATACTTCTGGCAACATTTCATATCACGATACAGAAAAAAAAGAGAAATTGTTGAAGACAGTGTCACAGACAACAAGCAGGTTTGTTTCCCAAAATGTCAGTTTCTGTTTATAATACTTATCATAATTCAATTTTTCTGAGGCCAACAGTTAGTGGCAGAGTAATTATGATTGCTGGTTTGTATGTAGTACATACGAAAGTGATGCAAGTAAATGTGCCAGTTTGTTTTTGCAGTTGAAATGTTTACAACATAGTGTTTAAAAACTTATTGTGTTGGAATTTATGAATTCTTTAACGATACTCTTTCAGGTCCGTTCAAACCTAAAAGAGTTCCTCTCATCCACCTCTGGTGGTTGCAAAGAAGAAACGATTCTATGCTGGCTGCACACCAGCCATTCGTCTTTTACTCATTCATACCTTTTAAAGAGTGAAGAAGCTCTGTGGTGCATTCCTTGTTATGTGCCACTCACAATGAAACACATATTGTTTAGAGTGTTGGGACTTGCATGATGTGAGACGCAAATATTTTACAACAGATTCCATGAAAACCATGTTCAGAGATGTTTCATCTGATGCGTCTTTGAATTCTTGAAAGAGATTATCATTTTCATCAGATCTGAGGTTTTATAGTGGAAAGATTTTTAACAAGGTTTCGGATGGGTTTTTAGAAGATTATTTTAAAGAGTTGTGTGAATGAATGACTTGTGAGTTGATTTTAACATGGTGACAGCCCTGATATGACCCTTTGCGGTCGGCTGGGCTATAAGCAACATTATCTTACCTTACCTCCAGCGGTCTCTTTAGCATGGTTATCGACCAAACGCAACTTATGGTTGCCAACAAACACTTACAGGTTTACAAAAATTATTTTACATTTATGTAATACTTGTTTGTACGATTCCTTTCCCTCGGTCATATTTTGACACATACAAGTGAATAAAAAATCATTTTACATGTATGCGATACTTGTTTGTACGATTCCTTTCCCTTGGTCATGTTTTTTTGACTCGTATTGATGTGATGGCGGTGGTTGCGTGTTGTTTCAGAACACACTGTATTACGACACATGGTGGGTGGGGCAGCACGTGTGTTTGACCTGGCTGGCACCTTCCTCAGCTGATCACTCACTTCCTGTCCCCACGCTACTTGGACCTGCTGCATCGCAGTGCCCTCCACCTGGGCCGCTGGCAGAGGGTAGAGGGCAGGCATGTCCATGTGCCCTACAGCGCGTGAGTCATGCTGAAATCACCCTGAGATTACATGTGTCTGTCAGTGTTGTTTGAAATTCTGTGTGTATGATTAGCGTGTGTCGTCTGTGTAAGTGTTAGAACGGAGACGTCAGGTTTTAAATAGTGTCTGATGTTGAGAAGAAATCTTGTTTTGGAAATTAGGGGTTATTCGTGTGTGTCACACACCCCATGCCAACTAATTGTACATAGGTATGTATCTATTAAAAAGAAAAAGAGACAAACAGTGGTAATAGAATATTCAGAAACTTTTGAGTTTAACCAGCTTTGTCGTCTTCATCTGT
>CM031610.1:28628272-28640536 GCA_018398815.1 Conus ventricosus | reverse complement strand
AATGCTGCCTTCCTCTTCCTTTTGGGGGGAATGTTTTTTTAGAAAAAGCATAATGTGTTTATTATGCTTCATCTCCACTTACCACCCACCTTGGAGTCCAACTAAGGGGCCAGGGCCAGAAAACAATTCTTGACCCTTCCAGGCTTCGGAGAGATATACGACAAACAGAAACTACCAACCCTATCCCCCTGATCATGCTCAACTCCCGGGGACTGAGAGCTGAGCACTGCAGGGGTTTACTTGGCCAGTAGGGGAACTGTCTGTCTTGACCCAACCCCAAAAAGGGGAGCCGATTAGTACACCCGGGCCAAAGTGTACTCCCTGTCTAGGAGAGGTCCGAGCCAAAGTGATGTGTTGAGAGCACAGGCCTCCTCAAGCACTGGCCCTCTCAATCACCAGGATCTCATTCCCCCCCGACACAGGTCGCACCGCACGGCAAACACGGCGGATCTTAAGGAGACCACAGAGAGAAAAGGAGTGTGGAAAAGAAGACTTGAAGGGGAGACGAAGATAGAAAAGGGCCAAATAAGAAGGCAGAAAACTAGAAAAGGAGAAAGGCGGGTTACTCTTAGTCAGGATCCTCACCCTTAGCCTATCTGACATGGGAAGCCCTACCAGGGCATCAACTCCTTACACGTTACGCTTAGGCCATACAGCATCTTCACCTCTCAGGCCTACAAGCAGTGTGAAAAAACCAGCCTATCTCCAAGTATTGATGCCCCCGTCAGCAAAGCCTAAGGGATCACTGGACCGCGCAAGCCCTCCGACCACGGCAAGGTCGCAACCCCCGGAGGGGCTGTGTAATGTAAAAACAAACAACCAAACAAACAAAAAAGGTTAAGCCATGAAGCTGCAGCCAGCAGAAAGTGACATAAAACGTAAATGCTAAGCGTAGAGTCCCCAAGAGCTAACTTAGACTCATGCAGACCTGCCTACCTCATGTTGTGCTCATCAGTAATAACCACAGAGATTTTCAGTAATTTGCATTTCCTTCAGTAATTCCACGGACGCGTAATACACGGCGTTTTTGAACAAATAATGTGTACAAAACTCCAACTACATTTTTAACATTGAACAAATAATGTGTACAAAACTCCAACTACATTTTTAACATTTTAACAAAAAATATAAACAGTAAAAAAGAAAACAAAAACAACAAAGCAGAATTAAAATACCTTGGGATGATGGCAGATGACGGACTCAGGACAGGAGTTTCAGGTCAATTCAAAGGTGATATACTTGACAGTTTGTAACTTACACAGCAGTCACCACAGATGACACCACTGATGAAGAACCTAATGTACAAACCCCCCCCCCCCCCCCCCCCAAAAAAAAAAAAAAAAAAAAAAAAAAAATGTGTGTGTGTGTGTGTGTGTGTCCTGAGCTGTGCTGACAAGATAGTGGCGAAAATGAAAAGGACCTTTTCATTTTCGCCACTATCTTGTCAGCACAGCTCAGGGACAAGTTGTTTTCGCAGATCAGCTCACACAACAGTCTTTCTGCGTTGGTGATCTTCCGTGTGTGGGTCTGACGGCTGCTCTCGCTGGATTTCGTAAACAACGATGTGATCTTCTGACTGGAGGCACTCGCAGCTGTCTCTTTGTGCATTTTCCCCGAGATATGGCGCTTGCAGTCATTTGCTCCCCCATGTCCGATGGAGAAGTCTGAATTGCACACCGAGCAGAAATGAGTATACAATCCAGGTCCATGACAAGGCCAAGTCCGCGTGTATTTACTTCGGAACACTTGCTTCTTCGCCTTCTTCCGTTGTGGCACAGTGGTTTTCGAACCCTCGTCATCGGTTTCATGCAAACGTTTAGAAGATTTCTCCGCCATTTTTCACAATCGCCGGCAAAAAATCGGTTGAAACTTTGTCTTACAATGGCTGAACAAAAAGCTTCGAATGGCGCGCACAGATGTGATGGCGTGTCGTGTTGGCCCACAGCACCACATTGACCAATCGCAAGTTCCGAACTATCTGTGGTTTCGGCTTGAGTCAAGGGAAGTTACTCTGCGGTCTCGGAAAGGTCTAGCAGTCGACAATTTTTCGAGTCTGAAATTTGCGTAGTTTTTCAATTTTCTTTTCCGTAATTTCGCACGGAAAATCGTACCTCCGTAATGGGGGGTTAATTTTCCGTAAAATTACGGACGATTACGGAAGGGTAGGCAGGTCTGCTCATGCCAACATCAGAATTACTACACCCTGAAAAACTTTCACGTCATTATTTTTCTTTTAAAAAAAAGAAAAAAGAAAGCTATTTTCCTAAAACTAAACTGAGATTCTTTTTGAAGTACGCCAGTCAGTGATGAACATCTCTACAGCCCTCTTGGAATATGGCTTTAAATGCTAGGCAAGAAATAAAGGAAAGCTATTCATCCTCTTCAGAATTAATCATCCTGCACTCCACCCTACCCCTACTGTTTTTCATCTGGCTGCACAAATTCCAAAACATTAATACATAATTCTATCATCTCTTGTGTCATTTCCTCACAAAGGACTGTTTTCATTCATACGCCACTCTTGAGTCTCTAGGTTAGATACACCAGTGAAATGTTTTAGTTTCATATCCATGCCTCTGGAAACAAGGCAAATTGGTAATGATACTTTCAACACATCGTCTCAAACTCTCTCTCTCTCTTGCCACTTGTCTATAACTTTAATTTTTGTTTAACTGTTCATATAGGTCAAATTCCATGCAAATGAATCATTTATGTCTGTTATAAAAAGAGAAAAATCTGCACACAAAAAAGAGACACCCTCTTTCGGTGAACTAAAATGCGCCACCCCAATCACAAGTCACAGTCAAAAGTCTGGCTAGTTTCAAATCGGCCAAGATGATCATCCTAAGAGAGCCACCTGGATTTAATGCATCAGAGAGATCAGCTGTATTAGTAAAATTCCACAATATAGTATAGCCTTCACTCTGTCTGTGTGACTGTCACAGGTAGTTGAACACATCAACATCAAAGTGACTACATGAGAGAGGCACTCACCCATGATCTCCTGAGCGTTCATTCCTGCCACAGCTCTCTGTGCAGCCTGCAGGTCTGTGTACTGGACAAAGGCAAACCCCCGATTCAAGGAACCTGGCAGACCACACAGAAATCACCAATACAAATCAGTACTTGTGCGCAATGTATTTCCTTCCAGATCAGTACTTGTGCGCAATGTATTTCCTTCCAGGTAACGCTGCTTGAATTGAGTTAATACAACTTATAAGAATAAGCTGAGTTTTCTTGGAGTTTGTGTGCTTGTTTCTGGTTGGGATTTTGAATGTGTGTGTGGTTGTGTGTGTGTGTGTGTGTGTGTTGTGTGTGTGTGGTGGTGTGTGTGTGTGTGTGTGTGATTTTGAGACCACACAGTCTTACTCAAGTTACCGGTAACATAATTAGACAATATCCATTTGACATGTCCCAGCACCTTTAGTATCCATTAGACACTCCAGGCAGAGATAGAGGCATCCCATTTTCCTCGGATTCCCATGATAACAATCCAATTTGCAGTATATATTTGAACTAAACTGACACTACTACTTACAACACACACACACACACACTAACTTAACCACACAAATTTTCATTAGTCATAAACATACATGTTCCCTGATGACTCTTTTGTTTGTATCATATGCAACATACCTTTCTTGAGGGGAATTGCAACTTCAGAAATGGCACCATACTTCTCAAAGTGAGCTCTAATGGTGTGATTCCTTGCACTGAGGAAGAAACAAAAATAATCAACAGCAATTAAAACCTGTCCAAAATCTAATGAATAGTAGCGATAGATCAGTCACAGTTACAGCTAAGTTAACTTCTGAAAATGCAAAGGACCATTAAACAAAGCAAATTCCACAGCTTAAAAAGCTGTAAAGCCTGAATGAAGAAGAACAGTTGTCATTCTGACTCTTCCACTCAAGTCTGAGTGTGCATACACACAATGCATTATTTCGAGCGAAAATCTATACTCATTTTAACAAACCAGAGACAGTAAAAACTGCTCGTGGAAGAAACTTGAATGTCACATGACAAATATCATTATCACTAAGACAAGAATGTCACTTGTTCTTCTTCTTCAAAAATATATACGTACAGGCGTCAAATATCTGACAAGCATTTAAGAAATCACTTTGATTTAAGGCAGTACTTAGATGAGGAATAGTAATCTACTGAAGAATATTCACTGGGGCAACAGTGTGCTTTGGGCTCACTGGAATGGGCACAAACTATACCCTATTATTCACTTCATGGGTACACTGCTCCAAATTTCCAACAAACACCCACAGGCGCTGCATATCTTAAATCTGACAGTGTTACCCTGGTTACTGAGAAGGAAATGTCCATGCAGAGTACTGTCCTGTCTAAAACTAAAACTAAACTCTCTGGCATTATCACAGTTACTTTCATCCTCTTGGATCACTGTAAAACTGCAAAATATAAATACAAGTGTAAAAAAAAATGATGTCATCCTCATTCAATCTCAATACCTGTAAGTGTAATTAACCATTGATCTGTTTCAGTTGGCACTTAAAGAAAAATTATGGTAACTAGACCTTAATCCCCGAGTCTCGGACAACTCTAGTTACAGAACTTATTCATGGTGATTTCCAAGTACGTCACATGGCAGCACTAAACTCTACAATCATTTTGCTTCAAAGACAGACATCACCTTCACCCAGAAAGCGACAATACTGCTGCAAAGGGCAGGAAACTTTAGGACTGGATGAAATGTGCAGGCTGTTTACCGTGCGCATACAATCTTGAACACTTCCCTCATTCTAATTCTGCTTTCCTTACTCCCATTCTGCTTTCTTTATTCTTATTCTGTTTTCCTTGCTCTCATTCTGTTAGTCAGTCCCCGGACCCTCAACGCCTTCCTTGCACTGAAGAGATCCAAGCTAAGTGACAAACTCGTTCATTTTCATTGTCCTATTTGTTTGTGTCTTGCCTGAAGAAGACCTAAGAGGTCGAAACGCGTCGTGTCTTGTCTTTTGACTCGTTTGTCCACGTTTCTCTTGGTGGTTCGCTAACATTTATTTACGATTTGCTAGGACCCTCAGTTTTTCCCTTTGGAACATGATTTGCTTTTTGCTTCCAGCATCAGCAAAATTCTGACAGCATTTACTGCACACACAAAAATGTGCTAGTCTCTCTCCTTTCTGGTTGAGGTACACATCATACAAAGCAACATTAGTACAGACTGGCAATTACCACACAAGAGTCTTCCAGAGACAGATCCAATGACAAGGTCATAAAACTTTGCTTGTTCTGAAAAGAAAGTCTTCAAAGTTCTGTGGCCCTTTGTGTGCTGCCTATGCTGTCAGCCTCCCCCTCATCCACATCTTTTCATGCCTGAAGATTATATCAGTGGTGGCAGATGCTTGCTGGTGTCATTGATGGAACACAGTGAGGGTTTTGTATACAAAGGAACATGAAATGCCCTTATCATACATATGAGACCAAACAATTGTCAGCAGTATGACCAGGGACAGTAGTGTTTTGCAAGTTCTCAGTTAAGTACATAAATGTCCCTCACTAAAGGATCTTAACAACCATTTTCTGAAGAAGAGAAAATAAAATGATTCTCATCTATACCCACTCAGTTGGCTGTGTCTTCCATGTTCTGAATCAGAACTGCTACTAAATATATCAAAGAGTGAAACTTCTTCCCTATGTCCACACCTAAGGCAAGTTCAAATCAAAGTTCAAGGGCACTGTACTGGTGTGCGTACACACCCTCGAGAGGAAGAAAATCATTCAAAGTGGGTCTCTGGTTAAACAAAATGTACCGAGTGGTGTCCTGTGTATGGTGGATCAGGATAGGCACCACCAAAATGACTCGACAGCAGGGAAGCATCTCCTCTGGTGAGGTGCCCTAACGACAACCTGATGCGACTACTCCCTGTGGATTGCTGCTGCTGAGAGAGTGACCGGTGAGTAAGGGGTGTCACCACAATGAAGGAGCTGAACCAGAAGTGGGGGAGTAATGCCATCAGGAGGAGATAACGGAAGATGAGAAAGCAGCCCCATACAACCCTTCTAGAAACTACTACACTGAACCATTGGCAGCTCTACCCATGTGTGGGCTCATGTTGGCCGGACACAAACATCTCCTCGTGTCCTCGGAGTATGAAAGGATACATCTGGGTGTGGGTGGGTGTCATAACATGACACACCCACAAAGAAGGCAAGGAAGACAGAACACAAAAACCACAACAAAAATAACATCGAACAAAAGATAGAAATAAAACATCTCTTTGCAGCGTACAATTTATTCTTGCTTCGTGACCACTTCCCTTGCCCAATCCTTAACCAGTGTACAAGCATTAGCCAGACCTACCTTGAAAGGCAGGTTTCTGAGGATGATCCGACATCTTTTCAGAGGTTTCTGCTTTGGTGTTTTGTTTTTAGGCTCAGTTCTCTGGAGTTTTTTCTGGACTGGTTCTGCTGCTTCTGGCAATTCTACACAAAGTGATGGATTAGGAGGAAATGAGAAAGATACAGAGAGAGAGAGAATGAAACAGATGTAGAGATTTTATGAGAAATTAAATCACACAGGCATACTGGGAAAAGCAGAACAAGAGACAGAAGTAAGAACTGAGTGTAAATAACAAACTGAGCAGAAAGCATCAACTTGCATAATAGAAAAAAAGAAATAAAGCTTACAACTGAATGCAGAACCAATCTGAACTGAAAGAGGTGACTTACATATCATAACTGAAATAAAGTTTTATTTGAATCAACAAACTAAGGAGGTAAAAGAATGCCAATAGCTCTTTCTCTATGAACATTCTTGATTAGAAATGAAAAAAAAAGCTAAACAAATGTGGACATGCCCATGCAATAGCTATTCCACACACACAAAAAGGAATATCCCTGGAATATGGATACATTTCAAAGAGTTTCTCCACCACTGGATTATGACTTACTGCCTTCCTCTTTAGTGATTTCCTGTGGACTGTCACCTCCTCCTTCTTCTGTTTCTTCTTCTGGTTTTTCTTGGCATCAGCATATGAGATGATGACTTTCCTACCATCACAACGGGGTGATGCTCTCTTTGGCCTTCAACCGCATCCTCTCTGATGATCCCAAAAAACCACAATCATATATCACACAACTGCTTGTCCACACAGAGCTGAATAAACCGTACCCCGAAGTTTCTACAGAATACACATTCAGGCCTACCAAATACCCATCAAGCACATTATGCATTCTAATATAACAATATCCAAAGCACATATATATGTTCACTTGAAACTGGCTGTGGAGTACACCTCTTTAAACATTAGAGTTATTTTTTGCTCAAAAGCACTTTTACAAAAGGAAGCACAGAGTGCAGCCCTGAATAGTCCCAGACCAGAACCAAGCTTATAGTATCATATTCAACACCCCACTGATCATCATTTAGAAGAAAAAAAACAACCTCAAGTTCTGTGGCTTCTCATGCCTACCACTTGAATGATCTCAGTTTTAACTTTGTTCCCATGTCTATCCCTATGGTGAGTTTATGTCAAAGACGTCAGTATTGGTAAGCTGATGGAGACTTATCACGGGCATGGATATGGTGGCACCCTCCAGAGAGCATACATACTCAAGACGACTGGCCCACTAAAAAATTGTAATGATTCGTACAGGGCTTACTGGGTGGTGCCCAGTACCTCTGAACTTCATCGATGTGACCTGACCAGTGTGCAGCTCTTTTAACTCTCTTCAGTTCTTTCCCTTGAATTTCGATCACCCGTGATCGATGGTTTTCTTCCCGGAATTAGGGTATTTAGACAACATTTTTGTTATCTGAAGCAATATATCGCTTAAAAAACCTGAAAAGAACATCCGTCATGCTAAATGCAAAAATTGAAAACTGTTGAGAGTTAAGGGTTATCTCATGACAACCTACTGCAGCTGCCCCCTGTGGAGTCTTCGGGCACAAAAGGACAAATCTGATTGTGCGTACAATGGTGGAATGAATGGCTGAGGGATTATGGAAGAGATACCCCACACATACACTCAAAAAATATTTGTGGAAAACTGGTCTTTTTCGAAAACTTCTTTGCTGTCAACAGTCCCATTAAAAGCTATAAGCTTCCTATTGAAACATATCCATCTATACGTAATCAAAATTACCTGCAGCCATTACAGTTTTGAAAATTTCATTTGCAGGTCTCATTCATGTTCATCTATCTTACAATGCCAAAAATCTCTCAAGTAAAAACAAACTAGAAAATAGCATTCACATCAACAGTAAACCCAACATTATTTTAAGAAGTTCATTTTTTGGAAGCGTGGAGAATTTGGCCAGTGTATTTCCATAAAATGGTGTATAAAAAACAAAAAACCAAAACTGCATCAGTACAAAATGTGACACACCAAGATCTGACAAACCAGCTTTAGCTGCTCAAGACCAGAGTAAGTAAGGGGAGGGTATCTTATCATGTTAGATGTTATCAACTTACAAAATCACACGTAGGTCATGTTTATCACTTTATTCATTAAAGACATACACTATTTTTTGTATGAATAATGCACTAAAACAATATTAAAACAGGCTAGATCTACACAAAAAGTATTAAGTTTCTCCACAAAATGTACATAGTTTGAGGTCTTTCACCACCCCTAAATTGTAATGTTTCTATCAAATACAGAGTGATTTACATCATATTGTTATACAAAATTGCGTCAAGAACATTGTGAATTGCAATGAATTCAGAACAACACAAAACGAAAACAAATATGCTTTCCTCTCAGTCTGTGATGAGGTAATGTTCTGATTCTCACATCAGAAAAATACCAAACTGCATTTGCTGGTGCTAGGATTTTTGCAATGATTAAATTTTCAGATTTAAAGCTCTTCTGTTCAAACCTCTATTCTGTTTACTGTTGCAATTCTGATTAGGTTTCTGACAAATACGACATTTACTACAAATCTAAGTAAATCACATGTTTTTTTTGCAATTATCAATAATCTAAAATTATCACATTTTCAAGCTTACAAACACTGCACTAAAGTTTAAACATTCATTACAAATCAGCACATTTCAAGCTTACAAACACTTCATTACAAAGGTAAATGAATACAAAGAGGACACTTACAACATTGAAAACTGAACACATCCATAAAATTAACAAGCTTTCAAGCTTACAAACACTGCATTAACATTTATTATAAAGGCAAATAAATAAAAGAGGATACTTACATCATTGAAAACTGAACATATCCATATCCTTTGCATTTCCAGAATCTGGAACACACACACACACACACACACACACATACACACACACACACACACACACACACACACACACACACACACACACACACAAACATACACAAGATTAAAAATATTTAAAGATCAAATTTCCTGAGTGTGAGCTGTATTGGAGTGTGGAGGATTTCAGAAAACAAGACAATGAACAATTAAAACAAGATTTAATGTAATGTCTGCCTCAATAATGTCTAGTAAATACTACCATTCATTTACAAGTGTGTTATGCGATACAACAACTTTTAATGAATTCACCCACTGTTAATAAAGCTTGTTTATCTGCAGAAAATTAAGAATACAGACTTCAGACATAAATATCATCCTTCTGGATTTTAACCATTTATGCATACATTAGAAAAACAGGACACTCCATGATGAAATGAAACTCATCAATTACAGTATTCCATGTCTCACTTTCATAACTTTTCAAGGCAGTCTTTAAAACTAACAATGGCAGTTACATTTCAAGATACATAATCTCTGTTAGAAAAACGTCTGCAATTCCTAAACACAATCAAATCCTGTATCATCTAATATTTGGTGACTATTACCATCCAGTCTGATCGATACTACCCTTTGGTATACAAATTATATAACATACTATAAATGTGGAAGATTGTTTTACTGATGGGCCAGATATGAGAAGTCTGAAATCTGATTAGCCTTAGTTTGAAATGGACTGGAAAAGGACATTCCTGTTTCACAGTATATTAAGTAATTCATTTACATTTCTCTTTAGTCAAAATAATTGCTTCAAGTATTACATCTGTGTTTTCTCTACAATAGAATTAGAAACATTTCACGTGCCGACAGCCAATACACAAAACTGGAACAACAATTGATTATCAAGAATGACATCCAAGGGTAATTTTTATTTCTTGATGCCTGCATCAAAGAAAATATTGCCTGATATGCATGTTCATTTACAGCTTTCTTTCCATCTAAAGCATTTCCACTTTGACTACACAACCTGTAGGTCTTTTAACAATCAACAACTTCCTAATGCAGTTGCCTTCAAATCTAAAATGAACTTGTCAATTCTTATTTATATTGAATATTTACATTTTGTATGTACTTACATCAAGTCTCCACTCACGACAATATTTGAAAAAATAAAATGAAAACAGAACAAGAGAAACATTTTCTTTTGGTCTGACACCACACAACATCAAAAATGACCAGGTTGCTTTCCGCTTTCAGATCTTGACTCTGTCATGCATGTTAAATTGTTAACAATCACTGTTACACCTTTACCTTGAATACTTGTTGCGAAAGTTAAGCACATAGCGGTCGTCCCTAAACAGTATTAAATACCTTTGAAGTCAACAAATGCACACAAAAAAAGGTTAATTCTCAACAAATATCAAAATCAAGTCCAAAATATGATTCAAAGTACAATGACACTGTCTAAACCCTGCTTTGATTTTCAGAATGTATTTTTTCTTTTTAGTAATTCTACATAATCAAACCAAAATTTGTCTTGCTTTCTAAAGATGGCACACTTTAATGTTCCAAGTGTTTCTTCTGCAGAACACAGCATGATATTCTAAATCTGGTTGTTCATTGTCTGAATATCTGCATTTGGTAAATTTATCATTAAATTCTGTTGCAAAACTTTGTGGCATATTTTCAACAAATAATTCAGCTTTATTATCATCCATGCCCATATCGTTGTTGATTGTTTGCAATGTTTAACTCTTTTTGCTGTTAACTTAATCATGTTTCTGTCTGAGAACGAGATACATTCTTATCAACTTTGATGGGCAGATCCAAGGTATTATGTACATCTGATAACATTGCATCAAATGGCACTTCCAGAAGAAAAATAACAAGTTTGTGGCAAAAAATTTCATGAACCAATAAACTAATCAAACACAGAGCAACCATTACTGGTGCACATCCCAACACCAGCATCCCTCTTTTCACTCATAATGTATGTAAATGTACTAAGCTACCATCTTACATCGGAATGCTCTGCCAGCTTTGGTAGCCAGGGCGCTCTCTCTCTCAGCAATCATTGACTAAGAGTAAGAAGACAGCTCTACAAACTCTGCTTTGAAATTTTGCTATGGGTATAAGTATGAGTAAGTACTGGGCTGAGACTATAAAGCCAGACATGACATACCCATGATGTGCCTTTCCCTAGCCACACTGACCCAAACAGCAATACACTGGAACAGTTTGGGGTAGACTGAATTAGGTTTTGAAATCCTAGATATTATTGTATTATGCACACCCAAGTCACTTTATTCTCATTCAGCCACTATACATGACATTCTTTACTTCTTGACAACAGGAGCACACCGCTACTACAGGTGACAAACCTGACAGTTCATACCAGTACATGGAATTTCATCCTCAAAAGTGCCAAGTGTTGCGTATATGTAACAAACGCTCACTAATTAGATCAGATTATTCTATCCATAATACTATTCTTAAAGAAACTAATGCTGCAAAATATTTAGGCGTGATTATAGATAGTCGTCTCAAATGGAAAGAACATTATAATTTAGTATGTAAGAAAGCAAATAACATCTTAGCTTTCTTACACAGGAATATCAATGACTGCCCCCAAAAGGTTAAAGACGACTGCTACAAAACACTGGTTAGACCAGTACTGGAATATGGTTGCTCAGTTTGGGATCCTTACCATCTAAAGGACATTGATAACCTTGAAAAGATTCAGAAGAGAGCAGCACGGTTCGTAACAGGGAACCACATCAGAGAAAAGGGAATACTAGGAAGAAATGAGGAAATTAGAATGGAAACCTAGAAAGAGAAGAGCTTTTATTAAACTTAACACCTTTTTCAAAGGCAGAGCTAAAGTAATTGATATTCCAATGGAACAACTAGTATTGAATAAAGTAGCACCAGGAGTGGCGGTCAGTGTTAACCATACTCATCAAATATTTACAGCCTTACATTCTTTTATCCAGTTCTGTACGCTGTGGAACTCACTGCGGTGCCATCAAATGCTCCAAAAAAAAGCAAATTTTGTCTC
>CM031610.1:28615592-28628172 GCA_018398815.1 Conus ventricosus | reverse complement strand
GGGATTCACGCCAGAATTATGGCTGTGTTATATTATTATCATGATCATTATTCTTCTTATCATTACCATCATCATCATTACAGCACGGAAAGCTCACCCCCCATGTCCTGCAGGTTACAGGAGGGCCCGCTGCAGCAGAAGAAGCAGTCCATGTGGCGAGGTGAAGCCGACGTGGGACAGGTTGCAGGAGCGGTAGTTGTCCCGGGACCTCTGCAGCAGTCCGTGTAGGCGCCGCACGTCTGTTGATCTCCAGCTTCCCGTCGGCCACCATCTTCACCTGCGTCTGGCACACGGGCTGCAGACACCGGCAACACCAACAGCTGGGTGATGGTGAACGGACAGACAGACACAGACGAAGGGGAAGGAGAAGAGGATGTGGCGGACAATGAGTGGGGAGGAGGGGGGGGGAGCAGATGCACGAGGAGATAAGGACGAGGAGGAGTAAACTGCGCGTAACTGTAACTCTTGAGCGAATGAATGAAACTAAGAAAGAAAGGGAGAGAGAGAGAGAGAGGGGGGGGGGGGGGGGGGGGGGGAGTAAGAGACAGGCAATGGTGCTCATCGTCCGGTCGACCTCGACATCCACATCGCGGCTAAGACAGACACAAAGGGATGAGCAACACACGCCTCTTCAGTATCCGACGAAGACCCGACACCAACTTCACTCCCATCACCAATGTCACGCTTGTAAGGGAGCGCATATTCTGGTTCTGTTTCTTGGCACCCAAACTTTAGGTCACCGTCATATTCCACACCGACAATATCTCCGCGTTTTGGGTTTTTTTTTTTTTTTTTTTTCTTTTTCCTGACATCTACGTCAAACCGATTTGGAAAGGCAATTTCGAAATACAAACCGAAGAAAGTGGGTTTCAACAGAGTGAGTGAGGTGGAAATTGAAGCAAACTGCGAAAGAAAAATGACTGCAAACCGCCGCACGAAAGAGACCACCAAATCACCAGACGAAACACGACTCGTTTCGAGCTCTTCAGGCATGACAAACGACACAGAAGACAGAACAATCAACTTATCTCCTTAAACATGGGGCGCAAAATGGAATTTGTTCGTTCTTCGTTTTCATTGCCTTCAACGTTGTCTTGCCTGAAGAAAACCAAAGAGGTCGAAACGCGTCGTGTTTTGCCTTGTAATGTGTTGGCACCTTTCGTTCGGGATGCAGTAATTTTTCTCTTAAGTTTTAAACCGAAGAAAGTTGTCAGAATGTTTACTGGGACGCGAGTGAGATTTCCGATGGAGTCGGAGACATGGACTTTTGCACTTCTCTCCGAATGGTCATTCACCGACGGAGGGCTGGGGTGGGGGTGGGAAGCGGCGGGCGGGGAGGGGGGGGGGTAGTTTTGGACATGGAGAATTCGATTCTCACCAAAGCTTACACGTTACGTACTTTCGTACTGAATTTTCATCCCCGCCTCTTTCTCACACATACGAACACACACACACACAAACACCCCTCCCCCCCCCCCCCCCCCACGCACACCCCGAATGTATGCACAGAAAAGTTGAAATGGTCAGAACATCTCTGTCCGACATGGACATACGACGGTAAGACTATGATTAAATGTAGCCTACATCTTGAAAATAAGCTTTGAAACAAAAAAAAAACGTCAAAAGAGGGGGGGGGGGGGGGGTGTCAGCCTCTCTTCTGACATGGACATACGACGGTAAGACTGTATGATTAAATGTACATCTTGAAAATATGCTTTGAAACAAAAAAAAAAAACGTAAAAAAAAAGGGGGGGGGGGGGGGGGAAGTCAGCCTCTCTGTCCGACATGGACATACGACGGTAAGACTGTATGATTATATGTACAATCTTGAAAATAAGCTTTGAAACAAAAAAACGTAAAAAGGGGGGGGGGGGAGTCAGCCTTACAACTAGGTACGAGTAATACGACGGTTAAAACACTCTCTCGCTATTACGAATTACATTCAGTCGTGAAATGTCACCTTTCGTATTTTTTCCCCCCCTCGACTAAATATATTATTACCATCGACGAAAGTACAGCACACTCCCTGTGCAGTAGCGGATTCAGCAAACGGTTCACTCAGAGGTCATCCCCGTTGAGCCGAAAGCTCACTCGGAGCCTGACCACTTCCCATGGGCAGATAGTGACGCTGTGGGCGTTTTCAGTCTCTACTCGTAAGATGCTGCCACGCTCTAACTTGGCAGTCGGCTCGACATAGTCTCGGTCCTGTTCTTTACCTTTACTGTGTGTGGGGCTCACGTCTCAAGTCCCACCTGGCCGCTCTCACAACCGTAAAGCAATGCGGTGCCCCTTTGTCCGGTTAGTCTGGCGCCCAGACTTCCCAAATTTTAACACTGTGCAGAAGAATCCTGCACCCAACACACGCACGTCTTCTCTTCTCTGAACACCGAGCGGTCCACAAATCCAAGCCACCCCCGCTTCCACTCAGTCAAAAGGACACACGCTTTGTGCAGAACCGAACACAACGCGGGTGACGGATTGTGAGCTGTGCAGTGGTAGCTCAAGCGTGTATGCACGTGCTTTTCCAAAAGTACTCTTTTCACGTGCTCTGTGACTTTAGTCGCTAGGTAACTGAGGAGGGCGCACTGGCTCATTCAGAACCGAACTTTTATCCTACCAGGAGCTACTTTCATACTGCGTGCATCGTCCTGCAAGTTCTGAGTATTGCTACCCAACCCAGCTCTTTATTGCGCTGTTTTTTGCTGTGCAAGAGTCACAGCGACAATCCAGTGTATCTATGAAAATGGGACATTGCTTTCCCCCTCCCCCCCCCCCTCCAAGTTCAAGACCAAAATGCTTTTAAGTAATGTGGACCTGTGAATAAAGAAATGGCGCCGTGCGCCGCCCAGTCAGGTCAGACAGTTGAAGACAGCAGGAAGGCCTGCCAAAGGCGGGGGTGGACAGAAGAGCAGGGATTTGAGGGGAGAGGATGTGCACGAATGGACGGGGAGTGTGTCAGTTTATGTTTTGCAGTACAAAGCGAGGCTTCGGTTCTTGGTGGGAGAGAACAAAGCGAAAGTGGCACCGACACACGCACAAACGCGTCTACCCACCAACCCGACCACATCAATCTCTCTCACTCTGTCTCTGTCTGTCTGTCTGTCCCGTCTGTCTCCTCCCCTTCTCTCTCTCTCTCTTCTCTCTCTCTCTCTCTCTCTTCTCACATACACAAGCAAGCCGCCCCCCCCCCCCCCCCCCCCCCGCGCACGCACACCCACAGTCACAAAAACGAACAAATATCCATCTGCCAACTCTGCACTGAATGGCATTCCGCAAATGCAACACCGTAAACGTAAACACCACGTAAACCACCTTTACCACCAACACCACGTAAACCACCTTTACCACCAACACCACGTAAACCACCTTTACCACCAACACCACGTAAACCACCTTTCCAACAACACCACGTAAACCATCTTTACCAACACCACGTAAACCACTTTAACCAACAACCACGTAAACCACCTTTACCAACAACACCACGTAAACCACCTTTACCAACAACACCACATAAACCACCTTTAACCCACAACATCACGAAACCACCTTAAACCACCACACAACCACCTAAACCACCTTTACCACAACACCACGTAAACCACCTTTACCCCAACACCACGTAAACCACCTTTACCCACAACACCACGTTAAAACCACCTTACCACCAACACCACGTAAACCACCTTTACCACCAACACCACGTAAACCACCTTTACCCACAACACACCACGTAAACCACCTTTACCCTCACACCACGTAAACCACCTTTACCCTCAACACCACGTAAACCACCTTTAAACCACAACACCACGTAAACCACCTTTACCCTACAACACCACGTAAACCACCTTTACCAACAACACCACGTAAACCACCTTACCCCAACACCACGTAAACCACCTTTACCAACAACATCACGTAAACCACCTTACCAACAACACCACGTAAACCACCTTTACCCACACACCACGTAAACCACCTACCAACAACACCACGTAAAAGCACCTTTGTAAGACACACCTCGTACCCCACCTTCCACACACCTCGTAACCTACCTTTACCAACTGAACTACCCGACACCCAATCGAAAGACACAAATAAAGAAGGACTGTAGGGGGAGAGCCTGGGCGGGCGTGTCCTCTCCTCCCATCCCCCGGGGAGCTGGGGGGGGGGAGGGGAGAAGGAGAGTGCGCGGGAGAGTGGTAAGGTGGCGGATAACTCTCCCCAGGAGGGGGGGGGGGGGGGGGGGGGGGGGGGGGGGGGGGGGGGGGGGGGGGGGGGGGGGGGGGGGGGGGGGGGGGGGGGGGGGGGGGGGGGGGGGGAGGAAATTTTTTTTTTTTTTAAGAGAAAGAAATAAAACTAAAACGAACAATAAAAGAAAACGACAAAAAAAAAAACCCAGCACAAACAAACAAACTATTTTTGCGCGTTATCAAACAATTGCATAATCACAAATCAGAGAGTGAAAAGCTATTGCAGGGAAACAGCAGCAACAGTGTGTGTCTAGGTGCACGTGCATCCCGTACCTCCGGGGTGCCGCATCGGGCCACTTGCACGCTGTCGCAGGTCTGCTGGGTCGGCTGGTTCCGGCAGGTGGCGCACTGCTGAGCGTTTCAAACATGGCCGGCGTCGACCCTGCCGTGACATGACCATCCCTGACTGGTCATTATCTGTGTGTGTGTGTGTGGTGTGTGTGTGTGTGGTGTGTGTGTGTGGTGGTGGATTATTATTATTATTATCATTATTATTTTTATTATTATTGTTATTATCATCATCATCGTTATAATCATTATCATTATTATTTTTAATTATCATTACTGTTGTTGTTATTAATACTGTTGTTGTTAAATTGATATCATCATCCTCATTATCCTCCTCCTCATTTTCATCATCATTATCTTTGTCATCATCATCATTGTTATACTCATGTTTCTTGCGTTGTCTGTGGGCGTTTCTCCCCCCTGCAACTCATTCCCTCCCCTGCAAGCACAGTCACATCCTAATTGTTCCGTAACACTTCCGGCCCAAGCAGCATAACAGGAAGCTGTCGTCACTATCGATCACCGTCAGGCAACCCACCGGAAGAGACACTGCACCGCACCTTAGCAGCTATTCTTGACATACTTCAGTGTTACTTCCACTGCTCAACTGTCCCTCCCAAAACACTCTTTCCCTTCGCGGCAATCACCGAGGCCGGAGGGGCAGGGTGGGGAGGGGGGGGGAGGGCACGGGGTGGGTGGGGGGCACTGACCGCTACAGGCGAAGTCGTTGTCAGCCAGCTGTTCAGTTCCATGCCGTTGGCGTTGGTGCAACTGGAAGCCGTTCAACTGGATCCGGGTCAACGGGAGGACAGCGACTGGCTCCAGTCCCGAATCGCACGTGCAATCGCAGTCACACAGCAGCCTGTTGCCGCCCAGCTGACTGGAAGAGAAGACAAAAAAAACAAAAACAAAAAATAAATGGGTATGTCAGTGCACACGGGTACAGCATGAGCCGTGTCACAATTCTCTCTCTCTCCCCCCTCTCTCTCTCTCTCTCTCTCTCCTCTCGCAAGCATGCGCGCACAACGCGCATATAAACACAGGCATGCACTCACTCACCCCCTATCCCGTTCCCCCCTCCCCACACACACGCACCCACGTACCCCCCCCCCCCCCTTCAACTCCTCTCCCCTCCCCCACCCCCTCCGCCCACATACATACATACACCTGGTTTCATTGTCATTTGGGGGAACAGCCAGACTCAAACGGGACGAGCAAGCTAGCTCTGAAGCACCCAGCACTAGCAGTTTTAGTTTCAGTTTCATCAAGCAGGCGTCAACTGCGTGCGGACTTGTCCATTTACGCTACACACCACATCCGCTAAGTTCTGAGACCACACTACGCACGAATTCAAGCTGATGGATAAATGAACTAACAACTAAGATGATAGAATTGAAGAAGAACGGGGTCTCGTGGCTACGACTTAGCAGATGTCTGACCTACGCATTAGCACGATGCGCTGTCAGACCTTGAGTGCCTACCTATACATGGTTGACGAGCAGTCATCTCTCTCTCTCTCCTCTCTCTCTCTCTCTGTGCCAATCGTCAAGTATTCTCGTTTCGGCAGCAGGTACGATAAAGACATGACATGTGAACACCCAGCTAGAGCGGAGGGTGGAGGACGAAGGGAGGGAGGGAAGGGGAGGGGGCCATGGTGACGCGCAGCCGATCACCTCACGTGTCTGGTTCGAATCACGTACAACACGCTTCCTTTCACCAGTGTCCCCATTCGCCACCGCCCCTCCCCCCCCCCCTCCCCGCCTCTCGCCCCCCCCTCCCCCTCCCTCTCGATCTCTCCTTTCTCCTTATACCTGTGTCGAGTGCGTAGCTTGTTCAGTAGAAGAGCACCGAATTTGCATGCGAAAATCAGAGGATGCGAGTTTGAATCTCGCTTAATGTCGAGTGTGACAATGGCAAAAATCTTGACGTCGGATTTCCTAACAGTCCTAGCAGTATCAGCGTGGTCACTGATGGTACAGAGCTTTCCTACACGCACCTTTCACGCCTAATGCCACATTCCTGCCCCCCCCCCCCTCCCCCTAACACACACACCACACACACCACACACACACACACGCTCACCCTACTCCGCTCTCCCCCCATCCCCCACCCCACCCCACTCCCTTCCCCCCGTCCCCATCCCCATCCCACTCTCTCTTAGGATGGTTTCTGCTATATGTCATTTCACCTGGAAGGATGGTCGAGGACGCTACACCCGAACGTAACAGACTGGAATGGCTGTGTTCTGAGAGATGTGGGGAGACGGTCCGGTCGAAGCGGACACACTGAAGCCAGGGGATGTAAGGCTGTGCAGCACTCCCCTGAACAGGCTAGGCGAAGCTCAGAGTTGCGGCAGAGCGTACGGTGTTCATCACGTGCTTTTCCCTGGATGAGCAGAAATATTCTACGCACTCCGCCGCGAGGTTTGAGACGAAGGAGTTAGAGACTGGCGGGGTGGACAAGCGTCCACAAATGCAGAGCGACGTTTTCCCGCGCGTTGTCCACACAAGACACCATATTCCACGCACTCACACACGCAACGGCGCGCGCGCGCACACACACACCACCAGACGCAGCACGCGCGCGCCGCACACACACACACCGCCAGAAATCCCACAGTCACACACACACAAAACAGTACTGTTGCCGCCGCGGTACACCACACACCACACGATCCACACACCCACACCTACCACAACACTTTCACATACAAACAACTCAAACACTTTCTTCTCCATGCCGCGCGCGCGTCGGCAAGGTCGCACACACAAATGCAACAACCGCACACACGTGCGTAACTCGCTCCCCCGACATAACACCATACGAATTCATCTCCCACACTGTTCGCTGACACACACACCCCCGACACCTATCCCCCTACACCCCTCACATTAAAACAACTCAAAGCACACACTTCTCCCATCATAACATGCAAACAAAACACAACATCAAAGAGGAAGCAAAAACACAAAAAGCCCCTGTTCCGTCACACACACACCCCCCACCACCCCCACACACACACACACCACACACACACACACACACACACATACAACACACACACACACACACACACACACACACACACACACACACACACACACACACACACAACACACACACACACACACACACAACAACACACACACACAACACACACACACACAACACACACACACACACACACACACACACACACACACACAGCTTGTCATATTGATGTAGAGCTTAGAGTGTAAAGAGCAGGGGAGGGTCAACAGTCTCCTCACATGTTGACAGATCCCTGGAAATTGGAAGCGGGTAAGGTGAAGAAGGCTCGGCGGTCGATGCTCCGTATCTGGTTGTTGCTCAAATCTCTGCAAAACATACAGCGCGCGTACGTGCAAAGTAAACACACACTCACTCAACGCAAGCACGCGCACGCATGCACTCGCGCACATACATATACGCATGCGTGAGCGCACGCACACACACACGCACGTACCAACATGTGCGCGCGCACGTCCGCACACACACATAGACACACACGCACGCACGCACGCACGCAGCACACACACACACACACACGCGCGCGCGCGCGCGCACGCACACGCGCACGCACACGCACACCACAACACACACACACCACACCTTCGATCCCACCAATAACAAAACCACACACTCAATTCAAATTGTGTGAGAAGAGATTAAGAAAGGGTGAGGGTGAGGTGAAGGGCTCGGAGGAGTAGAAGTAGGAATAGGAGAAGGGGGAGGAGTAGAAGTAGGAATAGGTGTAGGGGAGGAGTAGAAGTAGGAATAAGAGAAGGGGGAGGAGTAGAAGTAGGAATAGGTTTAGGGGAGAGTAGAAGTAGGAATAGGTAAGGGGAGGAGTAGAAGTAGGAATAGGAGAAGGGGAGGATAAATAGGATAGGAAAGGGAGAGTAGAAGTAGGAATAGTTGGAGAAGGGGGAGGAGTAGAAGTAGGAATAGTGTAGGGGGAGGAGTAGAAGTAGGAATAGGAGAAGGGGGAGGAGTAGAAGTAGGAATAGGTGTAGGGAGGAGAGTAGAAGTAGGAATAGGAGAAGGGGGAGGAGTAGAAGTAGGAATAGGAGTAGGGGAGGGTAGAAGTAGGAATAGGAGAAGGGGGAGGAGTAGAAGTAGGAATAGGAGGAGGAGATAGAATAGGGGGGAGGAGTAGAAGTAGGAAGGAGAGGGGAGGATAGAAGTAGGAATAGGAGTAGAAGGGAGGAGTAGAAGTAGGAATAGGAGTAAGGGGGAGGAGTAGAAGCAGGAATAGATGTAGGGAGAGGAGTAGAAGTAGGAATAGGAGTAGGGGGAGGAGTAGAAGTAGGAATAGGAGAAGGGGGAGGAGTAGAAGTAGGAACAGGAAGTAGGCGGAGAAGGAGAAGTAGGAATAGGGTAGGGGAGGAGTAGAAGTAGGAATAGGAGTAGGGGGAGGAGTAGAAGTAGGAATAGGTGTAGGGGAGGAGTAGAAGTAGGAACAGGAGTAGGGGAGGAGTAGAAGTAGGAATAGGAGAAGGGGAGGAGTAGAAGTAGGAACAGGAGTAGGGGAGGAGTAGAAGTAGGAACAGGTGTAGGGGAGGAGTAGAAGTAGGAACATGAGTAGGGGAGAAGTAGAAGTAGGAATAGGAGTAGGGGGAGGAGTAGAAGTAGGAACAGGTGTAGGGGAGGAGTAGAAGTAGGAAGAGGAGTAGGGGAGGAGTAGAAGTAGGAACAGGGAGTAGGGGAGGAGTAGAAGTAGGAATAGGAGAAGGGGTAGGGGAGAAGCAGACGGACGCAAACAAGGGAGGAAGATGAAAGAGAAGAAGGGGAGGAAGTGGAGGAGAAGGAGGAAGAAAAGGACACAAGATAAAGGACAAAGATGAAGAAGATGAGAGGGAGGAGGAGGAGGAGGAAGACGAGGAGGAAGACGGGGACAAAGACAAGGACGAAAATAAAGAGGAAGAGGAGAAGAGAGGAGGAGGGGGAAACAGGAAGAGGAGGAAGAGGAGGAGGAGGAAGAGGAGGAGAGGAGGAGGAAGAGGGGGAAGGAGGAGGAGGAGGAGGAAGGGAGGAAGAGGGGGAGAGGAGGAGGAGGAAGAGGGGGAGAGAGGAGGAGGAAGTAGAGGGGGAGAGGAGGAGGAGGAGGAGGAAGAGGGGGAGAGGAGGAGGAAGAGGGGAGGAGAGGAGGAGGAGGAGGAGGAGGAAGAGGGGGAGAGGAGGAGGTGGAGGAGGGAGGATGAAGAGGGGGAGAGGAGGAGGAAGAGGAAGAGGGGGAGAGGGGGAGGAGGAATTGGGGGAGGAGGAGGAAGAGGGGGGAGAGGAGGAGGAGAGAGAGGGGGAGAAGAGGAGGAGGAAGAGGGGGAGGGAGGAGGAGGAGGGAGGAGGAAGAGGGGGAGGAGAGGAGAGAGGAGGAGGAGGAGGAAGAGGGGGAGGGGAGGAGGAGGAGGGAAGAGGGGGAGAGGGGGAGGAGGAAGGGAGGGAGGAGGAGGGAAGAGGGGGAGAGGAGGAGGGAAGAGGGGGAGAGAGGAGAGGAGGAGGAGAGAAGGAGGAGAGGAGGAGGAGGAGGAAAGAGGGGGAGAGGAGGAGGACAGGAGGAGGGAAGAGGGGGAAAGGGAGGAGGAGGAGGGAAAGAGGGGGAGAGGAGGAGGGAGGAGGAGAATGAGGGGGAGAGGAGGAGGGAGGAGGAAAGAGGAGGAGGAGGAGGAGGAAGAGGGGGGGGAGGAGGAGGAAGAGGGGGAGGGAGGAGGAGGAGGAAGAGGGGGAGAGGAGGAGAGGAGGAAGAGGGGGAGAGGAGGAGGAGGAGGGAGGAGGAAGAGGGGGAGAGGAGGAGGAGGAGGAAGAGGAGGAGAGGAGGAGGAAGGGGGGAGGGAGGAGAGGAAGAGGGGAGGACGAGGAGGAAGAGGGGGAGAGGAGGTGGAGGAAGAGGGGAAAAGGAGGAGGAGAGGGGGAGGGACGGAGGAGGGAGGAGAGGAGGAGGAGGAAGAGGAGGGAGAGGGGAGGAAGTGGGGGAGGAGGAGAGGAGGAAGGGGTGAGATGGGGAGGAGGAGGGAAAGAGGGGGAGAGGAGGAGGAAGGGGGGAAAGGAGCGAGGAGGAGGGGAGGAAAGAGGGGGGAGAGGAGGAGGAGGAGAGAGGAGGAGAGGAGGAGGGGAAGAGGGGAGTGAGGAGGAGGAGGAGCAAGAGGGGAGAGGAGGGGACTGGAAGACAAAGACAAGGACGAGGATGAAAAGGACGGGAGGAGGAAGAGGAGAGGAGGAGGGCTAAGACAAGGACGACGAGGACAAGGAGGAGGAGGAGGAAGGAGGAAGAAGAGAAGAGGAAGAGGACAAAGACGAGGACGAAGATGAGGAGAAGAAGGAGGAGAAAGAGGAGGTGGGAATGAGAGTGGGGAAGGAGGACAAAAACGACAAGACGACGGTAGGAGGAGTGAGGAAAGGAGAAGGAGGAGAGGTCGAGGAAGGGGGGGGGGGGGGGGGGAGAATGCCGGGCATAGGCAGCCAGGATCACATGCTCTGGATGGAAGGCAGGCTGGGAACCAGCTGTCAGTATGGACATCAGTTCGTTGCCAGACAGCACCTGCGGGAGAAACATCACACATGGTGTGGCCAGTGTGAACGGAAAAAACCGTGTCCCCTCCTCCTCTCGCCTGGTCTTACGTCTTGTATCGTAGTGCACTCTAAACGGATCTGTATTTCCTCTTTCTTGGATTGTATCACGTTCTGTCTGACCCTACCCTTTCCTTCTGCCCGTCCGTCTGTCTGTCTCTATGTCTGTCTGTCTGTCTGTCTGTCTGTCTGTCTGTCTGTCTGTCTCTCTCTCTCTCTCTCTCTCTCTCTCTCTCTCTCTCTCTCTCTCTCTTCTCTCTCTCTCTCTCTCTCAAACTCTACGCTACTGATAATGATGGCAATGGCGCTCACTCCCCGTTCCCCTTATTTTCGCCTTCGTTCGGCTGCCGTGGGAGACTGTTGGCTTGTTTTGATTTTCTCCTCGTCGAGTTGAGAATGTCGGTGTTCTTTCTTTGGATGGATCAAGCTTTAAAAAATTTTTTATTTTATTTTTTTTTTTAATCGTCGTAGCCTAACCCCACTACACAGAGCCTTTTAAAAGCTATCTGACTGAAACAGAGGAAAAATCTCACACCAGGAACAAAGAGTCAGATCATGAAAGAAAGATCTTGGAAAAGACACACAAAAAAAACAAAACACACACACACACACACACACACACACACACACACACACACACACACACACCACACAACACACACACCACAAAACAACTCTGTGACAAGGTAACTAACCTATTGAAGAACAGTAGACGACAGTAAGGATAGACAAAAATTTTTGTTAAAAAAAAATTATAGTTGAAGTGAGGTGATAGAAAAGAAGAAATTGCGAGCACAGAGTTGCAGAAGACGGGGAAGCTATTTGCACTGAGAAACCCCCCCACCCCCCACCCCCACCCCACCCCCGTCCGTCGCATAGATTCCTCTCTCTCTCTCCTTCCTCTCTTCTCTCTCTCTCTCTCTCTCTCTCTCTCTCTTCTCTCTCTCTCTCCCACTCCCTTTCTCTCTCTTATAAATCTGTGCTATGTCATTGACGACCCCAGGAATAGCTTGCCTACACTTCTTCCCCCCCCCCCCCCCACTGCCTACTTACACTGTATTGTTATCACTTCTATTTTTTTAACATCTACTCATCGTTCTCTTCGTTTCCTGCGTTTTGAACAATACTACCGTATAAATTGCCGGCTTGCGTTTCATTTCTTTATTGCATAGCGACATTTTCCTCCGTTTGCACGGCTTTGGGTTTGTTGTGTTTAAGGAGGAGGATGACTCTCCACCACTACCTCTCCTGGTCGCCGTGGGCACTGTTCATGTTACGTGCGCAAAGCGCATGCACTACTCTGTTAATACTGATCGTCTCAGCTGAAAGACTAGCGCCCAGTCAAGACCATCATTGAAGGTCTAGTAGTTGTTGTTGTTGTTGTTGTTGTTGTTGTTGTTGTTGTTGTTGTTGTTGTTGTTGCTGCTGCTGCTGCTGTTGTTGTTGTTGCT